>CANSNZ010000357.1:15000-615000 GCA_947646795.1 Beta lomatogona
TATAACATAACAACAATAACCCGAACAACTACAACTCATTAACAAGGGCAGTAATAACATAAAGAGAACAACGGCAACAACCAACAACAATTCTCAACAAAAGGGAAAGTACTTCTAGTACTTTGTGAACCACCAACCAAGGCGGTAGAATGGTGGTAACACAATCAAATGAGAGGGAGAGGACGAGCAACATCGACGAGAGGAAAGAGAGAAGCGAGAGGTAGCAATAACAAAGACGAATCGGCATCGAAGATAAAAGAGAGAAACGAGCAGCGACAACAGCACGCAGCGGCGAGTACGGCTTCGCCGGAGTACCGATAGCAGCACCAGCGTGCGGTGGCAGCAATCGCACAACCACACCAACACGAACGAAGGAGAGAAAAAAGGGGCAGCAGCACCACACACTAACCATGAACAGATCAGAGAGAAACACGGGACAGGGGAAGGAACCACGAGAAACACACAACAACAATAACGACACTAGCAACGACGAGAGCGAAGGAGAAGGAAGCTCCGACTAGCGGAAATCGGCGATGAGGCAACGCGGCGCGGCGGGGAGGCCAGCGCAAGACAAGGGACGAGGGAGAGAAATTGGGGTTTGGGAATTTTGGGATTTCTCATTAAACTCCAATGGAAATCAAAAAATGAAATAAATGGAGAAGTTTTGACATCTCAAGGTTGAATCTTTTTATTGGCTTGATTCAAGGAGGACACAAAGAAGGAGAGCAGGAGCTGGCTTAGGCCCTTCGTTAGCAAGCCACGAAGAAGGGGACGGGGAAGAGAGAGAAAATGAGAGTGGGTTTCTTTTTTTTTTTTTTGTTCTACAAGACTTAACCCAAGTAAACTTATTTCATCAAAATATAAAATAAAATATCACTATAACCTATAAATATTAATCTAAGTAAATAACTTTCAAATATTTTAATGTACCAAATAACCATATTAGAACTCCAAATTATTCAAAAGGATTTCGGAAATAGTATAGAATAGTTAAGCCATCATAATATTAGCTTGTTCATAAACGCACATTAAAATATTACTTGCTACATATAAAATAAAAATATATTATCAACACCAACAAAATAATAGAAGATCGTTGATAAATATATAATTCATATTTCAAAATAAATAAAATAAGAATATTTAGTATATGATTTAGCTAAAAATTATGATTAACCATTTATAAGACGCTTTAGAAATATGGGCTATTACACCCTACGACCCTTATAAGAAGTTTCATCCTTGAAACTTACAAACAGTCACATAAATAACACTATGTAAAATAATTAAGAAATAAATTTTATTTAAACAAATGATCAAGAGAAGCATTACACTCATGTGTCAATTTCATTTCAATATAATAGAAATCCCAAAATCCTAAGATATTAAGCATCCAGCCTCCATTTCGCCATCATCTTTTGTATCTCTACTTCACCTTGAATAGCCAAATAAAGGAGTAAAGAAGACAAAAGGAGCAAACTTGTTGGCAATGGATTCCAATAATCTCATTTGCAGAGATCTCATTTGAAATTCCGTTAAACTACCCCAATTATAAAAATTTCAAGAAATTCACATTTCAATCTAATAAATAAAAGTCTCACACAATTACAACGCATCACATGAAATACAACACAATTTGACTTGTAAAGATCATGAAAACCATGCAGATCACACCGCCCTTAAAAGAATACTCGTCCACGAACTTTGAAATGAAGTTATTCCATAAGAATAAAAGAGTTCGATATTGAAAGTCAATCACAAAACCAAAAGAAAATCAAGATTAACTATTTCACGTCTACCATTTTAAGTTAAAGGATCCATAAATACGAGGGTTATGGGCCAACTACGCTTCCGCTACGCTACCCTGATCAACAAAATCACTCAAACACATAAGTTCACATAAATGGAAACATAGAATACACATGCAAGCGCAAACACACTCAACGGCTTAGTTCATATATATCTAAATTTTATCTGATCCATTAAACCTATTTACAACACTTACGCCATGATATGAAGATCATAGTGTATCCAGGAGCAACCATGCTCTGATACCATTTGTAACCGGCAGTCCTTCTCAACCAGCTTATAGAGGACTAATGCACAGCGGATTTAAATAATCTGATCGAGCTAACCAGCTACTAGCATCACAATGACTGAACTATATCAGAGAATGTGGATACCAAAAATACGAATCTAATTCAATTTGAATTAACTATTACAACAACAATTTGATTCTCAGACTCTATAAATTCCTCTGCCAAAACCGATAGAGTTTCCTTTAAAAATATAATAACCCTAAAGCAGGAAATAACTTAAACCTGATCACAGTTACAATTAAATAAAATATTTCCAATTCCAACACCCAATAGCTTAATGCTTTCGTGGAGTAATACCAAGAGAGAATCAAGCACATTAACTCCTATTAAATATAATAATGGGAAACAACTAATTAACGACTAAATATTACATTAGCGACCTCGCATCGAAAACAAATATAATATTACAATCACACTTCTAGCATTACGAAGCCTTCTACTTTTAAATAATAATCTACAAGTCTTGAACCTGAGGCAAATAAAACACTGCCACCCACCAAGTGACAGGCCACATAAATGACAAAATAAAAAGTGCACACATCAGGAAAGCTGAGTACTAACCGATCAAAAAGATTTAAAACATGCTTTGGTGCTCCTTTACATGAAAACTACTCAATCATAGGTGCAACAACATTAACAACAACAATAACAATATTAATAACAACAACAACAGCTAGAATATAACATAACAATAATAACCCAAACAACTACAACTCATTAACAAGGGCAGTAATAACAACAAGAGAACAACAATGACAACAACCAACAACAGCTCTCAACACAAGGGAAAGTACCTCCGGTACTTTGCGAACCACCAACCAAGGCGGCAGAATGGTGGCAACACCGTCAAAGGAGAGGGAGGGGACGAGCAGCATCGACAGAGGAAAGAGAGAAGCAGAGGCAGCAACAACAAAGACGAATCAACATCAAAGAGAGAAGAGAGAACCGAGCAACGACAACAACACGTGGCACGCGAGCATGGCTTCGCTAGATTACCGACAACAGCACCCCCGTGCGGTGGAAGCAACCGCACAGCCACACCAACACGAACGAAGGAGAGAAAACAGGGGCAACATCACCACACACTAATCACGAACAGAGGAGAGAGAAACACGGGACAGGGGAGTGAACCACGAGTAACACACAACAACAACAACGACACCAGCAACAACGAGGGTGGAGGAGAAGGAATCTCTAACGTGCCAAAGTTGATGGCGAGGCAACGCGGCGCGGCGTGGTGGCTAGCACAACACAGTGGACGAGAGAAAGATTGTGGTTTGGTGATTTTGGGTTTTTTTTCATTAAACTCGATCGAATTGAAATCAAAAAATGGGATAAATGGAGAAGTTTTGACATGTCAAGGTTGAATCTTTTCTTGGCTTGATTCATGGAGGACACGAAGAAGGAAGGAGAGCAGGAGCTAGCTTAAGCCTTTGGCTGGCAAGCCACGAAAAAGGAGACACTGGAAGAGAGAGAAAATGAGAGTGGGTTTATGTTTCTTTCTTTTGTTCTACAAGACTTAACCCAAGTAAACTTATTTCATCAAAATATAAAATAAAATAACACTATAACCTATAAAGATTAATCTAGTAAATAACTTTCATATATTTTAATGTAACAAATAACCATATTAGAACTCCAAATTATTCAAAAGGATTTCGGAAATATTATAAAATAGTTAAGCCATCAAAATATTAGCTTGTGCATAACAGCACATTAAAATATTACTTGCTACATATATAATAAAAATATATTATCAACACCAAGAAAATAATAGAACATCGTTGATAAATATATAATTCATAATTCAACATAAACAAAATAAGAATATTTAATATATGATTTAGCTAATAATTATAATTAACCATTTATAAGACGCTTTAGAAATGCGGGCTAGTACACCCCTACTACCCTTATAAGAAATTTCATCCTCGAAACTTGCAAATAGTCACGCAAATAACAATAAGTAAAATAATTAAGAAACAAATTTTATTTAAACAAATGATCAAGAGAAGCTTTACACTCATGTTTCAAATTCATTTCAATAAAATAGAAATCCCAAACTCCTAAGATATTAAGCATCCAGCCTCCATTCCGCCATCATCTTTTGTATCTCTATTTCAACATGAATAGCGAAATCAAGGAGCACAAAAGACAAAAGGAGCAAACTTGTTAGCAATGGATTCCAATAATCTCATTTGCAGAGATCTCATTCGAAATTATGTTAAACTACTCCAATTATAAAAATTTCAAGAAATTCACATTTCAATCTAATAAATAAAAGTCTCACACAATTACAACGCATCCCATGAAATACAACACAATTTGACTTGTAAAGATCGTGAAAACCATGCGGATCACACCGCCCATAAAAGAATACTCGCCCACGAACATTGAAATGAACAACTATGAAATGAAGTTATTCCATAAAAAAAAAAGAGTTTGATATTGAAAGTCAATCACAAAACCAAACGAAAACCAAGATCAACTATTTCACGTCTAACATTTTAAGTCAAACGATCCCTACATACGAACGTTATGGGCCATTTATGCTTCCGCTACGCTACTCTGATCAACAAAATCACTGAAACACATAAGTTCACATAAATTGAAACATAGAACACACATGCAAGCGCAAACACTCTCAACGGCTTAGTTCATATATACCTAAATTTTATCTGATCCATTAAACCTATTAACAACACTTACGCCATGATATGAAGATCATAGCGTATCCGAGAGTAACCATTTGTAACAGGCAGTCCTTCTCAACTAGCTTATAGAGGACTAATACACACCGGAATTGAATAATCTGATCGAGCTGACCAACGGCTACCATCACAGTTAATGAACTATATCAGAGAATGTGGAAACCAAAAATACGAATCTAATCAATTTGAATTAACTATTACAATTACACTTTGATTCTCAGACTTTATAAATTCCTCTGCCAAATCCGACAGAGTTTCCTATGAAAATATAATAACCCTAAAGCGAGAAATAACTTAAACCTGTTCACAATTACAATGAAGTAAAATATTTCCAATTCCAACACCCAATAATCTCAACGCTCTCGTGGAGTAATACCAAGAGAGAATCAAGCGCATAAACTCCTATTAAATATCTTAATGGGAAACAACTAATTAACGACTAACTATTACATGAGCGATCTCGCTTCAAAAACAAATATAATATTACAATCACACTTCCAGCATTCAGAAACCTTCAACTTTTAAATTATAATCTATAAGTCTTAAACCTGCGGCAAATAAAACACTGCCACCCACCAAGTGGCATGCCACAGAAATGACATAACAAAACGTGCACACATCAGTAAAGCTGAGTACTAACCGATCAAAAAGATTTAAAACATGCTTTGGTGCTCCTTTACTTGAAAACTACTCAATCATAGTTGCAACAACATTAACAACAACAATAACAATATTAATAACAACAACAACAACAACATCTGCAATATAACATAACAACAATAACCCAAACAACTACAACTCATTAACAATGGCAGTAATAACAACAAGAGAACAACAACCACAACAACCAACAACAACTCTCAACACAAGGGAAAGAACCTCCGGTACTTTGTGAACCACCAACCAAGGTGGCAGAATGGTGGCAACACCATGAAAGGAGAGAAAGGAGAGAAAACAGGGGCAGCAGCACCACACGCTAAACACCTACAGATGAGAGAGAAACACGGGACAAGGGAGGGAACCACGAGCAACACACAACAACAACAACAACACTAGGAACGACGAGAGCGGAGGAGAAGGAAGCTCCAATGAGAAGAAGTTAGCGGCGAGGCAATGGAGGAGCGGCGCGGCGGCTAGCGCAACGCAGGGGACGAGAGAGAAAAATTGGGATTTGGGAATTTTGGATTTTGTCATTAAACTCGAATTAAAATCATAAAATGGGATAAATGGAGAAGTTTTGACATGTCAAGGTTGAATCTTTTTGCTGGCTTGATTCAAGGAGGACACGAAGAAGGAAGCAGAGTAGGAGCTGGCTTAGGCCCTTGATTAGCAAGCCACGAAGAAGGGCACACGGGAAGAGCGAGAAAATGATACTGGGTTTCTTTTTCTTTTTTTTGTTCTACAAGACTTAACCCAAGTAAGCTTATTTCATCAAAACATAAAATGAAACAACACTATAACTTATAAAGATTAATCTACTATATTACTTTCAAATATTTCAATGTAACAAATAACCATATTAGAACTCCAAGTTATTCAAAAGGATTTCGGAAATAGAATAGTATAGTAAAGCAATTCAAATATTAGCTTGCGTATAACCGCACATTAAAATATTACTTGCTACGTATAAAATAAAAATATATTATCAACACCAATAAATTAATAGAATATCGTTGATAACTATATAATTCATATTTAAACATAAATAAAATAAGAATATTTAATATATGATTTAGCTAATAATTCTAATTAACGATTTATAAGATGCTATAGAAATCAGGGTTATTACACCCTACCACCCTTATAAGAAGTTTCGCCCTCAAAACTTGCAAACAGTCACGTAAATAAAAATAAGTAAAATGATTAAGAAACAAATTTTATTTAAATAAAAGATCAAGAGAAGCTTACACTCATGTGCCAAATTCATTTCAATAAAATAGAAATCCCAAACTCCTAAGATATCTCTACTTATCCCGCATTTTATCTTGCCTTCATTCCGCCATCATTTTTTGTATCTATACTTCAACTTGAATCGAGAAATCAAGGAGCAAAGAAGACAAAAGGAGTAAACTTGTTGGCAATGGATTCCAATAATCTCATTTGCAGATATCTCATTTGAAATTCTTTTAAATTACTCGAATTATAAAAATTTCAAGAAATTCACATTTCAATCTAATAAATAAAAGTCTCACACAATTACAACGCATCACATTAAATACAACACAATTTGACTTGTAAAGATCGTGAAAACCATGCGGATCACACCGCCCATAAAAAGAATACTCGTCCACGAACTTTGAAATGAACAACGATGAAATGAAGTTATTCCATAAAAATAAAAGAGTTTGATAGTGAAAGTCAATCATAAAACCAAAGGAAAACTAAGATACACTATTTCACGTCTAACATTTTAAGTCAAACGATCCCTAGATACGAGGGTTATAGGCCAACTACGCTTCCGCTACGCTACTCTGATCAACAAAATCACTCAAACACATAAGTTCACATAAATGGAAACATAGAATACACATACAAGCGAAACACTCTCAACGGCTTAGTTCATATATACCTAATTTTTATCTGATCCATTAAACCTATTTACAACACTTACGCCATGATATGAAGATCATAGCGTATCCGAGAGCAACCATGCTCTGATACCATTTGTAACAGGCAGTCCTTCTCAACCAGCTTATAGAGGACTAATGCATAACGGAATTAAATAATCTGATCGAGCTGGCCAGCGGCTACCATCACAGTTACTGAACAATATCAGAGAATGTGGAAACCAAAAATACGAATTTAATCAATTTGAATTAACTATTACAATTACACATTGATTCTCAGACTCTATAAATTCCTCTACCAAATCTGACAGAGTTTCATTCGAAAATATAACAACCCTAAAGCGGGAAATAACTTAAACCTGTTCACAATTATAATTAAGTAAAATATTTCCAATTCCAACACCCAGTAGTCTCAACGCTTTCGCGGAGTAATACCAAGAGAGAATCAAGCGCATTAACTCCTGTTAAATATCTTAATGGGAAACAACTTATTAACGACTAACTATTACATGAGTTACCTCGCTTCGAAAATAAATGTAATATTGCAATCACACTTCTAGCATTCCGAGTGACAAATTAAACACTACCACCCACCAAGTGACATGCCACATAAATGACAAAACAAAGCATGCACACATCAGCAAAGCTGAGTACTAACCGATCAAAAAGATTTAAAACATGCTTTGGTGCTCCTTTACTTGAAAACTACTCAATCATAGTTGCAACAACATTAACAACAATAGTAACAATAACAATATTAATAACAACAATAACAACAACAACAACAACAACAACTGCAATACAACATAACAACGATAACCCAAACAACTACAACTCATTAACAAGGGCAGTAATAACAACAAGAGAACAACAATAACAACAACCAACAACAACTCTCAACACAAGGGAAAGTACCTCCGGTACTTTGCAAACCACCAACCAAGGCAACAGAATTGTGGCAACACCATCAAAGGAGAGAAAGGAGACGAGCAGCATCGACAGTGGAAAGAGAGAAGCAGAGGCAGCAATAATAACGATCAATCAGCATCGAAGAGAGAACCGAGCAGCGACAGCAGGATGCATCGGCGAGCACGGCTTCGCCGGAGTACCGACAGTAGCAACAACGTGCGGGCAGCAACCGCACAACCACACAAACACGAATGAAGGAGAGAAAACAGGGGCAATAACACCACAAGCTAAATAATAACAGATGAGAGAGAAACACGGGACAGGGGAGGGAACCACGAGCAACACACAACAATAACAACAACACCAGGAACGACGAGACCGGAGGAGAAGGAAGCTCCGACGAGCAGAAGTCAGCGGCGAGGCAATGCGGAGCGGCGCAACGGCTAGCACAATACATGGGACGAGAGAGAGAAATTGGGATTTGGGAATATTGGGTTTTCTCATTAAAATCGAATTAAAATCATAAAATGGGATAAATGGAGAAGTTTTGACATGTCAAGGTTGAATCTTTTTGCTCGCTTGATTCAAGGAGGACACGAAGAAGGAAGGAGAGCAGGAGCTGGCTTAGGCCCTTGGTTAGCAAGCCATGAAGAAGGGGACACGGGAAGAGCGAGAAAATGGTAGTGGGTTTCCTTTTCTTTCTTTTGCTCTGCAAGACTTAGTCCAAGTAAACTTATTTCATCAAAACATAAAATGAAACAACACTATAACTTATAAAGATTAATCTACTAAATAACTTTCAAATATTTTAATGTAACAAATAACCATATTAGAACTCCAAATTATTCAAAAGGATTTCAGAAATAGAATAGAATAGTTAAGCCCTGAAAATATTAGCTTGTGCATAACCGCACATTAAAATATTACTTGCTACGTATAAAATAAAAATATATTATCAACACTAATAAAATAATAGAACATCGTTGATAAATATATAATTCATATTTAAACATAAATAAAATAAGAATATTTAATATATGATTTAGCTAATAATTCTAATTAATGATTTATAAGACGCTTTAGAAATCGAGGTTATTACACCTTACCACCCTTATAAGAAGTTTCGTCCTCGAAACTTGCAAATAGTCACGTAAATAAAAATAAGTAAAATGATTAAGAAACAAATTTTATTTAAATAAAAGATCAAGAGAAGCTTTACACTCATGTGCCAAATTCATTTCAATAAAATAGAAATCCCAAACTCCTAAGATATTAAGCATCATGTCTCCATTCAGCCATCATCTTTTGTATCTCTACTTCAACTTGAATCGCGAAATCAAGGAACAAAGAAGACAAAAGGAGTAAACTTGTTGGCAATGGATTCCAATAATCTCATTTGCAGAGATCTCATTTGAAATTCTTTTAAACTACTCCAATTATAAAAATTTCAAGAAATTCACATTTCAATCTAATAAATAAAAGTCTCATACAATTACAACGCATCACGTGAAATACGACACAATTCGACTTGTAAAGATCATGAAAACCATGCGGATCACACCGCCCATAAAAAGAATACTCGTGCACGAACTTTGAAATGAACAACTATGAAATGAAGTTATTCCATAAGAATAAAAGAGTTTGATATTGAAAGTCAATAACAAAACCAAACGAAAACTAAGATACACTATTTCACGTCTAACATTTTAAGTGAAACGATCCCTAGATACGAGGGTTATAGGCCAACTACGCTTCCGCTACGCTACTCTGATCAACAAAATCACTCAAACACATAAGTTCACATAAATGGAAACATAGAATACACATACAAGCGAAACACTCTCAACGGCTTAGTTCATATATACCTAATTTTTATCTGATCCATTAAACCTATTTACAATACTTACGCCATTATATGAAGATCATAGCGTATCCGAGAACAACCATGCTCTGATACCGTTTGTAACAGGCAGTCCTTCTCAACCAGCTTATAGAGGAATAACGCACAACGTAATTAAATAATCTGGTCGAGCTGACCAGCGGCTACCATCACAGTTATTGAACTATATCAGAGAATGTGGAAACCCAAAAATACGAATATAATCAATTTGAATTAACTATTACAATTACACTTTGATACTCAGACTCTATAAATTCTTCTGTCAAATCCGACAGAGTTTCCTTTGAAAATATAATAACCCTAAAGCTGGAAATAACTTAAACCTTTTCACAATTACAATTACAATTAAATAAAATATTTCCAATTCCAACACCCAATAGTCTCAACGCTTTCGCGGAGTAATACCAAGAGAGAATCAAGCGCATTAACTCCTATTAAATATCTTAATGGGAAACAACTAATTAACGACTAACTATTACATGAGCGACCTCGCTTCGAAAACACATATAATATTACAATCACACTTCTAGCATTCCGAATCCTTCAACTTTTAAATAATCATCTATAAGTCTTGAACCTGCGGCAAATAAAACACTGCCACCCACCAAGTGACAGGCCACAGAAATGACAAAGCAAAACGTGCACACATCAGCAAAGCTGAGTACTAACCAATCAAAAAGATTTAAAACATGCTTTGGTGCTCCTTTACTTGAAAACTACTCAATCATAGTTGCAACAACAATAACAATATTAACAACAACAACTACAATATAACATAACAACAATAACCCAAACAACTACAACTCATTAACAAGGGCAGTAATAACAACAAGAGAACACCAATGACAACAACCAGCAACAACTCTCAACACAATGGAAAGTACCTCCGGCACTTTGCGAACCACCAACCAAGGCGGCACAATGGTGGCAACACAATCAAAGGAGAGAGAGGAGATGAGAAGCATCGACAGAGGAAAGATAGAAGCAGAGGCAGCAACAACAACGACGAATCAGCATCGAAGAGAGAACCGAGCAGCGACAACAGCACTCAGCTGCGAGCACAGCTTCGTCGAAGTACCGACAGCAGCACCCGCGTCCAGTGGCAGTAACCGAACAACCACACAAACACGAACGAAATAGAGAAAATAGGGGCAGCAGCACCACATGCTAACCACGAACAAATGAGAGGGAAACACGGGAAAGGGGTAGGAACCACGAGCAACACACAACAACAACAACAACAACAACAACAACACTAGGAACGACGAGAGTGGAGGATAAGGAAGCTCCGACGAGCAGAAGTCAGCGACGAGGCAATGCGGAGCGGCTAGCGCAACACAGGGGATGAGAGAGAGAAATTGGGGTTTGGGATTTTGGGTTTTCTCATTAAACTCGAATTAAAATCATAAAATGGGATAAATTGAGAAGTT
Organism: Beta lomatogona; assembly: GCA_947646795.1. Taxonomy (NCBI): domain Eukaryota; kingdom Viridiplantae; phylum Streptophyta; class Magnoliopsida; order Caryophyllales; family Amaranthaceae; genus Beta; species Beta lomatogona. The sequence continues at coordinate 26,617 of CANSNZ010000357.1, forward strand.
TTGACATGTCAAGGTTGACTCTTTTTGCTGGCTTGATTTAAGGAGGACACGAAGAAGGAAGGAGAGCAGGAGCTGGCTTAGTTAGGCCCTTGGTTAGCAAGTGATACGGGAGTAAGTGATGCAAATCTACTAGCTCTCGTACATAAGAATGTTAGTTTGGATCTTGGCTCAATTGACTTGCATGGAGGACTCTTCATGGGGCTTACTACCAAGGTGGAATCATGTTTGCTGACCAACCTAGGTGGCGTGTGAGTAGGCGTGTGCATGGCATGATTATTGGAGTTCTAGTTCTGTTAGGACTCAAGCTATCTTTATTGTTTTATAGTTCTATGTTTTGTTAGGAGTTGTGTGTTGGTTAGGACTCTAGTGGACATCAACATGTTAAACATATGAAGCGTGTGGTGTCTAGGAGTTTTTATTCTTATCTTGTTAAGTTTTTATTCCTATCTTGTTGAGTTCTAGTTATAATAGGAGTATGTAGCCCATATAAGGCATTTTTCATTATTAATAAAAGTTTAGAGTGAATTAATTAAAGTTTTGTGAGTTTTTTTAAAACTTAAAGTGTGGAAACACGAACACCCTTGATTGCTGGTGGCTTTGCCTTACGCATCAAAACCCTTAGTTTGTTCATTGTGGTGGCTTTGCTTTTATCATGGAGAATCTAAGATCTATCTACGTTCTTAGTGTTGTTCGAACAACTATACTTAATACACACGTTTTCCGCATTCTATTTAATCTTCCTTAGATTAAATATATCATCTAGTATCAAGAGCTTTGGTTACATCCATCACCACCATTAATCCATTAAACACAACCATTCAAACACATTCATCCACACGAAGTCCAGATTATTTTCCGGTTTTTGTTCGGCTAAGGTGGAGTAGTTTGATCTTAAAGAAACCCTTTAAGATCAAATCTTTTTTCCAAGATTTTTGATTTTTCACAAAGTTTCATCAAAGGTCATTGATTATAATTGTCGAGTGGTGAAAAAAATTCATCCAAGATCGCTAAAAACGTTCAAGAATCGAATCATACACCTTGTTCATCCGTTTGCTTGGTGCGCAAGTTTCAAGCTTTTGATCCAAGTTCTGTTTGGATTTTGTTATGGGGGACGAACAAGGAGACACGGAGGTTAGAGTCCCTAGGGGACATACGTTTGAGCAGGCTCAAAACATGCGTAGGGATAGACAACTAGAAGATCTAACCACACGCATGGATGATGATGCGCATGTTACAACAAGGTCATCATGGGAATCCTCGAAGCAACACTCCTAGTCCTGTTAGGAGTACTAGAAACACCACCCACGATTCTAGTTCAGATGAGGAAGTGAATAACCCTAGGCATAGAAGGCCACCAAGGGATGATGATCGTGGTTTAAGGCTAGATATGCCCGAATTTGATGGGAACATGAAGCCCGGAAAGTTCTTGGAATGGTTGCAAAAGAATGGAACAAGTCTGTGATTACAAGGACTATGATGATGCAAAGAGATTTAAAGTGGTTGTCCTAAAACTGACGGGATATGCTAGTTTATGGTACGAGAATTTGGAGACTAAGAGGAGAAAGGACGACAAACCTAGTCTACATTCATGGGACAAATTGAAAGCAAGGATGAAGAAACGTCTTCTTCCTTCTGATTTTACACAAGACATGTATCGAATATTGCAAGTACTTCAACAAAACTCTTTAAGTGTTGAAGAATATGTTGTTGAATTTGAGAGGATCAACATGCTTTGTGATGTAGACGAAAAGGCCGAGCACAAGATAGCCCGGTTTATATCTAGCCTAGATAAGAAGATTGCTAAAAAGGTCGATCTCCAGCCCTATTGGAGTTTCAAGGAGGTTGCTCAAGTTGCTATGAGGGCTGAAAAGTATGCCAAAGCTAATAAAAATTCGAACTTTAAGCCTTTTGTAAAGAACTTTGATAAAACGGTAGGCAGCAAGAAAGAGGAGGCTAGTGGTTCGAAATTTACACCTAAATTTGATAAATTTAAAGGTGACAAAGGGAAGGCTTCCACACCTATGGCTAATGAGGAGAGACGCATTTGCTTTAAATGCAAGGGTTATGGCCACATCTTAAAGGATTGCCCCAACAATAGGGTCATGACTTTGAGAGACATACAAGAGATTGAAGAAGACCATGCCAAGGGAAACATCGAAGAAGAAGAGTTTGATGGTGATCTAACTAAGGAGAATGCTATGGAGGATGATTATGAGGTTCATTCGGAAGAGGAACCGGTCAATGAAGGCAAGCAACTCATTGTTCGACGCACATTGCATACACTACCAGCACCTTTGGACGACACTCAAAGGGACAAATCTTTTTCACTCGTTGTTTAGTGAAACAAAGGGTATGTGATTTAATCATTAATAATGGTAGTTGTGCTAATGTAGTGTCTACAACCCTCATTAATAAATTGAAGTGGCCTACATCTAATCATCCATGCCCATATATACTGAATTGGCTTAGTGATGACAATGGCATAAAAGTAAAAAAACAAGCCTTAATAACGTTTGAAATTGGCAAGTTTAAGGATGATGTTTTGTGTGCTGTTTGCAATATGGATGCTTGTCATATCTTGTTAGGGAGACCGTGGCAATATGACCGTTTTGTGAAGTATGATGGACGTTCTAATGTGTGTATTGCCACGGTGGGAGGGAAAAGGGCTGCCCTAAAACCTTTAACATCCTCTCCTACACCTAAGGGGTCATTGTTGGTGAGTGCTAAGGAGATTGAGAGGGAGTTAGAAGGGAAAAGTGAGGTTTATGTGTTAATTGCAAAAGAGGTTGAGGGGGAGCAGCAAGGGTACAAGATACCTAAGCATTTAGAGAGAGTACTTGATGAGTACAATGATGTGTTTCCTCTAGACCTACCTCCAGGCTTACCACCAATTCGAGGAATAGAGCATCAAATTGACCTAGTTCCGGGGGCATCCCTTCCTAACAAAGCTGCTTATAGATGTAATCCTCAAGAGACACAAGAGTTGCAAAGACAAATTGAAGAATTAATGTCTAGGGGTTATGTTAGAGAGAGTATGAGCCCATGTGCCGTTCCTGCTTTGTTGGTGCCTAAGAAAGATGGTACTTGGCGCATGTGCATTGATAGTAGGGCTGTAAACAACATCACTGTGAAGTATAGATTTCCCATTCTTAGATTGGATGATTTACTTGATGAGTTGCATGGTTCTACTATTTTCTCTAAAATTGATTTGAGGAGTGGATACCATCAAATCCGGATGAGAGAGGGAGATGAGTGGAAAACCACCTTTAAGACTAAGATGGGGTTATATGAGTGGCTTGTCATGCCATTTGGACTTAATAATGCACCTAGCACATTTATGAGATTGATGAATGAGGTGTTGAAGCCATTCTTAGGCAAATGTGTGGTGGTTTATCTTGATGACATCCTTGTATATAGCCGAAGTGTTGTGGAGCATCTAACTCACTTAGGGAGGTTTTTGAGGTGTTGCGCAAGCAAAAGCTATATGGGAAGCTAGAAAAGTGTTACTTTCTAGTTCCTAGTGTTACATTCTTGGGCTACATTGTTTCTAAAGATGGTGTTTCAGTTGATCCTTCGATAGTTGAGGCAATCAAAAGTTGGCCTATTCCTACTACAATTTCGGAGGTACGTTCTTTTCATGGTTTGGCTTCTTTTTATAGAAGACTTGTGCGTAATTTTAGTAGTGTGGTAGCTCCTATGACTGAATGTATCAAGCAAGGCAAGTTTACTTGGACTAAGGTAGCCCAACATGCGTTTGATAGCATCAAAGAACTGTTGTGTAATACGCCCATTCTAGCACTTTCGGATTTTTCACAACCTTTTGAAGTTGAGTGTGATGCTAGTGGGGTTGGTATTGGGGCTGTTTTAATTCAAAAGAAACATCCAATTGCATACTTTAGTGAGAAGTTGGGTGGTGCTAAGCTCAATTACTCTAAGTATGATAAAGAATTTTATGCAATAGTTCGTGCACTCGACCATTGGAGTCATTACCTTCGTCCAAGTCACTTTGTGCTTCATTCTGATCACGAGGCATTGAAGTATATACATGGACAGCAAAAGCCAAATCCTAGACATGCTAAATGGGTTGAGTTTTTGCAATCTTTTAATTTCTCATCAACATACAAGGAGGGTAAGGCAAACGTGGTGGCAGATGCTTTGTCTAGGCGTCATTCATTGCTTGGGGTGTTGAGTACACGCCTTCTTGGGTTTGAATTGGTGAAGGAATACTACAAGGAGGATGAGAAGTTTAGAGAGATTTCGGGGGAGTGCTCTAAGGGGTCCTACGGTTCTTATGTGGTGCATGATGGTTTTCTTTTCAAAGGGGATCGTTTATGCATACCTTCATGTTCTATTAGAGAAATGTTAGTGAGGGAAGCTCATGGTGGAGGGCTTGCTGGTCACTTTGGTATGAACAAGACTTTGGCTATTCTTCGAGAGCATTTCTATTGGCCAAAGATGCAAGGGGATGTTCAAGGGGTTATCTCACGTTGTGCTTACATGTTAAAAATCCAAGAGTTCTTTTCACCAAGGTATGTACACTCCTTTACCTGTTCGGATTATCCTTGGGATGATGTTGCTATGGATTTTATTGTGGGATTGCCTAGAACACAATGGGGCAAGGGATTTTATAATGGTTGTCATTGATAGATTTTTCGAAATGGCACATTTTATTGCTTGTCATAAAGCGATGATGCTTCTAAAGTTGCTGATTTGTACTGTAAGGAGATAATTCGTCTCCATGGTGTTCCTACAACTATTGTAAGTGATAGGGATACTAAATTCATGAGCTACTTTTGGAAGACTTTGTGGAAGCTACTTGGTACTAAGCTATGTTTTAGCACATCACATCACCCTCAAACGATGGGCAAACCGAAGTTACAAATCGAACTTTGGGTGCTTTGCTCCGAGGGCTAGTTATCAAGAGTACCAAGGATTGGGATGTGAAGCTTGCCTATGTTGAATTTGCTTACAATAGGTCACCTACATATGCCACGAGATGTTCCCCATTCGAGGTTGTGTATGTCGCAAATCCAAGGGTGCCTATTGATCTTATTCCTTTCCCTAATGATGAAGTTTATCATATTGATGCTAAGGAAAAGGCGCAAGCAATGCTCAAGCTTCATGCACAAGTGAAAGCTAGGATTGAGAAGGTGAACGCAAGATACCAACAAGCGGCTAACAAGCATCGCACGCAACATGCTTTCAAGGTTGGTGATTTGGTTTGGTTGCATCTAAGGAAGGAGAAATTCCCCTGGCCTTTGCAAGAATAAGCTCATGCCACGTTACGATGGTCCTTTTAAGATTGTTGAGAAGGTTAATGACAATGCCTTCAAGCTTGAATTGCCCGGAGACTATAATGTGAGTTCGACTGTTAATGTGGGTGATTTAGCTCCTTATATCCATGATGATGATATGGCTCAATTGAGGACAATTGCTTTCGAAGAAGAGGAGGATGATACGGGAGTAAGTGATGCAAATCTACTAGCTCTCGTACATAAGAATGTTAGTTTGGCTCAATTGACTTGCATGGAGGACTCTTCATGGGGCTTACTACCAAGGTGGTAGCATGTTTGCTGACCAACCTAGGTGCCGTGTGAGTAGGCGTGTGCATGGCATGATTATTGGAGTTCTAGTTCTGTTAGGACTCAAGCTATCTTTATTGTTTTATAATTCTATGTTTGTTAGGAATTGTGTGTTGGTTAGGACTCTAGTGGACATCAACATGTTAAACATATGAAGCTTGTGGTGTCTAGGAGTTTTTATTCTTATCTTGTTAAGTTTTATTCTTATCTTGTTGAGCTCTAGTTATTATAGGAGTATGTAGCCTATATAAAGCGTTTTTCATTATTAATAAAAGTTCAGAGTGAATTAAATAAAGTTTTGTGAGTTTTGTTAAAACTTAAAGTGTGCAAACACGAACACCCTTGATTGCTGGTGGCTTTGCCTTTACGCATCAAAACCCTTAGTTTGTTCTTTGTGGTGGCTTTGCCTTTATCATTGAGCATCTAAGATCTATCTATGCTCTTAGTGTTGTTCGAACAACTATACTTGATACACACATTTTCCGCATCCTATTTAATCTTCCTTAGATTAAATATATCAGCAAGCCATGAAGAAGGGGACACGGGAAGAGCGCGAAAATGAGAGTGGGTTTCTTTTTCTTTCTTTTGTTCTACAAGACTTAACCCCAGTAACCTTATTTCATCAAAACATAAAATGAAACAACACTATAACTTATAAAGATTAATCTAGCAAATAACTTTCAAATATTTTAATGTAACCAATAACCATATTAGAACTCCAAATTATTCAAAAGGATTTCAGAAATAGAATAAAATAGTTAAGCCATCAAAATATTAGCTTGTGCATAACCGCACATTAAAATATTACTTGCTACATATAAAATAAAAATATATTATCAACGCCAATAAAATAATAGAACATCGTTGATAAATATATAATTCATATTTCAACAAAAATTAAATAAGAATATTTAATATATGATTTAGCTAATAATTGTAATTAACAATTTATAAGACGCTTTAGAAATCGGGGTTTTTACAATCATGGACAAATGATTCATGAATCATATGATCCAGATGAGGGAGCACAGTGGGATGAGGTGGATGATGATAGTGACAACTATTTTAGCAAGCTGTATAGGAATGGTGAAGTATATGTAGATGAGGAGTTCGGGCAGATTGTAATCAAATCATGGCAACTGTTTACAGATAAGGATCATTTGAGATGTTGTCAGGGATTATTGTATCCAATGTGGCTTCTCAATTGTTGTTGATAAGGCAAACAACTACAGATACACAGTGAGGTGCTCCATTGAGAGTTGTTGTAACACTTGACCCATCCAGAGTTGAGTATATTATCACCAATGCGCATCCAGGGCCAACAACTGTTCTCAATAACCGACACAAGTTCTTCTGGAGCATTTTGTCCTCACTTATGCGCACCCCGAGAAACTTCCCAGGAGGTCACCCATCCTTGGACTACTCCCAGCCAAGCATGCTTAAATGTGGAGTAACTAAGGAATTAAGCTCCCTAAAAGAAAGATGCATCTTGTTGGAATAAGTAGCCTGCTAAATCCCTTTAAAGCAATCATGAGGGCTATTATAGTTGTGCATGGAGATTACATGCCTCAAAGCTACCTGATGTGTCACATGGGCAATAAAATCGATCTAGAGCCTAGAACACACATGCAAAGGCTTAGAGGTTCACAACCATATGGTGATGCCAAATGGGAATCAAGAGAATAAGGTGGGTTTGTTGTGGGACAAATACAAGGTTGAGATGTGTCAAAGCACCTTTGTATAGGATTAGGAAAAGGGCTATGAAATTAGTTCATGGAGGCCAAGATGGATCTTATTCTTTCCTTCCTTAATACTTTGATATTATAAGAGAATATAATCCAAAATCAGCTGCATTTTGTGCTTGGACACGTCCGAATCACCCTAAAAGACCCCTGTAACTGCCATTTTGAGTTCAATTATCATGTACTTCACAAAATCATCCAAAGTACCCCTTATGACAACTACATTTCCATTTGCAATTCGTTCTTCATTTCCATTTCCAGTTCGTCCAATTCGTTCTTCATCTTCAATTACATCTTCTTCATTAATCCAAGAAAAAAAGGAACATGATTTGCACTTATAGTAAAGCCTACCGGGATTGTTCATTGAATCTGATCTCACCCTAATTTCGAATTTCCTTGAAGAGCGGCAGCGGTAGAATTTAATTCTCACCCAGGTGACACTCCCAGAATTTGGTGTGAAACAAGAAGAAGAGAAAGCACGAGTGGTAGCGATGAAAATTATGTGGAGGATGAAGCAGATGTTAGGGATAAATAGAAGAGATGAGGGGAGAATTATTGGAGAGAGAAATGGGTTTGGTTTTGGAGGGAAATATTTTAGTAAGGGTAGGATAATAATTAGTGGGTAGGCTTAATCACTCCTGTAGGTGTGGATTTTTCAATTCCTTTAATGCCTACACGCGGTGTGAGCGCGTTTATTTAACTACCCCATTGTTAAGGTTATTAAAAATACGTTTTGAAAGACGTCGCCAACAATTCTTTAGAGGAAGAATCATAAACCTAATTGGATATTGAAACGGAAGGGACATCTTAGGGACTTATCCGATGTAGATTTCCCTGTCATGACTCCATAGATGGTCAGAAACCAAAAAGTGAGTTTGAGGGTGAGTGTACAATATAGTCAGGAACTATATTGCCCATTGCTGACCTCTACTAAATAACGATTCACAACAGATTTTATGCAATAGAATAATCAAACAATATTTTAAAGCACCCTAAAAAACATTAGTCTAAGTTGGTTCAGGAAACACATAAAAAGACTATATTTTCAGTGATGAGTTATTAGACAATCAAATTACAAGGTTCCTAGCAGGTTGTCCATGTTATCTGAATTAGTTAGAACATTTATTTAGGTCTTGATTAAAAATAAATACAAGGTGATAAATATTACAATCAGGCATGAAAAATAATATGTTCATAAAAATAAATAAAAATATGAAAATAAAATACTGCTGGGAGTTAGTATAATATATACAATACTTACAGCGCAGGAATATATTAATAACCTACATCACAAATAGAAAGTTAGTAACTTCAATAAAGTAATAAAAATAAATAAAGCAAATAAAATAAATAAATAAAGTTTGTGAATTTAGTTGACCCTCATAAATTATACCACCGTCCGGGGTCGTTGATTTGTACGAATCTTGGAAAATTGAATATTGAACAAGTCTTGAAAAACAAATTGCGTTGTATTTGTAATGTAGCCGTGGGTATAAAGTTTGTTATTTGCTTTAGAAATCCCAAGGTTACAGTAGGTATTCGAAGATGATGGATTTGTATAGTTGTTGTAGTTTCTTGTAATATGTGTAGGTGATTATGAGTGATGATTGGCGTGATGATGAGATTAGATGATAATGCTAGGCGTGAGTGAGGGAATTTTGCTGGTTGATGAATGATGTGTAAGTTGAGAATCTGCAGAAATCAAATGACTTAACCTGAATTACAAGAACAAGTTGCGCCGTGGTATGATGGCCACTGCCTTAGAAACGAATTTCGTCACCACCGGTGCGGATTCACGATGACGTTCGTCCCCCAAGGTTCACACAACTATCTCTGACTCCGTGCACCCGGATCAAAGATTGGTATTTCTCAAGAACTTCTCAAATCTCAGGGAGAATAGGGTAGGCTTGTGTTTAGGGTAATATAGAATGAATATGAATAGAAAACAGCCAAAACGCTATTTATATGAGAGTTATAAAACAACTCCGAAACATATCCGGAAATAAGAAGAAAATAAAAGGTTTTGACTTCCTCGGAAACCGCGAATCGCGGAATACACCGCGAGTCGCGGTAAGCTTGCGGCAAACATCCGCGAACAAGACTCAAACCACGACCCCGGCCACCGCGAGTCGCGGCCTGCACCGCGAGTCGCGGCCTGCACCGCGAGTCGCGGCATTAGGCGCGAGTCGCGGCCTACACCGCGAGTCGCGGTAGGTCCTCGGCCAAAGCGCTTCGCGTTGAATTAAGGATTAAATCCTACAATCCCCCACAAACGCGAAGTTACAGGAAAAATTGAGAGATGAGCAGTAAAAGGAAAGCTTAATACTTACATATTAGTATCCAAGGATTGAACTAACATGTTAGTGAGATGGGGTGTCCCCTCACCTTCAAGTATCCTAAGATTGAACTTGCAGGAGAGAGAAGGGACCCGATAGCACATATCTTACTTTCAAAGCTTGAGAAACACCGCGTTATCCACTGAATTACCCCATGAACAACATACAATAAAGTTGAACATGCATTCAGTTACAATCAAGACACATCACATGTCGTTCCAATAATTGTGAACATTACAAAGTTCAACAATCCTGGCCATCACCCTGGGATTATAAAGAGCGCTCTAGAATGCCTACAAGAACGACATTCGACAGAAGGAGGCCATCCCTTCACACTCATCCACGATGTTCTATTACGTTCAAATAAATTGAATCAGCTATAAAGCCATAGAAACATCCTGTCCATTACGTTCAATCAAATTGAATCAGCCAAAAGCCATGGACACCAAATCTCAAAAATACACATTTACAACCTGTTCAATAAGAACTACTCAGATCAGAGTAATAAGTATATTAATGAGAAATCATAAATAAGTTCAGTATAGAATTCAAGGAATACAACAACCTATAAAGGTTTCAAACCCATTCCTCCTGAAAATTCCAGTACTAACTTTCTACTCAATCCTTTAGTGAAAGGATCAGCCAAATTTCTTTCACTTCTCACAAACTCAAGAGAGATGACACCATTCACAATAAATTGTCTCACAGACTCATGTCTGACCCGAATGTGCCTTTTCTTGCCATTATAAACACTGTTGTTTGCAACCCCTATTGCAGCTTGAGAATCACGGTGAAGGCCGACCTTTGAAGGAGCCGGTCTCCCCCACAAAGGTATATCCGCCAAAAGGTTTCTCAACCAATCGGCCTCTTGAGTAGCAAGATCCAAAGCAATGAACTCGGCTTCCATAGTAGATCGAGCTATACATGTCCGCTAGCGGACTTCCATGATCTTGCACTACCATTCGAGTGAACACATACCCACTAGTAGAACTCACCTCATCACTGTCAGTCACCCAATTAGCATCACAATAACCTTCTAGGACAGTTGGAAAACCCACAAAGTTTAACCCCCAGTCCATGGTTCCTCTCAAATACCTCAATAGTCTTTTAAGAGCTTTCCAGTGATCCAAACTGGGATTATGAGTGTACCTGCTTAGCCTACTCACCGCATAGGCAATATCGGGGACGAGTACGGTTCATCAAAAACATCGAGACTACCTATAACCTTAGCATACTCTCCTTGTGACACACCATCACCATTATTCTTGAGTAATTGAACACTAGAGTCATAGGGAGTCCGGTCGGAGGATCATCAAAACAATCAAATTTCTTTAACACTTTCTCCACATAATGAGATTGAGACAGTGAATAACCCTTAGGAGTTTTAACAACTTTTACCCCTAATATCACATCGGCTATCCCCAAATCTTTCATCTCAAACTTAGAAGACAAGAATCTTTTAGTTTCCTCTATGGCATCAAGACTCGCACTAAACGAAGCATGTCATCAACATATAAGCATATGATTACGCAATCGGAGCCCATTACCTTTGAATACACACATGCATCCGAACCATTCCACGGTAAATCCAAAACCCAAGAATAGTCTTATGAAATTTTTCATACCATTGTTTTGGAGCCTGCTTGAGGCCATAGAGTGACTTTTTTCACTGCACACCTTTTGCTCCATTCCGGGCATGGCACGACGAGGAGGTTGTTCCATATATATCTCCTCATCGAGATCTCCATTCAAGAAGGTTTGTCTTTACATCCATCGATGCACAAACGAGGTTAAATGAAGAAGCTAAAGCAAATAAAATCCGAATGGTAGCAATTTTAGTCACAGGTGAATAAGTATAAAAATAATCCACTCCAAATTTTTGAGTGAACCCTCTAATAACCAGTCTTGCCTTGAACCGTTCCACGGTCCCATCAATTTTCAACTTCTTCTTGAAAATCCACTTTGCGACTAATCGGCTGTTCCCTTTAGGCAAATCTACAAGTTCCCAAGTGTTATTCGCCATGATGGATTCCAACTCACTTTGATTGCTTCCCTCCATAAACTAGCATCCATAGAAATCATGGCTTCTTCAAAAGTCTTGGGATCCTCATCCACCATAAACAATGACATGTCCATGAACTCTGAAGCTTCAAACTCGGACATAAATGCAGTAATGAAATCCGGACCAAAGCTTGATTCCACTCTTCGCCTTTTACTTCTCCTAGGCTCATCGGTGACTTACCCCACTTGAAGTAACCAAAGAACTCGCATAACCAAACGAAACCCCCCAGGAGGGAGCATCTATACTATGCCTAACCTTCTTAAAGGAAATACCTCTTCAAAGAATTCTGCATCTCGAGCTTCACACACAGACCTGTCATCCAACCTCAGAAATCTATAGGCAGCACTATTTTCAGCATAACCAATGAAAACAGCATCAAAGGTCCTGGCTCCTATAGTAGTCCTCTTGAACGAAGGGATACCCACTTTAGCTAGACACCCCCACACTTTCATGAATTTCAGATTTGGCACAAAACCTCTCCATAGCTCAAATGGAGTATTGTCTAACTTCTTATGAGATACTCTGTTCAAAATATGGTTTGCGAGATAGGACGACTTCCCCCCACATATTATCAGGGAGACCAGAACTTAAAAGCATGGCATTCATCATTTCCTTCAAAGTTCTATTCTTCCTTTCTGCTATGCCATTCTGCTGAGGGGTATATGGTGCAGACACCTCATGAATAATGCCCTCTTTCTCACATAAAATTTTAAGGAAATCAGACCCATATTCCCCACCACGGTTAGACCGAAGCCTTTTAATCTTTCGGTCCAACTGATTTTCAACTTCTGCCTTATAGACCAAGAATTTCTGTTCTGCCTCATCCTTAGACTTTAACAGGAAAACTCTACAGAACCTAGAGCAATCATCCACAAAGGTAATATAATATTTCTTACCACCCCGACTCTCAAGATTCTTAAAGTCTGCCAGATCAGTGTGAATTAGTTCTAATAGTTCAGATACTCTATTAGTAACTGGCTTGAAAGGCTTTTTTACAAACTTTGCCTCAGCACACACTTCACACTTATTAGGTCCATCATCAATCACATCATGCAATAGGTTCATTCGCATCAGACGATTAATTGAACCAACCCCCACATGACCCGGGGCAGCGGTGCCACGATTTACGGACTCAGTCATATAAGCGGAAGAAGAAATCTTATTCATTTCAATAGGAGTTACAATGTCCAAAACAAACAAACCAGCATTAACGTACCCCTTCCCAACAAACTCGCCATTGCGAGTCAGCACTAGCTTATTAGCATCAAAAACTAACTTAACACCTGCTTTGTTAAGCAAACTACCAGAAATTAAATTTCTACGAAGGGAAGGGACATACAAAACATTAAGGAGAGCTAATGATTTCCCGGATGTCGGCTTCGGGAGAACTTTCCCTTTTCAGAGCACTTGAGCATTTGTCATTTCCCATATAGACTTGGTGACCTTCATCCACCCCCTCAAATTCCACAAATAGGTCCTTGTTTGCACAGAAGTGACGAGAGGCCCCCGTGTCTACTATCCACTCAGAATTATTCTCCACCAGATTAACTTCAGAAACCACAACAACAACAAGATCATCTGCCTCTGCTAGATTTACTTGGCCCTTATCTTGCTCCTTCGAGCCTTGACCCGAACCATTGCCTTTCTTTTTGTTTGGACAAACAGAAGCATAGTGACCCGGCTTGCCACGGTTTATAAGTGACCCGGCTTCTTCTCAATCTTCCCATTGCTCTTAAACTTCCCTTTGCCGGGGGTCTTTTGACCCTTTCCATTGAACTTCTTAAAGTCTCCTCTTGGCTTCCCGAAGCGGGAACGGAACCGAGCCGGATTAACCAGATTAGCCTTAACTGCCAGATTATTTGCAGTTGGGGCTCCTGAGTCTTTCAATCTATTAGCCTCTTCAATTTTCATGTGACCAACTAACTCCTCCAGAGTCATGTCCCTCTTCTTGTGTTTCAGATGATTACGATAGATGTTCCATGAGTCAGGCAACTTTTCAATCAGAACATTAGCCTGAAGAATCTCACACATCTTCATCCCTTCAGCAAGAACCTCAGCAACTAAGTTCTCATAAACATGAACTTGATCCATAATTGGCTTATTATCTACCAATTTGAAGTTCAACCAGTTTCCAGTAACATACTTCTTTTTCCCTGCATCATCAGCACCATACTTTTTCTCCAAAAAGATCCATATTGATTTTGCAGTCTTATAGGATACAAACAAATCAAATATGGGGTTTGTCATTAGGTTCAGCATGTTTCCCTTAACAACCTTATTATCCCTGACAAATTTTTCCATACTTATCCCCTCATCAGATTTAGGAGTTTTCTCAGATTTCTCTTTGGCAGGAGTATCAGCAATGACAATAGTTTTAGATGTAACATCTACACTATCTTTCTCAGTAGGCGGTTCAACAAACAACACATAATCAAGATCTACTTGTTCACATGCAATCAAGAATTTTTGAGACCACCTCTTATAATTAGTTCCATCCAAAGGTTCCAACTTTGACATATCAGGGAAAAATCGACTTTGAGAACTAGACATGATTTCAACAGAATAAAATTCGTTTCTAAATTGTAAGTTGAGAATCTGCAGAAATCAAATGACTTAACCTGAATTACAAGAACAAGTTGCGCCGTGGTATGATGGCCACTGCCTTAGAAACGAATTTCGCCACCACCGGTGCGGATTCACGATGACGTTCGTCCCCCAAGGTTCACACAACTATCTCTGACTCCGTGCACCCGGATCAAAGATTGGTATTTCTCAAGAACTGCTCAAATCTCAGAGAGAATAGGGTAGGCTTGTGTTTTAGGGTAATATAGAATGAATATGAATAGAAAACGGCCAAAACGCTATTTATATGAGAGTTATAAAACAACTCCGAAACATACCCGGAAATAAGAAGAAAATAAAAGGTTTCGACTTCCTCGGAAACCGCGAATCGCGGAATACACCGCGAGTCGCGGTAAGCTTGCGGCAAACATCCGCGAACAAGACTCAAACCACGACCCCGGCCACCGCGAGTCGCGGCCTGCACCGCGAGTCGCGGCATCAGGCGCGAGTCGCGGTAGGTCCTCGGCCAAAGCGCTTCGCGTTGAATTAAGGATTAAATCCTACATGATGATGCGGCGAATCAGGTGAGTTAGAATAATAAGGTGCTGGGGATTGATGATTGTAAGTGCTATGCGTGTGTTTCTGTGAGGGGATGGAATTGTAAGGAGGTGTGAATTATTTGTCGAGGGAGCTGGTTTTTTGGAGGATGCCGAGTGTGTTCTAGAGTTTTTTGAGTTGTTAGTCGTTGGTTTTTTTTTGTGCCGTGAGTTTTTGTAGTGAGGATCATATATAGGTTTAGGTAGTTGATATGTTTTCGAAAACAATTCGGTTTCTTAAATGATTTTTATAAAATAGTTAGTTAAAAATATTTGAAAACACTTTGGAAAAAATATGATTAATTATAAAAGATATTTTTATTATCAAAACTAATCAGTAAAATTAAATTTTTCTATTAATTAATTTGGGCTAGAAAAGGAGTTTTATAAATTGGGCTTTCATAAAAACTATTTTTAAAAGGTTTTCGAAGATGGACCTTTAAAAAAGTTATTTTAGAACGTTTGAGGAAGTGGATTTAGTAAAACTATTTATAAAAAAGGGTTTTGGGAAATGGATTAATAAAAAGAGTCAGAAAATAGTTTTGGGCTTAAAACATTTTATTTTAGACTCATTCTTTATTCTTTTCTTGATCCGGACCAATTGGAGTAGGGTATTAGTCATCATAGGGTAGTAAATGAGGAGACATGATTATATGTCTACAGAACGCCCCACTTTGAATAAGGTTTGTAAAACTGAAAGTCAAAGTATACGTGTCGGGACGGAGAATGATTTCAGATGCTCTCCAATCCAAAATCACTCTTTTACTCCTGTACCTGCAAAACAAGCAAAAGCTTCAGGAGCATACATGCGTGAAACATATTTGCAAAGTAATTGTAAATATGCAAAAAACCAAAAAACGAGATGATAAGTGGGAAAAAGGATTCATGAGCTATTATGGACCAGCGTGCGGTGGCAGCAACCGCACAACCACACCAGCACGAACGAAGGAGAGAAAAAAGGGGCAGCAGCACCACACACTAACCATGAACAGATCAGAGAGAAACACGGGACAGGGGAAGGAACCACGAGAAACACACAACAACAATAACGGCACTAGCAACGACGAGAGCGAAGGAGAAGGAAGCTCCGACTAGCGAAAATCGGCGATGAGGCAACGCAGCGCGGAGGGGAGGCCAGCGCAAGACAAGGGACGAGGGAGAGAAATTGGGGTTTGGGAATTTTGGGATTTCTCATTAAACTCCAATGGAAATCAAAAAATGAAATAAATGGAGAAGTTTTGACATCTGAAGGTTGAATCTTTTTATTGGCTTGATTCAAGGAGGACACAAAGAAGGAGAGCAGGAGCTGGCTTAGGCCCTTCGTTAGCAAGCCACGAAGAAGGGGACAGGGGAAGAGAGAGAAAATGAGAGTGGGTTTCTTTTTCTTTTTTTTGTTCTACAAGACTTAACCCAAGTAAACTTATTTCATCAAAATATAAAATAAAATATCACTATAACCTATAAAGATTAATCTAAGTAAATAACTTTCAAATATTTTAATGTAACAAATAACCATATTAGAACTCCAAATTATTCAAAGGATTTCGGAAATAGTATAGAATAGTTAAGCCATCAAAATATTAGCTTGTTCATAACCACACATTAAAATATTACTTGCTACATATAAAATAAAAATATATTATCAACACCAATAAAATAATAGAAGATCGTTGATAAATATATAATTCATATTTCAACATAAATAAAATAAGAATATTTAATATATGATTTAGCTAAAAATTATGATTAACCATTTATAAGACGCTTTAGAAATCTGGGCTATTACACCCTACGACCCTTATAAGAAGTTTCATCCTTGAAACTTACAAATAGTCACATAAATAACACTATGTAAAATAATTAAGAAATAAATTTTATTTAAACAAATGATCAAGAGAAGCATTACCCTCATGTGTCAATTTCATTTCAATATAATAGAAATCCCAAAATCCTAAGATATTAAGCATCCAGCCTCCATTTCGCCATCATCTTTTGTATCTCTACTTCAACTTGAATAGCCAAATAAAAGAGTAAAGAAGACAAAAGGAGCAAACTTGTTGGCAATGGATTCCAATAATCTCATTTGCAGAGATCTCATTTGAAATTCCGTTAAACTACCCCAATTATTAAAATTTCAAGAAATTCACATTTCAATCTAATAAATAAAAGTCTCACACAATTACAACGCATCACATGAAATACAACACAATTTGAGTTGTAAAGATCATGAAAACCATGCAGATCACACCGCCCTTAAAAGAATACTCGTCCACGAACTTTGAAATGAAGTTATTCCATAAGAATAAAAGAGTTTGATATTGAAAGTCAATCACAAAACCAAAAGAAAATCAAGATCAACTATTTCACGTCTAACATTTTAAGTTAAAGGATCCATAAATACGAGGGTTATGGGCCAACTACGCTTCGGCTACGCTACCCTGATCAACAAAATCACTCAAACACATAAGTTCACATAAATGGAAACATAGAATATACATGCAAGCGCAAACACACTCAACGGCTTAGTTCATATATATCTAAATTTTATCTGATCCATTAAACCTATTTACAACACTTACGCCATGATATGAAGATCATAGTGTATCCAGGAGCAACCATGCTCTGATACCATTTGTAACCGGCAGTCCTTCTCAACCGGCTTATAGAGGACTAATGCATAGCGGATTTAAATAATCTGATCGAGCTGACCAGCTGCAAGCATCACAGTCACTGAACTATATCAGAGAATGTGGATACCAAAAATACGAATCTAATTCAATTTGAATTAACTATTACAACAACAATTTGATTCTCAGACTCTATAAATTCCTCTGCCAAAACCGATAGAGTTTCCTTTAAAAATATAATAACCCTAAAGCAGGAAATACCTTAAACCTGTTCACAATTACAATTAAATAAAATATTTCCAATTCCAACACCCAATAGCTTAATGCTTTCGTGGAGTAATACCAAGAGAGAATTAAGCACATTAACTCCTATTAAATATAATAATGGGAAACAACTAATTAACGACTAAATATTACATAAGCGACCTCGCATCGAAAACAAATATAATATTACAATCACACTTCTAGCATTACGAAGCCTTCTACTTTTAAATAATAATCTACAAGTCTTGAACCTGCGGCAAATAAAACACTGCCACCCACCAAGTGACAGGCCACATAAATGACAAAATAAAAAGTGCACACATCAGGAAAGCTGAGTACTAACCGATCAAAAAGATTTAAAACATGCTTTAGTGCTCCTTTACATGAAAACTACTCAATCATTGTTGCAACAACATTAACAACAACAATAACAATATTAATAACAATAACAACAGCTAGAATATAACATAACAACAATAACCCAAACAACTACAACTCATTAACAAGGGCAGTAATAACAACAAGAGAACAACAATGACAATAACCAACAACAGTTCTCAACACAAGGGAAAGTACCTCCGGTACTTTGCGAACCACCAACCAAGGCGGCAGAATGGTGGCAACACCATCAAAGGAGAGGGAGGGGACGAGCAGCATCGACAGAGGAAAGAGAGAAGCAGAGGCAGCAACAACAACGACGAATCAACATCAAAGAGAGAAGAGAGAACCGAGCAACGACAACAACACGTGGCACGCGAGCATGGCTTCGCTAGATTACCGACAGCAGCACCCCCGTGCGATGGAAGCAACCGCACAGCCACACCAACACGAACGAAGGAGAGAAAACAGGGGCAACATCACCACACGCTAATCACGAACAGAGGAGAGAGAAACACGAGACAGGGGAGTGAACCACGAGTAACACACAACAACAACGACGACACCAGCAACAACGAGGGTGGAGGAGAAGGAATCTCTGACGTGCCAAAGTTGATGGCGAGGCAACGCGGCGCGGCGTGGCGGCTAGCGCAACACAGTGGACGAGAGAAAGATTGTGGTTTGGTGATTTTGGGTTTTTTTTCATTAAACTCGATCGAATTGAAATCAAAAAATGGGATAAATGGAGAAGGTTTGACATGTCAAGGTTGAATCTTTTCTTGGCTTGATTCATGGAGGACACGAAGAAGGAAGGAGAGCAGGAGCTAGCTTAAGCCTTTGGCTGGCAAGCCACGAAAAAGGAGACACTGGAAGAGAGAGAAAATGAGAGTGGGTTTATGTTTCTTTCTTTTGTTCTACAAGACCTAACCCAAGTAAACTTATTTCATCAAAATATAAAATAAAATAACACTATAACCTATAAAGATTAATCTAGTAAATAACTTTCATATATTTTAATGTAACAAATAACCATATTAGAACTCCAAATTATTCAAAAGGATTTCGGAAATATTATAGAATAGTTAAGCCATCAAAATATTAGCTTGTGCATAACAGCACATTAAAATATTACTTGCTACATATATAATAAAAATATATTATCAACACCAAGAAAATAATAGAACATCGTTGATAAATATATAATTCATAATTCAACATAAATAAAATAAGAATATTTAATATATGATTTAGCTAATAATTATAATTAACCATTTATAAGACGCTTTAGAAATCTGGGCTATTACACCTTACTACCCTTATAAGAAATTTCATCCTCGAAACTTGCAAATAGTCACGTAAATAACAATAAGTAAAATAATTAAGAAACAAATTTTATTTAAGCAAATGATCAAGCGAAGCTTTACACTCATGTTTTAAATTCATTTCAATAAAATAGAAATCCCAAACTCCTAAGATATTAAGCATCCAGCCTCCATTCCGCCATCATCTTTTGTATCTCTATTTCAACATGAATAGCGAAATCAAGGAGCAAAAAAGACAAAAGGAGCAAACTTGTTGGCAATGGATTCCAATAATCTCATTTGCAGAGATCTCATTCGAAATTATGTTAAACTACTCCAATTATAAAAATTTCAAGAAATTCACATTTCAATCTAATAAATAAAAGTCTCACACAATTACAACGCATCACATGAAATACAACACAATTTGACTTGTAAAGATCGTGAAAACCATGCGGATCACACCGCCCATAAAAGAATACTCGTCCACGAACATTGAAATGAACTATGAAATGAAGTTATTCCATAAAAATAAAAGAGTTTGATATTGAAAGTCAATCACAAAACCAAACGAAAACCAAGATCAACTATTTCACGTCTAACATTTTAAGTCAAACGATCCCTACATACGAACGTTATGGGCCATTTATGCTTCCGCTACGCTACTCTGATCAACAAAATCACTGAAACACATAAGTTCACATAAATTGAAACATAGAACACACATGCAAGCGCAAACACTCTCAACGGCTTAGTTCATATATACCTAAATTTTATCTGATCCATTAAACCTATTAACAACACTTACGCCATGATATGAAGATCATAGCGTATCCGAGAGTAACCATTTGTAACAGGCAGTCCTTCTCAACTAGCATATAGAGGACTAATACACACCGGAATTGAATAATCTGATCGAGCTGACCAACGGCTACCATCACAGTTAATGAACTATATCAGAGAATGTGGAAACCAAAAATACGAATCTAATCAATTTGAATTAACTATTACAATTACACTTTGATTCTCAGACTCTATAAATTCCTCTGCCAAATCCGACAGAGTTTCCTATGAAAATATAATAACCCTAAAGCGAGAAATAACTTAAACCTGTTCACAATTACAATGAAATAAAATATTTCCAATTCCAACACCCAATAATCTCAACGCTTTCGTGGAGTAATACCAAGAGAGAATCAAGCGCATAAACTCCTATTAAATATCTTAATGGGAAACAACTAATTAACGACTAACTATTACATGAGCGACCTCGCTTCAAAAACAAATATAATATTACAATCACACTTCCAGCATTCAGAAACCTTCAACTTTTATATTATAATCTATAAGTCTTAAACCTGCGGCAAATAAAACACTGCCACCCACCAAGTGGCATGCCACAGAAATGACATAACAAAACGTGCACACATCAGTAAAGCTGAGTACTAACCGATCAAAAAGATTTAAAACATGCTTTGGTGCTCCTTTACTTGAAAACTACTCAATCATAGTTGCAACAACATTAACAACAACAATAACAATATTAATAACAACAACAACAACAACATCTGCAATATAACATAACAACAATAACCCAAACAACTACAACTCATTAACAATGGCAGTAATAACAACAAGAGAACAACAACCACAACAACCAACAACAACTCTCAACACAAGGGAAAGAACCTCCGGTACTTTGCGAACCACCAACCAAGGTGGCAGAATGGTGGCAACACCATCAAAGGAGAGAAAGGAGAGAAAACAGGGGCAGCAGCACCACACGCTAAACACCTACAGATGAGAGAGAAACACGGGACAAGGGAGGGAACCACGAGCAACACACAACAACAACAACAACAACACTAGGAACGACGAGAGTGGAGGAGAAGGAAGCTCCAATGAGAAGAAGTTAGCGGCGAGGCAATGCGGAGCGGCGCAGCGGCTAGCGCAACGCAGGGGACGAGAGAGAAAAATTGGGATTTGGGAATTTTGGGTTTTGTCATTAAACTCGAATTAAAATCATAAAATGGGATAAATGGAGAAGTTTTGACATGTCAAGGTTGAATCTTTTTGCTGGCTTGATTCAAGGAGGACACGAAGAAGGAAGCAGAGTAGGAGCTGGCTTAGGCCCTTGATTAGCAAGCCACGAAGAAGGGCACACGGGAAGAGCGAGAAAATGATACTGGGTTTCTTTTTCTTTTTTTTGTTCTACAAGACTTAACCCAAGTAAGCTTATTTCATCAAAACATAAAATGAAACAACACTATAACTTATAAAGATTAATCTACTATATTACTTTCAAATCTTTCAATGTAACAAATAACCATATTAGAACTCCAAGTTATTCAAAAGGATTTCGGAAATAGAATAGTATAGTAAAGCAATTCAAATATTAGCTTGCGTATAACCGCACATTAAAATATTACTTGCTACGTATAAAATAAAAATATATTATCAACACTAATAAATTAATAGAATATCGTTGATAACTATATAATTCATATTTAAACATAAATAAAATAAGAATATTTAATATATGATTTAGCTAATAATTCTAATTAACGATTTATAAGATGCTATAGAAATCAGGGTTATTACACCCTACCACCCTTATAAGAAGTTTCGTCCTCAAAACTTGCAAACAGTCACGTAAATAAAAATAATTAAAATGATTAAGAAACTAATTTTATTTAAATAAAAGATCAAGAGAAGCTTACACTCATGTGCCAAATTCATTTCAATAAAATAGAAATCCCAAACTCCTAAGATATCTCTACTTATCCCACATTTTATCTTGCCTTCATTCCGCCATCATTTTTTGTATCTATACTTCAACTTGAATCGAGAAATCAAGGAGCAAAGAAGACAAAAGGAGTAAACTTGTTGGCAATGGATTCCAATAATCTCATTTGCAGATATCTCATTTGAAATTCTTTTAAATTACTCGAATTATAAAAATTTCAAGAAATTCACATTTCAATCTAATAAATAAAAGTCTCACACAATTACAACGCATCACATTAAATACAACACAATTTGACTTGTAAAGATCGTGAAAACCATGCGGATCACACCGCCCATAAAAAGAATACTCGTCCACGAACTTTGAAATGAACAACGATGAAATGAAGTTATTCCATAAAAATAAAAGAGTTTGATAGTGAAAGTCAATCATAAAACCAAAGGAAAACTAAGATACACTATTTCACGTCTAACATTTTAAGTCAAACGATCCTTAGATACGAGGGTTATAGGCCAACTACGCTTCCGCTACGCTACTCTGATCAACAAAATCACTCAAACACATAAGTTCACATAAATGGAAACATATAATACACATACAACCGAAACACTCTCAACGGCTTAGTTCATATATACCTAATTTTTATCTGATCCATTAAACCGATTTACAACACTTACGCCATGATATGAAGATCATAGCGTATCCGAGAGCAACCATGCTTTGATACCATTTGTAACAGGCAGTCCTTCTCAACCAGCTTATAGAGGACTAATGCATAACGGAATTAAATAATCTGATCGAGCTGGCCAGCAGCTACCATCACAGTTACTGAACTATATCAGAGAATGTGGAAACCAAAAATACGAATTTAATCAATTTGAATTAACTATTTCAATTACACATTGATTCTCAGACTCTATAAATTCCTCTACCAAATCCGACAGAGTTTCATTCGAAAATATAACAACCCTAAAGCGGGAAATAACTTAAACCTGTTCACAATTATAATTAAATAAAATATTTCCAATTCCAACACCTAGTAGTCTCAACGCTTTCGCGGAGTAATACCAAGAGAGAATCAAGCGCATTAACTCCTGTTAAATATCTTAATGGGAAACAACTTATTAACGACTAACTATTACATGAGCTACCTCGCTTCGAAAATAAATGTAATATTGCAATCACACTTCTAGCATTCCGAGTGATAAATTAAACACTACCACCCACCAAGTGACATGCCACATAAATGACAAAACAAAGCATGCACACATCAGCAAAGCTGAGTACTAACCGATCAAAAAGATTTAAAACATGCTTTGGTGCTCCTTTACTTGAAAAGTACTCAATCATAGTTGCAACAACATTAACAACAACAGTAACAATAACAATATTAATAACAACAACAACAACAACAACTGCAATACAACATAACAACGATAACCCAAACAACTACAACTCATTAACAAGGGCAGTAATAACAACAAGAGAACAACAATAACAACAACCAACAACAACTCTCAACACAAGGGAAAGTACCTCCGGTACTTTGCAAACCACCAACCAAGGCAACAGAATTGTGGCAACACCATAAAAGGAGAGAAAGGAGACGAGCAAAGCATCGACAGTGGAAAGAGAGAAGCGAGAGGCAAAGAATAATAACGATCAATCAGCATCGAAGAGAGAACCGAGCAGCGACAGCAGGACGCATCGGCGAGCACGGCTTCGCCGGAGTACCGACAGTAGCAACAACGTGCGGGCAGCAACCGCACAACCACACAAACACGAATGAAGGAGAGAAAACAGGGGCAATAACACCACAAGCTAAATAATAACAGATGAGAGAGAAACACGGGACAGGGGAGGGAACCACGAGCAACACACAACAATAACAACGACACCAGGAACGACGAGACCGGAGGAGAAGGAAGCTCCGACGAGCAGAAGTCAGCGGCGAGGCAATGCGGAGCGGCGCAACGGCTTGCACAATACATGGGACGAGAGAGAGAGAAATTGGGATTTGGGAATATTGGGTTTTCTCATTAAAATCGAATTAAAATCATAAAATGGGATAAATGGAGAAGTTTTGACATGTCAAGGTTGAATCTTTTTGCTCGCTTGATTCAAGGAGGACACGAAGAAGGAAGGAGAGCAGGAGCTGGCTTAGGCCCTTGGTTAGCAAGCCATGAAGAAGGGGACACGGGAAGAGCGAGAAAATGGTAGTGGGTTTCTTTTTCTTTCTTTTGCTCTGCAAGACTTAGTCCAAGTAAACTTATTTCATCAAAACATAAAATGAAACAACACTATAACTTATAAAGATTAATCTACTAAATAACTTTCAAATATTTTAATGTAACAAATAACCATATTAGAACTCCAAATTATTCAAAAGGAATTCAGAAATAGAATAGAATAGTTAAGCCATGAAAATATTAGCTTGTGCATAACCGCACATTAAAATATTACTTGCTACGTATAAAATAAAAATATATTATCAACACTAATAAAATAATAGAACATCGTTGATAAATATATAATTCATATTGAAACATAAATAAAATAAGAATATTTAATATATGATTTAGCTAATAATTCTAATTAACGATTTATAAGACGCTTTAGAAATCGAGGTTATTACACCTTACCACCCTTATAAGAAGTTTCGTCCTCGAAACTTGCAAATTGTCACGTAAATAAAAATAAGTAAAATGATCAAGAAACAAATTTTATTTAAATAAAAGATCAAGAGAAGCTTTACACTCATGTGCCAAATTCATTTCAATAAAATAGAAATCCCAAGCTCCTAAGATATTAAGCATCATGTCTCCATTCAGCCATCATCTTTTGTATCTCTACTTCAACTTGAATCGCGAAATCAAGGAACAAAGAAGACAAAAGGAGTAAACTTGTTGGCAATGGATTCCAGTAATCTCATTTGCAGAGATCTCATTTGAAATTCTTTTAAACTACTCCAATTATAAAAATTTCAAGAAATTCACATTTCAATCTAATAAATAAAAGTCTCACACAATTACAACGCATCACATGAAATACGACACAATTCGACTTGTAAAGATCATGAAAACCATGCGGATCACACCGCCCATAAAAAGAATACTCGTCCACGAACTTTGAAATGAACAACTATGAAATGAAGTTATTCCATAAGAATAAAAGAGTTTGATATTGAAAGTCAATCACAAAACCAAACGAAAACTAAGATACACTATTTCACGTCTAACATTTTAAGTCAAACGATCCCTAGATACGAGGGTTATAGGCCAACTACGCTTCCGCTACGCTACTATGATCAACAAAATCACTCAAACACATAAGTTCACATAAATGGAAACATAGAATACACATACAAGCGAAACACTCTCAACGGCTTAGTTCATATATACCTAATTTTTATCTGATCCATTAAACCTATTTAATAGCGTATCCGAGAGCAACCATGCTCTGATACCATTTGTAACAGGCAGTCCTTCTCAACCAACTTATAGAGGAATAACGCACAACGTAATTAAATAATCTGGTCGAGCTGACCAGCGGCTACCATCACAGTTATTGAACTATATCAGAGAATGTGGAAGCCAAAAATATGAATATAATCAATTTGAATTAACTATTACAATTACACTTTGATACTCGGACTCCATAAATTCTTCTGTCAAATCCGACAGAGTTTCCTTTGAAAATATAATAACCCTAAAGCTGGAAATAACTTAAACCTGTTCACAATTATAATTACAATTAAATAAAATATTTCCAATTCCAACACCCAATAGTCTCAACGCTTTCGCGGAGTAATACCAAGAGAGAATCAAGCGCATTAACTCCTATTAAATATCTTAATGGGAAACAACTAATTAACGACTAACTATTACATGAGCGACCTCGCTTCGAAAACACATATAATATTACAATCACACTTCTAGCATTCCGAATCCTTCATCTTTTAAATAATAATCTATAAGTCTTGAACCTGCGGCAAATAAAACACTGCCACCCACCAAGTGACAGGCCACATAAATGACAAAGCAAAACGTGCACACATCAGCAAAGCTGAGTACTAACCAATCAAAAAGATTTAAAACATGCTTTGGTGCTCCTTTACTTGAAAACTACTCAATCATAGTTGCAACAACAATAACAATATTAACAACAACAACTACAATATAACATAACAACAATAACCCAAACAACTACAACTCATTAACAAGGGCAGTAATAACAACAAGAGAACACCAATGACAACAACCAGCAACAACTCTCAACACAATGGAAAGTACCTCCGGCACTTTGCGAACCACCAACCAAGGCGGCACAATGGTGGCAACACAATCAAAGGAGAGAGAGGAGATGAGAAGCATCGACAGAGGAAAGATAGAAGCAGAGGCAGCAACAACAACGACGAATCAGCATCGAAGAGAGAACCGAGCAGCGACAGCAGCACTCAGCTGCGAGCACAGCTTCGTCGAAGTACCGACAAGACGACACCGCGTCCAGGTGGCGAGAACCGAACAACCACACAAACACGAACGAAATAGAGAAAATAGGGGCAGCAGCACCACATGCTAACCACGAACAAATAAGAGGGAAACACGGGAAAGGGGAAGGAACCACGAGCAACACACAACAACAACAACAACAACAACAACAACAACAACAACAACAGGAACGACGAGAGTGGAGGATAAGGAAGCTCCGACGAGCAGAAGACAGCGACGAGGCAATGCGGAGCGGCTAGCGCAACACAGGGGATGAGAGAGAGAAATTGGGGTTTGGGATTTTGGGTTTTCTCATTAAACTCGAATTAAAATCATAAAATTGGATAAATGGAGAAGTTTTGACATGTCAAGGTTGAATCTTTTTGCTGGCTTGATTTAAGGAGGACACGAAGAAGGAAGGAGAGCAGGAGTTGGCTTAGTTAGGCCCTTGGTTAGCAAGTGATACTGGAGTAAGTGATGCAAATCTACTAGCTCTCGTACATAAGAATGTTAGTTTGGATCTTGGCTCAATTGACTTGCATGGAGGACTCTTCATGGGGCTTACTACCAAGGTGGAATCATGTTTGCTGACCAACCTAGGTGGCGTGTGAGTAGGCGTGTGCATGGCATGATTATTGAAGTTCTAGTTCTGTTAGGACTCAAGCTATCTTTATTGTTTTATAGTTCTATGTTTTGTTAGGAGTTGTGTGTTGGTTAGGACTCTAGTGGACATCAACATGTTAAACATATGAAGCGTGTGGTGTCTAGGAGGTTTTATTCTTATCTTGTTAAGTTTTTATTCCTATCTTGTTGAGTTCTAGTTATAATAGGAGTATGTAGCCCATATAAGGCGTTTTTCATTATTAATAAAAGTTTAGAGTGAATTAATTAAAGTTTTGTGAGTTTTTTTAAAACATAAATTGTGGAAACACGAACACCCTTGATTGCTGGTGGCTTTGCCTTACGCATCAAAACCCTTAGTTTGTTCATTGTGGTGGCTTTGCTTTTATCATTGAGAATCTAAGATCTATCTACGTTCTTAGTGTTGTTCGAACAACTATACTTAATACACACGTTTTCCGCAATCTATTTAATCTTCCTTAGATTAAATATATCATCTGGTATCAAGAGCTTTGGTTACATCCATCACCACCATTAATCCATTAAACACAACCATTCAAACACATTCATCCACACGAAGTCCAGATTTTTTTTCGGTTTTTGTTCGGCTAAAGTGGAGTAGTTTGATCTTAAAGAAACCCTTTAAGATCAAATCTTTTTTCCAAGATTTTTGATTTTTCACAAAGTTTCATCAAAGGTCATTGATTATAATTTTCGAGTGGTGAAAAAAATTCATCCAAGATCGTTAAAAACATTCAAGAACCGAATCATACACCTAGTTCATCCGTTTGCTTGGTGCGCAAGTTTCAAGCTTTTGATCCAAGTTCTGTTTGGATTTTGTTATGGGGGACGAACAAGGAGACACGGAGGTTAGAGTCCCTAGGGGACATACGTTTGAGCAGGCTCAAAACATGCGTAGGGATAGACAACTAGAAGATCTAACCACACGCATGGATGAGATGATGCGCATGTTACAACAAGGTCATCATGGGAATCCTCGAAGCAACACTCCTAGTCCTGTTAGGAGTACTAGAAACACCACCCACGATTCTAGTTCAGATGAGGAAGTGAATAACCCTAGGCATAGAAGGCCACCAAGGGATGATGATCGTGGTTTAAGGCTAGATATGCCCGAATTTGATGGGAACATGAAGCCCGAAAAGTTCTTGGAATGGTTGCAAAGAATGGAACGAGTCTGTGATTGCAAGGACTATGATGATGCAAAGAGATTTAAAGTGGTTGTCCTAAAACTGACGGGATATGCTAGTTTATGGTACGAGAATTTGGAGACTAAGAGGAGAAAGGACGACAAACCTAGTCTACATTCATGGGACAAATTGAAAGCAAGGATGAAGAACGTCTTCTTCCTTCTGATTTTACACAAGACATGTATCGAATATTGTAAGTACTTCAACAAAACTCTTTAAGTGTTGAAGAATATGTTGTTGAATTTGAGAGGATCAACATGCTTTGTGATGTAGACGAAAAGGCCGAGCACAAGATAGCCCGGTTTATATCTAGCCTAGATAAGAAGATTGCTAAAAAGGTCGATCTCCAACCCTATTGGAGTTTCGAGGAGGTTGCTCAAGTTGCTATGAGGGCTGAAAAGTATGCCAAAGCTAATAAAAATTCGAACTTTAAGCCTTTTGTGAAGAACTTTGATAAAACGGTAGGCAGCAAGAAAGAGGAGGCTAGTGGTTCGAAATTTACACCTAAATTTGATAAATTTAAAGGTGACAAAGGGAAGGCTTCCACACCTATGGCTAATGAAGAGAGACGCATTTGCTTTAAATGCAAGGGTTATGGCCACATCTTAAAGGATTGCCCCAACAATAGGGTCATGCCTTTGAGAGACATACAAGAGATTGAAGAAGACTATGCCAAGGGAAACTTCGAAGAAGAAGAGTTTGATGGTGATCTAACTAAGGAGAATGCTATGGAGGATGATTATGAGGTTCATTCGGAAGAGGAACCGGTCAATGAAGGCAAGCAACTCATTGTTCGACGCACATTGCATACACTACCAACACCTTTGGACGACACTCAAAGGGACAAATCTTTTTCACTCGTTGTTTAGTGAAACAAAGGGTATGTGATTTAATCATTGATAATGTAGTTGTGCTAATGTAGTGTCTACAACCCTCATTGATAAATTGAAGTGGCCTACATCTAATCATCCATGCCCATATAAACTGAATTGGCTTAGTGATGACAATGGCATAAAAGTAACAAAACAAGCCTTAATAACGTTTGAAATTGGCAAGTTTAAGGATGATGTTTTGTGTGATGTTTGCAATATGGATGCTTGTCATATCTTATTAGGGAGACCGTGGCAATATGACCGTTTTGTGAAGTATGATGGACGTTCTAATGTGTGTATTGCCACGATGGGAGGGAAAAGGGCTGCCCTAAAACCTTTAACATCCTCTCCTACACCTAAGGGGTCATTGTTGGTGAGTGCTAAGGAGATTGAGAGGGAGTTAGAAGGGAAAAGTGAGGTTTATGTGTTTGCAAAAGAGGTTGAGGGGGAGCAGCAAGGGTACAAGATACCTAAGCATTTAGAGAGAGTACTTGATGAGTACAATGATGTGTTTCCTCAAGACCTACCTCCAGGCTTACCACCAATTCGAGGAATAGAGCATCAAATTGACCTAGTTCCGGGGGCATCCCTTCCTAACAAAGCTGCTTATAGATGTAATCCTCAAGAGACACAAGAGTTGCAAAGACAAATTGAAGAATTGATGTCTAGGGGTTATGTTAGAGAGAGTATGAGCCCATGTGCCGTTCCTGCTTTGTTGGTGCCTAAGAAAGATGGTACTTGGCGCATGTGCATTGATAGTAGGGCTGTAAACAACATCACTGTGAAGTATAGATTTCCCATTCCTAGATTGGATGATTTACTTGATGAGTTGCATGGTTCTACTATTTTCTCTAAAATTGATTTGAGGAGTGGATACCATCAAATCCGGATGAGAGGGGGAGATGAGTGGAAAACCACCTTTAAGACTAAGATGGGGTTATATGAGTGGCTTGTCATGCCATTTGGACTTAATAATGCACCTAGCACATTTATGAGATTGATGAATGAGGTGTTGAAGCCATTCTTAGGCAGATGTGTGGTGGTTTATCTTGATGACATCCTTGTATATAGCCGAAGTGTTGTGGAGCATCTAACTCACCTTAGGGAGGTTTTTGAGGTGTTGCGCAAGCAAAAGCTATATGGGAAGCTAGAAAAGTGTTACTTTCTAGTTCCTAGTGTTACATTCTTGGGCTACATTGTTTCTAAAGATGGCGTTTCAGTTGATCCTTCGATAGTTGAGGCAATCAAAAGTTGAACTATTCCTACTACAATTTCGGAGGTACGTTCTTTTCATGGTTTGGCTTCTTTTTATAGAAGATTTGTGCGTAATTTTAGTAGTGTGGTAGCTCCTATGACTGAATGTATCAAGCAAGGCAAGTTTACTTGGACTAAGGTAGCCCAACATGCGTTTGATAGCATCAAAGAACTGTTGTGTAATACGCCCATTCTAGCCCTTTCGGATTTTTCACAACCCTTTGAAGTTGAGTGTGATACTAGTGGGGTTGGTATTGGGGCTGTTTTAATTCAAAAGAAACATCCAATTGCATACTTTAGTGAGAAGTTGGGTGGTGCTAAGCTCAATTACTCTAAGTATGATAAAGAATTTTATGCAATAGTTCGTGCACTCGACCATTGGAGTCATTACCTTCATCCAAGTCACTTTGTGCTTCATTCTGATCACGAGGCATTGAAGTATATACATGGACAGCAAAAGCCAAATCCTAGACATGCTAAATGGGTTGAGTTTTTGCAATCTTTTAATTTCTCATCAACATACAAGGAGGGTAAGGCAAACGTGGTGGCAGATGCTTTGTCTAGGCGCCATTCATTGCTTGGGGTGTTGAGTACACGCCTTCTTGGGTTTGAATTGGTGAAGGAATACTACAAGAGGATGAGAAGTTTAGAGAGATTTCGGGGGAGTGCTCTAAGGGGTCCTACGGTTCTTATGTGGTGCATGATGGTTTTCTTTTCAAAGGGGATCGTTTATGCATACCTTCATGTTCTATTAGAGAAATGTTAGTGAGGGAAGCTCATGGTGGAGGGCTTGCTGGTCACTTTGGTATGAACAAGACTTTGGCTATTCTTCGAGAGCATTTCTATTGGCCAAAGATGCAAGGGGATGTTCAAGGGGTTATCTCACGTTGTCTTACATGTTAAAAATCCAAGAGTTCTTTTCACCAAGGTATGTACACTCCTTTACCTGTTCCGGATTATCCTTGGGATGATGTTGCTATGGATTTTATTGTGGGATTGCCTAGAACACAATGGGGCAAGGATTTTATAATGGTTGTCATTGATAGATTTTTCGAAATGGCACATTTTATTGCTTGTCATAAAGCGATGATGCTTCTAAAGTCTTGATTTGTATTGTAAGGAGATAATTCGTCTCCATGGTGTTCCTACAACTATTGTAAGTGATAGGGATACTAAATTCATGAGCTACTTTTGGAAGACTTTGTGGAAGCTACTTGGTACTAAGCTATGTTTTAGCACATCACATCACCCTCAAACTGATGGGCAAACCGAAGTTACAAATCGAACTTTGGGTGCTTTGCTCCGAGGGCTAGTTATCAAGAGTACCAAGGATTGGGATGTGAAGCTTGCCTATGTTGAATCTGCTAATAATAGGTCACCTACATATGCCACGAGATGTTCCCCATTCGAGGTTTTGTATGGCACAAATCCAAGGGTGCCTATTGATCTTATTCCTTTCCCTAATGATGAAGTTTATCATATTGATGCTAAGGAAAAGGCGCAAGCAATGCTCAAGCTTCATGCACAAGTGAAAGCTAGGATTGAGAAGGTGAACGCAAGATACCAACAACTGGCTAACAAGCATCGCACGCAACATGCTTTCAAGGTTGGTGATTTGGTTTGGTTGCATCTAAGGAAGGAGAAATTCCCCCGGCCTTTGCAAGAATAAGCTCATGCCACGTTCCGATGGTCCTTTTAAGATTGTTGAGAAGGTTAATGACAATGCCTTCAAGCTTGAATTGCCCGGAGACTATAATGTGAGTTCGACTGTTAATGTGGGTGATTTAGCTCCTTATATCCATGATGATGATATGGCTCAATTGAGGACAATTGCTTTCGAAGAAGAGGAGGATGATACGGGAGTAAGTGATGCAAATCTACTAGCTCTCGTACATAAGAATGTTAGTTTGGCTCAATTGACTTGCATGGAGGACTCTTCATGGGGCTTACTATCAAGGTGGTAGCATGTTTGCTGACCAACCTAGGTGCCGTGTGAGTAGGCGTGTGCATGGCATGATTATTGGAGTTCTAGTTCTGTTAGGACTCAAGCTATCTTTATTGTTTTATAATTCTATATTTGTTAGGAATTGTGTGTTGGTTAGGACTCTAGTGGACATCAACATGTTAAACATATGAAGCTTGTGGTGTCTAGGAGTTTTTTTTCTTATCTTGTTAAGTTTTATTCTTATCTTGTTGAGCTCTAGTTATTATAGGAGTATGTAGCCTATATAAAGCGTTTTTCATTATTAATAAAAGTTCAGAGTGAATTAATTAAAGTTTTGTGAGTTTTGTTAAAACTTAAAGTGTGCAAACACGAACACCCTTGATTGCTGGTGGCTTTGCCTTTACGCATCAAAACCCTTAGTTTGTTCATTGTGGTGGCTTTGCCTTTATCATTGAGCATCTAAGATCTATCTATGTTCTTAGTGTTGTTCGAACAACTATACTTGATACACACGTTTTCCGCATCCTATTTAATCTTCCTTAGATTAAATATATCAGCAAGCAATGAAGAAGGGGACACGGGCAGAGCGAGAAAATGAGAGTGGGTTTCTTTTTCTTTCTTTTGTTCTACAAGACTTAACCCCAGTAAACTTATTTCATCAAAACATAAAATGAAACAACACTATAACTTATAAAGATTAATCTAGCAAATAACTTTCAAATATTTTAATGTAACCAATAACCATATTAGAACTCCAAATTATTCAAAAGGATTTCAGAAATAGAATAAAATAGTTAAGCCATCAAATTATTAGCTTGTACAGAACCGCACATTAAAATATTACTTGCTACATATAAAATAAAAATATATTATCAACACCAATAAAATAATAGAACATCGTTGATAAATATATAATTCATATTTCAACATAAATTAAAGGAAAAATTGACAACAGAGGTCTCAACTTTGGGTGATAATTTTTAAAAGGTCGAACTATTGATTAACTCTGTGTAGGTCCCAACTTTAGGGGGTCTTAACTTTTAGCGGGCCTTAGTGACTTATAACCGGCTTAATAGGTCATCATTTGTAAAACTTGGGTCACACCAGAAGGGTTAATTGAGGGAGGGATGTAGAAACTAGGTGAGATTTTTTAAAAAATCGTCAGTTTTAAGTCACCGAGGCCCGCTAAAAGTTAAGACCCCCTAAAGTTGGGACCTACACAGGTTAATCAATAGTTTAGACCTTTTAAAAATTATCACCCAAAGTTGAGACCTTTGTTGTCAAATTTTCCTAAATTAAATAAGAATATTTAATATATGATTTAGCTAATAATTGTAATTAACGATTTATAAGACGCTTTAGAAATCGAGGTTTTTACAATCATGGACTAATGATTCATGAATCATTTGATCCAGATGAGGGAGCACAGTGGGATGAGGTGGATGATGATAATGACAACTATTTTAGCAAGCTGTACAGGAATGGTGAAGTATATGTAGATGAGGAGTTCGGGCAGATTGTAATCAAATCATGGCAACTGTTTACAGATAAGGATCATTTGAGATGTTGTCAGGGATTATTGAATCCAATGTGGCTTCTCAATTGTTGTTGATAAGGCAAACAACTGCAGATACACAGTGAGGTGCTCCATTGAGAGTTGTTGTAACACTTGACCCATCCAGAGTCGAGTATATTATCACCAATGCGCGTCCAGGGCCAACAACTGTTCTCAATAACCGACACAAGTTCTTCTGGAGCATTTTGTCCTCACTTATGCGCACTCCGAGAAACTTCCCAGAGGTCACCCATCCTTGGACTACTCCCGCCAAGCATGCTTAAATGTGGTGTAACTAAGGAAATAAGCTCCCTAAAAGAAAGATGCATCTTGTTGGAATAAGTAGCCTGCTAAATCCCTTCAAAGCAATCATGAGGGCTATTACAGTTGTGCATGGAGATTACATGCCTCAAAGCTACCTGATGTGTCACATGGGCAATAAAATCGATCTAGAGCCTAGAGCACACATGCAAAGGCTTAGAGGTTCACAACCATATGGTGATGCCAAATGGGAATCAAGAGAATAAGGTGGCTGTTGTGGGACAAATACAAGGTTGAGATGTGTCAAAGCACACTGTATAGGATTAGGAAAAGGGCTATGAAATTAGTTCATGGAGGCCAAGATGGATCTTATTCTTTCCTTCCTTAATACTTTGATATTATAAGAGAATATAATCCAAAATCAGCTGCATTTTGTGCTTGGACACGTCCGAATCACCCTAAAAGACCCCTGTAACTGCCATTTTGAGTTCAATTTTCATGTACTTTACAAAATCATCCAAAGTACCCCTTATGACAACTACATTTCCATTTGCAATTCGTTCTTCATTTCCATTTCCAGTTCGTCCAATTCGTTCTTCATCTTCAATTACATCTTCTTCATTAATCCAAGAAAAAAAGGAACATGATTTGCACTTATAATAAAGCCTACCGGGATTGTTCATTGAATCTGATCTCACCCTAATTTCGAATTTCCTTGAAGAGCGGCAGCGGTAGAATTTAATTCTCACCCAGGTGACACTCCCAGAATTTGGTGTGAAACAAGAAGAAGAGAAAGCACGAGTGGTAGCGATGAAAATTATGTGGAGGATGAAGCAGATGTTAGGGATAAATAGAAGAGATGAAGGGAGAATTATTGGAGAGAGAAATGGGTTTGGTTTTGGAGGGAAATATTTTAGTAAGGGTAGGATAATAATTAGTGGCTAGGCTTAATCACTCCTGTAGGTATGGATTTTTCAATTCCTTTAATGCCTACACGCGGTGTGAGCGCGTTTATTTGACTACCCCATTGTTAAGGTTATTAAAAATACGTTTTGAAAGACGTCGCCAACAATTCTTTAGAGGAAGAATCATAAACCTAATTGGATATTGAAACGGAAGGGACATCTTAGGGACTTATCCGATGTAGATTTCCCTGTCATGACTCCATAGATGGTCAGAAACCAAAAAGTGAGTTTGGGGGTGAGTTTACAATATAGTCAGGAACTATATTGCCCATTGCTGACCTCTACTAAATAACGATTCACAACGGATTTTATGCAATAGAATAATCAAACAATATTTTAAAGCACCCTAAAAAATATTAGTCTAAGTTGGTTCAGAAAACACATAAAAAGACTATATTTTCAGTGATGAGTTATTAAACAATCAAATTACAAGGTTCCTAGCAGGTTGTCCATGTTATCTGAATTAGTTAGAACATTTATTTAGGTCTTGATTAACAATAAATACAAGGTGATAAATATTACAATCAGGCATGAAAAATAATATGTTTATAAAAATAAATAAAAATATGAAAATAAAATACTGCTGGGAGTTAGTATAATATATACAATACTTACAGCGCAGGAATATATTAATAACCTACATCACAAATAGAAAGTTAGTAACTTCAATAAAGTAATAAAAATAAATGAAGCAAATAAAATAAATAAATAAAGTTTGTGAATTTAGTTGACCCTCATAAATTATACCACCGTCTGGGATCGTTGATTTGTTCGAATCTTGGAAAATTGAATATTGAACAAGTCTTGAAAAACAAATTGCGTTGTATTTGTAATGTAGCCGTGGGTATAAAGTTTGTTATTTGCTTTAGAAATCCCAAGGTTACAGTAGGTATTCGAAGATGATGGATTTGTATAGTTGTTGTAGTTTCTTGTAATATGTGTAGGTGATTATGAGTGATGATTGGCGTGATGATGAGATTAGATGATAATGCTAGGCGTGAGTGAGGGAATTTTGCTGGTTGATGAATGATGATGCGGCGAATCAGGTGAGTTAGAATAATAAGGTGCTGGGGATTGATGATTGTAAGTGCTATGCGTGTGTTTCTGTGAGGGGATAGAATTGTGAGGAGGTGTGAATTATTTGTCGAGGGAGCTGGTTTTTTGGAGGATGCCGAGTGTGTTCTAGAGTTTTTTGAGTTGTTAGTCGTTGGTTTTTTTTTGTGCCGTGAGTTTTTGGAGTGAGGATCATATATAGGTTTAGGTAGTTGAGAAGCGATACGTTTTCGAAAACAATTCGGTTTCTTAAATGATTTTTATAAAATAGTTAGTTAAAAATATTTGAAAACACTTTGGAAAAAATATGATTAATTATAAAAGATATTTTTATTATCAAAACTAATCAATAAAATTAAGTATTTCTATTAATTAATTTGGGCTAGAAAAGGAGTTTTATAAATTGGGCTTTCATAAAAAGTATTTTTAAAAGGTTTTCGAAGATGGACCTTTAAAAAAGTTATTTTAGAACGTTTTAGGAAGTGGATTTAGTAAAACTATTTATAAAAAAGGGTTTTGGGAAATGGATTAATAAAAAGAGTCAGAAAATAGTTTTGGGCTTAAAACATTTTATTTTAGACTCATTCTTTATTCTTTTCTTGATCCGGACCAATTGGAGTAGGGTATTAGTCATCATAGGGCAGTAAATGAGGAGACATGATTATATGTCTACAGAACACCCCACTTTGAATAAGGTTTGTAAAACTGAAAGTCAAAGTATACGTGTCGGGACGGAGAATGATTTCAGATGCTCTCCAATCCAAAATCACTCTTTTACGCCCGTACCGCAAAACAAGCAAAAGCTTCAGGAGCATACATGCGTGAAACATATTTGCAAAGTAATTGTAAATATGCAAAAACCAAAAAACGAGATGATAAGTAGGAAAAAGGATTCATGAGCTATTATGGACCGGCTCATGTCGGGGTAGAGCTATTATGGTCCCGCTCTAGGGTATTGATGGGGTAGAGCTATTATGGTCCCGCTCCAGGGTATTGATGATGTATAGAGCTATTATGGTTCCGCTCTAGGGTATTGATGATGGTTTGCAGACCCGACGATTGTATGTCGCCTTCTGATTGATTATGGTCCGCAGACCTAACGGTTGTCTTCCGCTGTTGTTGTCTTGATACCTGTTAAATGCAATGAACACAAGCATGCAAACAGAAGGAGTAACTTCCGAAAAGTTCATTCGCTTAAAAGCGAGAAAGAAATGTATAACTTACGAAAAAGTTCATTCGCTTAAAGCAAGGAAGAAAAGTATAACTTACGAAAAGTTCATTCGCTTAAAAGCGAGGAAGAAAAGAACAACTTACAGTTTATTCGCAGGAATGGGATTATTCGAGGTAGATTGATTTGGGTTAAAAGCAATTGGAATCGGAATAACTTGTGAAAAGTTCATTCGCTTAAAGCGATAAGGAATAACTTGCAAAAAGTTCTTCGCTCAATAGCGAGAAATATAACTTAAGAAAAGTTCATTCGCTAAAAAGCGAGAAATATAACTTACTAAAAGATATAACTGACGAAAAGTTCATTCGCTAAAAAGCGATAAATATAACTTGTGAAAAGTTCATTTGCTAAAAAGCGAGAAATAATAACTTGCGAAAAGTTCATTCGCTAAAAAGCGAGAAATATAACTTGCGAAAAGTTCATTCGCTAAAAAGCGAGAAGGGATAGGACATACTGATGACCTGAACTATGAGGATATAGTGTAAGTGTGCAACTGTGTGACATTAGACTGCAGAATGTGTATAATGTGTGTGTATTTGTGACTCGATGATTTATGCTAGGATCCTACGGCTAAGGATGAAGGATGCATGCAATGATTGACATAGTGTTTGTATAATGCGAGATGCAAATGCAGAGATATTACACTAATGCAGATGATATGATATGATGCTTTGTTATTCCTCTAAGCTCATTGTTTCGTTTAGAAAGCTTTTTTTTTTTTAAAAGTGGAGAAATGGGAAGCCCCCAACGATGATCCATGTAGGTCATGATCGATTCGAAATGCGTTATAGTTGTTACGGGTCTAAGTGAGCCCATAAAACAGTTATAATCTCGTATGGATCTGGTGCCCCCAATATTTTGTATGGACTCGTAATGAAATCCTGATCAATGGAGCCTAATGATCTTCTATGCAGTCAATGGATTAT
Source organism: Beta lomatogona (assembly GCA_947646795.1). Taxonomy (NCBI): domain Eukaryota; kingdom Viridiplantae; phylum Streptophyta; class Magnoliopsida; order Caryophyllales; family Amaranthaceae; genus Beta; species Beta lomatogona. The sequence continues at coordinate 65,191 of CANSNZ010000357.1, forward strand.
ATATTCGATTTGGAGTACGTTATAGAACGAGCTTTTATAGCGCTTGAGTTGAATGTGCTTCGAGGTTTGTATATCAAGGGCCTAAGTGAGCCCATAAAGTAGGTACAATCTTGTATCAGTGTGGGTTTTAAAACCCAAGATTTCATGTATGGACTCGTAATGAAGTCCTTATTACAATAGGCCTAGACTTGGAGCCTATGGTTTTTTGTGTGGACCAATGATGAAGCCCCCAGTAAGATGGAGTTGATGAAGTATTCAGCTTGATTGCTTGATTTTGAAAATATCTCGTCACGCTTAATGGAAGTTTCGACCAAAGATTCCATATAGGGTTCCTAAGGTGAGAAGACAAGAAAGGCCAAAGAAAGAAGCACTCGAAAGATGAGGTGCGGTCCTAGCACTGAATGTTGCAAGGTTATGCTAAGGTTGGCTTAGGCCATGTTCTTTTGAACTTATTTTGGCTAAAATTAAATTAAATTAAATTAACTGAACTGAAATTAAATTAACTGAACTGAAATTAAATTAAATTAACTTAAATTAAATTAACTGAACTTAAATTAAACTAACTAAACTGAAATTAAATTAAATGAACAGAAACTAAATTTATTATTATTATTATTATTTATGATAATAATAATAATAATTATTATTATTTAATATTTAATATTTATTATGATTATTATTTTTTATTTTTTATTTAATATTTAAATTATTTATTTATTGATTTATTATTATTATTATTAATATTATTTTTTATTATTATTATTTATTGTTTTTTATAATGATTATTATTATTATTTTATTATTATTTATAATTTACAATTCATTATTTAATATTTATTATTTATTATGATAATTATGATTATTTATGATTATTTATTATTATTGTTATTTACTATTTAATATGATTATTATTATTATTTATTATTTATTATTTATTATTTATTATTTATTATTAATTATTTATTATTTATTATTTATTATTTATTATTTATTATTTATTTTTTATTATTTATTATTTATTATTTATTATTTATTATTTATTATTTATTATTTATTATTTATTATTTATTATTTATTATTTATTATTTATTATTTATTATTTATTATTTATTATTTATAATTTATTATTTATTATTTATTATTTATTATTTATTATTTATTATTTATTATTTATTATTTATTATTTATTATTTATTATTTATTATTTATTATTTATTATTTATTATTTATTATTTATTATTTATTATTTATTATTAATTATTTATTATTTATTACTCCCTCCGGTTCCTAAAGATCTTCCTTGTTACTGTTCCTACAGATACCAAGGAGGATCCATTCATGTGGGGTCTAGGGTGGGTAAAGAATAATAAAGTAACACCATAGAGGAGAGAGAGGGTAATATATTATAATAAAGTAAGACCATAGATGAGAGAGAGGGTAATAAAGTATAATAAAGTGCAATGGTGGACCCATATGATAGTGACATGAGAGGGTAAATAGGGAAATTTGTTTTGCCAAATAAGGAATAAAGTAAAAGAGGGAAGATCTTTTGGAAACGCACTTAAACGGAAAGAGGAAAGATCTTTAGGAGCCGGAGGGAGTATTTATTATTTATTATTTATTATTTATTATTTATTGTTTATTATTTAATTGTTTATTATTTAATTATTTATTATTTACTGTTTATTATTTACTGCTTATTATTTACTGTTTATTATTTACTGTTTATTATTTAATATTTTTATTTACTGTTTATTAATTACTGTTTATTATTTACTGCTTATTATTTACTGCTTATTATTTACTGCTTATTTTTTACTATTTATTATTTACTATTTATTATTTACTATTTATTATTTACTATTTATTATTTATTATTTATTATTTATTATTTATTATTTATTATTTATTATTTATTATTTATTATTTATTATTTATTATTTATTATTTATTATTTATTATTTATTATTTATTATTTATTATTTATTATTTATTATTTATTATTTATTATTTATTATTTATTATTTATTATTTATTATTTATTATTTATTATTTATTATTTATTATTTATTATTTATTATTTATTATTTATTATTTATTATTTATTATTTATTATTTATTATTTATTATTTATTATTTATTATTTATTATTTATTATTTATTATTTATTATTTATTATTTATTATTTATTATTTATTATTTATTATTTATTATTTATTATTTATTATTTATTATTTATTATTTATTATTTATTATTTATTATTTATTATTTATTATTTATTATTTATTATTTATTATTTATTATTTATTATTTATTATTTATTATTTATTATTTATTATTTATTATTTATTATTTACTATTTATTATTTACTATTTACTATTTACTATTTACTATTTACTATTTACTATTTACTATTTACTATTTATTATTTATTATTTATTATTTATTATTTATTATTTATTATTTTTATTATTATTTTATTATTATTAATACTCCTGTTTTGTCCACTTGTCCAACAAGTAAGCTGCAGGCTTAGCTTCCTTGTCAAGCAAGTAAATTAGTATCTTGAGTCTTTCTTCGATGGAGACTTGTGCAACAATGCCCGAATTATAGCTTAATCCTTAGCCTTGGCTTCGCTCCCGAACTCCGCACAAAGGGACCCACCCTGGAGGTTTGGGTGGTGGTTCCCCCTCCGATGCTTAAGTCAGTTATCAGGAGTTGTAAGCGAAAGTAGAGATAGAAAGAGAAAGTGAGAGAGAATTTATCAGAGTAACTTTACACTGTTTGCATTGAATGTGTTTTCTCCTGATTTCAGGGGTATTTATAGTGATAGCAAGTTGACAGCTAACCTTAAAAACCGACCTACCATAGTGGCCTCTGATTGGCCGAGGAATCGATCATGACACGTGGCAGACCATGACTGGGAGATGTCTATTACCCACTCTCCTTCAGCCATTTGGCACTGCTGGGCTCTGACTATTGGGCCAGAAATTCAATCCTTTTACCCAACTGAGCATAGCCCAGAGACTAAGCCTTATTTTTATTTTAAATAGGATGACACGTGTACGGCTCTGATGAGCCCACGTGTCGTTAAGGGAGCCGTAGATATTAGGCTACAACATTTGCCCCTAAAAGGGCTTTCACTGTTGGCCCATCTGACGGTTAATGCCCTTTTACCCAAGGTAGCTTTTTGTTGGCCCGTCTGACGGTTACGGCCCGTTATACAGAAGGTAGTGTATTCAAAATGAAGGAAATGACGCGCCCTTTCTTGTGTTATACCGGTCATATTAGACCGTGGGACTCCCTTTTCGGTCATTCTTGACCGGCCGCGCTTGAGTTTCTTATTCCTCTATAAATATCCTTGGTGTGAAAACATTCAATCATTTAACACCTCGAACAAATTTTTCTAGAGAGAGAGGCTCGCAATTTTCTAGAGAGAGAGATCGTCCGGCTTCAGAGATCCTTCACCGAATTTCCCAGACGTTCTTAAAGGGTATCGTTTCTTTGATCCTTTTATTCTTATTTATTCTTTATTTTTTCTTAGAAAATCAATAAAATGGAATCATCTTCGTCAAATAATCCTAGCCGACCAAGAGCTTGTCTTGACCCTAAAACCGATACTTCTTCTTCGGCACATTCTAGAGTTGGGCCTCTTCTGGCCGAGTACATATTTTTTCATAGTTTTGGCCGAGAAAGTCGACGACCCAGTCTTTACCTCGTGCGGGGGTAATCCGGCGCGCGTCAAGCAAACGGCCCGTCTAAGACGAAAAGCAATAATTCCGTCAAATAGCTCGGATATGGAGGAATCGACCGGACGAGTGCCGGATGAGGCAAGAGAGGTCCAAAGTGCTCGGTCCTTGGACGAGCCTCCGTTTGACCATGATGCGTAGACTTCGAAATAAAAACCGAGACCAAGCACTTCGGTCGGGACGCCGATACGGAGGAGATCGGCGAAGGTAATAATGGTAGCGATCCCGAGGTCGCTGAAGAATCCGACGAGGCATCTACCACCTCGTCGAGATTAGAAAACGTTTAGGTCCCCTTTCGATCCCGGCTTCCATTTTAGTTAACCGTAAGTGGTTAGAGAAACTAGGACCAGACCCTAATTTCTTGTCGTCTTTCATGCCCATGCCGGGCTTCTCCTTTGTCATTCCTAATAACGCGGACGACGATCCTGAGTGCTCCCAGGAGCCATTTCGCCGTCTATAAACTGGCCTTAGATGCTGGATTGAGGTTTCCTCTTCACGACTTCATAGAACAAGTGCTGCAGCACTACCACATCGGCCATAACCAACCGGCACCAAATGCTTGGCACAACATCCCGACGTTTATTGCCGTCTCTGCGAGCTACGCGGCCTAGCCCTTTCCCTTCAAGCCTTTACCCATATCCATTATGCGTCCAAGGTACTGGGGCTATGGACGGAGCATGGCTCAAAGATCAGCAACCGTCCAGGCTTCATGACGACTTGGGGGAAATTGTCAAAGATGCACGATTGGAAAGCCGATTTCATCTTTTTTACGGGCGTCCAGCGACTATGTCACGTAGAGCTACGGATATTATAATAGATCCGTCACAAATACCGGACGGAAGCGGTCTTGGCCGGAGCCTGGAGGACGAATTTAACGAGGAGGTGGTGGAGTACTTTGAGTGAAGGAGTACTCCAGACCCGGCCAGCGATCTTTTAAGGGACCGTCTAACTGGATACCCTTTAAGGAAATGTTTTACCAAGACGACTTCTTGGTCGCTGCCGGCTTGCGGTTGGCTGAGGATAAAGGTATATTTAAAATCATCCAAGTAAAACTCTTCGTCCATAACTCATATGACGAACACACATATTTTTTTTTCTTTTGTATTTTCAGACTCGGCCAGACAACGCCTCAAACCATCTTGGACGGGGGAAATCAGCATGTCCCAATTTACAGATAATCTGTGGAAGGAGTATGCAAAGAGCAGCGCCGAAAAAAGGGCAGAAACATTGGTAACCCTTTCCCTCTTTTTTTTTTTTTTTTTTTTTTTTTTGCAAGGACCATAAGAGCTCGTCCGGAATTGGCATCCAATTCTTGGACGAGGGTCACCCCAGGAAGGAGAGGGTCCAGACTTGGACGGTCACCTCCTTGGGCCCACGCTCGTCTAAAAATTGGTGTCCAATTTTTGGACGAGAGTTACCCAAAGAAGGAGAACGTCCAGACTTGGACGGTCACCCCTTTGGGACCATGCTCGTCCGGAATTGGCATCCAATTCTTGGACGTGGGTCACCCGAAGAAGGAGAACGTCCAGACTTGGACGGCCACCTTCTTGGGATCATGCTCGCCTAGGAGATAGTGTCCAATTTTTTGGACGAGAGTCACCCAAAGAAGGAGAACGTCCAGACTTGGACGGCCACCTTCTTGGGATCATGCTCGCCTAGGAGATAGTGTCCAAGTTTTTGGACGAGAGTCACCCAAAGAAGGAGGGCGTCCAGACTTGGACGTTCACCTTCTTGGGGCCATGCTCGTCCAAGAGATAGTGTCCAAATTTTTTGGACGAGAGTCACCCAAAGAAGGATGGCGTCCAGATTTGGACGTTCACCTTCTTGGGGCCACTCTCGTCCAAGAGATAGTGTCCCATTCCTGGACGAGAGCCACACAAAAAAGGAGGACGTCCAGACTTGGACGTTCACCTTCTTGGGGCCATGCTCGTCCAAGAGTTTTTGCACCAAATCTTGAACGAAGGTCAGCCAAGGAGAGAGATCGTCCAGACTTGGACGGTCACCTCTTTGGGACCGTACTCGTCTGGATTTTTGCATCCAATTTTGGGGCGAGGGTCGGCCATAGAAGAACGTCCATACTTGGACGGTCACCTTCTTGGGGCCATACTCGTCTGGATTGTTGCAATAGTAGTTATTTCTTTTTTGAGATGGCTAATACTCTCCATCGTCAATCCCTGGAGGCTTTGGAGAAGAGATCAGCTCTTCTGGAGTCGAAAACAAGAATTATCTTGTTACTATTAATGACATGTTCAAGGAACAAGACCGTCCGAAGATGGTAATTGATGCTGTCTCCACTGATCTAAGAGATGAAAGAAATGCCGCCCTTCTCGTCGCCGCGCAGCCTAAGGAAGGAGAATATTCTTCGAGGGCGAGAACTGCCCGTCTAGAGAGCCAGGCGGCCAAGGCCTTCGATGACGCCAAGGAAGGGTTGGCACAAGTCATCGAAACGTCTAAAGGTTGGCCGTCAAGGCCTTCGAGATGCCGGGCTGAATCGATGAGGTTCCCGGCTTTGTGCGTCGTCTAGAGTACCAACAGAGTGTCCATCGGGCTATGGTATGTGCCGAGGAACCTCCGGAATTCTTAGAGTCTCGACGACGAAGTGCCGCAGCCGATGATGAGGGGCCCGAAGACGAAGGCGGGGATGAGAAGCCTGAGGACAACCAAGAAACACGCGCTGGAGATGAAGCCTAGCTTTAGGTTTATTTTTCTAAGTTTCTTGGCTTGTCTGCCGTTGTAGTCTTGGCTCTTCAGTAGCCTTAAGTTGTAATTCTTTACCAATTATATATGAAAGAGTATTTTTGCCAATTTCCTGCCTTTTATCTTTCTGAATTCTAATTTTGACCAAGTATAATAGCACCTTCGTCCTGAACCATCGGACGATCTGCTTTTCATGAAACTTTACAAAATTCTGTCCGAAGTAAAAATGTGACTCGTCCTGATATTATTGGACGGTCTACAATATTCAGAGTCTTTGTCCGAAGTACCAAAAGAGGCTCGTCTAGACGGCTTGCCAAACAGAAAAACGAGAAGATTGTCATTCTAGGATTGAACGATTACCAATTTTTGGACGAGGGTACCCCAATGAAGGAGAACGTCTATACTTGGACGATCACCTTCTTGGGGCCATCCTCGTCTGGAATTTGCCTCCAATTTTGGACGAGGGTCACCCAATGATGGAGAGCGTCCATTCTTGGACGATCACCCTCGGGGCCATCTTCGTCCAAAATTGGCCTCCAATTTTGGACGAGGGTCACCCAATGAAGGAAAGCGTCCATACTTGGACGATCACCTTCTTGGGGCCATCGTCGTCTGGAATTGGCCTCCCTTTTTGGGCGAGGGTCACCCAATGAAGGAAAGCGTCCATACTTGGACGATCACCTTCTTGGGGCCATCGTCGTCTGGAATTGGCCTCCCTTTTTGGGCGAGGGTCACCCAATGAAGGAGAGCGTCCATACTTGGACGGTCACCTTCCTGGGGCCACCTTCGTCTGGGGCAATCCTGGTTTTTGGACGACCTACTCTCCATAGCTCGTCCTATAGACTTCTGTAATCCCCTCGTTCTTGGGCTTAGCTCAATCGTATATTGAAGGGGAGCTGAAGTCCAAGAAGGAGAGCGGCCAGCCTTGGCCGAGCTCTTTGAAGTTGATGGGCGAGCGTTAGATACATGTTCACATAATGTTTTAGCCGGCTTCCTTGAGGGAGCAACACTCGTCATTAAGTAGCGATCCCTTACTAGGGTCCGGGACTACCTAGTCGTCCGTATTTTTGAAAGTAAGCATCCTTTACTAAGGGCTTATTTCAGCCGCCTTTCTCTCGAGACTTTGACGTTACTCTTACTAGAGATTTTGTCAATTTGACGGCCATATATGCATTATATTTTTGGCCGGTCTCTTTGAGGGAGTGATTTCGGCGTAAATGCGAGCAATTCTGACGTTCTGCTATTGTTTGTATTTTTGTCCAAGTTATTGTCACTTTTAAACGAGTAACTGATTTAATGCCCCAAAGTGAAGTAGCTTGGTGAAAATATACAAAAAGATAAGATAGTAGGAATTGTATTATATGGATTTTGCTTGGCTGAAGGCCAAGATGCATGTATACAATTCTTTTCTTACTAATATGTGCCGTGGCACTTTGGAGTAACTACAAATTACCCTACTTATATCTCGACGAAGATCTCGAGCTAGACGTGGTACTTCTTTAAGTTGTCTCGAATTCCGTGTACGCCGAATAGGTCGTCCATCTAGACTTTGCGAGACGAAAAGTCCCACTGTGTATTTCCTGGACAATCAGATAAGGTCCTTCCCAATTTGGTGTTAGTTTTCCCAACTCTTTAGCTCGTCCAACTGCTTCCATGTTTCTCAGAACAAGATCCCCCACCCTTAGCGGTCGTCTAACAACTCTTTTGTTAAACTCCCGAGCCATACGTAGTTTGTACAATTGCATTCTTAGCAAGGCATTGCCCCTGACTTCTGGGACTTGGTCCAAGGCCGTACGCAATGCGGCCCGGTTGGCTTCCTCTGTGTATAACATGACTCGTAGGGTGGGCTCCTCGATCTCAATGGGCAAGACGGCTTCGCACCATAGACTAGCATGAAAGGCGTCTCGCCGGTAGAATTCTTAGCAGTTGTTCTAATGGACCATAACACCAATTGCAGTTCTTCAACCCATTGCCCTTTGGCGTTGTCCAGCTTCTTCTTGATTCCATTTGATAGAATCTTGTTGAAGGACTCGACTTGCCCATTAGCTTGTGGGTGGGCGATCGCTGCAAAGTGAGCTTTGATTTCTCTTTTCTCGAGCACCAATCTTTCACCTTAGGCGTTTCGAACCGTGGACCATTATCAAAGACGATTGACCGAGGCATGCCAAATCGAGTTATAATGTTCTTCCGTATGAAGCCCTTGACGTCGTTTGTTGTTATTCCTCGCATGGCTTCAGCCTTCTATCCATTTATTGAAATAGTCCACTCGCTACAATCACAAACTTCTTTTGCCCAGCGGCCACAGGGAAAGGTCCTAGGATATCCATGCCCCATTTGGCAAAAGGCAGAGGGAACAAGATGGGGGTCAAATAGTTGGACGGCTTCTGATGCACATTTCCATGCTTCTGACAACTGTCACACTTCTTTGCATAGGTTAAAGCATCCTCCTTTAAGGTTGGCCAGTAGTACCCCGTCCTTAAAGCCTTCTCGCCTAAGGCTCTTCCCCCAATGTGAGAGGCACAAGCTCCTTCATGGAGTTCTTTTCAGACTTCCGAGACCATCTTCTCTCGGTGACGCACTTGAGTAGAGGCCGGTTGAACGACTTCTTGTAAAGTGTCTCGTCCCATAGTTCAAACCACTTGTCTCTCGGCCTTCACATACTTGGCCTCTACGAGATCCGAAGGCAATCGCCCTGTCTTCTTGTATTCTATGATCGGCTCCATCCAGGACATTCCCTCGGCTGAGAAACATAATCTCCTCTTGGTCGATGCTCTTTTTGGGTTTGACTTCCCAAAAGATTGTTCTTGGCACATCACCCTCAGCCGAGCTGGCCAATTTCGAGAGAGCATCTGCTTGATGATTTTCTGACCTTGGCACTTGGTCGAGGACAAATCGTTTTAATGGCTCAATCTCATCCTTGATCGCCGCATATATTTGCCCATTGATGCTTCTTTGCATTCAAAATCTCCGTTGACCTGGCCGACAACTAAGAGAGAGTCCGATTTTGCCTCAATCTCTACGACTCCGGCCGCCTTGCACATTTTGATTCCAGCCAAGAGTGCTTCATATTCAGCTTCGTTATTGGACGCTTTGAATTGGAATCTTAATGCATATTCAAATTTGTCTCCTTCGGGAGATTGACAAATGATTCCCTGCCCCACACCCATTGATCGTGGACGATCCATCAACCATGAGCGTCCAATGCTTCCTTCCTTCACCTGGATCGATATTGGCTTTATGGTTGGCCGAGTAAGCTCAACTATAAAATCAGCCAAGGCTTGCCCCTTAATGGCCTTCCTTGGTTCAAATGATATGTCAAACATGTTGAGCTCAACCGCCCATTTTAACATTCGCCTAGCTGCTTCCATCTTCTCGCGTAACTTGCTTCAAAGGTTGATCAAGATAGACGAGTATACCGTGTGCCAAAAAATAGGGCCTTAACTTTCGCTGGCCATGACAAGGGCCAATCCAAACTTCTCAACAGGAGTATACCGGTTTTCCGCGTCCCTGAGCACGTGACTCACGAAGTATATTGGGATCTCGGACGGATTCTCTTTCAGCCAATAGGACGGCACTCACGGCTTGAGTGGATACGGCCAAGTATACAAACAATTTTTTCCCCCTCTCGCAGATCGACCAACCTAGGCAGTGCTGAAGATGATCTTTGACATGCCGAAGGGCTTCCTCTCGCCTCTGCTGTCCATTCAAACTTGGCTTTTTTCTTGATCGTGGCAAAGAAGTGATGGCACTTGTCGCCCGACTTAGACAAAAATCGTCCAAGGGCGCCCAAGCAACTCCGTCGCCCGTTGTACCTCTTTTACCTTCGAAGGAGACTTCATGTCTAGAACGACTTGAATCTTTTCAGGGGTTGGCTTCTATTCCCTCTCGATCCACCAAGAAACCTAAAAACTTCCCCCGACAAAACCCCAAAGACACATTTGTTGGGATTCGACTTCAACTTGTATTTCCTGAGAGTTTCGAAAGTTTCTCTCAAATCACCAACATGGCTTTCTTCTTGACGGCTCTTGACTATCATATCGTCAATATATGCCTCCATATTTCGTCCTAACTGCGGCTGAAAAACATTATTGATCAATCTTTGAAAAGTGGCCGGGGCATTGCGTAGGCCGAATGGCATCCTCACCCAGCCATACAACCCTTTTTCAGTAATGAAGGACGTTTTGTCCTGATCCTCTGGCCACATTGGGATTTGATGAAAACCTGAATATGCGTCCATGAAGCTCAGCAAAGCATGGCCAGCTGTGGAGTCTACTAGACGATCCAACTTAGGCAAAGGGAAACTGTCCTTAGGACAAGCCTTGTTGAGGTCCGTGTAGTCCACACACATTCTCCAGGTGCCATTAGGCTTTGGTACCATAACCACATTTGCTATCCATTCTGGATAATAGGTTTCTTTGATGAACTTGGATTCCAACAACTTCTGAACTTCTTGGTCGACCGCCTGGTTTCTAGCCGGTCCCAAATGCCTCTTCTTCTGGCGAACCGGTTTCAAATTTGGATCAACATTCAACCGGTGGACGGCTACTTCTGGATCAATTCCCGGCATTTCCTCGACGCAATAGGCAAACACATCTTGAAACTCTTTCAACAAGTGGACTAATTGACCCTTCAAACCAGGACTGAGCGAAGATCCAATTTTGAGGGTCCTTTCTGGACGAGCTTCATCCAGACGTACTTCTTCAGGGGCTTCCACTGGCTCTGGACGTTCTACTGTTAGCCCCATGATGGCCATGACCTCTTCAGATGAGGAGGGTTCTTCCTTGATGATTTCATATTTTCTCTTCTTGCTGGGGAGATGTTCAGACGCCTTCCTTGAGGGAGCAAGAGGCGTCTGAGGGCTCTCAAAGGTCAGTTTTAACGAGGCGACCTGATCTTTGACAAATCCAGACGTTTTCCTCTCGCTAGCCATCTTCGTCTGATCTTTCTCCATTCCAGACGTTCTCCTTTCGCAAGCAACCTTCGTCTGATCCTTTTCTATTCCAGACGTTTTCCTTTCGCTAGCAACCTTCGTCTGATCCTTTTCTATTCCAGACGTTTTCCTTTCGCTAGCAACCTTCGTCTGATCTTGCTTGTCAGCCTTCCATGATGATGGTTTCAGAGTAGTTAGGTAACATTCCCTAGCCGCCTGCTGGTCTCCATACAAGGAGCCAATCTTGCCGTCATCACACTCGTACTTCATCAACATCAGGTGCGTTACTATTACTGCTTTGACATGATTCAGAGTTGGTCGTCCAAGAATGACATTGTAGGCTGTCAAGTCTCGGACCACCAAGAACTTGATAAACAGAGTTCTTGAGGCTTCCTTCTCTCCCACTCGAACGGGCAAAGTCACAGTTCCCATGGGATGGATAACTCCTCCCCCAAACCCTATGATGGGATGGTGAACGGGAACCAAGTTCTTCTCCTCGAACTTTAGTCTGGACAGGCAATCAGCACTAATGATGTCCGTCGAACTTCCGGTGTCGATCAGGATCCTTCTTACTCTCAAGTTTGCTATTTTCATTTCTACGACCAAGGGATCATCATGGGGAGTCCTCAACCTGCCCCGATCTTGTTCACTAACTACCACTCTTGGGAAGGGGTCAGCCTTCATCTGTTCAGCTAACAAAACTTGGCCGAGCTCCCTAAGGTAGTTTTTGTGCCCTCTATTAGTTGGTCCCCCAGCAGCAAATCCACCTGAGATTACGAGAACAACATCTTCGTCTGTGCTTGCACTCTCTTTCTTCTTGTTATGCCAATCATCTTTCCTTGGAAACTTCCTTCCCCCTTGCGGCATATAGGAATTCATCTTTCCTTCTCGGGCTAACTCTTCCAAAGCTCTCTTGAGGTGCTTACATTCATTAGTCTCATGACCACAATCCTTGTGGAAGTGACAATACTTGCTCTTATCCCTATTTCTATAAGGGGTTTTCATCTCAGCTGGGGCCTTCAACTCATATTGATCCTTGATCTCCATGAGAATGGAGTATTGGTCTTTGTTAAACTCAATAGGATTGGATGAGGATGGCTCGGCCTCCTTTCTCTTGCTCCTTCTGGACGAAGTGGTGGTTGCGGCTATAGCCCAGGTCTCGGCCTTTTTGGGGTTGCTCTTCTTTGGCCGAGCAACCTCTTCGAGCTTCTTAGACTCGGGATGTTTTGCTTCAAAGCACACACTTCGGTAGCGTGGATAAACGCTTCCGCTTCTCTTAAAGCCTCAGCAAGAGTGGAGATTTTCTTCTTAACAAGATCAAACTTGAAACTTCCTGGCCTTAGACCCCTGATGAAGGCGTCAAAGGCTACTCCAGAATTAAGATCTTGGATCTGAAGTGCTTCTAGGTTAAATCTCTTAACAAAACTTCTAAGAGCCTCCTTAGGTCCCTGGACGACCTTGCCTAGATGCATGCTTGTCTTTTGCTCTTGCTTGTTGGCAACAAAGTGACTAGTGAATAAGAAACTGAGTTCAGTAAAATTGTTGACTCGAATTAGGGGGAAGATTATTGAACCACTTCGAGCTACTCCCTTCAAGGTAGCTGGGAAATTCTTACACCAAGTAGCATCGTCCACTCCTTGGACGTACATCTGATGTTTGTAAGCAGACAGGTGATCATCAGGATCAGTTGTTCCATCAAAAGGCTCAATGGTTGGGAGTTTTACCTTTGGGAAGGGGGGCGCCTCCATGATCCTGGCCGAGAATGGGGTAGGCCAGTTGATCCGGAGGGCTCCCAGCTGTCCCTCGATGGGCATGAACTCCTTGCGATATTCTTTCATTACAGGATTGGATGAAGTGTTTGCGAGCACTCGGACGCCTATAGACCATGGGCCGAGCCACTGTCTTCTCCCCGTCGCGAATGAACAAGAGAGTGACTTAAACTTCGTCCCTCCTCTCTGGACGACAACCTCAAAGGAGGGTCTCTCAAATATGGTGTAGATCCTGTCGCTGATCGCTGTAATGCAGCAGCTTTCTTTGCTTCTAGATACTCTCTGGCATCTGTTTCCATGCGGTGCGCGCTTGGACGAACATGGTCCTGAGTCCTCACCACCAAGTTCCAGTCCATCTTTCTTCGTTGATCATTATCCTCCCGGTCGCTTTCCTCTTGACGTGTTCTTAGAGGGCTCCTGGCGAACATGGCGACTAGGACCCGGACGATCTACTTGAGAACGTCCTCTAGGACGAGGTGGATTGTTAGCACTGGCTCCGGGTTGTGATGAAAAAACAAGATATTGCTTTTAATCTGCCTCGGACGACCGCCGCCATCTTAGTCTCGAAAGTCATTCAAAGACATTCTCCAGGTGGGCGGGCAGCCACCGGACGATCCAGATTCACTTGGATGACCGGTTCTGCCGGCTTGGTCCAGGAACATTGACAATGGACGGGGTCTATCTCTTCCTCTAGGTGGTCTTTCATGCTCCACCGTATCTTCGACATTAACTTGAAGGCTTCGATTCCTGGCAATGTTGGACGATTGACAATCAGTCATCGTTGCGTCTCCCCACAGACGGCGCCAAATGTTTTGTCCACTTGTCCAACAAGTAAGTCCGCAGCTTAGCTTCCTTGTCAAGCAAGCAAATTAGTATCTTGAGTGCTCTTCGAGATGGAGACTTGTGCAACAATGCCCGAATTATAGCTTAATCCTTAGCCTTGGCTTCGCTCCCGAAACCCGCACAAAGGGACCCACCCCGGAGGTTTGGGTGGTGGTTCCCCCTCCGATGCTTAAGTCGGTTATCGGGAGTTGTAAGCGAAAGTAGAGATAGAAAGAGAAAGTGAGAGAGAATTTATCGAGTAACTTTACACTCGTTTGCATTGAATGTGTTTTCTCCCGATTTCGGGGGTATTTATAGTGATAGCAAGTTGACAGCTAACCTTAAAAACTCGACCTACCATAGTGGCCTCGATTGGGCCGAGGAATCGATCATGACACGTGGCGCACCATGACCGGGAGATGTCGATTACCCACTCTCCTTCAGCCATTTGGCACTGCTGGGCTCTGACTATTGGGCCAGAAATTCAATCCTTTTACCCAACTGAGCATAGCCCAGAGACTAAGCCTTATTTTTATTTTAAATAGGATGACACGTGTACGGCTCTGATGAGCCCACGTGTCGTTAAGGGAGCCGTAGATATTAGGCTACAACAACTCCCTCCGTCCCAGAATACTCTTGACACTTATCAAGGCACGTAGTTTTAGATGATAAGTTGTTGTTTGGTTATCAATTGTTATTTTATTGAAAAGTAGATGTGATAGGAGTTAGTAGCTAGTAAAAGTAGTATTATTTTATTTTAAGGAGAGAGAATGTGGGCCATGGTTAGAGTTGGTTGGTAGTAGGAGTGGTATTATTTTATTTGGAGGAGAGAGAATGTGGGCCAATGGTTAAAAGGTAGAAGAATTAAAATAATAGTGGGTCATATCCAAAAATAGAAGTGTAAAGAGTATTCTGGGACAGATGAAAAAGGAAAGTGTAAAGAGTATTCTGGGACAGAGGGATTATTTATTATTATTATTATTATTATTATTATTATTATTATTATTATTATTATTATTATTATTATTATTATTATTATTATTATAATTTTTATTATTATTGCTATTATTATTATTATTGAGTTGAACTTAACTGAACGTAAATTAAATTAACTGAAATTAAATTAACTGAACTGAAATTAAATTAACTGAACTAAAATTAAATTAAATAAACTGAAATTAAATTAACTGAACTGAAATTAACTGAAAATAAGTCCAAAAGAACAGGGCCTTAGAAGCGATAATGTGGCTGAGAAAACGACAAGGGATAAGAATTAGAAGAGGACGGAGCCATAATGAATTGACTCATGCAATAAGGTAGGCTAATGATGCAGGTTCAAATCACAGTCTAGTTCTAAGGGTAGGGATGAGCAATGAACATTCATGATTTTTGGGCGATCGCGCTTTTCTCATGGGCCTAGGTGAGCCTTAAAAAATATGTTTTGAATTAAAATGGTCGGGCCTCAAAAGAGGTTGCCTACGTATCCATGATCGAATCAGGCCAGTCGTAGCTCTTACATTTTAATTGGTGGCCGAGCATTTTACTTTGGGAGCCATTTGCAATGAATTAGGCATTGAATTAAGCATTGATTTGGAAGAGGTATTTTGCAAGGATAGATAATGATGTAGGTTTGGTTTGGTTTAAAGCGGTCGGACCTGAGGGTGAGGTTTCCTACGTATCTTTAGCAGAATCAGACCATTCGTAGTTCAGGCTGATGAATGAGAATGTGCCCTCACTTTTGCCTAAGTCGCCCTTATGGGTTTCCGACCTAGCGGGTTTGGTTTCTCTTTTATGGGTTATTGGAATGCAATGTGGTTGGTTGCCGGTTGAGAAGGTTTTAGAGATTTGAAGTTGGAGGTTTTGAAGGAAATACATTTGACAAAGCTATTGATGGGCTTATTTGCAACACTTCATTTTTTTTTCATTTTGCACTTTTTTGTATAATTTTTTTTTTTTTTTTTGCTTTTGATTTCTTTTTGTTGTTGATCTCTTCCTGTTTTTTTTTACTTGCCCTTTACATTGAATTATTAGAATAGTCATGAGAATTAGAAATTCATTTCTTTTAAGGAGACAATTGTGATTTTCGTTAATGGTCATTAGTGCAAGGTTAGAGAGTAAATAAAGAAACACTCATTTATTAATTGAAAATCATGAGTACATGCAATAAAAAGGGAAATCCTATATGAGACTTGGAAAAAAAGAAGAAGAGGTGAAACAGAAAATGAAATCCTAAGTCTAGACTCCTACGCCACATGACAAGTGATCTTAAATCCGAGGCCTTTTTGTAGTAGGAGAAATTCGAAGTCTCCCATCATCGATCATGTCCTGAATAAGGCCTTGCAATGGGTAGCAATTGCCAGTCTTATGTCCATGGCCTATATGGTACTTGCAATAAGCATCTTTGTCCCAATTTGGCCCCCTTTTATCTTCGTCTGGATTTGGAGTAAGCCCAAGAGAGGAAAGTGCGCCTTTTGCGCGGAGGCGGTCAAAAGCTGTTCCATAACTTATACCCAGTGAGGTATATTCTCTCTTGCGTTTTCTTCGAGGCCTGGTAGGAGCCTCTATGACATTAATGGCATTGTTCTTGTTGTTGTGGGCGTTTTTCAGTAAATCATCCTCAATTTGCACGCCTATACACTAGAGAAGAAAAGCCCAAGGGCTGCGGTCAAAAAGGGCCCAAGGGCTGCGTTTTTCGACCGCAGCCATTGGACTAGCAGCCCTTGGCATTTAGGAAGGGCTGCGGTTTTTAACCGCAGCCCTTAGCGCGTTAAGGGCTGCGGTCAGGGTAAAAACCGCAGCCCATGGTGGGTTAAGGGCTGCGGTTAAGGGCCTAAACCGCAGCCCTTGGTGGGTTAAGGGCTGCTGTTTTGGCCCTTAACCGCCGCCCTTAACCCACGAAGGGCTGCGGTTTTTGCCCGAACAGCAGCCCTTGTGACCCAAAAAAAATTAAAAATTTTTTTTTTTTTTTCATTTTTTTTGTCCTAAATGTTCCCAAACAGTTATACATATATATATAAGTATTATTTTTCATTACAAATTATGTTTCGTACACAAAATTTCAGAATTCATCTAGCTGGCAAGCAAACAATAAAGATAAAAAATTCCTAGATTTATTGCAAGGGCAAGAGTTCCCAAAGAAAAAGTGACATGGAAAATATAAACAGGATTCTTAACATAAGCCAACTAAGTCCAAAACCCAGCTAAGCATTCTCTATTACTGATTTCCTTCATATCCTTTTTCCTTTCTTTCTACTTTTTCGGAAATGGGGGAGGTTGGCAGCAAAGCTCTAGTATTTATAGTGTGCTTAGTTAGCAAAAGTGGAGGATAAGAAGGATAATGAGAGAGAAGGGGAAGGGAGAGGAGGGGAGAGAGGTGTGGACTTGTGTTTTCCTTTCAAATCTTTCCAACGTCACAGAGATTTGTTTACTAGTAAGGAAAGGAAACTGTATCCTTCCATTTCTCTTCTTCCAAATATATATTCATTTAAAGGAAAATGAATCCAACACTCACCCTATCCTTCCTTTCTCTTCAGCTCCTCTCATCAAAAGTTCCAAACACATAATTAGGAAAGCTAATTTGTCATACAAGCTCCTGATGTTGATCATGAAAAATGAAATCCAGAAAACTGTATTATGTCCCATCGAAAAAAATACTCCTATAAATAGATGTTCTGATAAAATAAATAAGAGAATACATGGTCTAAATAAAATCTGTTATAATATGAAAGCTAGATCAGTTAACATGCAGATAATGACACAAAACAGAAGCTTTAATAAGTTCAATATGATATATTTCAGAGGTATATGGTCAACCTTCTCATTTCCTCTCGAGGGATCGATTTTCCGTTGCATTTAACCATTGTTAAGAATTCTTCTTTGTCCTGTTGATCTTTTGTATCAGTACATTTCAGTTGCAGAGAAATGCAGCATTCCGTAAATCTTGCTGGCGGGGGAGTGCAGCGGGGAGGGGGGCCGGTCGTGGGGAGTGTAGTAGGGGGGGGCCGGTCACGGGGAGTGCAGCAGGGAGGGGGCTGGTCGTGGGGAGTGCAGCAAGGGGGGGGGCTGGTCAGGGGGGAGCACAGCAGGGAGGGGGGGAATTTATTGCTAATCAAAAAAAGGTTGAGTTAAACACAACCACAATTGGGACACAAACTAATAAAACATACTGTAATAACCAAGGACAACAAAACACACACTCCTAACCAGCTTGCTGAAGTCTTCATTCTGAGGACTTGCCAAAAGATACAGGTTGTCCGCAACTATTGTCCTCGACTCCTTGTCTGCTCTTCTCGAACTACTGCATCACATCACACCAATATCACACATAAGTAAATTGTGGAACCACTAAAACACTGAAGTCTAAACTTGTCAAGATTGACTGTCAAAGGCTACGTAAATAAATAAGAGTACCATTCCAAAATACTCTGTATAAGTGAGGCGAGCAATTGATGATACGGGGGAAAAGGTAAAACTTTAGAAGATACACTAGCGCCTTTATTGTTTTCCTTAAACAATAACAATTTCTGCAATGCATGTTGAGATAAATTGGACAAGACACATCATAGCTCGAACAAGCAGTCTATGTAAAATGCCAAAGTTAGCAGCAACTGAGCATTTTTTAAATTTATAAGGTGGCTCAATCAGTGGTAGTCCCTCTAGTGCGGTGATGACAGTTGGGTTGGGGGCATTTACTACATCCCAAATGTCTCACACTAGCTTGCATCCATCACTAACACTAAGAGCAGTAAGAACTACGAAGCAACTAACATTAACATACCTGTTTGAAATAGCACACTGC
Organism: Beta lomatogona; assembly: GCA_947646795.1. Taxonomy (NCBI): domain Eukaryota; kingdom Viridiplantae; phylum Streptophyta; class Magnoliopsida; order Caryophyllales; family Amaranthaceae; genus Beta; species Beta lomatogona. The sequence goes on from CANSNZ010000357.1 coordinate 83,958, forward strand.
ACGATTTGTATGGAATGTAACTCCTCATATTATGGCATATCTGCTACTAATAAGAACAAAAATTTAATTGAAATGAATGAACTAAGAAAGAGATCAAGATAATGCAGGAGAATAGATAAACAACGACCAATTAATATCAGTTTGAAAAATCAGAACCCCATAATCCTCTTCACTGTCAATGGGCTTTCCAATGAGAAATCTGGAACATTGATCGGGTGCACCTGATGTTACAATTGGAAACATAGCAACATTTAAGCTGATTAAGAGGCATGCTATCAGCTAGAACAAACAGACCCACATTTACTATAACAATGAGAGACTACAAAAGCAACAACAACTACCTCTTCTGCATATACTTCTGCATATCACAATTAAATCACATTCAATGTTACCATTACTGTACCAAAGAAGATGTCCATTAAAAAATCATCAACATCCACACATATAATCAACTTCCCTCCCACCAAATCAATTATTTGATTCATTAAACAACTCAAATTCATATAACTTCCTCAATAAATCAACATCACTAAATCAAAGACCATATAAAGTCGACAATACTATAATGTTCAAGCACATAAATTTAAACAAGAAAAAAAATATCTAGAGTGCAGCAGGGGGAGTGCAGCAGGGGGAGGGTTGCGGGGCCGGTCGGGGGGGAGTGCAGCAGGGGGCAGCAGTGAGGGGTGGAGTACAGCAGGGGGAGTGCAGGGGGGGAGGGATGCAGGGGCTGGTCGGGGGGAGTGCAGCAGGGGGAAGCAGTGAGGGGGGGAGTGCAGCAGGGGGAGTGTAGGGGAGGAGTGCAGGGGGGAGGGCTGCAGGGGATGGTCGGGGGGAGTGCAGCAGGGGGCAGCGGTGAGGGGGAGTGCAGCGAGGGGGAGTGCAGCGGGGGAGGGCTGCAGGGGCTAGTCGTGGGGGAGTGCAGCAGGGGGCAAGCAGTGAGGGGGGAGTGTAGTAGGGGAGTGCAGGGGGGAGTGCAGCAGGGGGGAGGGCTGCAGGGGCTGGTCAGGGGGGAGTGCAGCAGGGAGGGGGGAGTGCAGCAAGGATGGGGGGAGTAGATGAATACCATTTTGTCAATCTCACTTTCCCTTGTCGATTAATATGAACCACGAACTGAATCTGGAAATCACATTCCAATTACTACATTGATTAACCATTTCCACACAGCTTATAAATCAATCACATCTCATCTCATGTTCAGAGAATCGATCAATTTCAGTCAAAAATCAATGATTAACCATTAGTGCATAGGTTGTGGAACTTTTGAATTGTATATATTTGATAAGTTACGAATTATTTCTCATACATAACCTCAAATTTATGTCAGCTTGGTTCCATCAACCAGTAAAGCAGCAAGTGCTCATTCAGATATGAAGCACACCAAGCAGTAGGCTCACCAAGGGTTTTCAAAACAAGACCAAGTTCAAAAACAATTTAGTTACTTAGAACAACTCAACAAGCTGATTTTATAATTTAACTTAACTATATAGAAAGTAATCGGATTTTATAATTTAACTTAACTCAACAAACTGATTTTGCTATTATACCAAAGATTCAGAAATGGGTTTGAGGAGCAAGTACCCATACAGATTCAGAATGAAAAGAGAGAGATTAGGGAGCTTAAACCTTGATCAGAATGCCTCAAATTGATTTGGGTGCACACCTCCAGTCCAATACCTAATTTACACCTCCACCACCGCTGGTTTGGTTTTGTGTGGTTGTTGGTGAAGATTCACGAAGAGAGAGAATGAAGAAGACCCCTCGCCGGCGAATTTTTTGAGTATGTTGTCAAATTGAGTGGTATCAAATGCCCATTGATTAGTCTTCTCCAGTCCAATACCTAATTTACAGTTCACTTAATTTCAGAAACTAAATAAACGTTAAAAAAATTAAAAAAAAAAAGGAGGAAGAGAAATAACCAATAGTATCCTGCTTGTTTTCAACTCTGATGTAACCTTTAATTCCTTGCTTGTCTTTCCCAATTCCTTCACCTTCTTCCCAACCCTAAATTCCACCATAAACCAAAACAAAAACAAAAAATTAAAACGATTTCGATCATACGAAAACCCTAGAAGTTGAAGCTCCGACATTATTGGAACTTAAACAGAAGAGACAGAGAGAGATTACCATTTGCTTCATGAGGCGAAAGGCGGCAGAACTGCGACGGACTCCGACATAGCACACGGGAGCTTCGGGAGCCTCTGGAGCAGCCATGGCTTGGTGGCTGCTACGCGCTTTGAAGAAGGACTATGTGTGCGCGCGAGAGAGAAGAGAGAAGGGTTTTGTGGAGGTTGGTAATGTACTTGTAACGAGACTTACGAGAGGGAGAATGATGATTTTTCTGTGTCTCGCGCTTTGTAGGGGGCGTAATCTGACGGCTCTAAATTGACCGCCAGCGAACCACCAAACGTCGTGAACCCTCGCCGGCGAACCACCAAACGATGTGAACCCTCGCCGGCGAAGAAGTGTGAGAGGATAGAGATGATGCGGTGAGAAGAGGGGGGATGGGTTAAGGGGAATTAGGAGAAGAGAGAAATAGGGTTCAGCGGTGCTCAAGGGAGTAACGCGGGAGAAAATGGGAATGGGTGGGGTTTTATTTCATTTTTGGGTTGTTGAAGGGCTGCGGTTAGCCCAAAAACCGCAGCCCTTAATTTAAGGGCTGCGGTTTTTGATTTAACCGCAACCCTTTTATCAATTAGGGTTGCGGTTAACCTAAAAACCGCAGCCCTTAATTTAAGGGTTGCGATTTTTGCATTAACCGCAGCCCTTGCACTGCAGCCCTTGCGTTTTTTTCCACTAGTGATATCATACAGCTTTGTAAAACTTGTGATACCTAAATACTTTAGATGGTTTTTGTATTCAGACAACAAGTAGGCGATGAAGATGCGAATTATGTCTTTTTCAGGAGGCTTGGAGACCATGTGAGAGGACTTCTCTCGCCACCTGTTGAGAGAGGCAGTCAAGCCTTCATTATTTTCCTGTTTCAGTACTTCCAATTCCCTTAGTGAGGTTTGGATTACAGCATTATGTTCATATTGTTTCATGAACTCCCTAGTAATATCGCTCCAAGTTTCAATATGCTTAGGATCCAGTGAATAGTACCAGTTTTGGCAGATTGGGTCCAACAACATTGGGAACACCATTGGGTAATGTTCAGGGTCAACCGATTTGATGATCATGGTTGCACGTAAGTTCCTTAAATGATACTTTGGATTATCAGTTGGTTTAAATTTATAGATGTCAGTTGTAGAGAAATTATCAGGAAGTTTCCCCTTTAGCTTGGTATTATCAATAGGCTCAAAATAAGAATTTGCGTGGTTACCCTATGAACGAGATTCTCCATTTCTTGTTGAATCCAGGAGATTCACCAGACTCGACCTTCTCAAGTCTTATAGCTATTTCTTCCATCATTCTGGACAGCTTAGCTAAAGCCCTAGCCATTTCAGCGACTTGTTGTTCGGCATTGGATGGACTGCCCATTTCAATATTTCTTGATTTATGCATGGATCATCAAGGGAGATTTAGAAATGGAGTGATGATGGAGAGAGAGAAATGGAATGAAAGAATGTATGTTTGTTTAAAAGTTGAGTTCCTAGGAACAAATCTGAATATTCTATATGCATGACGATTTTTTTTTCGGAATTTTTCTTTATGCACCTAGACCTAATGCATGTATGTATGACTATTTTGGATGCACCTAGACCTAATGCAAGTATGCATGACACAATGTCTCAATCTATGCGTTCGAACCTGTAAAGGCTGCCTAGATATCCCAAAAGAGGGAATCAGATCGCTTGTAGTTCGGGACTACTAAATGCGGAATGCATGAAATGAAATGGAAATATAGATGTAATGAGACTCCTAAATGTCTATGAACTCTAATTATGCATGTAGTGTATAAACGATCGAGTATGCAGTGAAGAGGGACTCTAGTATGAATGCAGTCCTAATTGAAATGTAATTCTAATGACTTTAGAGTCCTAGACTTAATAGACTTCTAATCACGCTAGAATTCTAGATTCGACGAACATTCAAGGATGCTAGATTCCTAATATACATGAAACTCTAGTGGACCTAGACTCCTAAAATGGATAGATTTGGACTTCTAATATGGGCAGGATTCGAGACTCCTAAGATGGACATAATTCTAACGGATTTAGACTCCTAAGATGAAAAAGAATTCTAACGACCCTAGACGATAGGGTTAAGACTCCTAACATGGACTAAGTTAGATGAGGTGAAGACAAATCTGCAAGGTTAAAGAAGATATGAAGATTCACACGTCAGAAAATGAGTTGATTACTATCAACAATTTCAGTATCAAGAAGATTTATAAGCTGATGATGGGTTCTTCTGACCAGGTGTACTGGGATAAGTACATCTGGAATAGGCTAACTCTGCCTAAACATAGGTTTATCTGCTGGTTGGTGATTCAGCAAAAGCTCAGAACTGCTGACAGGCTCCTGCAAATTGGAGTTGTGAATGCGGCTCCATGTCAATTATGTGACTCAGGGAATGAAAGCCATGAACATCTATTTTTTAGATGTACCTATGCTAGCAGTATTTTGGAGGCTATAAAAATTGGCTGGGTGTTGTTTCAAGGGAGAAGTCTTATAATAGACTGATGTTTTTTATGAAGAACAACAGAAGAACAAAATTCAGGAAGGGAGTGATTAGTGCTGCCTATAATGGGACTGTTTATTTCTTGTGGTGGGCAAGGAATGAAGCTGTGTGGAACATGACAACTTGGAATGTCAATAGTATGGTTAAAAGAATTAAACAGATGGTTATGAATATAATTCAAAGTGTTAAGCCTCAGAAAATGTCAAATAGTGACAAGTTGTGGTTAGAGCAACTACACAACACAAATGTATAGTCATTTTTTGGTTTCCTTTGTGTAGGGGGTCCAACCTAGTTGGTTTGCCATACAAAGGGAACGGTCTTTGTTTTGGGTGGAATATAAACTTTTCTTAACTAGCAAAAAAAAAAAAAAAAAAAAAAAGAACTCTAAATTGAGGTTAACAGGATGAATCAAGATATTTGGGTCAAACGGACTTCTAATAGAGTTAGAATTCCTAGGTGGATGAGACTTTACAACAAGATGGACACGAAAAGGAATCCTAGACGATGTACACAAATAATGGATAATATAGATGAAAAGATATGATATTGGATGATGAATGAATTTTTGAAACAGATAGGAGATAGAGGATGGGATAAAATTTTAAAAAAGATAGGAGAATAATTTTGAAAAAAAAAGATGAAGATGGATTTAACTTTCATAATCGAGATAACTTTCTTTTAACCATGGCAAAAGAGAATGAGGCGGAGGAGAAAAAGCTTACACTCTCCGACAGTGGGGATCGTCACCCAACCATTCGCTTTACTTTTAGCCAATAACCGCGACTAGTCCGAAGTTCATTTTTAGCTGATTTAATCAGCCATCCACAGCTTTTGCATTACCTGATATATCGCCCGATTATCGCCTCACAGAGCAATGGGCAGGTTTCCCCTTTGGGGTCCCTAAGGTTCACAGTCCATGGGGCACTGTTTGTGACACCTCATCCATCGACTCAGACGAGGCTACTTTCCCCATTAGATTACTTATCATTCATAAATAATTCATCCAATAGTATTAGTAATTCTTAACATCTTTTGAACAACCAACCTTAGTAGAACATTTCACTTTAGAGAACTATACTTATATATCATAGTACCTTCATACGTATTTTGAGTTCAATATACTTATACATTTAGGTTCAACATAATTCCAATCATAAAAATTATTACCACAATTAATAAACAATCATATTCAACAACACATCCATCACAATGGCAAAAGTCTCTCAGTTAGAACTAACTAACGATAGTTACTAAACCAATTCCATACAACACACACAATTTTGTAAATATATAGTTTATCCTATGTTCCTTTTCATATTTATCAATCTACATTCATCTCAACAATTATACTAATAGTTATAAAGCACTAATAATACTCGTAATACGTCTCTCTCTTAGAATTAACTAAGAGAGTTAGCTTAAACTTCACAACTCGTGGTTCATCAATCAAAGATTGATTAGACACAATTGTAATATAGTTCAAGATATATCACATGTTGAGTTTCAAATTCTATTATCAATAATAAACCATCAATTAACATAGCTCATGATTACATAGAGAGATTCAAGCTCGTATCTAATAGGAAACTAGTCAAACTTATAATAGAAGCTTCCTTGAAGTAATTAATTATGAACTCATACTTAGCTACGTGCTCAAACTCACGACTAACTTATTATCAAACACTAATTAAACAACTAGACTTTATTATATTACTCCATTTGCATATATTAAAGTGAAACTCCCTTTTATTCAACCTCAATAACTTAGTTCATCATTAGTTAGACTAGCTACAATCATTCCATACTATTAACAATAATTAGTTAATCTCTTTTCTAATTTTAAGTTAGGAAACTAATTAAGTTAATTCACTTTTAAGTCTGCTCAAATGCTTCACAGCTATACTCAAATTATACCCTTTTGTACTCTTTAGATTTCCAAATTCATCTCAACAACATTCATACTAACCAATTCATTGATTGTATAACCATACTCCTTATTCCCAATTTTAATTATATCTATAAAGTTGCTATGCATTTTAGTTTAACTAATCCTTCTTAAAACCAACTCTTGCACCAATCAACTAATATCATTATAATACAGACTAATCACTTGATAAAGAAATGAATACAATCTGCTTTAGAACATCGAACCAACATGAAAGTAGTTTCCTGAACTATTAGATTTAACTAAGCATTACTTAGTAATACTAACTGAAGAAATAAATGTATTAGGTCCTTTTAGTAAACTCTAAACAATATTCTAATCTTGTAATATATATCAATTGATGTGGCGGGTTTATTCCTTCACCCTATTAACTCAAGTATGTTTCTACATAAAACTCACTAACGGACAAGACTAATTCAACCCCATATCTAGGTGTAGGCGTGTTTCTATTTCGCCTACGCTGTGTGAGGGCGTATTTGACTACCCCATTGTTAAGGTTTTATTGAAAATGTTTTTTGAAGTCGCTAACAAGTCTTTAAAGGAAGACTCATAAACCTAATTGGATATTGGGAAATCGTAGGGACAAATTGTGGGACTTATCCAATGTAGATTTCCCCATCCTGACTCCATAGATGGTCATGAGCCATAGATTGAGTTCGGGGGTGAGGGTAGGAATACGACCATAATGAACCACATTCGCCTATTGCTGGCCTCTAATAAATATTGATTCATGTCAAGTTTTATGCAATAAAATAACCACATAATAATTTCATGCACCCTAAAAATAATTTAGTTTAGGTTGGTTCAGGAAACACATAAAAGACTATTTTTTTTAGTGATAAATTATTAGGCAATCAAAATTACAAGGTTCCTAATAGGTTATCAAAATTATCTGATTAATATTAGAACAATTCTTTTGGTCTTGTTTAACAATAATAACATATGTGGTGATGAAAGCATAAATAGGGTAATAATGTAATGTGTATAATAATAAAATGAAGGAAAAAGGATTGGAATGTACAAAGGAACGATTTTTATATTAAAGATCTACATCAGGAAAGAAATAGTTAGTAACTTCAATATAAAAATAATGAATTTATTCAAGAACCCACAAGATTATAACGTGGCTTGGGTCTAAGAGATTGACAACCTTCAGAACGAGCAATCGTGAAGCCTGAAAATATGAATGTCTGAAAGTATTTGTTCGTATGTGTTTGTAGATTTGAAAAGCATGAGAGTTTGTAGAGAGGTTTTGTAAAGTGTATTCGTAAAAGTGCTGAAATGTATGAAAGTCGTAATGTAAAAGTGTATGGAAAATAGACCTATTTTAATCAGAAAATCGAGACCAATATATAGGAAAAACGAAACTGCGCGTCACGCGCTGGGTGCGCCAGGCGCAGCACCCTATGTGACACACTATCACACGTGTCAGGCGCACATTGGTGCGTCTGACGCAACATGCCCAATCAGTTATGTACACGCTTTAGAAAATATAGAAAAGAACACTACGCGTCACGCAGAGAGTGCGCTAGGCGCACAACTCTATGTGACACATAATGACATGTGTCAGGCAAACATTGGTGTGCCTGACACAGTTGGACAATGGTGCGCACAACTCTATGTGACACAATTAATTGGGCTTTTTCAAATAGTTGGGCTCAAAATGCAATTAATTATCACGAATATAACCTAACCCACGAATAAACCCCGCCCCCCATTCCGCCTCTCTTACCCTATTCTAAGCCCTAACCCCCCCCCCATGCTTCTCTAGTTCTCTCATCTTCCCTCCCTTGTCTCTCCCTCCCATCATCTTCCCTCCCCTGCCTTTCTCTCTCACTCATCCACCGTTGCGATTCATTTCCCTCCCACGTTCACAATCTTCGAATTCATTCTTTGTTCATCCCTCACTCAATCTTGGTTCGTCATTCATGGCGTTTGAGGTTTTTCGTTCGTCGTTCAACGTGTTTGAGGTTCTTCGTTTGTCGTTCACCAGATCTGAGTTTTTTTTTTTCCGTTTGTAATTCCAGATATATGGACAAACTTATTTCGTTATTCCTTTGTTATTAGACTCACAATTTTCATTTGTAATTCCAGATCTGGTTTTTTTTTGGTTAGGCTTTCGTTTTTGTATATTTAGTTTATTTAGTTTTTCGTAATTTTCCAGTCCAAGTTTGTATAAATTTTAGAGTTTACAATATTGGGTATCTCCTCTGAAAATTATATTACATGTTGGTTATTGGTTATCTTCTCTGTGAATTTTACTAATCTAGAGCTTGTATAATTTCATAATTTTCCATTGCAAAATTATATATTATGAAACTTCTAGTATTATACAATTGTTGTGCCTTAGTGGCGCTTTATTTTTAAACATAATGAAGATTAACTGACCTGGTTGTTTAGGAAAACTAGATCAGTTAATGAATGAATTGATCAGTTTTCACTAGTGGAAAAAAGCCCATCCGATCCAGTCAAAATCGGGCTTACGGATCCAATTTTGGTCCGGATCGGGTGGGCTCGTAGTTGTTAAGGAAAGTTAACTGATCTGGTTTTGAACCGGATCAGTTAGGAATTAACTAATCTGGTCATGGCACACAACCGGATCAGTAAAGTAACTTAACTGATCCGATTGTTACCTATGACCGGATTAGTTTAGTACATTGTGGTAATAAAATAAAGCGCTCTGGACAAAACATAGTATACTGCTTTGTACTCGCTTTTCACTTTTCGTTGCAGATTTCCATATTTTCTTTTCCTTTGTTGGGCAAAACTTCCATCACAATAAACCAAATTATTATAGAAACAATTAACATAACAAAACATAAAACCATAGAGATGGATTGAAAATCAAATTTTCATTATATTTCCAATTTCACTAAAAAAGGAAAAAATTACACAATCTCTATGAGATATAACGAAAAAATAAACTTATAGAAGAATCAAGAATGTAACGAAAATAACCAAAAATTAAACAAAAACTTATACAAAAATGTAAAAAAAAAAAAATGTGAAACAAAAAATGGAAAGTGAAAAACAAAAATAAACTGAAACCCCAAATACAACAAACAAAACACAAAAATTTGAATGAAAATAAAAATTCATAAATTGCAATCTAGATCCCAAAATAAATAAAAACAAAAATAAAACATGAAAACCTAGATCTATGACTGAAATCTCCCTGTACTACTCATCCCTCAACCTCGCAGCAACTCGGGAGTCGCCTCCTAGCCGGTAGCACTCTAATAAACTGTTGTTCGTTGTTATATGGAGGAGAATTATCGTCGGGGACGAGCGAAAACCGTTGTTGGTTGTTCCTTGTTGGTGGATGATGGCAACGAAGATTGAAAGCAGCGAGGATTGAGAGAAGGGCAGCCTTTCGGAGAGAGGTGGTTGCGTGCTTTGCGAAGCGAAATGATTGGTTGGCGCATCGGAGATGGTGTGGGCGTTGCAAGTTTATTGAGCCGGTGTCTTAATATAGAATTCAGTGAAGCGAAGTTTATTGAGAGTGAAGTGTGAGATGGTCGCGCACAAGAAAGAAATGGTGGCTGCCATTTTGAGAAGCGAAGAGTGAAGAGAGAGGGAAGGGAGGATTATTTAGGGTTAGAGGAGTGAGGGAGGGAAGACTAAAGAGTGGCGTAAGGGGAATGAGGGGAAGTTCGTTGGGTTAGTGTTTTGAGGAGGAGAGGCGTGAATATCCTGGGCTCATTTCGTCCCTGCCATTTTGGGCCTGCGATTTTGGGGTGTAAAGGATCCGGTTGGGACGAACCGGATCAGTTAATAAAAACTGATCTGGTTCTCCTAATAACCAGATTTGTTAATTGGCCCAAAACGTTGTGCCCAAAACACATGGATTTACTGATCTGGTTTTGAGAGAACTCGATAAGTTTTGTTGTGACATTTAAGGTTTTTTCCACTAGTGTTTTCACCAAAAACCGGATCAGTTTATTACATAACTGGTCCGATTTTCGTGAAAATCGGATCAGTTAATACGTATCTGATCTGGTTTTCAACCGAATCTGTTGACCTTTGCCAACCGCTCTAGGCCCACCCGATCTGGACAAAAAGTAGATCTGTAAGCTCGGTTTTTACCGGATCTGATGGGGTTTTTTCCACTAGTGGCTTTAAAACTTTAAAATATTTTTTGTCTCTTCGGACTACTCTGCCCTTGGGTCGGACCAATTAAGATAGGGTATGTTTCATCACACTAGGCCCTTAAATGGGGAGACACGAAGAGCCAAAACTATTTTAAAAGTGTTCAAGCGTATTTTAATGATCCAAAATCGTATTTTAAAGGACAACGGTGCGCCTCCTTACTTTCTCACACACTTCGACATCTCTTTTATAAAATGCGTTTTAATGATTTTATTTTATCTTTTTTAGTCCGTAAATCTGATTTTACGGAATAAAATCCGAATTTAAATATAAAAATATCTTTGAAAATATTTATTTTATTTAAATAAATTAATTAATTAATATTAAACAATCAATTGGGCATTTTCAAAGAGTTGGACTTTAAAATACGATTTTGGATCATTAAAATACGCTTTAACACTTTTAAAATGGTTTTAACTTTTCGGACTGCTCTGCCATTGGGTCGGACCAATTAAGACCGCGGTATGTTTCATCATTGGGCCCTTAAATGTAGAGACACCATTATGTGTCTACAACAGCCCCCACTTTGACTGAGGTTCAGGAAACCGATAGTCAAAGTACACGGTGTGGGGACGGAGAACGATCCTTAACGCTCTACAGTTTAGATCTGATCTATATACGTCGGTCTCTGCAAAATAAAGTTAGTATGCAAGACGATAACTACAAGCAACTTGATTGCCTGCAGGAGAAAGATGTTAGCAGATACGTGCAAACAACTCACATAAAGCACATAATGTTGCAAAAATGCAGATCTAGACTCTCGAAGGATGCATGAGAGGCTATGCAAGGATTAATGTTATGCAAAGTTAAGTAAGATGACACGTCATGCAAGGTCAGGATTATGCACAGATATGATGTATGAAATGCAATGCAAGGTCAGGGTTTTGTAAGGCTAGGAGATCTGGATATGTAGAGAGAGATAGAATGATCAGATATAAATAGAATGATTTTCGAAAACCGTTTTTAGTAAATAATCGGGGTCTGTAAACGAGATCCGCATATTACAACTTTTCGAGAGTTTTATTGGGAGGAACCACCACATATTTAGGAATATCAAAATAACTTTCATAATTCGAGATAACTTTCTTTTAACCATGGCAAAAGAGAACGCGACGGAGGAGAAAAAGCTTACACTCTCCGGCAGTGGGGGTCGTCACCCAAACATGTATTACTTTTAGCCAATAACCGCGACTAGTCCAGAGTTCATTATCAGCTGATTTAATCATCCATCCACAGGTTTCGCATTACCTGATATATCGCTCGATTATCACCCCACAGCGCAATGGACAGGTTTCCACTATGGGGCCTCTAAGGTTCACAGTCCATGGGGCACTGTTCGTGACACCTCATCCATCGACTCAGACGAGGCTACTTTCCCCATTGGATTACTTTCGTTGATCATTCAAAACTCAATCAGATCATTCATAAATAATTTATCCAATAGAATTAGTAATTCCTAACATCTTTTGAACAACCAACCATAGTAGAAGACTTCAGTTTAGAAAACTATACTTATATATCATAATACCTTCATACGTATTTCGAGTTCAACATATTTATGCATTTAGGTTCAACTTATTACCACAATTAATCGATAATCAGACTCAACAGCACATCCATCACAATGACAAAAGTCTCTTAGTTAGAATTAACTAACAATAGTTACTAAACCAATTCCATACAACACACACACTTTTGTAAATATATAGTTTATCCTATTTTCCTTTTCATATTTATCAATCTATATTCATTTCAACAACTATACTAATAGTTATAAACCATGAACAATACTCGTAACAAGTCTCTCTCTTAGAATTAACTAAGGAGAGTTAGCTTAAACTTCACAACTCGTGGTTCATGATGTTACGGTTTTATATAGAGTTTTCCCCCCTTATATCTGAGCTAAAATATGCATCAATGGTGCTCTTAGGAGCCATTTCACGCTAACTTTCTCCATATAGTTGTGGTTTTCTGTTTTATGATGATTGGTAGGTATTAGGGAGCTTTTTCCCTATTTTCTACTGATTTACGTCTACCACAATCGAATGGAGAGGTTCGAAGGCATATTTGATGAGTTCCGGGGTCCCGAGAATACTTTCCGAGGCCTTGGACAAAAGAAGGAGTGAATTCTTGGCGCCTGAAGCCAAGGAATGAAGAAATGGCGTCTCACCCAACTCCATCGGGCTGACTTGGCCCGATCGGGCGTCCATCACAGCCATAAGCAAGTTTGTTGCGGGCCCGATCGGGCTCCACCCTGTCGTTGTTCGGTGTCCGGCCCGATCGGGCGAGATGGCCCGACCTCGTCAGGCGTGTTCGTGCTCTAGTGCTTGCTGCTGCTTTGTTCGTGCTCGAGTGTCGAGTGCTGCGAGGTCCCATAGCTCGATAACATCGGGCGGCTTAGCCCGACTCCATCGGGCGAGTGCTTGTTGCTGCTGTGTTCGTGCTCGAGTGCTGCGCACTGACCTCGACTTGCCCGATAGCATCGGGCGGTTGGCTACACATGGAGTATTGCTGCTGCGTTGAGCCCGATTTGATCGGGCTGACTTGGCCCGATCGGGTGACTTACTCCGCGCTCATTTAATGAATGTCGGTCTACTTAGTATACATAGGAAAATAAGAGATCTTTTTATTGATCTGGGTTTTAATCCTTATTCTCTCATAGTTTCTCTCAAGAACCCTAGTTTTACTACTTGTCATTGTGGATTCAAGATCAAACCTTTGGATTATTCGCAAGTTTAATATAATTCTTCAATTTGGTAATCCTCTTTATTGTTTTCTCTATTATTGATTAGATTAATTTCTTAGTTATTTGCAATAGTTTAAAGTAAGAATTTTTACATGGATTTTGTTATTGTTCTCTCAAGCATGAGTGAGTAGTTTTATTTCTAGGAGTGTGGGGATCTATGTATGCAATGAAGGATTGATAGATTAGAATAATTACCCTTTATTACAATTGTTTCCTGTGATTGAATCATTCATGCTAGATTTATGAATTAGGCCTGATTTGTATTTCTATTATCGCAATATTGAATCTACTTCGAGAGGAGAGATTTCGTATAGGCTTTCAATCATTAGGCATAGTGATCCTTGACCATGCGAGAGCGGCTAGGTGATCTTTGAGGGAGGTAATGTTCGAGAGAAATTACATGTGCCCTAGATAAATTGACTTATTGGGTGGTTATTATTCGTCTCTGATTTCCCGAATTGTATGCATAGTGATCCATAGTCCTAGTTCTTTATTAATTAATTCTTACCTTCGTATTTAGTTCTGTCATTTGCTTATTAGTTCAGTCACACACCCATCTTTCAACTGATTTAGTTAGTATAATATTAGAATTCAGATACAATAGTATAACTTTCTCCCTGTGGATTCGATCTGACTTCCCTGACTACTTGTTAGTGGACTTTAGGTTATTTTTGATAAGGTGATACGACTTTAGCCTGTCAAATTTTGGCGCCGTTGCCGGGGAGACGGTTTATTTTTATTTTGTCTGAATTATAGTATTACACTAACCTCTACTCCGAAGAACACCTGTTCTTTGGAGCATCTCACGTTTGTTTTAGTGTTTTTGGTGTATGAATAGGAAACTGAAATCCCCAGACCTCATTCCATTTGACCCGGAGATTGAAAAGACTGCTCGTAGACTCAAAAAGACAACTAAGCAAACCAAGTTGTCTGCAGGGACACCTTCCCAAAAGACACCTTCTCCACCATCTTCACCACAACCAGAATTCCCTGCCTCACCTATTACTGCTAGAATGGGTGACGAAGCTAAATCGACCTTCAGAGACTATGCACAACCATCTCCTGATAATGTGCCCACTGGGGTACGGTTGCCTACTATTGCTGCTGCAAACTTTGAAATCAAGTCTCATGTTCTGAATATGGTTTAGAATAACCAGTTTGTTGGGTTACCATCTGAAGACCCAAATCAGCACCTGCAGCGGTTTTTACAATGTTGTGCTACTCAGAAACAAGCTGGGGTTACTGCTGATGAGATGAAACTCATCTTATTTGGTTTCTCTCTGCGCGACAAAGCTTTATTTTGGTATAATAAGCTGCCTTCCACCATCACCACCTGGGCAGAGCTCTCAAAGATCTTTCTCATCAAGTGGTACCCTTACCAAAAGACTGCAGATATGCGTCATGAGATAGTGACTTTCACCCAAGATCCAGGAGAGTCACTATATGAAGCTTGGGAAAGATTCAAAGATCTACAGCGTCTTTGTCCCCATCATGGTTTTGACAAGTGGTATATGTGCCACATTTTCTACACTAGAGTTGATGCAGATACGAGACGGGTAATTGATGGAGCTGCTGGTGGGTTCTTCATGGATAAAGCCGTAGACGAAGGGTATGAACTTCTGGAGAAACTTGCTTCTAACCAAGCGTCTACTATTCGTTCTTCTATGACAAAGGGAGGCAAACATGATGTTGAAGCCATTTCTTTACTGTCCGGACAACTAGCTGCTCTTCACCAGAAAATTGATTCTTTGAAGCTAGGTAACAATTCCCCTCACATGAGTGTCAATTCTATGGCTAGTGTTTCTGGTCACAATGCTTTCATTTGTGACGCTTGTGGGATAGCTGGACATAATTCTCAAGAGTGCCCCGCTCTCTCACATTCTAGTGAGTCAGTGCACGCATTACAATTCCAACACAAGCCCCAGTTCGATCCTTACTTCAATTCATATAATCCTGGGATGAGAGATCATCCAAATCTCTCGTATCGGAGTAATAATGTGATGAATCCGCAACAACAACATTATCCTCAACAACAACAACAATATCAACCACAAGCTCCTCCTGGATATCAGAGAACTCAGTTTTAACAGCATCATAACACACCTCCTTCAGACCTAGTTATTGCTGAACTCAAAAATCTAATGTTGCAGATGCAGAAAGGTATTATTTCCTTTCAAGCAGATACCAGGTCTCAATTTGAGAGCCTGCATGCTCAGAATAAGCTATAAGGGACACACAATAAGATGTTGGAGTCACAAATAGCTCAGCTGGCTAGTTCATCTGCTAGTAGGCCGTCTGGGTCATTGCCTTCGCAACCAATGCAACCAAGGGACACTGCCAATGCTATTACCCTTTGAAGTGGAGTGCAGTACGATGCTCCGGCAATGCTAGAGGTGGAATCATCAATTGCTAAGAAACCACAAGAAGTGCCTGAGGATGCTGAACCACAGGCAGAGCAAGGAGCTGCAAACAAGACTATGGAGGTGACTAAGGAGAAAACTGTGCCTCCGGTGATCAAGCTACCATTCCCCGAGCAAATGCTCAAGAAGAAGCTCGACCACCAGTATGGTAAGTTTTTAGAGGTGGTAAGGAATCTGCAGGTAACAGTTCCTTTTACTGAATTATTAAATCAAGTGCCTGCTTATTCTAAATTTTTGAAAGAACTGTTGATGAGAAAGCGGACTCTCAATGAGGTGGAGACTGTGGCTTTTACTGCTGAATGCAGCGCTCTTTTACAAAACCAGTCTCCACCTAAATTGAAAGATCCAGGGAGTTTTTCCATCCCCTGTCACATTGGCACCATATTTATCGACAAAGCTTTATGTGATTTGGGTGCCAGTGTAAGTGCCATGCCTCTTTCTATCTGTAAGCAACTGAACATGGGTAAATTAAAATGTACTACCATTACTCTGCAAATGACTGACCGTTCTGTGAAATACCCCCTAGGTATATTAGAGGACGTTCCTGTTAGAGTAGGTAAATTCTTTAGCCCTGTGAACTTTGTTATATTAGACATGGCAGAAGACACTCGAACACCCATTATCCTTGGGAGACCTTTCCTCCACACTGCTGGGGCAGTTATAGATGTTAAGAGTGGGAAACTGACACTGATTGTGGGGGATGATAAGGTTATGTTTAGCCTAAACAATGCCCCTAAAAGCCCAATGCTAGAGGAATCATGTTATAGTGTTGATGTTATAGATGAACCGATCCATGATTGCATGCCTCATCCCCCCTCCCGTGCTATTTCACATGATGTGCTTGTCGAGTCTATTGTAGGTGATGAACATTTTCTAACGGTCTTACATACTCACAAAAAGACCATTGGCTATAGCACTGATGATTTGACAGGAATAAGCCCCGACTTTAATGAGCATCACATTCATCTACATGAGGGCCACCACACTAGCATTACAGTCCGACACGGGTTGCAAGCGGTGGTACAACATGTGGCTACTAAACTGCTCGATCCAGGCTGATGGGCGGCTGATGTCCATGTCCCTTTCCTTTCCCTTGTTGCAATGAGGCCATTGCCAAGTTAAGCTTAGGGGAGGATTTTTGTAAGTATTAGTATTGTTTTCTTTTTGTTTTACTGCTTTTTTGGTTAGTTAAGTTAGTTTAATTGCTTTGAAAAAAATGAAAAATCACAAAAAAATGAAATATTGCTGAAAAAACACAAAAATACGAGTTGAATATGAATAGATTGATTGCTTCCCTATGCCCCGAACTTTGTTCTGAAAAACGATTTAACTCATTATACTAGATAGTTGGGCATTTGTGATTGGGATGTTGTGATGTGATCTCTGATTGCCTTGATCTTGAATGAATTTTGATGATAAAGTGCCTATTTTAACTGCATGCTTGAATTGGTTAGATTGTGAGGATTCATTCTAGCCATCGGATTTATCTCTATATCCGGTCTATTCCTGTGTGTTAGTTCCTCGTAGCATTCTTATCTTGGTTTTGGCATTATACTCGTTGAGTTCTGGTGACTTTAGACATGTGCTGTGATAGAGGCGTTCATTTGTTTAATCTTTAAGCCTCAGAGTTGTTTAATGAATCAATTTTCCCCCCTAGCCCCGCCGAGCCTAATGACTTCTTTTTGGATCTATATTAAGCCACATTACACACCTTGAGCCTTTACATTGACTATTGTCCCAAGCCTAGCTTGGGGGAGCATTTGTTAAGTTAATATCATATTGTGTGGTTGATTCCGTAGGCGGTTGGAAAATAATGATATTTTGGTACAAAGAAAAGAAAGAAAAAGGAAAAAAATGATAGTGAAAAATTTCTATGATCTTCACTTATTAACTTTCAAAAGCATTGGAAATTATGTTGAAAAGAGGCATTATTGGTTGGTTCGTGAAATTTTAAGAGTTGGTTATTATCTTGGTTATGTTGTTGATGCCATGGGAGTTGTTTCGACCACACCTAGTCCTACTAGTGTTTTTTGCTCCCCTTTCTTGGCTTTTCCACCACATTTCCTAAATAATTTCCGTACCTTTACCCGAGCCCCATTACAACCCTGAGAAAGGCCTTTTGAGCACAAGTTTGATTATTTATTGGAATAATACTGAGTCAATATGCCAAAGTTGAAGATTAAGTTTGTTATTTGAGTCGACCTGATTAGGATGAGTGATATTATACCTTTCTAAACACATGAGAGTGTGAGTGGGACGGGCTCTTATGGTTGGGTTGGTGAGCGATCGGGCACATATTATGCCTGCCACAAAATTGAGAGGAGTGACACCTCGGTGAGCACCTTTTCAAGATTTTTATGATATGTGGGGCAGCTGCATTTGATGGTTTACTTAAGTAATTGGTAGTCAGGTGATCTGAGCAACTGAACTTGAATTTTGCTTGCTTGAACGATTTTGAGTTGGAAATAATTGAGTTAAAACTTTCCTATCTGAGGGGTGAAGCAATCCTATTCTTGTTCATGTTGTGCTTTGCTTGGGGACAAGCAAAGGTTTAGCTTGGGGGAGTTTGATGTTACGGTTTTATATAGAGTTTTCCCCCTTATATCTGAGCCAAAATGTGCATCAATGGTGCTCTTAGGAGCCATTTCACGCTAACTTTCTCCATCTAGTTGTGGTTTTCTTTTTTGTGATGATTTGTAGGTATTAGGGAGCTTTTTCCCTCTTTTCTACTGATTTACGTCTACCACAATCGAATGGAGAGGTTCGAAGGCATATTTGATGAGTTTCGGGGTCCCGAGAATACTTTCTGAGGCCTTGGACAAAAGAAGGAGTGAATTCTTGGCGCCTGAAGCCAAGGAATGAAGAAATGGCGTCTCGCCCAACTCCATCGGGATGACTTGGCCCGATCGGGCGTCCATCACAGCCATAAGCAAGTTTGTTGCGGGCCAGATCGGGCTTGATCCGCCCTGTCGTTGTTCGGTGTCCGGCCCGATCGGGCGAGATGGCCCGACCTCATCGGGCGTGTTCGTGCTCTAGTGCTTGCTGCTGCTTTGTTCGTGCTCGAGTGCCGAGTGCTGCGAGGTCCCATAGTCCGATAACATTGGGCGGCTTAGCCCGACTCCATCGGGCGAATGCTTGCTGCTGCTGTGTTCGTGCTCGAGTGCTGCGCACTGACCTCGACTAGCCGGATAGCATCAGACGGCATGGCCCGATAGCTTCTGGCGGTTGGCTACGCATGGAGTATTGCTGCTGCGTTGAGCCCGATTTGATCGGGCTGACTTGGCCCGATCGGGCCACTTACTCCGCGCTCATTTAATGAATGTCGGGCTACTTAGTATAAATAGGAAAATAAGAGATCTTTTTATTGATCTGGATTTTAATCCTTATTCTCTCATAGTTTCTCTCAAGAACCCTAGTTTTACTACTTTTCATTGTGGATTCAAGATCAAACCTTTGGATTATTCGCAAGTTTAATATAATTCTTCAATTTGGTAATCCTCTTTATTGTTTTCTCTATTATTGATTAGATTAATTTCTTAGTTATTTGCAATAGTTCAAAGTATGAATTTTTACATGGATTTTGTTATTGTTTTCTCAAGCATGAGTGAGTAGTTTTATTTCTAGGAGTGTGGGGATCTATGTATGCAATATAATTACCCTTTATTTCAATTGTTTCCTGTGATTGAATTGTTCATGCTAGATTTATGATTTAGGCCTGATTTGTATTTCTATTATCGCAATATTGAATCTACTTCGAGAGGAGAGATTTCGTATAGGCTTTCAATCATTAGGCATAGTGATCCTTGACCATGCGAGAGCGGCTAGGTGATCTTTGAGGGAGGTAATATTCGAGAGAAATTACATGTACCCTAGATAAATTGACTTATTGGGTGGTTATTATTCGTCTCTGATTTCCCAAATTGTATGCATAGTGATCCATAGTCCTAGTTCTTTATTAATTGATTCTTACCTTCGTATTTAGTTATGTCATTTGCTTATTAGTTCTGTCACACACCCATCTTTCAACTGATTTAGTTAGTATAATATTAGAATTCAGATACAATAGTATAACTTTCTCCCTGTGGATTCGATCCTGACTTCCCTGACTACTTGTTAGTGGAAGTTAGGTTATTTTTGATAAGGTGATACGACTTTAGCCTGTCAGTTCATCAATCAAAGATTGATTAGAAACAATTGTAATATGGTTCAAGATATATCACAAGTTGAGTTTCAAATTCTATTATCAATAATAAACCATCAACTAACAGAGCTCATGATTACATAGAGTGAGTCAAGCTCGTATCTAATAGGAAACCAGTCAAACTTTAACTTATTATCGAACACTAATTAAACAACTGGACTTTCTTATATTACTCCATTTGCAGATATTAAAGTGAAACTCCCTTTTATTAAACCTCAATAATATAGTCCATCATTAGTTAGACTACCTACCATCATTCCAGATTATTCACCATAATTAATTAATCTATTTCTAATTTTAAGTCAGGAAACTAATTAAGTTAATTCACTTTTAAGTCTACTCCAATGCTTCACAACTATACTCAAATTATACCCTCTTATACTCTTTAGATTTCCAAATTCATTTCAACAACATTCATACTAACCAATTCATTGATTGTATAACCATACTCCTTATTCCCAATTTTAATTATATCTATAAATTTGCTATGCATTTTAGTTTAACTAATCCTTCTTAAAACCAACTCTTGCACCAACCAACTGATATCATTATAATACAGACTAATCACTTGATAAAGAAATGAATACAATCTGCTATAGAACATCGAACCAACATGAAAGTAGTTTCCTGAACTATTAGATTTAATTAAGCTTTACTTAGTAATACTTACTGAAGAAATAAATGTATTAGTTCCTTTTAGTAAACTCTAAACAATATTCTAATCTTGTAATATGTATATATCAATTTATGAGGGGGATTTATTCCTTCACCCTATTAACTCAAGTATGTTTCTATATAAAACTCACTAATGGGCTTTACAATATGTCATTGACAAGACTAATTCAACCCGATGTCTAGGTGTAGGCGTGTTTCTATTTCGCCTACGTGGTGTGAGCGCGTATTTGACTACCCCATTTTTAAGGTTTTATTAAAAATGTTATTTGAAGTCGCTAACAAGTCTTTAAAGGAAGACTCTTAAACCTAGTTGGATATTGGAAAATCGTAAGGACAAATTGTGGGACTTATCCAATGTAGATTTCCCCATCCTGACGCCATAGATCGTCATGAACCATATATTGAGTTCGGGAGTGAGGGTAGGAATACGGTCATAATGAACCACATTCGCCTATTGTTGTCCTCTACTAAATATCGATTCATGTCAAGTTTTATGCAAAAAAATAACCATATAATAATTTCATGCACCCTAAAAATAACTTAGTTTAAGTTGGTTCAGGAAACACATAAAAGACTATTTTTTTAGTGATATGTTATTAGGCAATCAAAATTACAAGGTTCCTAATAGGTTGTCAAAATTATCTGATTAATATTAGAACAATTCTTTAGATCTTGTTTAACAATAATAACATATCTGGTGATGAAAGCATAAACAGGACAATAATGTAATGTATATAATAATAAAATGAAGGAAAAAGGATTGGAATGTACAAAGGAACGATTTTTATATTAAAGATCTACATCAAGAAAGAACTAGTTAGTAACATCAATATAAAAATAATGAATTTATTCAAGAACCCTCAGGATTATATCGTGGCTTGGGTCTAAGAGATTAACAACCTTCAGAACGAGCAATTGTGACGCCTGAAAATAGGAATGTCTGAAGTATTTGTTTGTATGTGTTTGTAGATTTGAAAACTATGAGACTTTGTAGAGTGGTTTTGTAAAGTGTATTCGTAAAAGTGCCGAAGTGTATGAAAGTCGTAATGTAAAAGTGTATGGAAAAACCTATTTTAATTCGGAAAATCGAGACCTATTTATAGAAAAAATGAAATTGCACGTCACGCACTGGGTGCGCCAGGCGCAGCACTCTATGTGACGCACAATCACACGTGTCAGGTGCACATTGGTGCGTCTGACGCAACATGCCCAATGAGCTATGTACACGTAGTACGTGCTTCAAAAAAGATAGAAAAGAACACTACGCGTCATGCAGGAGAGTGCTCTAGGCGAACAACTCTATGTGACACATAATGCCATGTGTCAGGCAAACATTGGTGTGCCTGACACAGTTGGACAATGGTGCGCACCACTTGGTTTTTGACATGTTTTGGCAACATTTTTTTATAAAACGCGTTTTAACGATATTCTTTTATCTTTTAACTACGGAAATCTGATTTTACGGGATGAAATCCGATTTTAATTATAAATTATCTTTGTAAATATTTATTTATTTAAATAAAATAATTAATTATTATTAAACAATTTATTGGGCTTTTTCAAATAGTTGGGCTCAAAATACTATTAATTATCACGAATATAATCTAACCCACGAATAACCCCCCCATTCCGCCTCCCTTACCCTATTCTAAACCCTAACACCCCCCCCCACGCTTCTCTGGTTCTCTCATCTTCCCTCCCATTTCTCTCTCTCTCATCATCTTCCCTCCCCTGCCTTTCTCTCTCACTCATCCGCCGTTTGCGATTCATTTCCCTCCCACTTTCACAATCTTCAAATTCATTTGTTGTTCATCCCTCACTCAATCTTGGTTCGTCGTTCATGGCGTTTGAGGTTTTTTGTTCGTCGTTCAACGTGTTTGACGTTCTTCGTTTGTCGTTCACCAGATCTGAGTTTTTTTTTCGTTTGTAATTCCAGATATATGGACAAACTTATTTCTTTATTCCTTTGTTATTAGACTCACAATATTTGTTTGTAATTCCAGATCTGGTTTTTTTTCGTTAGGCTTTCATTTTTGTATATTTAGTTTATTTAGTTTGTAATTTCCGATTGTTTATAATTTCACAAATCTTTATTGTACATTTTTTTGAATAGCTCTGTTTGTATAATTTGATAATTTTCGTTTTTTTGAATAGCTCTATTTGTACAATTTCGTAATTTTCCAGTGCAAGTTTGTATAAATTTTAGAGTTTACAATACTGGGTATCTCCTCTGAAAATTATATTACATGTTGGTTATTGGGTAGCTTCTCTGTGAATTTTACAAATCTAGAGCTTGTATAATTTCGTAATTTTCCAATGCAAAATTATATTATGAAACTTCTAGTATTATACAATTGTTGTGCCTAAGTGGGGCTTTATTTTTTAACATAATGAAGATTAACTGGTCCGGTTGTTTAGGAAAACCGAATCAGTTAATGAATTAACTTATCAGGTTTCACTAGTGGAAAAAAGCCCATCTGATCCAGTCAAAATCGGGCTTTCGGATCCGGTTTTGGTCCGGATCGGGTGGGCTCGCAGCTGTTAAAGAAAGTTAACTGATCTGGTTTTGAACCGGATCAGTTAGGAATTAACTAATCTGGTCATGGCACACAACCGGATTAGTAAAGTAACTTAACTGATCTGATTGTGTCCTATGACCGGATTAGTTGAGTATATTGTGGTAGTAAAAAAAAAGCGCTCTGCAGAAAACATACTATACTGCTTTGTACTCGCTTTTCACTTTTCGTTGCAGATTTCCAGATTTTATTTTCCTTTGTTGGTCTAAACTTCCATCACAATAAACCAAATTATAACATATTAACAATTAACTTAACAAAACATAAAACAACAGAGATGGATTAAAAATCAAATTTTCATTATATTTACAATTTCACTAGAAAAGGAAAAAATTACACAATCTCTATGAGATATAACGAAAAAATCAACTTATACAAGAATCAAGAATGTAACAAAAATAACCAAAAATCAAACAAAAACTTATACAAAAATGTAAAAAAAAATTGTAACAAAAATTGGAAATTGAAAAAAAAATATAAAATGAAACCCCAAATACAACATACTAAACTTAAAACTTAGAATGAAAATAAAAATTCAGAAATTGCAATCCAGATCCCAAAATAAATCAAAATAAAAATAAAAAATACAACATGAAAACCTAGATCTATGACTGAAATCTCCCTATACTACTCTTCCCTCAACCTCGCAGCAACTCGGGAATCGCCTCCTAGCCGGCAGCACACTAATGAACTGTTGTTCGTTGTTATATAGAGGAGAATTATCGGCGGAGACGAGCGAAAACCGTTGTTGGTTGTTCCTTGTTGGTGGTTGATGTCGACGAAGATTGAAAGCAGCGACGAGGATTAAGAGCAGGGCAGCCTTTCGGAGACCGGTGGTGGCATGCTTTGCGAAGCGAAATGATTGGTCGGCGCATCGGAGATGGTGTGGGCCTTGCAAGTTTATTGAGCTGGAGTCTTAATGTAGAATTTGATGAAGCGAAGCTAATTGAGAGTGAAGTGTGAGATGGTCGCGCACGAGAGAGAAATGGTGGCTGCCATTTTGAGAAGCGAAGAGTGAATAGAGAGGGAAGAGAGGATGAGAGTGAAGAGAGAGGGAAGGGAGGATTATTTAGGGTTAGAGGAGTGAGGGTGGGAAGACTGAAGAGAGGCGTAAGGGGAATGAGGGGAAGTTCACTGGGTTAGTGTTTTGAGGAGGAGAGGCGTGAATATGCTGGGCTCATTTCACCCCTGGCATTTTGGGCCTGCGATTTTGGGCTGTAAAGGATCCGGTTGGCACGAACCGGATCAGTTAAAAAAAGTAAGGAGCCACACCGTTGTCCAATTGCTCTGCCTTTAAAATATGATTTTGGATCATTAAAATACGCTTTAACACTTTTAAAATAGTTTTGGCTCTTCGGGCTGCTCTGCCCTTGGGTTGGACCCATTAAGACCGCGATATGTTTCATCATTGGGCCCTTAAATGTGGAGACACCATTATGTGTCTACAAAAGCCCCCACTTTGACTGAAATTCAGGAAACCGATAATCAAAGTACACGGTGTGGGGACGGATAACGATTTTAAACGCTCTGCAGTTTAGAACTGATCTATATACGCTGGTCTCTGCAAAACAAAGTTAATATGCAGGACAAGAACTACAAGAAATTCGATTACCTGCAGGAGAAAGATGTTAGCAGATATGTGCAAACAACTCACATAAAGCACATAATGTTGCAAAAATGCAAACTTAGACTCTCGAAGGATGCATGAGAGGCTATGCAAGGATTAAGGTTATGCAAAGCTAAGGAAGATGACACGTCATGCAAATTTAGGATTATGCAAGGATAGGATATATGAAATGCAATGCAAGGTCAGGGTTTTGTAAGGCTAGGAGATCTGGATATGTCGAGAGAGGTAGAATGATCAGATATAAATAGAATGATTTTCGAAAACGGTTTTTAGTAAATAATTGGGGTTTGTAAACGAGATCCGCATATTACAACTTTTCGAGAGTTTGATTGGGAGGAACCACCACATATATAGGAATATCGAAATAACTTTCATAATTCGAGATAACTTTCTTTTAACCAGGGCAAAAGAGAACGCAGCGGAGGAGAAAAAGCTTACACTCTCCGACAGTGGGGGTTGCCACCCAAACATGCTTTACTTTTAGCCAATAACCGCGACTAGTCCAGAGTTCATTTTCAGAAGATTGAATCAGCCATCCACAGGTTTCGCATTACCTGATATATCGCCCGATTATCGCCCCATAGAGCAATGGGCAGGTTTCCCCTGTGGGGCCCCTAAGGTTCGCAGTCCATGGAGCACTGTTCGTTGATCATTCAAATTAAACTCAATTAGATCATTCATAAAAAATTCATCCAAAAATATTAGTAATTCTTAACATCTTTTGAACAACCACTTTA
This sequence comes from Beta lomatogona, assembly GCA_947646795.1. NCBI lineage: Eukaryota > Viridiplantae > Streptophyta > Magnoliopsida > Caryophyllales > Amaranthaceae > Beta > Beta lomatogona. The sequence continues at coordinate 109,657 of CANSNZ010000357.1, forward strand.
GAGAACTATACTTATATATCATAGTACCTTCATACGTATTTCGAGTTCAACGTATTTATGTATTTAGGTTCAACTCAATTCCAATCATAAAACTTATTACCACAATTAATCGACAATCATATTCAACAGCACATCCATCACAGTGACAAAAGTCTCTCAGTTAAAATTAACTAACAATAGTTACTAAACCAATTCCATACAACACACACACTTGTGTAAATATATAGTTTATCCTATTTTCCTTTTCACATTAATCAATCTATATTCATCTCAACAATTATACTAATAGTTATAAAGCACTAACAATACTCGTAAAAGGTCTCTCTCTTAGAATTAACTAAGGAGAGTTAGCTTAGACTTCACAACTCGTGGTTCATCAATCAAAGATTGATTAGAAACAATTGTAATATGGTTCAAGATATATCACAAGTTGAGTTTCAAATTCTATTATCAATAATAAACCATCAACTAACAGAGCTCATGATTACATAGAGTGAGTCAAGCTCGTATCTAATAGGAAACTAGTCAAACTTATAATAGAAACTTCCTTGAAGTAATTAGTTATGAACTTATACTTACCTACGTGCTCAAACTCACGACTAACTTATTATCGAACACTAATTAAACAACTGGACTTTCTTATATTACTCCATTTGCAGATATTAAAGTGAAACTCATTTTTATTCGACCTCAATAATTTAGTCCATCATTAGTTAGACTACCTACAATCATTCCATATTATTCGCACCATAATTAATTAATCTCTTTTCTAATTTTAAGTCAGGAAACTAATTAAGTTAATTCACTTTTAAGTCTACTCCAATGCTTCACAACTATACTCAAATTATACCCTCTTATCCTCTTTAGATTTTTAAATTCATCTCAACAACTTTCATACTAACCAATTCATTGATTGTATAACCACACTCCTTATTCCGAATTTTAATTATATCTATCAATTTGCTATGCATTTTAGTTTAACTAATCCCTCTTAAAACCAACTCTTGCACCAACCAACTGATATCATTATAATACAGACTAATCACTTGATAAAGAAATGAATACAATCTGCTTTAGAACATCGAACCAACATGAAAGTAGTTTCCTGAACTATTAGATTTAATTAAGCTTTACTTAGTAATACATATTGAAGAAATAAATGTATTAGTTCCTTTTAGTAAACTCTAAACAATATTCTAATCTTGTAATATATATCAATTTATGAGGGGGTTTATTCATTCACCCTATTAACTCAAGTATGTTTCTATATAAAACTCACTAATGGGCTTTACAATATGTCATTGGCAAGACTAATTCAACCTGATATCTAGGTGTAGGCGTGTTTCTATTTCGCCTACGTGGTGTGAGCGCGTATTTGACTACCCCATTGTTAAGGTTTTATTGAAAATGTTTTTTGAAGTCGCTAACAAGTCTTTAAAGGAAGACTCATAAACCTAATTGGATATTGGGAAATCGTAGGGACAAATTGTGGGACTTATCCAATGTAGATTTCCCCGTCCTGACACCATAGATGGTCATGAACCATAGATTGAGTTCAGGGCTGAAAGTACGAATACGGTCATAATGAACCCCATTCGCCTATTGCTGGCCTCTACTAAATATCGATTCATGTCCAGTTTTATGCAATAAAATAACCACATAACAATTTCATGCACCCTAAAAATAATTTAGTTTAGGTTGGTTCAGAAAACACATAAAAGCCTATTTTTTTAGTGATATGTTATTAGGTAATTAAAATTACAACGTTCCTAATAGGTTGTCAAAATTATCTGATTAATATTAGAACAATTCTTTAGGTCTTGTTTAACAGTAATAAGATATGTGGTGATGAAAGCATAAACATGGCAATCATGTAATGTATATAATAACAAAAATAAGGAAAAAGGATTGGAATGTACAATGGAACGATTTTTATATTAAAGATCTACATCAAGAAAGAAATATTTAGTAACTTCAATATCAAAATAATGAATTCATTCAAGAACCATCAGAATTATATCGTGGCTTGGGTCTAAGAGATTGACAACCTTCAGAACGAGCAATCGTGAAGGCTGAAAATATGAATGTCTGAAAGTGTTTGTTTGTATGTGTTTGTTGATTTGAAAAGTATGAGACTTTGTTGAGAGGTTTGGTAAAGTGTATTCGTAAAAGTGCCGAAGTGTATGAAAGTCGTAATGTTAAAGTGTATGGAAAAACCTATTTTAATTCCGAAAATCGAGACCTGTTTATAGGAAAAACAAAACTGCGCGTCACGCGCTGGGTTCGCCAGGCGCAGCACCCTATGTGGCGCACAATCACACGTGTAAGGCACACATGGGTGCGTCTGACGCAACATGCCCAATCAGCTATGTACACGTAGTACGCGCTTTAAAAAAGATAAAAAAGAACACTGCGCGTCACACAGGAGAGTGCGCTAGGCGCACAACTCTGTGTGACACATAATGCCATGTGTCACGCAAACATTGGTGTGCCTGACACAGTTGGACAATGGTGCGCACCACTTGGTTTTTGACACTTTTTGACAACTTTTTTTTATAAAACGCGTTTTAACGATGTTCTTTTATCTTTTAACTACGAAAATCTGATTTTATGGGATGAATTCGATTTTAATTATAAAATATCTTTGTAAATATTTATTTATTTAAATAAAATAATTAATTATTATTAAACAATTAATTGGGCTTTTTCAAATAGTTGGGCTCCAAATACAATTAATTATCATGAATAATTAAGTGGGTTTTAAAATACGATTTTGCAACATTAAAATACGCTCACTAGTGGAAAACCGGATCGGTAAATCCCCGAAAATTTAGGATGGAAACTTGTGTTGAATAACAGATCCGGTCCTTCAGTTAACCGAATAAATTAGCTGAAAACTTATTCGGTCTTCCGTTAACTGATCCGGTTCGCATGACATGATCGGTTAATCAACCATTTTATCTCAAAACCTCACGAATAAAACCTAGCCCACGAATAAAACCTAACCCACGATTAAAACCCCCCATTCCTCCTCTCTCACCCTATTCAAAACCCTAACCCCCCACGCTTCTCTGGTTATCTCATCTTCCTCCCATGTCTCTCTCTCATCATCTTCCCTCCCCTGTCGTTCTCTCTCACTCATCCGTTGTTGCGATTCATTTCCCTCCCACATTCACAATCTTCGAATTTGTTCGTTGTTCATCCCTCACTCAATCTTGGTTCGTCGTTCATAGCATTTGAGGTTTTTCGTTCCTCGTTCAACATATTTGAGGTTCTTCGTTTGTCGTTCACCAGATCTGAGTTTTTTTTTTTCGTTTGTAATTCCAGATATATGGACAAACTTATTTCGTTATTCCTTTGTTATTAGACTCACAATTTTCGTTTGTAATTCCAGATCTGGTTTTTTTTAGTTAGGCTTTCGTTTTTGTATATTTAGTTTATTTAGTTTGTAATTTCGTAATTTTTGTTTTTTTCAATAGCTCTATTTGTATAATTTCGTAATTTTCCAGTGCAAGTTTGTATAAATTTTAGAGCATACAATATTGGGTATCTCCTCTGAAAATTATTTTACATGTTGGTTATTGGGTATCTTCTCTGTGAATTTTACAAATCTAGACCTTGTATAATTTCGTAATTTTCCAATGCAGAATTATATATTATGAAACTTCTAGTATTATATAATTGTTGTGCCTAAGTGGTGCTTTATTTTTAAACATAATGAAGCTTAATAGGTCCAATTGTTTAGGAAAACCGGACCAGTTAATAAATTGACTGATCAGGTTTCACTAGTGGAAAAAAGCTTATCTGATTCGGTCAAAACCTGGATTATGTATCCAGTTTTGGTCCATATCGGGTGGGCTCGCAGCTATTAAGGAAGTTAACTGATCTGGTTTTGAACCGGATCAGTTAGGAATTAACTGATATGGTCATGGCACACAACCGGATCAGTAACGTAACTTAACTAATATGGTTATGTCCTATGACCAAATCAGTTGAGTATATTTGGGTAATAAAAAAAAGCACTCTGCAAAAAACATCGTATACTGCTTTGTACTAGCTTTTCACTTTTCGTTGCAGATTTCCAGATTTTCTTTTCCTTTGTTGGTCTAAACTTCCATCACAATAAACCAAATTATTATACAAACAATTAACGTAAGAAAACATAAAACAACAGAGATGAATTAAAAATAAAATTTTCATTATATTTCCAATTTAACTAAAAAAGGACAAAATTACACAATCTCTATGAGATATAACGAAAAAAATCAAGTTATACAAGATTCGAGAATGTAACGAAAATAACCAAAAATCAAACAAAAACTTATACAAAAATGAAACGAAAATTGGAAATTGAAAAACAAAAATAAACTACAACCCAAAATACAACAAACAAAACTCAAAAATAAGAATGAAAATAAAAATTCATAAATTGTAATCTGGATCCCAAAACAAATCAAAACAAAAATAAAAAATAAAACATGAAAACCTAGATCTATGACTGAAATCTCCCTGTACTACTCTTCCCTCAACCTCGCAGCAACCCGAGAGTCGCCTCCTAGCCGGCAGCACCCTAATGAAATGTTGTTCGTGGTTATATAGAGGAGAATTGTCGGGGGGGGGTGAGCGAAAATCGTTGTCGGTTGTTCCTTGTTGGTGGTTGATGGCGACGAAGATTGAAATTAGCAACGAGGATTGCGAGCAGGGCAGCCTTTCGGAGAGCGGTGGTGGCATGCTTGGCGAAGCGAAATGATTGGTCGGCGCATCGAAGATGGTGTGGGCCTTGCAAGTTTATTGAGTCGGCGTCTTAATGTAGAATTCGATGAAGCGACTTTTATTGAGAGTGAAGTGTGAGATGGTCTCACACGAGAGAGAAATGGTGGCTGCCATTTTGAGAAGCGAAGAGTGAAGAGAGAGGGAAGAGAGGATGAGAGTGAAGAGAGAGGGAGGGGAGGATTATTTAGGGTTAGAGGAGTGAGGGAGGGAAGACTGAAGAGAGGCGTGAGGGGAATGCGGGGAAGTTCGCTGGGTTAGTGTTTTGAGGAGGATATGCGTGAATATGCTGGGCTCATTTTGGGCCTGCCATTTTGGGGTCTAAAGGATCTGGTTGGGACGAACGTATCAGTTAATAAAAACTAATCCGGTTCTCCTAATAACCGGATTTGGTAATTGGCCCAAAAGGTTGCGCCCAAAACACATGGATTCACTTATCAGCTTTTGAGAGAACCAGATAAGTTTTGTTGTGACATTTAAGGTTTTTTCCACTAGTGTTTTGACCAAAAACCGAATCAGTTTATTACATAACTAGTCCGGTGTTCGTGAAAACAAGATCAGTTAATACGTAACTGATTTGGTTTTCAACCGCAGCAGTTGACTTTTGCCAAACGCTCCAGGCCCACCCGTTCTGGACCAAAATCGGATCCGTAAAGCCGGTTTTGACCAGATCTGATTGGCTTTTTTCCACTAGTGACTTTAACACTTTTGAAATAGTTTTTGGCTCTTCAGACTATTCTGCCCTTGGGTCGGACCAATTAAGACAAGGTATGTTTCATTATTGGGCCCTTAAATGGGGAGACACAAAGAGCCAAAACTATTTTAAAAGTGTTAAAACGTATTTTAATGATCCAAAATCGTATTTTAAAGGCAGAACAATTGAAAAACGGTGCGCCTCCTTACTTTTTGACACACTTTGATTACTCTTTTATAAAACGCGTTTTAATGATTTTATTTTATCTTATTTAGTCCGAAAATCTGATTTTACAGAATAAAATCCGAATTTAATTCTAAAAATATCTTGGAAAATATTTATTTTATTTAAATAAAGCAATTAATTATTATTAAACAATCAATTGGGCTTTTTCAAAGAGTTGGGCTTTAAAATACGATTTTGGATCATTCAAATATGCTTTAACACTTTTAAATTAGTTTTGGCTCTTCGACTGCTCTGCCCTTGGGTCGGACCAATTAAGACCGCGGTATGTTTCATCATTGGATCCTTAAATGGGGAGACACCATTATGTGTCTACAAAAGCCTCCCCTTTGACTGAGGTACAGGAAACCGATAGTCAAAGTACACGATGTAGGGACGGAGAACGATTCTAAACGCTCTGCAGTTTAGAACTGATCTATATACGTCGACCTCTACAAAACAAAGTTAGTATGCAGGACAATAACTACAAGCAATTTGATTACCTGCAGAAGAAAGATGTTAGCAAATAGGTGCAAACAACTCACATAAAGCACATAATGTTGTAAAAATGCAAACTTAAACTCTCGAAGGATGCATGAGAGGCTATGTAAGGATTAAGGTTATACAAAGCTAAGGAAGGTGACACGTCATGCATGGTCAGGATTATGCAAGGATAGGATGTATGAAATGCAATGCAAGGTCAGGGTTTTGTAAGGCTAGGAGATATGGATATGTAGAGAGAGACAAAATGATCAGATATAAATAGATTGATTTTCGAAAATGATTTTTAGTAAATAATCGGGGTACGTAAATGAGATCCGCATATTACAACTTTTTAAGAGTTTGATTGGGAGGAACCACCACATATATAGGAAGCCCCAACTTTGGATGAGCTTGTCTTGAATTAGGCATTGCGAGGCTTGATTGAAATGTACTTGATCTGTCTTGAATCGTTCAAAGTTCTTCATTGGGGATTCTTCTTTGGGAGTTGATACAGGTAAAGTCAGATATCGCCAGAAATTATGGAATCATCGGAGAGTCCTTCAGGGACAAGAAGAGTTTGGATTGAAAAATAAAAAAGTTTAAATTTGTCACTTAAATAGATGTAGGTAGGAAAAGGCTTTGACGAGGCTAGGTGCAGACTCGAGTCTATGTCGGGATCTAGAATGAGTATGCTCCTGAATTCTAGAAAGTCAAATCATTAGACCTTGATTAATTTATTTTATTGAAGCGGTTGGACCTCGATACGAGGATTCCTACGTATCCTTGCGAAATCATATCATTCGTAGTTCTAGATCTGATTTTTTTTTTTTGTGCCTTAACTTTTACCTAGGCTGCCCTTTCGGGTTTTCAACCTAGCGGGCTAAGACATACCTTGAAAAAGGAGTTAGAGTTGATGAAAGGTTGAAAGGTTTAAGGGTTGAGGCTTTAGATGAAGGTTTGATTGGTTAGGGTAAGGTAAGGATCATGGATTATATGGGTTAAAGTTTTGAAGGATTTGAATGAGGGGTAGAACTTGTGTGCAAGCCCCCTAGCTTGACTTTTTTTTTTTTTTGCAATTTTTTCATTTTTGTCTTGTGCGTTTGCTTTTGTTTTTTCGCACCTTGAATTTATTCACTTTTTTATTTTGCCTGACATTGATTTTTTTTTTTTTAACTTTTTTGTAGTGAGGCTTGCACACAAGTTTTTTTTTAGTTTGGGGTATTTGAATGCTTTGAAGGTTATTTGTGGAGCTTTGATTTGAAAGGATTATTTGACTAATGGGGATGATGGCTCAACTGATTTTTCTTGGTTGCATGAGATGGTTTATGAAAGGTGATGGCTTATGGAAGGATGGAAGAGAGAGGGAAATAAATCATAATCCAAAGTATATCCAGTTTTTTATAATTTTTTTTTGATTTTTTTTCCTGATTTTCTTTCTTTAATTATTCAAGATCATTAGGTGATTTAAGTTTCATCATTGAATTTGAAGCCTAAAAATGATGGAAGGCCAATGAAAAGAAAATGCGATTATTTTGTTGATTAGAAATAAAATGGAACAAGGCTTATAAATATTAAAGTCCTAAAGGACATAGACTCGGCAGGAACGGAAATGAAGCAGCTAGGGGAGGGACTCTCCGACTCAACCTAGAAAACTAGCGTTAAATGGCTCTGCCCTGACATTATTTAAGCACTGCCCAAGGGGTTGCTATTGTTGCTGACTTTTGCTGCAGGCAGAATTGGTAGCCTACCATCTTCAACCATATACTGTAGAGCATTCTTTAAGGCCCAACACACAAATGTTGGATGCCCATTCCCTTGGTGATATTTGCAGTAAGCATTAGGGTTCGAGTTCTTGGGCCTATTCTCAAGGTGCAGGCTCTGGAGTAGGACTAATAGGGTAAATTGCTCCTCTTTGATTAAGCCTATTGAATGCTTCCTCTAAAGTCATGCCCAGGGGAGTGAATGTTCTTTGAGGCTTTTGATAACCTCTCTTGTCGGTAGTTAGGGCATTAACGTAGTTGCTTTTGGAGCTACAAGGGTTGTTATTACTTTTCTTAAAAGAGTTGTTATTATTATAACCCTTGTTCTTATTGGCTTGCACCTCTTCCTCAATCAGTAGACCAACTTTCTAGAGCTTCGTGAAAGACTCTATAGGTTGGAATTTAATATGTTCTCCGTATTTAGAATGGAAGTTACGGATCACTAGTCAGACTTGGTCCTCTTCAGTTGGCATATTAGTCATTTGTGCGGCCTTTTCCCTCCATCTATTAAATTTATTATTTTTATATTGAAGTTACTAATTATTTCTTTCATGATGTAGATATTTAATATAAAAATAGTGCCTTTGTACATTCTAATCCTTTTCTCTCTTTTTATTTAGCATTATATGCATGTTATATGATTGTCATGTTTGCCTCTTCATCACTCACATGTTTTTATTATCTTAGAATGGTTCCAACTATTAAGGGTTTCTTCCCAAAACAATCTCTTAACTTAATTAAACTGTTAAATAAATTAATTAAGACACATGACAATCCTCTTACAACAATTTTTTTAATTAACTTAACCTAGTGGAAAAGTCTAATTTGTCATGATTAGCCAATTTAGCAGGTTAAGTTTAAGGACCGTTTCAAGAAGAGACACCTAAATTAGGGTACACTTATGTAAATATGAGTTGTGACCATTGAAATTGAACATAGTTGGGACTAGTAGTGTTAATTTTTTCTAAACCTGATTGAGTTATAGTCATATAGAATTTAAAACTTATAGTTGTAGTCCTTATGGCCATAATTTACTTATAAATTTATAAACCTTATAGTCGTCATATATTTATCACTTTTGAAGTTATTGATATAGAATATAAAATAAATGCTGACGCACCAACCATCAAGTTAAACTTTGATAGAATATAAACCATTCTTGAAGCTTCAGGAATATATTTATACTCAATTAGTTATGGTCTTAAATAGTTGAACTCGTAATGTCTTGTGAGATATGAGGCAATCAATCCATGACTTTATCATGTTACCACTTATTTAATCGCCTTATCAATAATCGTACTTTCCGGATTGAGTTATATGATAGTTGAAAAGTCGATCTAAGTACCTCTCATAATTAGTCATTTATATAATCCTATGGCTGATTACAAGTGATTGTAGTAATCCAATAATAATATGATCTAAATAATGGCATATTTGAAGTCCATGAAAATGAAAATGACACGATATGTAGAATCACCTAATAAACTAAATGATCCAAGAACAAGACCAATAATCAAGTAACACCCACTCGATAATGACACAGTTTCAAGAATAATATGATATCATTTCGAACTCGGTAAGCTCCGACCGTAATATAGCAAATATGGAAATGATTCGATAACCATCGATCAGATACCGAAATGAACTAGCCAGGAATCTAGCCAAACCTAAAATTACCGTAACTGAAATAAATATGTTATCAAAATGATCAACCCAAAGGTTATTTGAATCCAATTTTACAAACCCGATTATAATCCAATCCGAGTTCACCCGAATCCCATGAGGTCCAACTAAAAATTAATATGACCCAAACTTGATTTATACCGTCGGCCTTGACCTGATTTTGACTAGGACCCTAGTCCTAGTGGACCCTACTCGACCTATGTTGGTAAATGGTACATAAGCTAAGTCGATGTCTGGACCCAATCTGAACAAAACCGACCCATTGTTAGTCAACCCATACTCCATATGTTGACCAAAAGTGACCTCTAAAATTAACACTTCTAGTCCGATGCATGTCATGGAGTCAAAATCAGATTTAAGTGGACTAAGTTTAATTATAGTCAAATAATATTATCCTCGTGCTCTGTAAATTGATACCTTTGCATTTTTTCCAGATTAAAAATTATAAGGCCTCAAACATCCAAGTCATATAGAATCATATAAATGATGCCTACAAGTCTGTTTATATCATCATTTATGAATGAATTTGTCATTTGGATTTTGGAACTTCTAATAAAAAAAAAAAAAAATTTAGTGTAGCTTACTTGGGAGACAAAAATACAACTACTAACATATTTGTAGGAATGTATAAATGCATATAGCAGAATTTCAGGAAACAATTTCCTAACATCTATCATAGGATCGCAAACATAATTAAACACATGAATCATTCAATAGGGATTAAATATCAAACCTTTGTCGCGTGATTTCCCTGTTGTATGCAAGCTTTGAAGATCTGAGAGCCCCAAGTGTTGCTCCTCTAATCAGTCCACGAGCACCAGTTGAACACCAACGTCTGCTAGACTGGAAGAGAAGAAATCTCTTGCTTTTAGGTGGTATAGGCGCCAGTTAGGGAGAATAGTTTAGGGTTTCATTTTCTCTCTCTTGTGAAAAGAAACGATTAAAATGAATTGATCACCTATACCCTAATATTATATCCTATATATAATAGAAGAGTCGTAGGCTAGTTAGGAGAACTAATTCTCCTCCTATTCCTCTTTGGACCGGCCCAACCCTAATCCTAAATGGATTTGGATTGCTTTATCCAACTTGTGCTACAATGTGTGACCTCATAGGATTAATATATTTTAGTTATAGGCCCAATCAATATTGTCCTATTAATCATATTTATTCTCTACCAAAAAATTAAGATTACTAAAATAATTAACTTTATTATCTTCATAATATTATTCCTATTTATATATAGTAATTGTCGGGATGTCTAAGGACATATTCCTTCAATATTTTACCATCATTTGAAGCGGAAGCAATATCTTGGGAATATTAACCTATTCAAGGACATCGAGAGATGGACGTTGCGTTAAGTATTATAAGATTAAAAAATTTGTAGTTTTCCTTTGGATTCCTCTGTTTTTGTTTTAGGTAGATCTTAATGCAGTGATTATGCTAAGTATGCATCATTAATGTGAACTGATGTCATGATTTTATACCAAAACACCTTGTATATGTCATGTATCATTTATTTAAAGCTTCTGAGGGTATGACACTTTCTGTCTGTTGTCTCAGTAGCAAAACAGCGGGTGCATTGGTAGAGTGTTTATATTTTCCTGCCCAGTCCGATCATATATATATATTATATATATATACTGGAAGATGAATCATATAATGCTTATACGCTCTTCGCTGTTGGGATATTTAATTAATTGTTTGGAATTTGGATAGGCTAAGCCATAGTGTATAAGGAAAGACAATGTAACAGTCCAATTGGCGATTAGTAAAACAAAAATTAATGAAGTTGCAAAATTTAAATAGTAAGTTCTAAACAAAAATTAGGTAGTATGTTAAATAGTCAAATATCTATACATTTTTTTTTTGAAAAGCTAAGGAGGTATAAGGTGTTTGGTCTCTTGGTTTAAGAAAGGATTGCAAGGAGAATGAAACGGTTTATCTATAGATTTAGTAATTTGTTTGTTTACGAATATCCAAAAGGAAAGCCTACAATTGCACCACCACAATTATCAGCTCTATAACCACGACCATAATGCAAACTCATGATTAAAGCCTTATATTTAATTTGTTTTATTGCATAAATTATTACCTTCCAATAATGTAAATTACTGATGATTAATGAGTTTAATGCCATATAAAAGTCCTAATTTAACGAAAACAATGCAAGCTTCTTTTTTAGTCATTTCTTAAATTTGTTAAGTTAACTCTTTGATTTATTCACTTATTAATTGTTCTTATGTAAATGTATGTATATTTTATATGATGACATTTAAAATGCATGTATACTTATTATAATAATATGTACATCCTTTTCTTTTTAGTTTACTCACTTCACTTTGGGGAATAACTAAGGAGGAAGTACAAAAATATGAAAGATAAGCTGAAAAGGTAGAGAAAAAAAACTAAAAAGTGGGTTAAAATATAAAAAAGGGGATGACATGGGTGGAAAAAGAAGAGAAAATAGATGGGACATGTTACCAAGAATAGAAAAAACAACCGTATGTAGATTAAAAAGAGACGGATCAAAAAGAAAAGTGTATAGATTGAAATAAAAAGGAGGGAGTATCTGATTATGTTGCATATAGTGACTGGTATGGCCAAAACTAGGATAAAACAAATATGTGAATCGTTAATTTTATATAAATTAAATACGATCAGCGTATCATATATATTTTGTAATTTGAATTTCAGCTATTTAAATTTCAAAGATTAATGTAATCAAGCATGAATTTCCATGAATAATCAAGGATGGTGATCCATGAATAGTATAGGAAGGTTTCATGAAGATTAGTTTTCCTAGGTGTAACAGCTTGCTCTTTCGAGCTGCTAATAGAACACACTTAACATCTATAATCTAGAATCAACACTTAATCAAATTAACTCGCAGCGGAAAATATCCTTAATTACACCAATAATCAAGCTAAGCTAAATTCTCAAAATGATATACAATAAAATATCAATAACTATTACTAAATCCACTATCCAGAATACAAGTCAATCCATGATCTACAACGACATCATACTCTTGTTCAACCTTCAATTATGAGCTCTAAATACCAACCCTGCAATTTCAGAGAAAAATACAAACAAACAAAATTCCCAAATGAGTGGAAAACTCGTAACCTTCACTTCAGCCCGTTATAAACATTTTATTTATCAAATCATTTCTTTCCGTTGCAACGCTGGCATAGCTCATTCTCTTAAACAAATCTGTGGCAAGTATAGAGTTTGGACAATCGCCGCCTGCAAGGTTCGTTATGGAGCACAACAATACTACCCCCCAAGGTCCGTTATGGACCGTAGCCGACCATATCAGGTCAAAAGAGTAACATTGCCGACTTTCTATTTTCAGTTCATTAAACTAAATCAACAAAACAATTGCTTATTCATTTTATCCAATAATATTTCCAGAATCAACTCACAATAGCACATTATAACTATGGCCATAGTAAGAACTCATATACGAAAATAAAACACATAGATCCACACACAAATGGGCACAAGTAAATTATTTTACTGAACATAAAAGTTACCTCATATGCTTATTTGAAGTCCAACAGCACACCATCTTCATTGTTCTTAAATCATACTTGAATTTCACAATGATTCACCTCAACCACAATAACAAGAATTAATAGATTCCTCACTACACAAGAACTAATCTAATTGATTAACCTATTCTAAATTTAAAACTATAATACTTCCACTCCATAGTCATCCTCCAACAATAACAATATTCTCTAACTAATCTAAACTAGGAAGCACAACCATAACCAATTCCCAATACAGAAATTATCTACCTTTCACATTCTAAATTACTTAATTCTCTCTTCATAACTAGAACTTTAAATCATTGAGCTGAATCAACCAAACTCAACTGACAAACTTTACTATACAAACAAGAAAGTAATTTCGATAATATGAAAAGAAGACAAAACTTAACTATACCTTTTTCTATTAGGAAATTACAACCTAACTTAGGTTGTTTCTTCAACCACGACAAACACCACAACAACCAAAAGCAGCAATGACAACACAATAGTAACTACAATTGAGAACAACAAACAATAGCAACAACCCAACAACAACCACCACAACAATAACTACAATAACAAGACAAGAGGGCCAGTACCTTTGGTACTTCGCCAACCACCAACACACGACCACAACTAGAGGTGGCAGCACCGACCACCAACAAATCAGCAGAGGAAAGGGAGAACAGACTTGTGGCAGTAGTAGCGAGAGGAGAGAGAGAAACGAGAGCGGCAGCTCACGCAAGAACAACAGCGTCAACATGAACAAGTAGTGTAACACCCGACCCATCCGGAGTCGAGTATATTGTCACAAATGCGTATCCAGGGCTAACAACTGTCCTCAATAACTAACACAAGTTCTTCCAGTGCATTTTGTCCTCACTCATGCGCACCCTGAGAAACTTCCCAGGAGGTCACCCATCCATGGACTACTCCCAGCCAAGCACGCTTAATTGTGGAGTAACTAAGGAATTAAGCTCCCTAGCTAAAAGAAAGATGCATCTTGTTAGAATGAGTAGCCTGCTAAATCCCTTTAAAGCAATCATGAGGGGTATTACATACACCCCCACTTGAGGACAACACCTCCCTCGTTGCGCCTGAGGACTCCACATATTCGGCATACGGCCTGTGGGTCGCCCCAAACCTAAAGACTCATCGCCGGAGACTCCAGATATTCGGTCTGACGACCTCTGGGTAGCTCCTTTTGACAATGCAGCCCCATAATCCTCCTCCACTATGCGCGTGAGGACTCTTAATATTCGGCTTTACGGCCTTAGGGTCGCCCCAACACGCGGTCGCAGGGTTGCTCTGATACCCTTTGTAATACCCGACCCATCCGGAGTCGAGTATATTGTCACCAATGCGCATCGAGGGCCAACAACTGTCCTCAATAACCAACACAAGTTCTTCCGGTGCATTTTTTCCTCACTCATGCGCACCCTGAGAAACTTCCCAGGAGGTCACCCATCCCTAGACTACTCCCAGCCAAGCACGCTTAACTGTAGAGTAACTACATAATTAAGCTCCCTAAAAGAAAGATGCATCTTATTGGAATGAGTAGCCTGCTAAATCCCTTTAAAGCAATCATGAGAGGTATTACAAGTAGCATGATTAATCATCGCAAATTTGAAGCTAAAATTATCCAAGCATGAGCAACATAGTCAAGATTCAAGACTAGACATCCAATTGAGCATTCATTTGTTTCATTTTGGTAGACTCTAATGCAATCAAGATTAATCACCTCCTAAAATACCTTAACCCATGCTCACACTCTTCCAAAAGGAGCCTCTAAACATATGCTCAATGTCAAAGCAAGGATTCCACATCATACCATCAACTAGCATCTTCCTTGGGCAAGGAAACCAAAACTTTACTCAACGCTAACACTTCTTTTTGTTTTTTTCTTTGTTTTTCAATTTTTTTTTGTTGTTTTTGCTCCTTTTCAGTTTTTTTTTGAAATAAAAAAATTGGAGAAAACAAAGCTTAAAAGAGAAGGGAAAAAATGATTAAAGAAAGGTAAAATAAAGAAAGGAGCTGAAAAAGGAAAGAAAATTGTTTATGGATTTTTGAAATATATGAAAAAAAAATTAAACTAAGAAAGCAAACAAATAAGAAAAAATGAAATCATGGCTTAACACATATTAACAAGCATCAGCCCATTCACCAAGCATAACCACAATTACAAGCAACAAATGAATCAAAAATAGCAACAAGGGCCTCCTAATACTTACCCACAAGAGTGAAAACCACCCAAATAATGAAAATACCCCCAAGCCAAACCAAACACCGTCCTCAGTGTGAAAGTAAAAAGAATAGGGGACGGGGGGGAAGGACAACTCAAGGATCTAGGTCATCGTTCCCCTCGTGTTGAGGCAGTGGTTGCATATAATAGGGGTAGGGGTGTGGGGGGACCATATTGTTATCATGAAAGAATTGCAAAATGGGGAAAAACTATCCCGCATCTCTTGTTAAAACTCGGTCATTCTTTGTTCAAAGTTATCAAACTGCCTATCTATATGGGCATAGATAGCAGCATAATCGGGAACATAGGCGGGATGGGGTTGGGAGGAGGAGGGGGAGGGGAGAAAGAGGAGGAGGCATGCTCATGGGGATCCCGTCTTTGGCAGGTACGGATCTCTGGGCCTCCATCCGAGATTTCCAAGAGGAAGTAGTTTTCTTGCTCCCTCTTTATCTCGGTAAGATTGTGGTTTGGAAATTAGATGGAAGGCGTTTTACCATTCTTTCAAGTAAAACGAATTCCATCCACACTAAACCAACGAGCATCATGTAAGTGTTGTTGGTTAATGAGGTTTGGCCCTTGAACTTCGAGGGTCCAAGGGCGGACATCAAAATGCTCAGCAACGACAGTAATTAAATCGCCCACAACAATCAGCCCGCGTCCGCGAGTCCTTAGGGTGCCTACCCTTTATAGATTCTGGGCAAACATCAAAGGTATATTCAGCTTGCAAAGGTACCATTGGTAAGAACCTATGATACTTAGTTCGGACTGACTTACTTTTGAGTTGTCCTTCCTTCCAAAAATAGTATTCCCCAAGAACTTATAGAGATACCGGATAGCCGGTTGGTGGATAAGTGAGTCATTTTCATTTTTCGCGTAGTACAACTTTGACCCACTCATCATGCCCCGACAATGAGGGAGATTGAAGGAGGTTGCGGGAGTGGTGCTCTGCTCAATTTTCAATTCAAAAATATTCGCAAAATTAGAAATATCCAAAGAGCGAGCGACATTCCCTAACCTAAAATGGAGAACAGCTTAAGCTCCAGTTGACCATTGTAGTCGTTGCTCTCCAATTACCTCCAAAGAGCTAAGAAATTCAAGTGTTAGGCACCTATAAGCTAAGCTTTCTTTCTCATTTCTAACACTTTCCTCAAATTTAATTTATTAGCCATTTTATTCACATCCCCCCTTATTCCCCACAATGAAAACAATGACTCGTCAACAAAATGGGTGGGACCAAATTCTTTAACTTTAAGGGCTTGAAAATTATTAAAATGCTTTAAACTACCAAACTCAAGGAAAGGAAATTCAGGATCACGAAACTCACCTGAGGCATTAAACCTCGTGATGTTTTTTTCCAATGCTCCTCGCGGTTGGTAGCTCGAGCTTGCTTCTCCAGCTTGTCTAGACCTCTTTGAATTCCTCATTTGCACTTGTTGGACTCCTTGTTGCTCACAATTTCAAAATCCGTAACTAGGTAAGGTTGGTTAGAAAAAGTGAAAAAAATGTTTGTTTTTAGGTTTTTAGTGAGAGAAATGGAGGAGGGATGAAGTTTTAGGAAGAATTTGTGAAGAAAGATGAGTGGAAATAGAAGATTTTTGAGAGTTATGGGTAGAATTTTGAGGAGAGAGAAAATGGTCAGATGAGAGTGAAGATGGAGTTTTGGGGAATAACAGGTAGAAATATATGGAGGAAAGTAGATGAGGATGAACATTTATGAAAGATTTGAAGTTTTTTTAGTGGTGAGATGAGTGCTTTGAGTGAGGTTTGGAGAGTTGGGGTTTATGGATGAATGGGGGTTTGAGAGAGTTGAGCGCAGGAAGATGAGAGAGTGAGAAATGAGAAATAAAGGAAGGGAACCGGTTTTCACTTTCAAAACTATTAAAGCGACCTAGGCAGGTCGACTGACCCGAGTGCTCGGGTGAGAGCAACCTGGGTTGGTCGACTCCAACCCACGCTGCTCAGGCTTCACTGGTGGCATGCCTCATTTTTTTCTTCCACAAAAGCGACCCGGGTAAAGAAATCTTGGAGCGACTTGAGCGGGTCAGGCGACCCGAGCAGGTCAGATGACCCGAGTTTTCGGGTCAGCTCCTCTTTGGTCTCCTTTTCTTCCTTCTTCACTTATCTTTGCTCCAAAGTTCTCCTAAATGAATCCTAAGCACAACAAATCACAAAATCACCACAACAAGTAATCCGCAAGTCACAATAATAGGTGATAAGCCATCAATCCAAGAGAATCAAAACAAAATGAAAAGAAGGAAATAAAGATAAGTAAGAAAAATGGGTTGCCTCCCGCTAAGCGCTTGTTTAAAGTCATTAGCTCGACTACTATAAGGCTTCAACCATCGAGAGGGGAGTAGCTCTCAAGATCAATAGAGCATGCTTCTTGAATTGGTGGGCCATCATAATAGATCTTGAGTCTTTACCCGTTTACCATTGGTAAGAACATCCTCCAGTTCTCAAGATCAATAGAGCTTGCAAAGGTACCATTGGTAAGAACATCCTCTAATTCTCCAATAGGCACCTTAACCGAGAGGTCCGCTAGTTGTATCACTCTTTTTATGGGTTTAAGCTCAAAGTTGAGCTTCTTTGTAATGGAGAGTGGCATTAGGCTTATACTATCCCCAAGGTCTGCCAAGGCTCTCTTCGGCTCCGAATCTCCAATCTTCAAGGGTATGGAGAAGGACCCCGGATCTTCAAGCTTTTTGCGGAGCTTAATTTGCAAGGGTATCAAGTTTTCATTAATGTGGTCAATATCATCTAGATCATACTTACCTAAGCTTACATTCTTCTTGTTTACGGTTCTAGTATTGTTCCCCCAAGAGTTGTGTCTTACTACCTCTTGTTTTGCTTCACCGTGGCACATAACTCTGAGAAATTAGCTAAATGCTCAAGAGGGCACTCTTGAGTCATACCTTCATAAAGTTCTTGCTTAATCATGCGAATCAAGTGTGGGGAGAACTCAAAATCAGCAGTTGTGGTAGGACGACGAATTCCACACTTAAGTTCAAAAGCCTCGGGATGTCCAAAATCTCTCAATGCTCTAGGGGGTTGTTCATCGCCCATTGTGCTAGAAGTAGTAGAAATAGACGACTCTTGTTCAAATGGTGGTTCATCCACGGTTGATCAGTTGTACCGTTCGTTCTCTAAAATCCTCCTCAATTGCCTCAAAGTGTTCTCAAGATTGTGATCAATAGGGATAGTAGGATCACCCCTTAACCTTATTATGTAGACACATAATCGTGTCTCCCCGTTTAAGGGCCCAATGATGACACGTACCGTAGTCTTAATTAATCCGAACCAAGGGCAGAGCAACACGAAGAGGCAAAACTATTTTAATAATTCGAAAGTTTATTTTAATGTTCCAAAATCGTAATTTAAAGCCCAATTACTTATACCTAATAAGTAATTGTCTTTTGATCCCATAAAACAGTATTTTGAACCCAACCCTTTGAAAAGCCCATTGAATAATTCAATGATAATTAATAAACATTTTCAAATACATTTTTATAATTTAAATCGGATTTTATCCCGTAAAATCAGATTTCTGGACGTAAAAGATAAAAGAAAATCGTTAAAACGCGCTTTATAAAAAAAAGCTGCCAAAACGTGTCAAAAGCAAGCCCATGCGCTTAGCACCAACGTGTTCCTAGAGGAATACAGGTACCGAGCGCACCAACGTGCGCCAAGCGCACAAGCCAAGCCGGTGTCAAGCGCACCAATGTGCGTCTAACACGTGTCCTTGTGAGTCACATAGAGTCGTGCGCATGGCGCACTCCTCTCTACTACACGCAGGCTGTCAATTCTATCTTTTTTAAAGCGTGTGCCACGTGTACGCAGCTGATTGGGCATGTTGCGTCAGGCGCACCAATGTGCTCCTGACACATGTAATTGTGCGTCACACAGATTCGTGCGCCCAGCTCACTCTCTGCATGACGCGCAGATTTTGTTTTCCTATAAATAGGTCTCAATTTTCCGAATTAAAAAACGTTTATTCTCGTATAATTTTCATACGACTTTACACATCGAACTCTACGAATACATTTCAAACATTCATATTTTCAGGCTTCATGATTGCTCGTCCCCAAGGTTGTCAATCTTTCAGACCTAAGCCATGGTATAATCCTGAGGGTCGTTGAATAAACCTATTATTTTGGTTATTGAAGTTATTAGCTATTTCATTCATGATGTTGATCATTAACTATTTCTTTCATGAAGTTATTAACTATTTTTCGTCTTTTTATTATTATATACATTGCTATCATTGTCCTGCTTGCCTTTTGATCACTCACGTGTTTATTATTGCTAATCAAGACCTAAAGAACTGTTCTAATATTAATCAGATAATTTGGACAACCTGTTAGGTTCCTTGTAATTTTGATTGCATAATAACATATCACTTAAAAATAGTCTTTTATGTGTTTCCTGAACCAACCTAGACTAAACTATTTTTAGGGTGCTTGAAAATATTATTTGGTTATTCTATTGCATAAAAATTGACATGAATTGATATTTAGTAGAGGCCGGCAATGGGTGAATATGGTTCATTATTACCGTGTTCGTACCCTCACCCCCGAACTCAATCTATGGTTCATTGACCATCTATAGAGTCAGGACGGGGAAATCTAAATTGGATAAGCCCCTAAATTTGTCCCTACGATTTACCAATATCCAATTAGGTTTATGAGTCTCCTTTAAAGACTTGTTGGCAACTTCAAAATATTTTTCAATAAAACCTTTACAATGAGGTAGTCAAATACGCGCTCACACCGCGTAGGGGAAATAAACTCATGCTTACAATTTGACGCCTCCACTGGGGAGGATTTTTAAAAATTAATTTTTTAAATGAGTGGGTGAAACTCGAAAAATACGATTCCTACTACTTTTTTTAATTTTCTGCTTTAGAATGACATTACAGTTTTGCATATGCATGGCTATTGTTTAAGCCACCATAAGGACAATCTACATTGCCTCATTAGCGCATATTCTATGCGTGAGGCCACCCCAAGGGGGGTTTGCGCTTTGTCCTTCCAAAAAGCTTCTTAAGGGATAATGTTGGATCTTAGCCATAAGCAAACCTACCCAACCATGGCATTGTTCTCTTGTTCCTGACTTGAGACTTGGAGTGCGTCTTACACGTGGCCACCTCTTTAAGAAGAGATACGTAGCGTGGGATCAATCTCTTAGTCATGGACCCTTTTCAACCTTAATCTAAACCTGACCACAGTTTCAAATATAGAACTGGACTTTAGGTTGGAAATTTTGCATCCATGTGCATGACATTTGTTTGTGATTGCGATTTTTGCCTGTTATTAACTTGTCAAATTTTTGTTGCTATACATTGCGTCTATAATCGTGTCTAAAAAACAAAATAAAAGATCTTCAATTGGCCAAAACCTCGCCTAAATCTCCGAAAAACATGTCGGAGGAGCAGTGCGCTAAGCCCATTAAGTTGAGCCTGGCGCACCGCTCCCACGCCAAACGCACGTCTGTGTGCCGCTCGCAGCAATGCTGCGTGGCACGCAGTCTGTTCATTGCATAGTTTTCGTCGATTTAGTCGTTGTGGTGGTCGATCTTGCATCCTTTCCGTCTGCATTCATGTAGAGTCATAACCGTCCTAAGAGTGTGTTTGCCTAAAACGAATGTCGCCTAATTCAAACAAAAATCAGTCTTTTCATGTAAGGTCGAGTCTCTCCTAAAAGGTGCATCTAGAAAAATGGTCATGGTAGAGTTAGAATTGTCATGCATGTGTACCTTCTCCTTGTTACCACCTAATCTTTCCTATCAATTCTACCCAATCATATCCAACATATTCAAAAAATAATTTTTTTTCAAAATTAATCGTACACCCATGTCTACCTTTTTTTTCAAAAAGCATTTACTAATCATCATCATACAAGACATTTATAAAAATATTTTCGAAATTAATCCATCATCTTTTCCTAACAAAAGATAAAAAAACAAGGGGTTCCTTTCAAAAACGAATTTCAAAATTTCTAAACCTAGTCCAAACACCATCATTCAATACAATCCAATCCATTTACATTCATTTTTAGGCCCATATGCATTAGAGTCCATTTTGCATTCATCGTAGGCCTGTCTAAATTTGAGTCCATAGATTAACTAGCATTAGAGCCAATCTTAGGACCATATAAGTCTAGTTCATGTCAAAATCATGCCCAATTGCATCTTTATGTGATATGTCCAAGTCTATTCGTGGTCCACTCCAATCTAAGAATAATTCTGATCCAATTCAAAGATTAGGTCCCTTTAGGCCCAATTCATTCCCTAGGTCTAGTTTGCATCTCTATGTAAACCTTAGTTAAGTCTTAGAACTATAAAAGTTCATTCCCTAGGTCTAGTTTGCATCTCTATGTCAACCCTAGTAGGACTATATAAGTTCATTCCCTAGGTATAGTTTGCATCTCTATGTAAACCCTAGTTAAGCCTTCGGACTATAAAAGTTCATTTCCTAGGTCTAGTTTACATCTCTATGTAAACCCTAGTTAAGTCTTAGGACTATAAAAGTTCATTCCCTTGGTCTAGTTTTCATATCTATGTAAACCCTAGTTAAGTCTTCGGACTATAAAAGTTCATTCCATAGGTCTTGTTTGCATCTCTATGTAAACCCTAATCAAGTCTTCGGACTATAAAAGCCCAATCCTAGTCTAGTCTGCATCTCCATGCAAGCCATAGTCAAGTCTTCGGACTATAAAAGATCAATTCATACCCTTAGGCCTAGCCTACTTGTTCTCCTATAAGTTCAAAGTGTAGTCCAGTCTGCTTGCATACTCTAGTCCAG
This sequence comes from Beta lomatogona, assembly GCA_947646795.1. Classification (NCBI taxonomy): domain Eukaryota; kingdom Viridiplantae; phylum Streptophyta; class Magnoliopsida; order Caryophyllales; family Amaranthaceae; genus Beta; species Beta lomatogona. The sequence goes on from CANSNZ010000357.1 coordinate 131,852, forward strand.
TGAATACCTGCATTTGCATATTGTTAGGCCCATGTCTCCATCATGTTCATACCCATACTAATTCAATACCATATCCATTTATAATCCTCCATTTCAAACTCATTTCCTATTTCCATTCCCTATTTATTTCCATTTCTCATCTCCCATTTCTAACTTCTCCATCCCTCATTTTCATTTCTCATTTCGAAATTCAGTTATTAAAATTTACGAGGTCCATTCGATTTCTGTTTAGGACAGGTCGTGAGATTATAACTTAGGAACGTCCAACAGAGAGGCAACGAGGTCAACCTACTCCCACACTCGTCAAACACATCCTTACTTTTTCACACGCACAAATCTTGCTAAACTTCCGAATCCTTATCTGAAATGGGAGACACTAATGAACAACTCAGTGCCACCATGGCTCAACTTCAACTGATGAACTCTCGTCTTGAGGAACAAGACAAAGAGATCAAGGCGCAGAGAGACAAACTGACAATTGAGGAAAGTGAAGAGGAAAACACTCCACCATCGCCACCTCCAATCAAGTCCAAGACGGATTTGAGGTTCGAATAACTCGAGCAATTGATCCAGTCATTTCCTGCACTCGAGGGTCAGGCTCATGGCCATGACACATTTGATCCTGAACTGAGGGAAAAGCTCCCTAAAAAGGTAGCATTAGGTGACCTCCAAAAATTCAAGGGGGTCGAAGACCCAGATGATCATTTGAGAGCCTTTTCCATCTCTATGGCTCTCAAGGGCATGAGCAAGGACCTGTTTGCTTATATCTTTCCCTTGATCTTGGATGCACATCCATCCAAGTGGTTAAGATCACTGAATAAGACTAAGCTGTATGACTGGGACTACATCAAAGAAGAGTTCAACAAACAATACATATATAACACTCAGCTTTCCATTAGTCTCCGTGAGTTTGAGTTAACTAAATAAAACTCCAGTGAAGACTTTGTCACCTTCCTTAATAGATGGAGCGAAAAGGCCGCACAAATGACTAACAGGCCATCTTAAGAGGACTAAGTCCGACTAGTGATCCGTAACTTGCAGCCCAAATATGGAGATCCCATCAAGTTCCAACCTATAGAGTCTTTCCAAAACTCTATAAGGTAGGCCTACTTATCAAAGAGGAAGTACAAGCTTCAAAGAATAAGGGTTCTAATAACAACAATTCTTTCAAGAAGAGTAGCAATAACCCTTCTAACTCCAAAAGCAATGATGTCAATGCTCTCGCTAATGAAAAAGGAGGTTATCAAAGGCCTCAAAGAACCTTCACTCCACTGGGCATGACTTTAGAGAAAGCTTTCAATAGGCTTAATCAAAGATGAGCAATTTATCCTATTGGTCATACTCCCTACCCTGCACCTAAGAATAGGCCCAAGAAGTGGAACCCTAATGCTTACTGGAAATATCACCAAGGGAATGGCCATCCAACATTTGTGTGTTGGGCCTTAAAGAATGATCTACATGATATGGTTTAAGATGGTTGACTACCAATTCCGCCCGCAGCAAAAGTCAACAACAATAGCAACCCCTTGGGCAGTGCTTAAATAATGCCAGGGCATATCATTTAATGCTAGTTTTCTAGGTTGAGTCGGAGAGTCCCTCCCTAGCTGCTTCATTTCCTTTCGTGTCGAGTCTATGTCCTTTAGGACTATAATGTTTATCAGCCTTGTTTTATTTATTTCTAATCAATAATATAAAGTGCATTTTCATTTTCGTTTTCATTGGCCTTCCATCATTTTATTTATGCTTCTAATTCAATGATGAAACTTAAATCAACTAATGATCTTGACTAATTAAAGAAAAAATCTGGAAAAAAAAGAGAAAAATGAAAAAAAAGGATATGCTTTGGATTAGGAGTTTATTCCCTCTTCCTCCATCACCTTCCATGATCCATAAGGCATCCTCATGCAACAAAGAAAAATAAAAAATAAAATACTTAAACCATCATCTCCATTAGCCATATAACCTTTTAAAATCAAAGCTCCATAAAATAACCTTCAAGACTTCCAATATCCTAAACCATAAAAAATTGTGTGCAAGCCTCTGTACATAAGAAGAAAAAAAAATCAATGCCAGGCAAAATAGAAAAAAGTAAATAAATTCAAAATGTGAAGAAAAAAAAACAAAAGTAAAAGAAAACGCACAGGACAAAAAGAAAAGAAATGCAAAAAGAAAAAGCCAAAGGCAAAGAAAAGAAAAGTCAAGCTAGGGGCTTGCACACAAGTTCCATCCCTCATTCAAATCGCTTAAGTCCACCAGACCTTAATCCATATATTCCAAATTTATGATCCTACATTAGCCCATCCGATCAAACCTTCATCTAAAGCCTCAACCCTTAAACCTTTCAAACTTTCATCAACCCTAACTCCTTTTTCAAGGTATGTCCAAGCCTGGTAGGTTGAAAACCCAAAAGGGCGGCCTAGGCAAAAGTTAGGGAACAAAAGAAAAGAAATTAGATCCAGAACTACGAATGGTATGATTTCGCAAGAATACGTAGGAATCCTCATCTCGAGGTCCGACCGCTAAAATAAAATAAATTAAACAAGGTCTGATTATTTGACTTTCTAAAATTCAGGAGCATACTCTTTCTAGATCCCCGACATAGACTCGAGCTTGAACCTGCCCACGTCAAAGCTTTTTCCCACCTACATCTATTTAGAAACAAATTTGAACTTTTTATTTTTCATTCCCAAGCTCTTTGTGTCCCTGAAGGACTCTCCGACAATTGCATAATTTCTGGTGATATTTTACTTTGCCTGTATCAACTCCTCAAAGAAGAATCCCTAATGAAAATTTTGAACGACTCAAAACAGATCAACTACATTCCAACCAAGGCTCATAATGCCTACTTCAAGACAAGCTTACTCAAAGTGGGAGCTTTCTATATAAAATATATGTGGTGGTTCCTCCAAATCAAATCAAACTCCCGAAGTTGTAATATGCGGACCACGTTTACGGACCCTGATTATTTACTAAAAAACTATTTTCGAAAATCGTTGTTTCTCTCTCTACATATCTAGATCTCCTAACCTTGCAAAACCCTGACCTTGCATAGCATTTCAAACATCCTAGTATTGCATAACCCTAACCTTGCATGACGTGTCATTTCCTTAACTTTGCATAACCTTAATCCTTGCATAGCGTCTCATACATTCTTAGAGAGTGTAAGTTTGCATCTTTGCATCATTATGTGCTTTATATGAGTCAGTTGCACCTATCTGCTAAACTCTTTATCCTGCAGGTAATCAAAAAGCTTGTAGTTATTGTGTTGTATACTAACTTTGTTTTGCAGAGACCGGCGGCTATAGATCAGTTCTAAACTGCAGAGCGTTTAGAATCGTTCTCCTGAACCACAGTCAAAGTGGGGCCTTCTGTATACAAATAATTGTGTCTCCCCATTTAAGGGCCCAATGATGAAACATGCCGCGGTCTTAATTGGTCCAACCCAAGGGGAGAGCAGTCCGAAAAGGCAAAACTATTTTAAAAGTGTTAAAGTTTATTTTAATGATGCAAAATCGTACATTAAAGCTCAATTACTTATTCCTAAAAATTAATTGTCTTTTGAGCCCATAAACAATATTTTGAGCCCAATCCTTTGAAAATCCCATTTAATTATTCAATAGTAATTAATAAATATTATCAAATATATTTTTATAATCAAAATCGGATTTTATCCCGTAAAATTAGATTTCTGGATTTAAAAGATAAAAGAAAATCGTTAAAACGCGTTTTATAAAAAAAAAACTGTCAAAACGTGTCAAATGCAAGGCGGTGTGCTTAGCGCACCAACGTGCGCCTAGCTCACCAACGTGCGTGAGCGTACCAACGTGCGCCAAGCGCATAAGCCAAGCCTGTGTCAGGCGCACCAATGTGCGTCTGACACGTGTCCTTGTGAGTCACACAGAGTCGTTCGCCTGGCGCACTCGTCTTTGCGATACGCAGGCTGTCAATTCTATCTTTTTTAAACTGTGTGCCATGTGTACGCAGCTGATTGGGCATGTTGCGTCAGGCGCACCAATGTGCGCCTTACACATGTAATTGTGCGTCACACAAAGACGTACGCCTAGCGCGCTATCTGTGTGACCCGCAGATTTTGTTTTTTTATAAATAGGTCTCGATTTTCCGAATTAAAAACGGTTTTTTCTCATATAATTTGCGTACGCCTTTACACTTCAAACTCTATGAATACATTTACGAAACCTCTCTAATAAACTCATACTTTCATACTTTTCAGACACATACAAACAAATTCTTTCAGACATTTATATTTTCAGGCTTCACGATTGCTCGCCCCAAAGGTTGTCAATCTTTCAGACTTAAGCCACGGTATAATCCTGAGGGTCCTTGAGTAAATCTTTAATTTTTATATTGAAGTTACTAACTATTTCTTTCATGATGTAGATCTTTAATATAAAAATCGTTCGTTTGTTACATTCTAATCCACTTTCCGTCTTTTTATTATTATATACTACCTCCGTTCTTTTTATATAGCAACAATTACCACTTTGAGTAGTTTCACATCTATTGCAACAATTCTACTTTTGGATATTAGTTGACAATATTTCCCTTACTTTATCTTACTAAAACCATCATTAGTTACTCACTCTCCCTCATAAAGTTGCTTTTACTTTATTAAAAATTGATTTCTCTCTTACTCTAGTTAATTCCCTTTATGCTAAACTATCCACTTTTTCTATTTCCTTAGAAACCGTGTCAATCCCCATTGTTGCAATAGAAAAAGAACGGAGGTAGTACATTGCTATCATTGTCCTGCTTGCCTTTTCATCACTTACATGATTATTATTGCTAATCAAGACCTACAGAACTGTTCGAATATTAATCAGATAATTTGGACAACTTGTTAGGTTCCTTGTAATTTTGATTGCATAATAACATATCATTATATATAATCTTTTATGTGTTTCCTGAACCAACCCAGACTAAACTATTTTGAGGGTGCATTAAAATATTAGTTGGTTATTCTATTGTATAAAAATTCACATGAATCGATATTAAGTAGAGACCAGCAATGGGCGAATGTGGTTCATTATGACCGTGTTCGTAACCTCACCCCCGAAATCAATCGATGGTTCATTGACCATCTATGGAGTTAATACGGGGAAATCTACATTGGATAAGTCCCTAATTTGTCCCTACGATTTCCCAATATCCAATTAGGTTTATGAGTCTTCCTTTAAAGACTTGTTGGCGACTTCAAAACATTTTTCAATAAAACCTTTACAGTGAGGTAGTCAAATACACGCTCACACCGTGTAGGCGAAATAAAATTACACCTACGTATTGGCATGCTAAAAAACACAACTAAGGAGAAGATTAGCAAATAACAAGGCACAAATCCCACAAGTAGTCAACAACCATGAGGTAAATAAAAAAAATATTAGGTAATGTAGTCTCAAAACTAACAAATTAAAACAATGTTAACCATTACTTCCCTGGCAACGGCGCCAAAATTTGACAGGCTCATTGTAAACACACAAAAAATACGTAAACTACCCAATATAGGATAAGTATAGGGTCGAATCCACACGGAAGTAAGGTTAATCAAGGACTAATTCGCTAATTACAATGAGCTAAATCTATTTTTGGGGGTTTTTCCAAAGATTAGTAACAATTTTAAAGTCTAAGATAACTACGAGATTGGCAAAGCAAATTAACAAGGCAAGTAAAGAAGATAAATCAATGGTAAAGGAACTAGGGGATTAGGGAATTCACCCACATTCAATCCAAGAATCTAATCATCAAAGTCAAGGGGAAACAAATGGGATCACAAGGGGAAATCATGCACATAGGAACTCTAATTACTCTCTCGAGCTAATTAGAGGAGCTTAATCAGTCACTCATGACCTATTCTTATGGCATGGGCAACTAATCTAGCCAAATCAAGAACAACATGATTAATCAAGCTTAAACTAGAAAATACCTATTTTCATGGAGATCCTACTCTAGCAACCAAACTTAGTCTATCCCTAAACTCATCTCTCGATCCTTCACTAGTGATTCGAAACATGCAAGTCAAGTGGTGATGAATAACCCAACAAACCGAATCAAGCAAGTTCAATCAACAAGTTTTACCCCAAATGTTAACCCCTAACTTAGATTTAGGATCCAAAAAGTATATGAAGGCTACCTCCCTTCCCCTAGTAAGAAACTACTCAAAAATCATGGAAAATAAAGCAAACCAAAACTTGAAATAACTTAACCATTAAGGAAAGAGAAAAAGGGGAAAATAATCAACTAATAAAAACGAATCTAAGCAAACAAAGCATGAACTAAACAATATAATTAGAGAATGAGAAAGTGAAATAAACAAGAAATTACCAACTTTTAAGCTTGCATAAATCTGACAATGGAGTTTAAAAGTTCCAAACCTCAACTTTCTCTCTTCTAGGGTTCTAACACTACAAAAAAAAAGCTCATATAGCGACGGATTTTAGAAACGAATTTGTATCCGTTTCTAATTTAGAGACGAAAAATTTACAATCAGTCTCTAAATTAGGGACGGATTTTAAAATCCGTCCCTAAATTAGAGGCCGATTTTAAAATTCGTCTCTAAAGTGTTGTGACAATTTACCCTACACTTTTTCAAAGAAAGTCAGATCTAATTTAGTGACGGAATGTTTAAATCCGCTTTTAAAATCCGTCTCTAAATTAGGGATGGATTTTTGAAATCCGTCTCTAATTTAGGGAAGGATTATAAATTCCGTCTCTAATTTAGGGACATATTTTGAAATCCGTCTCTAATTTTATAATTCCGTCTCTAAAGTGTTGGGGCAATTTCTCCTAGACTTTGCCAAAGAAAGTTATATCTAACTTAGAAACGGCTTTTAAAATCCATCCCTAATTTAGGCACGGATTTGAAAATCCATCTCTAAATTAGGGACGGGTTTAAAAATCCGTCTCTAATTTTAGTCAAGTCCATATTTTTATAACGCAATTTTGAGACAGATTTTGGAAGTCGTCTCTATTTTCGAGAGGGAAATTCAAATCCGTCTTTAAATAAGAGACGGATTTTCTGGATCCGTCTCTAATATTTCTTTTAATTATTATGAATTCCATACATAGAAGTATAAAAGTAATAGTTGGTGTAGTTGGTTGGAGTCTCTCCTTGTGACTTGGAGGTCACATATTCGATTTCTACCAATAGCGGTTCTTGCGACTAGGGATTCCCCTTACCCCTTATGTAATAGCCCTCCCCAAATAGCAGCTTAATTACGACCAACTATAATTAATTAAAGAGCTAAGCTGCTAATTAGAGATGCTGTTAGTGCAGATTTCTAACCCACCTTGCCCTTGGGAGGTTAGGAATCTGAAAGTATCTAAGCATATTATGAAAGTAACCTAAATTATTTAATTATTACATCCGAGTCGTTCGTATTTTGAGATTGGCGAATGTAGTCATAAACAGGGGAAAGGTCAGATGGATTGGGAGTATTATGATAAGGAACAGTTAAGATTGATAAGATATCAATCACGTATGGGATGTAAGGATAGGATGGGAATTCCAGTCAAAGGTGGAAAGTTTAAGGCTTGTGTTAAACGTGGGAGTAGAGTGGATAAAGTAATAAAACAAGTAGGAGTTTTTGCTAAGTGTGTGAGAAAGAAAAGCAGTGGGTTTCATAAGGGTAAGTATTCCTCTAGTAGGAAACGAAATAGTCATTGGGTCATATTACCAAGGAGCATTAAATGCATTGACAAGGATAAAATTATGTGTGAGAGGGGGAATGAACCAAGCAAATATATTGAGGAACATCAGAGGAGTTTCGGTTATAGTAAGGAAATCTTTCAACATTGTTTATTTAATGTTAATCAAAAAGTTGAAAGAAAAACTAGGCCTCTTATTCCATCCGTAACTGATACTTATATTTACTCAAAGTCTGAAAACGAAACTTCGGGCAGCTGTCCTTCTACTCACACGAATATGAATTCAGCTCTTGACACAAGTAGTCAGGTACAGTCCAATTTGGGTGATCAGGCAGGTTTGTCATGTTTGGATCAGAATGAGAGTTTAATACCCTTGCAGACTAATACTAATATTAGTCAGGAAACTGAGGCCCAAGAGCAACTAAATTTTAATGATTTCGACTCATTTTGGGCTACAACTTTTGGGTCAGAGCCTTCACAAGAGTTGAATCAGTGGTCTGAAAATTGGAACGAGATTTCAAGTGAGGATTTTATAGATGATTTTAGGTTTTTGCCCACTGATGTACTTAACTATCCTGGATCTAATTTCTCTCTCCAGTCTGGTTCATCTTCAACTTATTTCTCTCAAGCTACAGGTGTTCCAGATCAAGAGTTTGAGAATTTGAAAATTTTCCCATTTTGGGGTTTTAGTATGAAAAACGAGGCCATGGAAGGTGTGAGTAGGAAAGTGGAGAAATTAGTGGATGTTGATGCAGATAAGAGTCAGGTAGCCACGGAGATAACTGAAGACCATCATGGTATTGATGACGCTGTTAAAAATCCGAGTACTGGGGAGAAGATACCTGCCGTGATATCATCTGGTAAGAAGCCAAGTAAGAATGTGTTGGTTCAAGGTAAGAGTGTGGTGTGTAATAAAGTTTTAGATGAAGAATACTGGGAGAATTATCTGAATAAGAAGAAGATTGGGAGGCCTCTTATCCCTTCAATAGTAGTTGTTCAAGGTCTGCCTAGTGAGAAGAAGAGGAAGCGGTGTGAAGATGATTGTATGCTTGATGAGGATATAAAAGATTTTCTTGTTTGGATGGATGAAAAGAAAGATGAATATGCTGAAAGACTAATGAAGCGTAAGAGGATTGGTGATAATAATAATTTGGGTTTGGAGACTGAGCCTTATCAGTCTCAGGTGGAAAAATGAGAATTTCGAGTTGGAATTGTAGGGGATTAAAGACGGTGGACGGCCCTACAATTCCATTTTTGCAATGGATGGTCCACAAATTTGCTCCTCTTGTTTTGTTCTTAATGGAAACTAAGGTGTCTAAAGATGTAATAGAGAAAGTAGCTGGATGGTTAGGTTATGATAATTTTATAGCTTATGATGCAGTCGAGAATGCAGGGGGACTAGCCTTATTTTGGTGTAATGATGTTAATGTAGTTGTTTGTAGTAGTTCGCCTAATATTTTGTCTTGTAAAATAACTGATGTAAAAAGTAATGTTTTATATGAATGGCTGCTGGTTTGCTTGTATGGATCGCCTTATTCTCAATTTAGGAGTGCAGTATGGGAGGAATTGTATGATGTTGTTAGTTCACAGATGTGTAATTATGTAGTGATTGGGGATTTCAATCAAACTGAATTTTTGAGTCAAAAACTTGGAGGGATAAGTTGGTGTCGGGGACAGGAGTTGTTCACAAAACTGCGAATAGAGTTGAAACTTGCAGAAATTCCATATTATGGGGTACAATATACTTGGTGTAATAACAGGAAAGGTGAGGATAGAATTTATGAGAGGTTAGATCGGGTATATGGATCTGATGGTTGGATGGAGAAATATCCTAAGGCCATGGTAATCAATTTACTAATCTTAGTCTCAGATCATAGTCCGATAATTTTATATACAGAATCAGAGAGAGCTATTAAAAGGAGACCTATTAGGCTTGAGTCATGGTGTTTAGAGTTTAAAGATGTTATGGGGTTAGTTGATGAAGGATGGAGTGAGAAGATTGCTGGATCTCCTATGTTTAGAGTGGCCAGGAAATGTGCTAAGATTAGATATAAATTGTTTAACTGGTGTAAACAATTTCAAAAACAGCATAATATGATTTGGGATGATATTATGGAAAGTTGTGAGCAATCTCAGCAGGTGTTAAATGAAGGGGTTCAAAATGTCAAAGATTTTGGGGATAGAGAAGAATGGGTTCGTAGGGAACAATTGCAAAGGGTTAGGGTACGAATGGAATATTGGAGACAACGTGCAAAGGGGAGGCAATTGTTATATGAGGATATGAATACTCGATGGTTTTTCAGAAAGGCAAAATCGCGTAGAAGGAAAAATGAAATCCTCATGCTTAAAAATAATGAAGGAATGTGGGCGGCCGATAAGAATGAGATTAAAAGAATTCTGGTTGATCATTTTGAACGAATTTTTGAGTGTCATAAGAAGGATAGTGGAGATTGGCAGATACCTGATATTGAGGAAGATCTAATTCCGGTTTTACAAGATCATCATCTTGGTAACTTGCAAAAAGATGTGAGTCGGGAAGAGGTTGATAAAGTGGTTTTCCAGATGTCAGGATTGAAATCGCCAGGACCAGATGGTATCCCTGCAATTTTTTATCAGAAGTTCTGGCGGAGAGTTGGTAATGAAGTCTTTGAGGCAGTTAGACATTTTTTTGATAAAGGATATATGTTGAGGGAATGGAATTTCACTCATATTTGTCTAATTCCAAAGGTTGAAAGGCCTGAGGAAGCTACTCAGTTTAGACCAATTAGTCTTTGCAATGTGGTGTATAAGATTATTTCAAAAATTATTACTAATAGGCTTAAGCCAGTCGTTAGGGAGTTGATTGGTCCGGAGCAAAATGCATTTGTAGGTGGGAGGTTGCTAGCGGATAATTGTCTGATTGGCCATGAGGTGATGATGAAAGTTAATAGACAAAAAAAGGGGAAACAGTACTATGCTGTTATGAAGATCGATATGTATAAGGCATATGATAAGGTTAATTGGAGGTTTCTGGCATGGTTGCTAATGAAGATGAATTTTCCGAAGAAGTTTAGGAACTGGATCATGCAATGCGTAACAACAGTTTCGTATGCAATTTTAATAAACGGGGAACCGTCGGAAAAATTTGTGCCATCATGTGGACTAAGACAAGGAGATCCGATGTCACCATATCTATTTATTCTTGTTGTGGAGGTTCTGTCACGATTGCTTAAACAAGCAGAAAAGTTGGGGCTGTTGCAAGGAGTTAAAGTATCTCGGTCTGCTCCAGCTATCTCGCACTTGTTCTTTGTTGATGACTCATTATTGTTTTTCAAGAGCTCTCTCTCTGCTTGTCAGGCGGTACGAGAGGTTTTGCACAAGTTCAGTGTAATTTCAGGTGAGGTCATTAATTATCGGAAGTCGTTAATTAAGTTTAGTCCGAATACTCCGCCAAATGTTAGGAGCCAGTTGAGAGAAGTGGTGGGTGCTCCGGCAGCAGAAGAGTTAGGGCGGTATTTGGGATGTAATGTAGAGATAAATGGAAGAAGTTCAACCAAATTTCTTGGGTTGTTGGACAAGGTCAGAAAGAAGATTGGGGGATGGAAGCATTTGGTATTATCTAAGGCTGGTAGGCTCATGCTGATTAATAGTGTCTTGGCTTCCTTAAGTCAGCATGTGATGTCCATTTTTTTGCTCCCTAAAAATATTGTTGATAGAATGAATGCTTTGTTTGCGGCGTTTCTGTGGAATTCCTCAAAGGGAACAGGTTCAATTCATTGGAAGAAAAGAGAGATTATTGAGATGCCAAAGAGATTGGGAGGTTTAATTTGGGAGTTAGAAATGTTTACATGATGAATAGAGCTTTATTGGTTAAGCAGGCATATCGAATTCTTAATAATCCAGAACTGCTTATTTCTCAAGTTTATAAAGCTAAGTATGCTGAATCGCCTGTTGTCTGTGCATTGGACGATAGGCGGGTATCGGTTGCATAATGGGGTTTCCGAGGAATGGTGAGGGCAGTTAAGAGTTATAGGGAGGGCTTTATTAGGCGGATTGGTAATGGATTAAGGACTCATATTATGGACAATAAGTGGGTGTGTGGAGAAGGATTGAAGTTGAAGCAAGGAGTCAGGCTACCTCATCAAGGAGTTAGATTGGTAAGTGACCTAATGTTGCTTGGTCGGAAAGAGTGGAATGCAAGTCTAGTGTGGAGATGTTTTGATAAGGATTCTGCTAGAAGGATCTTGGCAATACATATTCCTCAAGCAAGTGTAGAAGATTGTTATGTTTGGGCCTCAGAATCTAGTAGTCATGTAATTAAGACGAAGGATGTGTATGACTTTCTGATGAAGAGAGATATTGACGACAGGGTTCAGTTTCTGGAGTACAGGTTTTGCCGAAAGTTCTGGAAGTGGGAGATCCTGCCTAAGTGGAAAATATTTCTCTGGAGGTTGATTCATCAAGCGTTAGCTACGTACGCTAATTTGAATAAGAGAGGTGTTAGGGTTGGTAATATGTGTTGCATGTGTCAAGAGCAGGTGGAATCGGATGAACATTTGTTTCGTGATTGCGAGGTAAGCAAACATGTTTGGTTTGCATCGGAATTAGGAATTAGGGTGGACCATGATTCAATGATTCCGATTGCTACTTGGGTTAAGAATTGGTTTCTGTATTTCTGGAAAGTCGATGGTAAAGAAGGATATAGAAGATGCGTGCTTGCAGCCATCCTGTGGGCAATTTGGGTTCATAGGAATAATGTGGTGTTTGGTCGTCATAAAGTGGAGCCGGGTGAGATTATGACTACAATTGGCAGAGAGGTTAAAAAAGTACAGGAGAGGAGGTTCATAAAGGAGAAGTCACTAGTTCATTGGAGTTCTCAGGGGGGGAAGGCAGAGATGTCATATAAATGTGGCCAGTTGAAGGGAGAACTCTATACAATTCAGGTGGGTGCAATATGGAGTAAGAAGAGAAAGGATCAAGGTTTAGCAGGTATTGCCTGGAATGGGCGAGGAGCTAGTGCTAAATTCCAAGGGGCTACCACAGTGTTTGCTACTTCGGCGTTGCAGGCGGAAGGATATGCGGTTCTCAGAGGGTTACAAGAAGCAGAGGTTCGACGATGCAGGAATATCAGGACTTTAACCACATCCAAGAAGCTTCTTCGCAGTTTAGTCGATGGTCAGGAGTCGTGTGACATTATTAGTATTGTTTTAGACATTAAGGAATTATGTAATAAGTTTGAATATTTTGAGTGTTGTAAAGTCCCTCGAGGTCAGCTTCAAGCACTTGGAAGTCAGATTAGGTAAATTAGGAATGGTTCTGGTCTAGTTTCGAACTTGTTTTCCATGTTTGTGTACTTACTGCCAAAAAAAAAAAAAAAGTATTTAGATAACCGATTTCAAAATATAGTTACATAACATAGTCGATATAATACAGAAAACACAACGCAGCGGCTGTTCACATAACACGAACATTCCAGACTAAGCTAATCTTTAACCTTCAGTTTAGTCCTGCAAAATAGCTGAATCTGCCCCCACCAGGACAGGTATAAGAGAACAAAACAGTCAGCTTACGCCGATACACAAGTCCCACCAGTTGCAAAATAGTAAGGTGGCTGAAAATAGACTTCATTTCGGAGTAATAACATAACTGTTGTTTCAAACACTTTTATTCGCTTAATTGCAAAATTAATTCCTCCTTTTGAATAATGTGGAAATAATAACAACATCATGAACATATCAAGTGACTTTCCATGAGCAACATTTATACTCTTTTCAACAATTACTTAAACATTTTTATACAAATCAAAATATTTCTAATTCTGGGAAGGAACACGAATGGAGGGCAAAGCTGATTCTCCAGACTTTTGAGGGACGTCTCCCCACCTTTCTTATTTTCTGCTTGCAAGATTTTCTAGGTCATTACCCTTCATAACGAAGCAATAACCACTCCGAAGCAATACCCGCTCCAAATACTTAAAGTGCAAACCCGCTCTGTGAGCGTTGTTCATCACTGCTTACGCAACTACTTCCCTTCTAAAACTAGACTTTTAATAATTGCAAAACTTATACTCAAATATACAAAAAAACTTTACTCTCAAATACTTGATGGAACCAACTTTCATAACTATCTTAATTTATCAAAACAAGTTTCGTAAAACAAGCTTGCTATGTCAAGTTCCACTATTTTTGGAAAGGTGACTTAACAATCAGGTTTCGATAGAATGTTGTGATTAGTTCGGGTAGTTAAAGGTGGTATTATCAAGACATGGTAGTATATAAAAGGTTATAGAAGGGCTCTTAAGATATGGAATTATCTCACACAAGCACCACATATGTCAATTCCCATGGTTTTCGGTTTGGTGTTAAAGAACAATGATTTTTATGCAAAGAGCACTTGTAACTCTTGTGCGAAGCCAAAGTTTTGGTTTACCACTTAAGTTATGAATAGGGCAGTAGGTGTCCATCATTCAAAAGTATTTTAAGAGCCAAAAGAACAAGGGGTTACTAGCTCGGAAAGCAATTAGGCGAAAAGTCGAGTTTTAAGTGTTGGTTTCTTCTCAAACGAAGGTTATACTTGTCATAAGTGGGAAAATACAAAACAAGGATTCATCAACACTCAATACATGGAATTTACAGAAGTATAGAATTAAAGTACAGCAACATTTAAGGCATTTAATCAAAGGTACACTTATAGTAGAAGCACGGTTTGATCGGTTTTAGAGGAACTTGACATGCAATGATTTATATTTCGGAAATCATTACCAAAACTCACATGCAACACATTGAAATCTACTACTTATAATTCATTAACAAATCAGTAAGTTCTCAACCAAATATACATTCGAATCTCTCACAAATTCCAGAAAAGGAGTGTTATTCAAACAACTAGAAAGCAAGGATTCGAAGGGTGGTTCTTGTGTACCTTAACTCGATGCTTATGAGTCAAATCTTACTTAACCACTTCTACAACTTCTCCAGCAATTCCTCAGGACTTTAGAGAAAACATCCATCACCTAAAAGTTAGCAATTAACCCAAAGAAATCAAGGTTCAAACTAATACACCTCAATAATGCTGAAATTCAGCCAAAACTCACCTTCCTTGGTTTTTCTTGATGCTACTATTTTGGAACCTCAAAAGTAATGCTTGGCTAGTGTGGAGAGCAACTTGATAGACCTAGGGAAGTGTTTGCATGCAAGAATCAGAGCTAGGAGCGAAGAGGAGCAAGCTGCCAAAAGCAGTCCTGCTGCTCGCCAGAAATGGCGTGAGAAAGGAGGAGAGGAGAGATGTGTGTTTGTTGTGTTTTTATGAAATGATTCTGGTGAAAATGAATGAGGACCTTCCTCTCATATATATGGAGAATGGGTAAGGGCAAAATCGTAATTTTCGATTTAGTATTAGGGGTAGAATCGTCATTTCCCATGCTTATGTATTAACCAGAATTTCCAAGGCTTTTAACTTGGACACTCTTCTCAATTCCCTCTTAATCCTTAATTATTCTTAACTAAATTTCTCCAAAGTATATTATATACCTTAATGGAAGTATCTTGACCTAATCAATCCTTAATCTCACTTCCTCGAGTAACAAAACGATATCAATAACTAATACAAATCCCATAACTGTGAGATGATACTCAACATTCTTAACATAATTCATGAATTACTCAATTATCACATAGCTCATGTTATTAGTTAGCTAATAACACGTAATATCTACATTGGCAACAAAATTCACATAACAGTCATTGTAATTTTAAGATTTCAAAACGTAACGGATGCAGCTTAATTTATCATCGTTAGCCCAATAATCGTGGATTATCGATTCTAATCTTAGCTTAATAAGTCAGGCTATTACACTCTACCACCCTTAAAGTAGTTTCTTCCCGAAACTTATAACATACCTTGGAATAATCGGGGGTATCGTTCTCGCATATCCACTTCTTTTCCCAAGTTGCTTCTTTTGTTCCATGATTGGTCCTCAGTACTTTAACCAAAGGTATTGTCTGGTTCCGTAACACTTTTTCCCGTCTTTCCAAGATCCTTATAGGTCTCTCCTTATAACATAATGACTCATCTATTTGCAATGGCTCATATGATAACACATGCGAAGGATCATGTATATATATCCGTAGTTGAGAGACATGGAAGACGTTGTGAACTTTGGACAATTCTACTAACAAGGCTAGTTCATATGCAACTTCACCAATTCTTCGCAAAACTTCAAATGGTCCTATACTCATTTTCCCTCGCAGCCCAAACCTTTTCACTCCCTTGGTAGGTGAAACATGAAGAAACACCTTATCTCCCTCTTCAAATTCCAGCTTAATCCTTCGTAAGTCAGCATACTTCTTTGGCGATCTTGCGCGACTCTTATTTTCTCCTGAATTACCTGAACTTGCTCCATTATATCTTGTATTAACTCAGGTCCAACTAGTATACCAGGGCTCACATCATCCCTAAAAATAGGTGTTCGACATTTACGCCCGTACAAAGCCTCGTATGGAGCCAACCGATGCTAGATTGATGACTGTTATTATAGGAAAATTCCACTAACGCTAATTTATCTTCCCAAGAGCCTTTAAATTCCAATACGCAAGCTCGTAGCATGTCTTCTAGTATCTGGATTATTCGCTCGGTTTGTCCATCCGTTGCTGGATGGAATGATGTGCTAAATTTCTGAGTCGACCCTAAAGCTTCCTAAAATTTTTCCCAAATATGTGACAAAAATCGAGTATCCCGGTCAGAGATAATAGCGGTTGGAACCCCTTGCAATCGAACAATTTCCCTGATATATGCATCAGCTAATTGCTTCTTGCTCCAAGTTCCTCCCATGGAAATAAGTCGGGCCGTCTTTGTCAGTCTGTCAACCACAACCCATACAGAGTCATTTTCCCTTCTTGATTTGGGTAATCCTGTTACAAAATCCATAGAGATGAAATCCCATTTCCACTCTGGTACTGGCAATGGCTGCAGCAATCCGGACATCTTTTTCCACTCAAATTTTACCTTTTGACAAATCAAGCATCTTGCCACAAATTGCGAGATGTCTAGCTTTAACCCTTTCCACCAGAAATATTTCTTTACATCTGAATCATCTTATCTCTACCTGGATGAACTGAATAAGCACTGCTATGCGCCTCTTTCAGAATCTTATTCCTTAATTCATTGTCATTAGGAATACACCATCTTCCATTTATCCGTACGCTCCCATCAGCATATAATTGGAAGTCTTTGGTCTCATTCCTTTCTATCTTCGACTTCAACTCCTTGATAAAGTCATCCTTTTCCTGCTTCCCCCGAATTTCCTCAAGAAGAGACGGTTGAATCACAATGGCATTTAATTCTCCCTGTAATATGTCTTTTGCAATCACTCGTAAATCCAACTGCACCAGTTCTTTATATAGCTCTTCTGGCACCGATATCAGTGAATTTATCTCCCGACGAGGTCTTCTACTCAGAGCATCCGCTACTTTATTTGCTTTCCCTGGATGATATTGAATATCTATATCATAATCCTTAAGTAACTCCAACCATCTCCGTTGCCTCATGCTCATTTCTTTTTGGGTGAAGATGTATTTAAGGCTTTTGTGATCAGTGTAAACCTTGCAAGCGATTCCGTACAAATAATGTCTCCACAATTTTAATGGAAAGATGACTGCTGCCAACTCTAGATCATGCACAGGATAGTTTTTCTCATGCGGTTTCAGTTGCTTTGAAGCGTAGGCTATAACTCGCTGGTTCCTCATTAGGACACACCCTAACCCTTCCTGGGAGGCATCGCTATAGACCTCAAACCCTTCTGTTCCCGAAGGTAGAGCTAAGACTGGAGCGCTAGTTAATCTCTTCTTTAATTCCTGAAAGGCCTTCTCGCATTTCTCCAACCACTGAAATTTTGTACTCTTCTTGATTAAATTCGTAATTCGTAGAGCTATCCGCGAGAAATTCTCCACAAACCTCCGATAATAACCAGCAAGCCCAAGGAAACTCCTAACTTCCCCAACATTGGTGGGTGCAGGCCATTCTTTTACCGCTTTGATCTTCTCAGGATCCACTGCTATACCCTCCTTGGTTACAACATGCCCTAGGAACATTACTTTGCCCAACCAGAATTCACACTTACTCAACTTTGCGTAGAGTTTCTCTCTTCGTAATATTCCTAACACCTCTCTTAAGTGTTCTTCATGCTCTTTGCGATCTTTGGAGTACACCAATATGTCGTCTATAAAGATTACCACAAACCAATCGAGCAAAGGCTTAAAGTATCTATGCATTAAATCCATAAATGCTGCTGGTGCATTTGTGAGCCCGAACGACATCACCACAAACTCATAATGACCATATCTTGTTCTGAACGCCGTCTTCGGAATGTTTTCTTCAACTATGCGCATCTGGTGATACCCAGATCTTAAATCTATCTTTGAAAATACCCCGGCCCCCTTTAACGGATCGAACAAATCATCTATTCGGGGTAACGAATATCTATTTCTGATTGTGATTTTATTGATTTCCCGATAATCTATACACAATCTCATTGTACCATCCTTTTTCTTCACAAACAACACTGGTGCACCCCATGGAGATACACTAGGTCGGATATAACCTTTTTGCAACAACTCTTCTAACTACTTTTTCAACTCTGCCATTTCTTCCAGAGCCATTCTATAAGGAGCTCTGGATATCGGCGTAGCCCCTAGCACCAAATTTATATGAAAATTGACAACCCGATGCGGTGGCAGTCCCGGTAAGTCTTTTGGAAATACATCCGAAAATTCCTTCACCACCAGAATCCCTTCAATCTTGCTTCCTTCCTTTTGACCCCCTGCCATTTGATTCAGATAACCAACACCCTCAGGTACTACTTCTGTATCAATCTCAATTATTGTATTATCATCCTTTTCCAGGCTCGCTCTCTCTTCCTGATATAAAATATTAGCTCCACCTGGGGACCTCAACCTAACAGTTCTAGCGTAACATTCTATCACCGCCCTATTCCGACTCAACCAATTCATTCCCAAAATCACATCATAATATTCCGGGTCAAAGGGTATCAAATCTACCCGCAAATCTGACCCAGTTATCTTAATTTCACAATCACTAAATATCCATTGACAACAAGGCGACTCCCCGTTAGGCATACAGATAGTCATATTTAAGGGTTGAACACAGGGTCTATATAGCAGGTTGCCAACAAACGTATTCAAAATAAATGAATGTGAGGCTCCCGAATCAAATAACACATTAGCCACTGAGTTACATACATGAAATTTCCCTGAAATCACATTACCTGGTATCTCATGCAGCGCTGGTACCTCATTCGCTTCTGTCTTAACAGCGAACAGGTTCGCTGGTGCTTTCCCCTGACCGACAGGCTGAACTCCCTTCTCGGTCCTACCATGACTCGAGCTTCTTTCTCCAGCGGTCAACATCAACATATTCCCGGGCTTATTATTTCCTCCCGACCTTCCCATTTCTTTTCATGAGGGACACTCACTAATTCGATGTCCAACATTCTTACACTTAAAACACACCATCTGCCCTGAACAATTCTTGCCATAATGATTCCTTCCGCAACGATTACACTTCCACTATGTTTTTCCACCCTTACTGTTCCCAACTTGCCCTTTGAACTTAAATGGGGCTGTCATCTCTGTTCTTGGTTTCTTGAATCCTCCCTCCTTAAATTTTCCTCCATTCCTTTTCAACCTAAACTCTTCATCCTTCATTTCTATTCGCTCCTGTTCTAGAGCGCGATCATATAGTTCTTCAAAAGTTGTATACGTCCCAATTCGCTTCTGGTACTTCAAATTCAGGCCTTCAAAGAACCGCATCATTTTCACTTTTTCATTGCCCACAAAATCAGGCGCAAATCGGGACAGTTCTAGAAACTTTGTTGCGTATTCCAACACTGACATCTTAGCCTGCTTCAGGAATAAGAACTCGTTCTCCTTCATTCTCCGCAATGCCGGAGGAAAGAGCTTATCCTTCATCTTCTCCACAAACTCCGCCCAAGTAAACTCCGGCTGCTGAGTTACTCCTTTGGTGGTGTTCCACCATATATCAGCTAGGTAGCCATTTTAACCTTCATGGTCTCAAGGCAACTGACCACGTCAAGTAACTTGCTCATGTATGTAATCCATTCCTCAAATTTGATGGGATCAGCTCACCATCATAAGTGCGTGGCTTATGAGCTGCTAAGCGCTTATAAAATTGTCCCTCATCATCATTCTTGTTTTGATTCTGTTTTTCAAGTAGTTCGAACAGTCGAGCATTCATTTCCTTCATTTCCTGTAACCGCTTATCTTTGCTATTCTTAGCATGCATCGATTGAGATGTGCCTCCTACGCTGGCCATTTACTTACATATTCAATTGCAATGTTCAGTTGGAATTCCACACATACTTCTCTTCATAATTGCACTTAATACATTGATTTCAACTTCCCATACTTATTTCATACACATCTCCATTTCAGAAGCATACCATTGTACTCATATTTCATGCATATATTCCATAATAACGTAGCAACTTCTTTTATTATTTTTCTTACATGCTTCATACAACATGTTGTCCTTATAGCAACTTGTCTCATTATTTATTTTACATACTTCACTCAAACATGATGGTTCTTATTATATAAAGACTTAAAATTACATAAAGAAAAAAATATGATAGCCAGTTTCCTTCTGCTTATCCCCACTCCTTGGCTTCACTCCCCCGGCTTAATCCAACCTGCACGGGTCATAGTAGTAGCCACTATCGTCACTACTGATTGGCGGAGTCTCGGGAACGTAATTAGGGCCACAAGTCTTACGTCCTTCCTCGGATCCGTAAGTAGTACTTGATTGGGTCGTGTAAGTAGTACTTGAACTTGGTATTGTTGGGGTTCTCGAACTAGAACGACTCTTAGTTCTACTGGATGACTCGTACCTACCTCCATACATCCTGGCCGCCCGTTCCTCCTCCCTATGGGCTATTCGCTCATACATTTCCCTCCCATAAGGGTCATTTGGGTAAATTTGCCCCTAGTTTTGGCGTGCAAGAGTGGTATCCATTTCATGCCTAACCTCTTCTACTGTGCCTTCCCATCTTATGAGACTTTTATCTATATCTTCCATGGTCACACCATACCCTTAAATTGCTCTCGTAGCCATATACAGTTTTAACAGACTCCAATAGACTCTATGAAAGCTAGCCCATGGCTCGCAGGACAGTAATGTCTTTATAATAACATATGCTTGGATTCCAGTCCGCCAATAGTGATTATTACTAGCAGGACCCATAACCTCATTCCATTCTTGAATATTCCCTAACACTTCATTGGCATGATCGATCGCATCATCCCACCATTTCCCTACCAGGGCATAGGTGTCGGGTTCCTTCAGAAAGGGTACATTTTCATTCACGCTCTCACTTGATCTACTTGAAGTCATCTACACAGAGTTTCTAATGTTTATATAGTTATTGCAAACATACTCTATACACATAAATACATATTCACATCATCGCATATTCACAACATCTGTAGACGTTGTCATTCTTTTTTATTTTTCAAAAATATTCCTATAATTATATATATATCGTTACTCATGATTTTTAAAATCCAAAATACTTACTTTTAGAGTTTTGGAAACCTGGCTCTGATACCAAGTGTAATAGCCCTCCCCAAATAGCAGCTTAATTACGACCAAATATAATTAATTAAAGAGCTAAGCTGCTAATTAGAGATGTTGTTAGTGCAGATTTCTAACCCACCTTGCCCTTAGGAGGTTAGGAAATCTGGAAGTATCTAAGCATATTATGAAAGCAACCTAAATTATTTAATTATTACATCATAGTCTAAGTATGTAGATAACCGAGTTCAAAATATAGTTACATAACATAGTCGATATGATACAGAAAACACAACGCAACGGTTGTTCACATAACACGAACATTCCAGACAAAGCTAATCTTTAACCTTCAGTTTAGTCCTGCAAAATAGCTGAATCTGCCCCCACAAGGACAGGTTCAAGAGAGCAAAACAGTCAGCTTACGCCGGTACACAAGTCCCACTAGTTGCAAAATACTAAGGTGGCTGAAAATAGACTTCATTACGAAGTAATTACATAACTGTTGTTTCAAACACTTTTATTCGCTTAATTGCAAAATTACTTCCTCCTTTTGAATAATGTAGAAATAATAACAACATCATGAACATATCAAGTGACTTTCCATGAGCAACATTTATACTCTTTTCAACAATTACTTAAACATTTGTATACAAATCAAAATATTTCTAACTCTGGGAAGGAACACGAATGGAGGGCAAAGCCGATTCTCCAGACTTTTCAAGGACGTCTCCCCACCTTCCTTATTTTCTGCTTGCAAGACTTTCTAGGTCATGACCCTTCATAACGGAGCAATACCCGCTCCAGAGCAATACCCGCTCCAAATACTTAAAGAGCAAACCCGCTTTGTGAGCGTTGTTCATCACTACTTACGCAGCTACTTCCCTTCTAAAACTGGACTTTTAATAATTGCAAAACTTATACTTAAATATAAAAAAAAACTTTAGTCTCAAATACTTCATAGAACCAACTTTCATAACTATCTTAATTTACCAAAACAAGTTTCGTAAAACAAGCTTGCTATGTCAAGTTCCACTATTTTTGGAAAGGTGACTTAACAATCAGGTTTCGAAAGAATGTTGTGATCAATTGAGGTAGTTAAAGGTGGTATTATCAAGACATGGCAGTATATAAAAGGTTATAGAAGGGCTCTTAAGATATGGGGATATTATCTCACACAAGCACCACATATGTCAATTCCCATGGTTTTCGGTTTGGTGTTAAAGAACAATGGTTTTTATGCAAAGATCACTTGTAACTCTTGTGCCAAGCCAAAGTGTTGGTTTACCACTTAATTATGAATAGGGCATTAGGTTTCCATCATTCAAAAGTATTTTAAGAACTAAAAGAGCAAGGGTTTACTAGCTCGGAAATCAATTGGGCGAAAAGTCGAGTTTAAGTGTTGGTTTCTTCTCAAACGAAGGTTATACTTGTCATAAGTGGGAAAATACGAAACAAGGATTCATCAACACTCAATACATGGAATTTACAGAAGTATACAATTAAAGGCCAGCAACATTTAAGGCATTTAGTCAAAGGTACACTCATAGTAGAAGCACGGTTTGATCGGTTTTAGAGGAACTTGACATGCAACGATTTATATTTCGGAAATCATTACCAAAACTCACATGCAACACATTCAAATCAACTACTTATAATTCATTAACAAATTAGTAAGTTCTCAACCAAATATACATTCGAAGCTCTCACAAATTCCATAAAACGAGTGTTATTCAAACAACTAGAAAGCAACGATTCGAAGGGTGGTTCTTGTGTACCTTAACTCGATGCTTAGGAGTCAAATCTTACTTAACCACTTCAACAACTTCTCCAGCAATTCCTTAGGACCTTAGAGAAAACATTCATCACCTAAAAGTTAGCAATTAACCCAAAGAAATCAAGGTTCATCCTAATAAACCTCAATAATGCTGAAATTCAGCCACAACTCACCTTCCTTGGTTTTTCTTGATGGTACTGTAATGGAACCTAAAAAGTAATGCTTGCCCAGTGAGGAGAACGACTTGATAGACCTAGGAAAGTGTTTTCATGCAAGAATCAGACTTAGGAGCCAAGAGGAGCAAGCTGCCAAAAGCAGCCCCGCTGCTCCCCAGAAATGGCGTGAGAAAGGAGGAGAGGAGAGGTGTGTGTTTATTGTGTTTCTTGTGAAATGATTCTGGTGAAAATGAATGAGGACCTTCCTCTCATATATATGGGGAATGGGTAAGGGCAAAATCGTAATTTTTGGTTTAGTAATAGGGGTAGATTCATCATTTCCCATGCTTATGTATTAACCATAATTTCCAAGGCTTTTAACTTGGATACTCTTCTCAATTCCCTCCTAATCCTTAATTATTCTTAACTAAATTTCTCCAAAGTATATTATATACCTTAATGGAAGTATCTTGACGTAATCAATCCTTAATCTCACTTCCTCGAGTAACAAAACGATATCAATAACTAATACAAATCCCATAACTCTGAGACGATACTCAATGTTCTTAACATAATTCATGAATTACTCAATTATCACATAGCTCATGTTATTAGTTAGCTAATAACACATAATATCTAAATTGGCAACAAAATTCACATAACAGTCATTTCAATTTTAAGAATTCAAAATGTAACGGCTACAGCTTAATTTATCATCGTTAGCCCAATAATCATGGATTATCGATTCTAATCTTAGCTTAATAAGCCAGGCAATTACACCTTACCCCTGCAATGCTGGACCGGGTTGCCCTAAGCGAATTCCGAACCGGTAATGGGACCTAGTTGAACCGAACAAGTAACAATAGGTGATTAAAATTAATCAGCTAAAATTGAAGTCATGCAACGAAATTAGCAACTATTTTTAGTTGCTATTTCCTTTTTTTTATTTTCAGTGAAATTAATCAGGGACGATTTCCCAAATACTGTCTCTAAATTTAGAGATGGATTCAAAAATCCGTCTCCAAATTTTGAGACGGAATTCGGAATCCGTCTTTAAATCTTATAGACGGATTTTAAGGATTTCCGTCCCTAACTCGAATTAGCGACGAGGTTTTTAACGACGGATGGGTTCCATCTCTAAATCCGACGCTAAGCACATATAGCGAAATTTTGGCCAATTTAGAGACAGATTTGTTCCGTCGCTAAAGACCAGTTTTTTTGTAGTGTAAAACTTGAATGTGTGGTACCCGGTTTTTTACTGTCTTAATTAACGGTCTGAATCGCACAAAAGACTCTCATTGGACTATGAGTTTTAGAAAAATTTGAAGTCGCCACCCTATTAATATCTGAATAAGGACAAATTTGTTTATCAAAGCATTTTAAAATCAATTTCAAGAAATATCGTTTAAAACGATGATGACTTCATATGGATAAAGCTTTTTTGAAAATTGGTCTTTCATACCATGAGATAAGGTTCGGGGTTTAGATTAAGATGTGCGAACGTTTGGAACTTGTCTCCTCTTCCGTTAAATGCGTTATTTTCCATTTTAAAGTAATCATGGCTATTAAAAAGAAAGAAAAAGCACATAATTTGAACATATACACATCAATAATTTTTATAAGGGCCAATATATCATTTGTACATGGTAGGTTTGAGCACTGAAGTTGCACTACGTACCAATCATTGCGGGATTGGAATCCACTCATTGATCAAAACCATTGTAGTTCGATCTTATGTCTCACCCTAAATGGCCAATTCCATTGGGAAAGAAAAGGAAAATAGATTATGAATAACTTACCTTTTAGAAATAGACAAATCTATTAGGAATAAGGTAATCACTCCAATTACTGATTAAAATGAGGTTAAGATGATAACTTCAATTAGTTATTAAATAGGAAAAATTCACATCAATAATCCCAACTATGGGCACTCTTCCAATATTAATCCCAACTAAAGATTATTCCAGTATAATCCAAACTATGGGGTGCATCTTCCGAAAACGATCCCAGCTGACCAGTGACTTACTAAACCGGTAATTTTTGCAATTTTTCTTAATTTATTTAATTAATTAAGTTAATAATCCACCACCCACCACCTAACCACCATTGACCACTACCACACACCACCTTACCCACCAGCGCACACCACCACATCCACCGTTAATCACCATCTCACGACCACAACCACCACCACTTACACAACTAACACATAATCTACCTCCACCGGAACCACCACACACACAATCACAAACACAATCACAAACACAATTACCCAAACCCACCAGAAAAACCCAGTACAATTACCGCCAACAACTACAGCTCCTCACTCCTCCATGGCCGGTAGAGGCAAGAACATCGGCGCTGGCGCAACCGCCAAGAAAGTCGTCTCTCGCAGCAACCGCCAAGAGGCAAGTACAATCGCCGCTGAGGTTCCTTCTATTTCCTTAATTTTTGCGTCCAATTTATTGTTCGAGTGTTTTCTTTGTTAATTTTTGTGTTAAATCAATTCCGAAATTCTCGATTCTTACTTCGATTTTCTTCACTTTCAAACCTAAATGCTGAGCGTGATTTATTTGAGGGAGGGGATGATGAGGTTGGGGGACTAAAGGTGGGGGCGAGTTGGCGGATTAGAGTTTGGAGGTGGGTTTGAGCGGTGGACGGAGGGAAGATGGTGAGGTGTTGGGGACGGCGAGGCGGTGAGGATAGTGAGGGAGGTCCAACGCTGGACGTCTGGTTGTTGATTTTGGTGGAGAGGTGGTGGCCGGTGGGTGGGTGATTAGGTGGGAGGGTGGATGGCATGTGGGTTATTTCAATGGTCTGAGGAAAGAGAGAGAGAGATACGCTGCTAGCAGGTGTCAAGGGAAAGAGAGAGTTTGAGATGTGAAGAAATTAAAAGAAAAAATAAAAATAAAAAATCTGCGAATTAGATTGCGCCACATAAGAAAATTAACCTGTTAAACAGGTTATAACAAGTAATGGATCAATTTGGGAAGACAACTGATATAGTTAGGATTATACTGGAATAATCCTTAGTTGGGATTAATATTGGAAGAGTGTTCATAGTTGGGATTATTGATGTGAATTTTTCCTATTAAATATGACGGATGATCAAGATAATCACCTTAATTAGTGATTAAAAATGAAGGAGGATCAAGATAATCACCATAATTAGAGATTGAAGATGGAGGCTAATATAATCACCCTAATTACACTAGTGGAAAAAATATCAAGTGCTCCGGTTAAAAACCGTACTAGTGCTCCGTATTTGACCCGTGGCAGACGTCATACAAGCACTTAAGTAATTATCAAGTGCTCCGGTTAAAAACCGCAGCACTAAGATCTACAAGTGCTCCGGTTGTCTGAAAAACCGGAGCACTTGTAAATTTTATATGTTCAAAATACATGAAGTGCTCCAGTTAGTAAAAGAAAACCGGAGCACTTGTGAATCAAGTGCTCCAGTTTTTTCCTAACAACCGGAGCACTTGACCCATTTTTTTTATAAAAAAAAAAAAAATCTTTGTTGATGTACAACAGCAAGCATACAGCAACAACAAGCTCAGGCATTCCCCACAAAAAACCACTAGCCATGAAATACGAAAAATGATAAGACATTCACACACAAAAACGCCAACACATACAAAATAACACCAAAGCCTACAAAATGAATAGTAACTATCTCTCGTGGATATATTATTATATATTACACTACCCAAAAATTCAATAAGCATAATTATATCACATTCATCTCTAACATGCACACACTTATATATATATATATATATATATATATATATATATATATATATATATATATATATATATAGTAGCTGCTTAAGAAAATTGATGCTACCTTAGATGCATTTGCTAGGGTAAGGGCTAACCCGGGAGCACCATGGCACCAAAGGACAAGACGATATGATTCACTTTCTTCAGTTGAAAGATAGTTCCCACCAGGGAAATGACCTCTAATCTCGTAGCACAAATTTTTTAAATCTTTTTGCTAATCTGTCAGCTCCATATTCATCAAAACGTGCAAGATTCCAGCTAAGCCATGGGCAGCACCCCGTTACTTTTTTCCATGCCTCTTGCACATCAGTGGACATCTCCCATTCCCTAATTTTTCTCCCGCTTTCATGATGTCTGAAACAATTTCCCTCTGGATAAAATGTCATCCATATCAGTTTATTACGAACTAAACATGCAAGAGAAATCTATGAGGAAAGGAGATCAAAAGAGCAAGACAACAAGATGTACCATAGTGGAATAAGATATGGTGTCTTCTCCGATATGCTTGTTTTGGAAGGAGCATGACCACAGAAAAACAGTTCTTCCATAGAGTAGCTCATGTGGAATATCAGCAGGAAACAAGAGTTCCTAAATAGATTTCCAATTGTATACTTCAAAGATGTTCACATTTTTGCGTCAAGAAGGTACGTGTTTGAACTCTGTCACATAGTGATTCAATAAATTCTCGTCACCAGCGTGTTTTGCAACAACAGCACCAACATCAAAGACGCCAGACCGTCCACATATAAAAGTTACATTTCTGAGATCGGATTGTCATCAAACAACATAAGTTAATTTATTCTGCTTGCTCTAATGTATAATACACCAATTTTAACAAATTTGCTGTCACATGAAGGCTAACCGTGGTCTGCAAGATGCATAATCACCCGAATTAATAAAATAATAATATAATTTACAACCAGTGACATTCAAATGACTATTCATAATTCACAACCAATCACGTTTATCAAACAACACGCTGACATTATTGCAATTTCAAATAAACATTGCTTACCTGGGGCATAGCCCGGGCCTAATAACTAGTTAACCTCTAAAAGCTGCCCATCATTAAGAGACTTCTAAATCACCTTTCTTGTTCTATTTTAAAGAAAATATTAGCCCCTCGTGTCTACTTAATGTACTCTTCAGGTCATCTAGTATAGCTACCATACATATGAGAGGAGCTTTGTATCCAAATGCGCACACCTCATGCAAAGATCAACTTAAGAACAACAAACCTTTTATAGAATTATAGTGTAGGAACGGGGCAGTAGGATACTGTGATAGCGGTAGCACCCAGCACAACTCAGCAGCAATAACTAACAGCACAACTCAGCAGCACGATCAGATCTGCAATTTCCAAAGTAAACAAGACATAAAAGCATGTTGGAATGAGAGAAATTAATCGTAGGGAGGGGGGGAGGGGAGAAAACACTTAAGACCATTTATGAGTTTTAATTTAAATCTTGTGCTTGAAGAATTGTGTAATGCATTCAAATTTCCTAAAACTGGGTTATAAGTGTCTTTTAAGATACCGAGTGAAGAAATAGAATAAGTACAAAAACAGAGCATTTAGTAGTGATGGGATTCGAACCCCATAACATAGCCACACAGGTCTAGGTACCGTTGATCCAAGTTTAGTTACACAATTACATCTAGAGCTTTGTTTATATCCTAAAATAAGAGGGGGGAGCTTACCAAAATAATAGGCTGAAGAGGCCTCCCCATCCCTCCCTGCTTAGCTTCACCCTAAATAGCATTAAGGGCCCCATGTTAGTAATATATAAAATAAGCCTATCACTTTCGTACAATGCATATAACAGGTGACAAAATTTTGCATTCTTCCCTAATGTGTTTGTTAGCTAAACGCATCCTTCCCTAATAGTATTTTCTTTTCCTGGTACCAGGTGCAACATTTTCTCAGTAAACGCAGAAGTAGATAGAATTTTGAGGCCAGGAGGTCGGTTGATAGTAAGGGATTCAAAAAGTTTTTAAACGTAAACTAGAGCATCATTTCTCCAGTTATCAGAAAGCCATTAAGAAGCAGAAGATGGCACCAATGATATTCCATGGCTATCAAGGGACCAGCCAACTGAACATAAAACTCAGGGGCTAAATCCTAAGAAAGGACACTACAATAGAAGCTACAAATATGTTATAATAGAAGCTACAATAGTTAGTATAGTTAATATACTAAGAGTCTAAGACCACAAAATGATGGTAAATAATAAAGAATATTACCAGGGAAACTCTTTATAGGTGAAAACATTCTGTCAATCAATGATTTTGCACCAGGTGAAAATCAAAACGGACACGAAAATGTGGTAGCATTAAGCTGCAGGTACACCCAAGAGAGTCATCAAGAGGAAAACACGTGTCTTCCCCACCAATGTTCCAAAGGAAATGGGCATACTTAGCAGCATAGTATAAGTTACTAGGATCAGCAGCAATTGCCTCTAAAATGGTCTCTTCAGCAGCCCATAAGTTGTTCCTTGCCACAATAAATTCGCGTATTTGTTATGTGCCTCGGCATCTTTTGGCTTCACCTTCACTTTCACTGCCCTTTTAAAGTATTCTTCATCTCTGTTGCAAATAACAAAATGTGCAGATTCTTATAACACATAAATGTAGTATTGCATACATTATAACTCAAATAACTAAACAAGAAACCAAAAGTAATACTGTAGTATAATAAGGTTTAGTTCGATTCAAAAAAATTTACCTTTTACATACTGCAATAAGTTGAGATATTTTCAACCTAAGCAAGCATGTGACAAATTACTTCTAGTTTTGTACATATTAGTGATTATTCAAGGCTTAAGATAATCACTCTAATTAGTGATTAAATGAGAAAAAATAATCGCCCTAATTAACGATTATTAAGGGTTAAGATAATCACTCTAATTAGTGATTAAATAAGAAAAATAATCGCCCTAATTAATGATTATTAAGGTTTAAGATAATCACTCTAATTAGTGATTAATTAAGAAAAGATAATCGCCCTAATTAACGATTATTATGGTTTCAGATAATCACTCTAATTAGTGATTAAATATGAAAGGTTAAACTAATCACCTTAATTAGCTATTAAAATGAAGGTTAGGAAAAAATCACCCTAATTAGTGATTATTCAAGGTTTAAAAATAATCGCCCTAATTAGTGATTAAATAAAAAGCTTGAGTTAATCGCCCTAATTAGCGATTAACTAACGATTGGAGATAATCAACTTAATTAGTGATTTAAATGTAAAGTTTGAGTTAATTGCCCTAATTAGCGATTAATCAAGGATTGAAATAACCACCTTAGTTAGTGATTACGTTTATAATTTTCAAGAGGTCTTAGGAAAAGAGGTTTGCTTCCTAATTGAAGGCTTTTGAGAAATAATCTTCATTGAAGACTATTAAGTCAAATTGAGAAAAATGATCAATTTGAGATCAAATTTGGAGATTGTGTTTGGCTAATTGGAATTTGGCCATTTAAACTGAGACACGTAAAACGGCCTAAAATCAATTTGGGGATCATAATTACCAATCTAATCATGTCAAATTATATGATTGATCCATTTGAAGATGGAGAACAAATTTAAAATGAAAGATGGATCATCATACAATTTAACTTAGTTAGATTTGCAATTTTTTCTCTTAATTGAGATTGGGTCATTTGATTCATATACTATGATATATTAGGCCCAACATGCACTATTTGTAACATTGGTTGCTCATTTTATCGAAAGATTGTTGAATCATTTATGAAAATTATGCATAAACATCTCCATGTTTTTTCATTAATGGAGTAATGTAATAACTATTTACAAAAAATTATTATTACAACAATATATAAAAGTTCTATGATCAATACAAATATTCAATCTTGATCTTCACCATGATGCTCCTTGGTCTTCATCTCCTTGAATGGGCTTTGGAATTCATGCTTGTTTGTAAACTTGTGAAAATTAGAGATTAATTAACCTCTTTGATTTTAATTTTTGATGACAATTTTTATTTATTTTTATTTGCATGATATAAGTGAATCATTTTAAGAGAAACTTAAAATTTCATGATTTTTCATTGACCTTTTCGTATAAAAAGAAAACATTTTTTATGAAACTTGAGTTAATCACTTTATTTCATTTTTCAGACTCCACTTTTATTCTTTTACTGACTTATAAAATTCATAGCATGTGATACTCCTATGGATAGGTCAGTGAGTGCTTTATGTTGTGTCAAAATTTCACAAGATTTTAGTGACAACTCGAATTATGGTGAATTTTATGCTAAAACTGGTCAAAACAGGATCTTTATTCAAAGTTTTCTTTGAAATCCAACTTACTGAACTTAGTTTGAAGTTACTTTTGGTATGAACATTCTACACACTTTGAAAGACTAGATTGGAAAATTTCACTTGAATTGGACATTTTTAAGACCGTTTATTTATTTATTTTCTTAACTGAAGAGAAGATCAGTGTTCTGGAATTTAGTTATTTGCATGAACGTTTTTGTAAAAATGAGATAAAATTCATATGAATATGATTTTTATGTTTTTGGAAATCTACGGATGTCTACTTTAAAGTTGATATTTTGAGTTTTATCTAAATGAGATTATTTTAAACTTTAATGACAGAACAAGCTCATGTGGTACTGGACAAAATAAGTTTTGCACAATCGAGTTGTATGATTTTTAATTAACTGTCCAAAATTTGTTTTTTATAAATTCCAAACTATTCTCATAATATGGAAGAAATTTTTTTAATTAACTATACAAACTTCATAGGAAAAATATTACATCCAATAAACTATTCTCATAATATCGACGAAAAATGAAATGAAGTACAAAATTAAAACTGACCATAATTACAACATCACAATTTCTTTTTATGGAGATGTTTATGCACAACTCTACTTGAATTTTATTTATGAAAACATGTTTTTGGTTATGAATAACAACTTGATTAACAAAAATCACATAAGCACTGTAGACATATAATAGTGTCTCCCCATTTAGTACCTTATGATGACCAATACCCCACTCTAATTGGTCCGGATCGAGGAAAGAATAAAGAACGAGCCTAAAATAGAACGTTTTAAGCCCAAAACCATTTTCTAACTCTTTTTTAAAAAGCCCATCTACGAAAACCTTTTAAAAGTAGTTTTTATGAAAGCCCAATTTTTAAGACCCTTTTTCTAGCCCAATTTATTTAATAGAAGTAGTTAATTATGTTAATTAGTTTTATTGATAAAAATATCTTTTATAAAAATCATCTTTCTCCAAATTGTTTTTTTAAATATCCTTTATCTAACTATTTTTTAAAATCTTTTAAAATCTTTTAGAAACCTATTATCTTTCAAAAACCTATTGCAACTCAACTACCTAAACCTACATATATACCCTCCTAACAATTATCACGACCAACACTCCTCAAAACACTCACCTACATATTCCATCGGCACTCATCTCACTCGACTAACACAATCTCACAACAAATATCTCTCAACACACTCGCACACCTTCATCAACCTCTAATTATTTTCCACCGCCTAATACTAATCTCCTCACAAAACTCACAACAATTTATCAACTCCATATCACCCTACGCCACATCACCAAATCACACCATACTCACCTCCATAATTCCTACAGCACCTAATACATATGATTCCCCTCAATTCCACTTCACGCCCAACATAATCTGAGCCAAGTCACCAATATTCGTTCAACACAACTCATACAAAAACACTACAGCAAAACGCATCATAATCACAAACGAATCAGAACACATACTGCAACTTTAAAACCTTGATTCATAATATTGTTTTGGTTGGACGCATGATGCAAACAACAAATCTTTTTCCTTTTTTAAAGACTCGTACGACAATTCAATTTTCTAAGATCCGTACAAATCAACGACCCCGGACGGTGGTAAATTTCTGATGGTCAACTAAATTAACTAACTTTATTTACTTTCTTTATTTATTTTTTATTATTTTCTTGAAGTTACTAACACTCTATTCATGATGTTGGTTATTAATATATTCCTACGACTGTACGTATTGTATATATTATACTAACTTCCTGCAATATTTTATTTTCTTATTTTTATTATTATTCATGAACATATTATTTTTTAATGCCTGATTGCAATATTTATCACCTTGTATTTATTGCTAAACAAGACCTAAATAAATGTTCTAACATTAATCAGATTAATTTGGACAACCTGCTAGGTTCCCTGTAATTTGATTTCCTAATAACATGTCACTAAAAAATAGTCTTTTTATGTGTTTCTTGAACCAACTTAGACTAGATATTTTTTAGGGTGTTGAAAACATTATATGATTATTATTTGGCATAAAATCTGCAATGAATCGGTATTGTACCCTCACCCTCGAAGTCAATCTTTGGTTCATTTTGACCATCTATGGAGCCTAGACGGGGAAATCTACATTGGATAATTTGTCCCTACGGTTTTCCCATATCCAATTAGTTTTATGATTCTTCCTAAAAAGAATTGTTGGTGACTTCTTTCAAAACAATTTTCAATAAAACGTTAACAGTAGGGTAGTCAACTCAAATACGCGCTCACACCGCGTAGGCGAAATATAAACACGCCTACAAATTGGCGACTCCACTGGGGAGGATTTTAAAAAATTAATTTTTTTAAATGAGTGAGTGAAAGTTGAAAAATACAATTCATTCTTTTTTTATGCCTTCCAATATGTTTTGCATATGCATGGCTATTTTTCAGCCACCATAAGGACACTCTACCTTGCCTCATTAGCACATGTTCTATGTGTGAGGTCACCCCCGGGGGGTTTGCGCTTTGTCCTTCCAAAAAGCTTCCTGAGCGATAGTGTTTGATCTTAGTCATAAGCAAACCTACCCAACCATGTCATTGTTCTCTTGTTCCTGGCTTGAGAACTAGAGTGCGTCTTACACGTGGCCACCTCTTTAAGCAAGGGTACGAAGCGTGCACTACAAAAATCCGCGTTATTAACGACCGCATTAATCAATCGGTAATGAATGAAAAATGGTCGGTAATGAAATTACCGACCGCTTAACAGTCGGCAGTGTTCCGTCAGTATATCGGTGGTCGGTAATTTGAGAATACTGACCGTCTAGCAGTTGGTAAAATTACCTACTGACTAGCGGTAGGTAGAATTGCATTTACCTACCACTAGTCGGTCGGTAATTCTCAAGCAAAAAATTTTTTTAAAAAAATGAAACCAGTTATCCACTGGTTTCGAATTTCAAAATTTTTTGTTGTTTTTGAAATTTAAATTTTAAAACAAACTCAAAAGAACACGTATCATCAGTGTATTCCATTTCTCTAACTTCCAAAAGAACAACATTTACAGTTGTTCATAACTTAGCATGAATAATTGCACCAACAAATTGAAAAAAATGAAAATGAGTATAACTGATGCAATTGATAACTGTAATGTTTATATAAATCAGGGTAAAGATATTCGATCCAACAAGAATTATGGATATGTAATCATACTATCTTAAAATAAAAAACTATTACAAAAGATGATAAGAATAATATGAAAAATATAAAGTTTCAAAAATCACCAAAATCTGAAAAAAGAAAAATCAAACTGTTCCTAAAATCTAGATCTAAACCTAGGCCATAGAATCAAATATAAACTATTCGAGTATGCTCGGTCTTATCCTCATTCGACTCTTCGATTTGGTTCGTGTTCTTTGTCTGGAATTCTTCATGTATGCCGACAAGAGTTACTTAATATGGGTTTAGAAGGGTGAGGAGTAATAAAAAAAGTGAAAATGATGAAGTGAGAGCAAGTGAAAAATGAGAGTTAGAATGAGAAGCAGAGGAAGAATTAATCAAAGATGAGAGTTAGAGGAGGAGGGTAAGAAAAGAGGAGCAGAGGAGTAGTGAGACGGCGGAGATGTAAGTTAGATGAAGTTAGGGTTTTAATTTTTATATGGGATACCTTATGAGGTAGAAAATGTTGGTCGCCTATTCCTAAAACAATTACCTACCGCAAAACGGTCGGTAATTATTTTTGGCGGTAGGTAAATAACAACTGTCACTTAATCAGTAGGTAATTTGTATAATACCTACCGATATTAGAGCGGTCGGTAAATTTCAGACGCTAAAGACGCGGATTCTTGTAGTTGTGGGATCAATCTCTTAGTCATGGACCCTTTTTCAGCCTTAACCTAAACCTGACCATAGTTGAACATAGAACTTGACATTTAGGTTGGAACTTTGCATGTTATTATCCTACTTGTGCATATTTGTGTGTGCTTGACATTACTTGTTTCATATTATCGATGTTTTGAGTCAAACATCTCAAACGATTTTACGCGACGAGGAAAAAAAAATTAAAATCGTCTCCACCTTAGCTACGCTCAGCGCATTCATACTGCGTATGATGCAGATAGGCTGCGTGTCGTGCGTTCTGTGTTGCGCTCCACGCCTCTTTCTGCATCCCACGCCATCCATCGCGTCCAACACTTCTAAACGCGTGTGACGTCGTACGTGACCCTATAGCCTATCGGTTTCTTTTTAAAAATTCCCCATCTTTTTTCTAAAAAAAATTCTATCACCTTCCTTTTTCTCCACAAATTCTTTGTTTTTTTAAAAAAATCCATCTAAAAAATAATTTCAGTCTCTAATCCCCTATCGATTTCAAAAATTTCTATCCATATCTTTTACCAAACTATATCTCCCATCCTTTTTTAAAAAAAAAATGATCTCCCATCTTTTTTGAAAATTCATCCTCATCTTTTTTTTTTTTTTTTTTTTTAAATCATTCTCCTATCTTTTACAAAATTTCATCCCATCTTCAATCTCCTATCTACTTCAAAAATTCATTCATCATCCTATATCCTATCTTTTCATGTATATTATCCATCCTTTATGTGCATCAATTCGAATTTTTTTGAGTGTCCATCTTGTTGTAAAAGTCTCGTCCGCCTAGGAATACTAACTCCATTAGAAGTCCATCTAGCTCATATATCTAGGTTAATCCAGTTTCACTCCATTTAGAGTTATTCACCTCATGTAACTCTATCCCTGGTAGGAGTCTTAATTCGCTTGAGTCCCATCAATCTTACAAGTCTATAATTCATAGAAAGTCCATGCATAATAGGAGTCGAAAACCATTAGAATTCTGTTAATATTAGGATTCTAAATCCATTAGAATTCCATCCATTTTAGGAGTCTAGGTCTACTAGAGTTTCATTCACTTTAGGAGTCTAGGTCCACTAGAGTTTCATGCATATTAGGAGCCTAGCATCCTTGAAAGTTCGTCAAATCTAGAATCCTAACGTCATTAGAAGTCTATCAAGTCTAGGATTTCGTATCAATTAGGACTGCATTCATACTAGAATCCTTTTTGCACTGCATAGTCCATCATTCATACACCTCTTGCATAATTAGAGTTCATAAGCATTTAGGAGTCTCATTGCATCCATACTCTCCATTTCATTTCATGCATTCCGCGTTTAGAATCCTATACTACAAGCGATTTGATTCCCACTTTTGGGATATGTAGGCAACCTTTACAGGTTCGAACGCATAGATTGAGTCAATTATACATGCGTTAGGTCTAAGTGCATCCAAAATTATCATGCATGTCTACCTTCTCCCTACTATTCAACTAATCTTTTCTATCAATCTTACCTTACGATATTCAATCAATTTCAAAAACTTACTTTTTCAAAATCAATCCTACACCCTTTTCTATTCTACTCTTTTTCAAAAGCATTTACTAAACATCATCATACACGACATTTACAAAAATATCTTCAAAATTAATCCATCATCTTTTCCTTATAAAAGATAAAAACAAGGGGTTCCTTTCAAAAATGCATTTCAAAAATTCTAAGTACATTCCACCTTCATTTAATACAATCCAATCCAATCCAATCGATTCAATTCACTTGCATTCATTCTAGACCCATATGCATTAGAGTCCATTTTGCATTCATACTTCTAAATTTGAGTCCATGCATTCATATTAAGCTCGCTAGCATTAGAGCCCATCTTAGGCCCATATAAGTCTAGCTCATGTCAAAATCTAGACCCCTTTGCATCTTTATGTGAACCCTAGTATATGTCAAGCCCAGTCCAACTCTAAACTAAGTCTATTCCAATCCATTTCCAAAGTCAAGCCCAAGTGCATTTCAAGTCTTTAACTTCAAATTTCGATATAGGACTAAGTCCAAAATTAGGTCCATATAAGGACCAACTCATTTCCTAAGTCTAATACAATCTATTTCCAAACCCATATAGGACGAAGTCCAAACCATTAAGTCTAGCGAAGCTAGCATCTCCTAAAGACCATAACGGCACCTATTGACCTAGCGAAGCTAGTCACCCTTAAAACCATAACGGCACCCTTTAACCAAGCGAAGCTAGTCATTCTTAAGACCATAACGGCATCCTTTGACCAAGCGAAGGTAGTCATCCTACCATTATAGCACCCTTTGACCTAGCGAAGCTAGTCATACTTTAAGTCCATAACGGCACCTTGACCTAGCGAAGCTAGTCATCCCTTAAGTCCATAACGGCAACTTGACCTAACGAAGCTAGTCATCTTTGTAAGTACATTACGACACCCTTTAAGTCCATAACGACAACTTGACCTAGCGAAGCTAGTCATCCCTGTAAGTCCATAACGGCACCCCTTAAGGCCATAACGACACCTTGACCTAATGAAGCTAGTCATCCTTTAAGTCCATAACGGCACCCTTTGACCTCGCGAAGCTAGTCATCCTTAAGACTATAAAGGCATCCTCCGAGTTTAGCGAAGCTACTCCTATAGCAATCTAAATCCTCGAGTCTAGCGAAGTTAGTCTGCCCTAAGTCCATAATGGCCCAAAATCATCAAGTCTGGCAGAGCCAATTCTTTCCTAAGTCAAACGAAGCTAGCATAGGCAATCCTTCTGAGTCTAGTCCGCTTGCATAGTCTAGTCCAGTCCAGTATAGTCCAATCCACATTTGCATCTGCATATAGTTAGGCCCATGTCGCCATCATAACCATAATCATACCCATTTCTAATCATTTCCCATCCCATTTCCACTTTCATCTTCATTTCTCACCTCTCATTTTCGTTTTCATTTCTCCATCCCTCATTTCCATTTCTCGTTTCGAAAGCATCATTTCTTAAAATTTACGAGGTCCATTCGATTTCTGTTCAGGACAGGTCGTGAGATTATAACTTGGGATAGTCCAACAGAGAGGCAATAAGGTCAACCTACTCCCAGACTCGTCAAGCGCATCCTAACCTTTTCAGACGAATCCTCCTACTCTTCTGAATCATCATCTGAAATGGGGGACACTAATGAACAGCTCAGTGCCAAGATTCATGTTTTACTAATTCCTTTGTTGTCCTTTTTTCTTTTTTGCAGCTGCCACCAAGTCCGTCCTCAAGAGATATTGGACAGGAGACATCAGAATGTCTAAGTTCACTGATACTCTTTGGAAGGATTTCAACAAGACCGGCTCTGACAAGAGAGCTTATACCTTGGTTAGTCCTCACACTTATTATATACATATATTTTTTTTTAAATGAAGGCGGCCAACTTTGGCCATCCGTCCACCTTGATTTGGACGGGGGTCCCTTGCGGAAGGAAAGCGACTGAGCTTGGCCGGTTTCCTTCTGTAAGTGGCCTTCATCCGGAAACAAATTTCTTTTTGTTTCTGGATGCCCCCGTTTACTGGGGTTTTCGGACGAAGGTCCTATGCAGAAGGAAGATGGCTAGAACTGGCCGGCCTTTCTCTGCTAAGGTTCTTCGTCAAATATAGAAGACCTTTCAGGTTTTTGGACGAAGATACGTCACAAACGGAAGGCGGCCATATTTGACCGAACTCCTGATGTGAGCAAGTCTCGTCCAACTCTGAAAAGTCTATTCCGTCTCTGAACAAGGACCTTCCCACCAAGGAAAGGAAACGGTTGTACTTGGCCGGCTTCATTCTTCGGGGGCCTTCATCTGAATCTTAGGACTCCTCTTAACGAGTATCCGGAATCGGCTGTTCTAGGTCGGCTTCCTTCTTCGTCTGGATATGGCATTATCTTCTTGGTCGGCTTCATTAAGCAAGTAGGGAGCGTCCAAGATCTTAATATCTCTGTTTTTTCTGGACGATCATGATTCTAACTTAATTCATTTTTATTGCAGAAGAATGCCCCCACGTCTAAGACGTTGGCTCGAACCAGCAACTTCAAAAAAGCGGTCGTCAGCTACCGGGGTTCAACCCCCTCTGAAAAAATCCAAAGGCTTCACGGCCAAGAAGAAGACGGATCGTCCGTCTACTCAGAAGGCTACTCCCTTCAATCAAGGGAAGGGAGACAGGTCCAACCCTCTGTCAGTTGGCAAACCTTTGAAGGTGGACGATTCATCGGCCATCATTCCGTTCATGAGGGAGGTCGACCCTGTCAAGCAGCCGGACGCGACTGATAATTCTGAGAACCAACCTAAGATGGCTGATGAAACAAAGGGTCAGCCGGACGCGGCTGTTAAAGAAGGTTCGGCTTATAGTGGGCCCGTCGCCCAACTGGTGGCTCAAATGCCACCAGCTTTCAGATCCGCTTTCTTATCCTCGGGTGAGTCGTACTACTCCAATGTAGTTCGGACATTGCGTGTTGCTTACAAAATATGCAAGCTGCTGGGCGGATGCTGAAGTGGGCTATTGAACTTAACATGTTTGACATATCTTTTGAACCAAGGAAAGCTATTAAGGGGCAAGCTTTAACAAATTTCACAGTTAAGCTTACTCGGCCAACTATGGAACCGATATCTAATCCGGCCGAAGGAAGGAAGCACTGGATGCTCATAGTAGATGGATCATCCATTGTCAACGGATGTGGGGCAGGAATCATTTGTCAATCTCCGGAAGGAGATAAATTTGAATATGCACTAAGGTTCCAGTTTCAAGCGTCCAACAATAAAGTTGAGTATGAAGCACTTCTAGCTGGGATCAAGATGTGTAAGGCGGCTGTGGCTTTAGAGATTGAGGCCAAATCGGACTCTCTCTTAGTCGTCAGTCAAGTCAATGGAGATTTTGAATGCAAAGAAGCATCAATGAGCAAATATAAGCGTCTGATCAAGGATGAGAATGAGCCCTTAAAGCATTTTGTTCTCGACCAAGTACCAAGGTCAGAAAATCATCAAGCTGATGCTCTCTCAAAATTGGCCAACTCAGCCGATTGTGATGCACCAAGAACAGTATTCAGGGAAGTTAAGACGAAAAAGAGTATTGAGCAAGAACATGTCATGTTTCTTAACCGAGGGGCAGTTTGGATGGAGCCCATTATAGAATTCAAGAAGACAGGACGGCTACCTTCAGACCCTATAGAGGCTAATTATGTAAATGCCCGAGACAAGTGGTTTGAACTGTGGGATGAAACCCTGTACAAGAAATCATTCAATTGTCCTCTTTTGAAGTGCATCAGCAGGGAAGATGGACTGGAAGTACTGAAGGAACTCCATGAAGGAGCACTCTCACATTGGGGGAAGAGCCTTGGGAGAAAAGGCCTTAAGGAGTAGGTATTATTGGCCTACTTTAAAAGAAGATGCTCTGGCGTATGCAAAGAAGTGTGATAGCTGCCAGAAATGTGAGAACTTGCATCAGAAGCCGTCCAACTACCTAACCCCCCTCTTGTTCCCTCTCCCTTTTGGAAAATGGGGCATGGATATTCTAGGACCCTTTCTTGTGGCCGCTGGGCATGATAAGTTTGTCATTGTGGTTGTGGACCACTTCACTAAATGGGTAGAAGCTAAAACAATGCGGGGTATAACGACGAATGATGTCAAGGGCTTTATTTGGAAGAATATCATAACCCGGTTTTGCATGTCGCAGTCCATCATTTTTTACAATTCCCCACGATTTGAAACGCCAAAGCTGAAAGATTGGTTGGCAGAAAGAGAAATCAAAGCTCACTTTGCTGCAGCCGCCCACCCACAAGCCAATGGGCAAGTAGAGTCATTCAACAAGATCCTATGAAACGACATCAAAAGAAAGCTGGACAATGCCAAGGGACTAGAACTACAACTGGTGTTATGGTCCATTAGAACCACGGCCAAGAACTCTACAGGTGAGACACCTTTCATGTTGGTCTATGGAACTGAAGCAGTCTTGCCCATTGAGATTGAAGAACCCACCTTAAGAGTCATGATGTACACAGAAGAAGCTAATTGGGCCGCCCTGCGCACTGCCTTGGACCAAGAACAGTGGTCAGGTGCAATGCACTATTGAGAATGCAATTGTACAAGCTGTGAATGGCTCGGGACTTTAACAGGAGAATCAATAGATGACCACTCAAAGTAGGGGACTTGGTTCTGAGGAAGATGGAAGCTGTTGGACGAGCAAAGGAGCTGGGTAAGCTGACACTAACTTGGAAAGGGCCCTACCTAATAGGCCAGGAATTGCGAAGCGGAACTTTTCATCTTCAAGATATGGATGGACGACCAATACAACGCACATGGAACTCAGACACACTGAAGATGTACCATGTCTGATTCAGATAGTTAACGTCCAATACTAAGTAGTTTGTAATCCCACACAAGTGTCACGGCACAAAAAAGAGAATTAGAAATGTATACATGTACCTTGGTACTTAGCCGAGCAACATTCATATAATACAATTTCTACTTTCTCCCTATATTGTTTCTTTATTTTTACTAAGTTGTTCACTTTGTGGCATTTTTACCACCAGTTAGTCTAGTGGTCTAAAAGTGACATTAACTTAGATAAATTTAAAAGAGAACTATAAACGTCCAAAATCAAAACTAAGAAACGGACATCACAACATGGAATAACCATTTCTCTGATGCACATTTCTTCCTCAAGGAGACCGGCCAAAATGTAATAAACGTAAAAGGTAGATTACATATCTGGTTAGCCAAATAGTGATAATATCTAGTAAGAGAAACATGATGGTCCCCTAAAAGGAAGCCGACAAAAAATAAGTAAGCCTTAGTAAAGGAATCTTACTTTCAATTGCAAGGTCAGCCAAGTAGTAATAATCTTAGTAAAGGAAACGTTACTACAAGACGAATACTACTTCCTAAAGGAAGCCGGCCAAGTACATGGTAAGCCCATAACTCAAGGTCGGTCGACTTATCCACATACAACCTCGTCCAAAACGAGAGTCCCACAGGGGTTCGAACTTCAGTGGTTGTTCTCCTTCTTGGCACCAAGCTCATTTAGAATAATAGGGCCAGCATAGTCCCAAAAAGCGGGGGGAAATAAGTACATAATTTGGTGCTGTCCAAAAGATGAGGACGAGTTACATTCGAACTTGTATTTATCTAAGTACATAGTTCAGTGGCCATCCAAAAGATGAGGACGAGTTACATTCGAACTTGTATTTATCTACGTACATAGTTCAGTGGCCGTCCAAAAGACTAGGATGAGTTACATTTGAACTTGTAATTGTAGAAGTATATGGTTCGATGGCCGTCCAAAAGATTAGGACGAATTAAGGTTGAACATATATTTGTAGAAGTAAATTTTTTGGTGGCCGTCCAAAAATTTAGGACGAGTTACATCCGTATTTTTACAAGCATAGCTCTGTGGCTGTCCAGACAATTAAGACGAGCTACATTTGTACTTGCATTTATACAAGTATAGCTCGGTATCCGTCCAGAAGTCAGGACAAACTTATAAGAGTGATGTTTGAATAAATAGTAGTTCACAGAGCGTCCAGAGTCATTGGACGACCACATTTAACTTAGCAATGTTATCGGATGTTATGAGATTAAGACCAAAGACAAACATTGTTAGATAAGCTAAGAGATAACAACACAGTTTGGAAACAATATATTGTTCATTGATTCTTGCCAAAAAGATTTACAAACTAATCTACGAGGCGAACAGAAAAATACAAGGAGAAAACTAAGCTACACCAGCATTCGGCCTTGATACAACAAAAAACAGAGCCTATAACTAAGCTCCCTATTCAGCAGGAGGTGTATCTTGGCCGGCAGGGGGTCCTCTGGACTCTCTTGGCCGTCCGGAGGATGTTCTTCTTCATCAGCCTCCTCATCAGATGAGTCTATGAAAGTGGGGGGTTCTCCGGCCGTACCTTCGCTCTAGGAAGATCCTCATGAAAGAGCAAGCGACGTTCAAAACGAGGAACGTCCTCAGGCACGACTAGCATTTCAAAAGCACTTAGGGCCCAGCCCTTGGACGTTTCAATAATCTTGGCTAGGGCCTCCTTGACGTCATTGAAGGATTGAACCACCTCCTCCTTTAGTCGTTCATTTTGAGCACTTCGGAGGACGTTATCCCTCCTAAGTTGAGTAGCGGCCAAGAGACTAGTATTCCTCTCCTCTTTCAGCTCGGCCAAAACAGTGTCCATTGCTAGCTGCCATTGCTCTTTGTCATCAAGATGCTCGTTAATCTTGACGAGATAGTTCTTGATTAGGGACTCATATTCAGCTGACTGCTTCTCCCAGGCTT
This sequence comes from Beta lomatogona, assembly GCA_947646795.1. Taxonomy (NCBI): domain Eukaryota; kingdom Viridiplantae; phylum Streptophyta; class Magnoliopsida; order Caryophyllales; family Amaranthaceae; genus Beta; species Beta lomatogona. The sequence continues at coordinate 175,243 of CANSNZ010000357.1, forward strand.
CCCGAGATTGATAGTGCTTGGTTTCTAGCAGTTGGCAGTCATACATGGCCTTATCCCCGGCCGTTGTAGCTTGATGAAAGAGGTGCATGTTCTCTTTCTTAAGCTCCCTTGCCCAGACTTCAGTTATTACGCAGCGAGCAAGAAGCTGTAAAGAAAGAATGATCGAAATATATGCCCAGTCTTCAATGTATGCTTCCATGTTCCTTCCCAATTGTGGCTGAAAGACCGTGTTAATCAATCTTTGGAAGGTGGCCGGTGCATTTCGGAGGCCAAAAGGCATCCTCAGCCAACCATACAACCCTTTCTCTATAATGAAGGACGTCTTATCCTGGTCCTCTAGCCACATGGGAATTTGATGAAATCCTGAATATGTGTCCATGAAGCTTAACAAAGCATGGCCGGCCGTGGAATCCACCAGACGATCTAACTTAGGCAGAGGAAAACTGTCCTTGGGATAGGCCTTGTTGAGATCAGTGTAGTCCACGCACATCCTCCATGTGCCATTAGGCTTTGGTACCATGACCACATTGGCTATCTAGTCTGGATAATAAGTCTCTCTAATGAACCGAGATTCCAACAACTTCTGAACCTCTTGGTCGACGGCCTGATTTATAGCCGGCCCTAATTGTCTTTTCTTCTGACAAACTGGTTTTAAACTTGGATCAACATTCAGCCGGTGGACGTCTATGTCTGGATCAATTCCAGGCATCTCTCCAACACTATAGGCAAATACATCTTGAAACTCCTTGAGCAAATTTACCAAAATGCCCCTTAACTCAGGAGTAAGGGAAGATCCAATCTTTAAAGTTCTTTCTGGACGAGCATCATCGAAACAAATGTCTTCTGGAACCTCTACAGGCTCTGGACGTTAAATTGCTACGCCCATGATGGCCATCACTTCTCCAGATGAGGGTGGTTCTTCTTTGACGGGCACTTATTTCTTTTCTTGCTGGGAAGGTTTTCGGACGTTCTCCTTGAGGGAGCTACCTGCGTTTAAGGACTTTCAATTGTCATCCTCAGATAGGCCACTAAGTCTTTTACAATCTTGGTCGTTTTCCCTTCACCAACGACCTTTATCTGGTCCTGCTTCTCTGCTTTCAAAGATGATGGTTTCAAAGTAGTTAGGTAAAATTCTGTAGTCGCCTGTTGGTCCCCATACAAGGAACCAATTTTACCACCATCACATTCAAACTTCATGAGCATCAGGTGAGTGACTATCACTACCTTAACATGATTCAGAGTTTGCCGTCCAAGATTGACATTGTAAGCTGTCAGGTCTAGGACGGCCAAGAACTTGATGAACAAAGTACGGGAGGCCTCCTTCTCTCCAACTCGGACGGCCAAAGTAACTGTCCCCATAGGGTGAATCACTCCTCCCCCAAACCCAATGATTGGATAGTGGACGGAAACCAAGTTCTTCTCATCGAACTTCAGTCTAGACAAGCAATCTGCACTTAGGATGTCCGTGGAACTTCCAGTGTCAATCATAATTCTTCTTACTCTCAAATTTGCTATCTTCAACTCTACAAGCAAAGGGTCATCATGAGGAGTTTTCAACTTCCCCCGATCTTTCTCACTAACTACCACCTTACGGAAGGGCTCAGCCTTTGTCTGACCAGTTAGTAAGACTTGGCCGAGCTCCCTGAGGTTGTTTTTGTGCCCTCTATTGGTTTGTCCTCCAGCAGCAAATCCTCCTGAAATAACAAGAACAACATCCTCATCAGTGCTCTCACTTTCCTTCTTCTCGCTCTGACAATCATCCTTCCTCTGAAATTTCCTTCCCCCATTCGGGCAAGTATGAGTTCATCTTTCTTTTTCGAGCTAAATCCTCTAAAGCCCTCTTAAGGTGTTTACATTCATTGCAGGGCCGGCCCTGAGGGCTGTTTGAAGGGGCGGTTGCCCAGGGCCCAATGAAATAAGGGGCCCAGCTTTTGCAAAAAAAAGTCCAAAGGTTTTGAACCACCAGATAATAGGTTTTGACAGTGAGTTTCCTTCCCTCTTGGGCCCTCTCAAATCTCAATCACCTCTGAAACTCTGACACGAACCCTTCATAATTACTTCCTTCTTTCTCCATTAACACACGTTTTTCCAGAAAAAAAAAAAAAAAACAAGAGAGAGATTTCGGATTCCTTCAATTTCACCATTGAGTGAATCCGAATCCGAAATCGAAATAAAAAACCCACAAAAAATAGAAAAGAAAATCCCAAAACCCACAAAGAGGAGAGAGGTTTCGAATTTAGAATCTAAATTTAACTCAAATTCTGAAAGGAAAATGAAAATGCAGCTGAGTATGAAAGAACTAGGGAAGGAAGTATTTGAGAAAATAGAGAGAGAATGGAGAAACTGGGTTCTTTTTTCTGCTAGCAGGTTCTATTTTTCTTACTTTTGTGGGTTTTTTTTGTTATTTTATTTTCAGGTGTTTTTGGGTTTTTAATATAGTTTTTGTTTGAATTGTGAAAGTTGAGTTATTTGTTCATTGATATTTGAGATGGATTCTTTCTGTTTTGTCTGTGGAATTTTCTTTTCATATATTTTTATATGAGAGATTTGATAGATTTTGTGGGCTTGTATGTGAAAAGTTGACGTGTTGTTTGTATAATTGTTTGTTGGGGTTTCAACTTTCAATTAAATTAGTATAGATGTGAAGTGAGAAGTTGATAGGAATTACTTGTTGTCTTATGTATATTAATTTTTATACTAATTCCTCAAACGTTGTTCATTTCAAATATTGGGTGCCATTGATAAATTTGTTTTTTAAAAAATAGATTCTAATGAGAATGATAGCGTAGGCCGTAGAGGGTACAACAAATGTATAATATATACTTGTCATGTTAAAGGGCCCTCATTTATCATACCGCCCCGGGCCTAAAAATTGTCAGCACCGGGCCTGATTCATTGGTCTCATGACCGCAGCCCTTGTGAAAATGACAGTACTTGCTCTTGTCTTTATTCTAGTAAGGAGTCTTCATCTCAGCTGGAGCCTTGAGCTCATAGTGATCCTTTATCTCTATGAGGATGTAGTATTGATCTTTGCTAAATTCTATGGGATCAGCTGAAGATTCATATTCTTTTCTCTTTCCTCGCCTGGATGAAGTGGTTGTGGAGGTTATGGCCCAAGTCTCAGCCTTCTTAGGATTGCTCTTTTTTGCCTGAGCCACCTGTAACACCCCCGCCAACCCGAACCCTTTTTCATTTAATAAAACTCGAGATGGGGGAATATCCACGAGGGTTTGACTCAACGGGCGTGCTACCGCCGCACTTATCTCCTTGGAAATAAATGCAAGTCTAGGTTAAAGTATAAAGCATATACTAAATTCAAATAAATTAATCCTTACAACCAAGTAAAATGTTCATTAAATATTACAAATTACTTAAGTGTTTCAGAGTTCCAGCGGAAGCTAAAACATAAGCTAAGTGGATGACAACTCTAAATGATCTCCTTTGTTCCCCCGTCGATCACCCACCAACACAAATACATTGAAAAAAAAACAAGAGAGACAAGCTCCCAAAAATCAGTAAAACTGAGTAATTCCAACTCCATCCCGTAAATTACTTAAATTGAAAATACTTTGTAAAATAGTAGGTTAGTAGGGTTAGAAAGCATAGCACACATACACATATATATATACAATGACTAATCAAATAATTAATTCAATTATTTAAGGAGAGGAAAGAGAATGCCAGTAAGCCGGGGCCAAACCCCTGTAACCACTTACTTCAACATTGTAGGCTGGGGTCAATCCCTTGTAACCACCTACGGATAACATAATGGCCATCATAACAGAGCCCCTAGTGTGCACACCCCTTCTACTTGGATCACAACAAGATAGAAGGAAGACAAGTAACAGAAAATCAGCATAGTAACCAGATAACCTGTAGTTGGCCGCTAAACCTTCCATACAGGGCAATCTGTTCATCATTTCCCTCCGATATTTCACTTCAAGTGATTAATAGTTTTTAATTCAAGTCATCACATATCACATGTACACATATGCGTCAATTTATTTAATCAAGAGTGAATACATACACTTATTCCAAATCCAGAATTCAATTCATACATAGCTTAATCCGAGAGCCCATTCGTATTCATTATCATAACCGTCACTTGGTTACATTGATTAACTCATAATCATCCAATTATCACATGTTCTTGATAATTTCCAACTTTCACTCATGACGTCAATATTAACAATAACGATAACAATAATCTTAGTAATAGTAATATTATAAATGGTAAGAATAGCGTTGATAATAATAATAATAATAATAATAATAATAATAATAATAATAATAATAATAATAATAATAATAATAATAATAATAATAATAATAATAATAATAATAATAATAATAATAATAATAATAATAATAATAAAAATAATAATAATAATAATAATAATAATAATAATAATAACAATAATAATAATAATAACAATAATAACTTTACTAAATGACATTAAGCGATGTTGATCAAAAGAATAAAAGATTAGTGATTAAGTTGCTATTATTGACGGTGTTAACAATGTTATAATAATAATAATAATCATCATTGTCATATCGTCCGTTATACAAGTCATTTCATTTGTCATACTCATTCGTCGTGCATAATCCATAACTATAAACCATATTCAAATCCATATTATAAATCACATAATCACATAATTAATTCGTTTTGTTCTAACGGGATCTATGTTTAGATGGACATCGGAGATTACCTCGTGACGTGTGCCCAAAAGTTAAGTTCACGAACGGATTACACTCTTAATATTTCTCGTCTACGCAATCGGAGTCTACAATAGATATTAACGAGATCTAAGTTAGTTACCTAAGTAACCCATTTTTATATATAAAATAAACAATTTAAATAATTCAATTAACTTTAAGAAATTCTTAATGATTTTAAGAAAGTTTATAAATCAAAGTTTATGGTTTTTATATCATTTATGAAATCATTTTAAGTACTCACAAAATTACTTCAGCTTAAATTTTAATAACTTAAACAATTATTTTAAACATAGAAAACTAACTTCATTATACTCCTTATTTTATTTTAGAAAATTAAAAAAAAAATATTATCAAGTTATAAAAGATTAACTTAAACTAAATATACTAACTTAATAAGATAGGCTAATTTAGGAAAGTCAAAGGTTTTGGTTCTAAAAGGAAACAAGTAAAAGGAAAGAGGAAAGGATTTTTCGTTCTTTGTACTGATTCAAGGAATCAGTTCCTTCATCCTAAAACAAAAACGAACAAGGAAGGAGGGAAAACAGAGGGGCTCGAAGCAGGGGGAGATGGTGGAGTTTTCTGGTGGCGTTTTGGCCGGCGCACGGCCAGTGTTCAGGCGACGGAATTCAGGCGGGAGGATGGGTCAGGCAGGTCGAAATCAGGTGGTGTGCGGTGGTGGCTGGCGCGGGCTGCAGGGGACGCAGCAGAGGCGCCGCGATGGGGAGAACAGGAGCTGGCGGTTGTCGCGGCTTGGTGGTTCGATTGGTGGTTCAGTGTGGTGCGGTGATTTCCGATTGTTTGGTGGTTCAAAGGAACAGGAAAACAGTTAATGGTGGTTTTATTTTTAATTTATTCAGTTTCAAAACCAAAAATCATAAATTTAGGAAGAATAAGAAGGAATTGAAGCAAACCTTTTTGAATTGTTTGCTTGAGCAAATTGGTGAATAAGGTTCAGTATTTATAGAGGAGATTGGCCAGAAATCTTGGGCTTTGGTCAAGCTCCATTAATGGTGGAGGTGAGGTGTGAGGGCTATGGTGGTAGCTCTTTGAAAATTTGTCCCTAAAATCTGATATATTGTGGACTGAAATTCAATTTTCCTACTGTCAAAGGCTGCAATTTTGTTGAAAAATTGGCTCTTGTGTGCTGTAAATCAGGAACGAAGGAAGGGAGGGGAGGGAAGATGGTGAAAACTGTTTTCACCCTCTTTTTTGTTTTTATTTATTGTCCTTTTTCTTTTTGGCTAAGAGGCATATGGGTTATGGACTTGGTATTTGGGTTTGGATTGCTAAAAATGGATGGACACATGGACAAAGATACCAACAACCAAAAATAAAGAATTTAATTAATTATAAATAATGAAATGAATAATAAAACAAGTTAATGATTTATTTTAAACTTGTTAGATAAAACAAATCTAAATGAAATCATTATTTTAAAAAACATAGTTATCAAATAAAATCTCATTATCATAAAATAAATTTTAAGTGGAAATAATATTAAACCTTAATAAATAATAATCTTTAAAAAATTCGGGATATTACATTTACTCCTCCTTAAAAACAAAGTTCGTCCGCAAACTTTAAAGTTAGATGTTTAATATTAACGAAACAGTAGCTTTGCGCTTTGTTAGTATTACATTCGGTCCCCCTTAAGGAGTTTCCTCCCTGAAACTCGATAATCGTACCTCAGAAAAGAGTTCAGGATAACGCTTTTTCATTTCATCTTCCGCTTCCCAAGTTGCTTCCTCGGTTTGATGATTAGACCACAAAACTTTAACTAACTTTACTGTCTTGTTCCGGGTATTTCTCGTTTTGGAATCAAGGATTCTAATAGGATGTTCTTCAAAGGTGAGGGTCTCATCTAGTTCAATGGTTTCAGGTTGGATGACATGGGAGGGATCGGGGACATATTTACGTAGTTGAGACACATGAAAGACATTATGAACATTGGCTAACTCTGTGGGCAAGGCTAATCTATAGGTCACTTCCCCAATTCTTTCGAGTATCTCATAAGGTCCGATATAACGATGACTCAACTTTACTTTTCTACCGAACCTCATTACTCCTTTGGTTGGTAAAACTTTCAGCAATACTTTCTCTCCAACTGCAAACTCTAAATCCCGTCTCCTTTGATCGGCATACGATTTTTGTCGATCTTGAGCTACTTTCATACGCTCTTGAATCAACTTCACCTTGTTGGTAGTCTCTTCAATCATTTCTGGTCCCAAATTCAACGACTCATTCACATCGCTCCAACATATAGGACTCCTACATTTCCATCCATACAACGCCTCATAAGGATGCTCGAGTGATAGCTGTTGTTATACAAGAACTCAATGTACATCAAATGATCATCCCAATATCCTCCGAAATCCATCACGCATGCTCTCAACATATCCTCCAAGGTCTGAATGGTTCTCTCCGTTTGACCATCTGTTGCTGGGTGGAAGGTTGTGCTGAATTTCAATAGTGTACCCACGGCTGTCTGAAGCTGTTTCCAGAACTTAGATAAGAATCTCGAGTCCCTATCCGAAACGATGTCCTTCGGAACACCATGTAGTCTAACCACCTCATTAAAGTAAGCATCCGCCAACTCTTTCAACGACCAAGTGTCCTTCATTGCCACGAATCTTGCCTTCTTAGTCAAACGGTCCACTATTACCCATATTGCATTCTTTCCCGACCTCGTATTCGGTTACCCCGTGATGAAATCCATAGAGATAGATTCCCATTTCCATCCTGGCACTTCCAAAGGTTGCAATTTCCCTCCAGGCTTCATATGTTGTATTTTCACCTTCTGGCATATTAAACATTTTGCCACGAAGTCGGCTACTTCTTGCTTCATCCTAGGCCACCAAAAATGCTTTTTCAAATCCTTATAAAGCTTATCTCCTCCTGGATGTATGGAATACGGCGAACTATGGGCTTCCCTTAGAATTCTCATCTTGAGTTCCTCATCCTGTGGCACACACAATCTCCGTTTATACTTTGCAAAACCATTGCCGTTGATCTCGAACTCCGGTGCTTGACCACATTCCTTCATCTCTCTTAACTTGCTTAACCACTTATCTGCAGCTTGTTTCACCCGAATCTCCTCAAATATGTCCGGTCCAACAGTAAGAGCATTCAACTAAGCTTTCACATAACCGGGCTCAACTATTTCCAAACTCAATCTCTTAATCTCCTTACACAGTTCATCGGCTAGCTAGGATCAACACATTTAGCGAATGAGCACTCTTCCTACTCAACACGTCAGCTACTTTGTTCGCTTTTCACTCTTGATACACTATCTTCAAATCATAGTCGTTTATAAGCTCGAGCCAAGGTCTCTGTCTCATATTCAGCTCCTTTTGTGTATACAGATACTTCAAACTCTTGTGATCTGTATAGACCTTGCATTGCACTCCATACAAATAATGTCTCCAGATTTTCAGTGCAAACACGATCGCTCCTAACTCCAAGTCATGAGTAGGGTGATTTTGCTCATGTGGTTTGAGTTGTCTCGACGCATAGGCCACTACTTTACCATGTTGCATCAAGACACACCCAAAACCTTTCTTTGAGCCATCATTGTAAACTTCAAATCCTTCTACTCCAGAGGATAAAGTCAATACTGGGGCTGTTGTGAGTCTCTTCGTCAGCTCTTGAAATGCTTCCTCACACTTACCATCCCAATGAAATTTTGTTGTTTTCTTCATCAGGTTAGTGAGAGGTTGGGCCGTTCTCGAAAAATCTTTCACAAATCTCCGGTAATATCCAGCTAAACCCAAGAAACTCCGTACTTCGGTGACGTTCTTAGGTTGAGGCCAATCGGTCACTACTTAAATCTTCGATGGATCTACGAAAACGCCTTCTTTTGATATCACATGACCCAGAAATGAAACTTTTGCCAACCAAAATTCACACTTCGAGAACTTCGCGTACAATTGCTTCTCTCGAAGAATCTTTAGAACTTTCCTTAATTGATCCTCATGCTCTTCTCTATCCTTCGAGTACACCAATATATCGTCGATGAACACTATCACGAACTTATCCAAGTATGGCTAGAAAGTCCTATTCATGAGGTCCATAAAAGCTGCGGGAGCATTAGTGAGTCCAAAAGGCATGACACTGAACTCATAATGGCCATATCTCGTACAAAAGGTCCTCCTAGGGATGTCTTCTTCAGCGATTCGTAGTTGGTGATAACCTGATCGTAAATCGATCCTGGAAAACACTGTTGCACCCTGCAGTTGATCGAACAAATCCTCGATCCTTGGGAGCGGATATTTATTCTTTACCGTGGCATTATTCAACTCCCTATAATCGATACACAACCTCAAAGATCCGTCTTTCTTCCGAACAAACAATATCAGGGCTCCCTAAGGCGAAACACTAGGTCGAATGTACCCTTTATCCAACAATTCTTCCAACTGCACCTTCAATTCTTGCATTTCTGCAGGTGCCATTCGATACGGGGCCTTAGAGACAGGTCCTGTTCTAGGGACTAAATCGATCTTAAAGCTCACTTCTCTCTCTGGTGGCATTCCTAGAAGCTAGCTCTTCGGGAAATACATCCGGAAACTCCCTTACTACCGGAATTTGAGTCAACTCCTCGTTTTCCACGCTTACGTCCCTTACTTGGCACAAGTAGACTGGGTAGCCTTTTCTAAGATAGGTTTGAAGGTTCAGGGCTGAGATTATCTTGACATCAGGCTAGAAGGTTATGCCCTTATAAGATATCCTATTTCCCTTTGGTCCTCTAAGAGATATTTTCTGGTCATGACACTCGATTTTGGCTTTGTACTTGGCTAACCAATCCATTCCCAAGATAACATCAAAGTCTTTTAGGTCAAAAAGGATAAGATCGGCCGGTAATTCAAGCATCCGGCTATGACTACAGGGATACTTTGGAAAAGAGATTTACAAGAAACAGGTTTCACCGGTGGGCATGGCTATATTGGCTCGACAAGACTGGTTAGACTTGAGGGGATACTTATAAACAAAAGTGATAGAAATAAAAGAATGAGACGCTCCAGAATCAAAGAGTACATAAGCAGGGCTTGAGTTTACGAGAAATGTACCCGTCACAACAATGGCATCGGTGTAAGCTTCAATTCGGCTCATGACATTTACTCTTCCATTGGTGTAGCCTCCATTGTCATTCTTTCACAAGTTTCCATTTCCACCTCCAAAAGAGCGGTTGTTCTGGTTCCCGTTCAATGCAGCATTGTTACCATTGTTCCCAATAGATCCATTTTGAGCTTGCTTCTTGGGGCAGTTGAACGATTTGTGACCTACTTCTCCACACTCGAAACATTTGATCCTTTCACCCTGACAAATGAACCCTGGATGGCTCTTGGCGCACTTCCTGCAAATAAAGTTCTTTTGGTTCCTATTTCTTTGATGGGCCTATTGTCCAGAATTCTGATTGTTGCGGTTCTTGTAGCGTCCACCATTGTTATTGTTGTTTCCACCATTGTTGGGTCTTTTGTCGTACCCTTGGCTGTTGTTGTTGCGGGTAGGTTCCTTCCTTTTGTGTCTGCCTAGCACCTCCCTTTCACGCTGTAAGATTCTCTCCAAATTCGAAGCTTTAGCATACGCTTCTGCGGAAGTGGTAGAGATGCTACCTCCCATTCGAGTCTGAAGATCAAACTTAAGTCCGTCTTCAAAATCCTGGGCCTTAGTTCCTTCATCTGACACTACAGTTGGCCAGAATCGGGTATACTCATTGAATTTCTGAGCGTACTCTTGCACACTCATGTTATAGCTCTGGTTGAACCTACTAAACTCATTGTACTTTTGCCTACGAATGTGCTCGGGGAAGAATCAAGCCTTAATTGCTACCTTAAATGCTTCCCAGTTAAAGTTCTCTTGAGCTTTAATAGTAGGTCCTACACTTTCCCACCAAGTATCGACATCTTCATGCAGATAAAAGGTTGCTTGGTCTACTTTATGGGCCTCAGGCGTACCCGTGGCCGTGAAAATCTTTTCGAAATCTCTTATCCAGTTCTCGAGAAGTAGTGGGTCTTCTCTCCCAACAAAGGTTGGTGGTTTCAAAGCGGAAATCTTTTTCGCCATTGCAGCTTGCATATCGTCTCCATGGTGGTTGTTGTTGATCTGGTTTTGAAGGACTAAGCTAAAGCTCTGAGCTAGTTGCTCAAGAGTCCTAAGTCGTGCTGCAACTTGTTCGGGAGTTTCGGCCATTAGGTTTTCTTGTCGCCTTGCTCTAGATCGCGTATAAACGTATTGCATAAGCTACCTGCGTTATTCACATTGGTATTTCTACCATTCACATTGATTCTTATATAAAGGCTAATTCACATAATCATGGTTCACACCATTCATTCATTTCATACTCAATTCACATATCAAAAGTTCATCATTCATTTCATACTCAATTCACATGTCAAAAGTTCATCATTCATTACTCCAAAAGTGCCATAACAATTCGTTCATAGTAGCATAAGAGTTTTCAAATAGTCAAATAAGCATTAGTCGCACCATCCTTGACTACGTTAACAAGTTAATTGGTCTTTTACGACCTTAATTAGAAATCTAGGGGTCAGGGCTAGATATTTGGGTTTCTAGTCAGCATACTCGGACGGATCCTCGTCTTCACCTTCTTCTCCGTCTCCATCTCCATTGAGATTTACAATGGGTGAGGCAGGGTTGCTTCCTACTTCTTCATCGCCACTATGGTTAGGTTCCTCGTCATCAGTGGGTAAATAGTCATTAAGCCACTTGGCCCTAGCATCGAGCATTCTTTTCTCTAGGTAACTCAACGTGAGATACCACCTTTCAATGTGTATCGTTCATAGTTTGGCCTTCCACTTTTCAGAATATTATAGTATTCGCTTTTGATTCCGGCATAAGGACCATCGTCGGGGAGAGTGTGAATCAAAACATCGGCATGTCTAGGTGGCGTGAGGTAATCTGAATGCCTGTGGCTTTCATTGAGGTGGTAACACTTCATTGTTAAACGTAACCTGTAAATATAAGCTGAAACAGACTCTCCTACCCTCATTCTTAGAAGGTAAGGTCCTTGACGAGGGGTTCTGGTGTATTTCCTGCGGTCAAACGTGTCTTGGCCATCTAATCAAATATCATAAACAACTAATAAGTACCGTTAGCGAGTACTTTCATACATGTACACATAACCCATTCGTACCCATACTAAACCCGTACTTCACATTTTAATCGTAATTCACTTTTCCTAAATAATTTATTATTTTGACCTCCTAAACCAATTTTAAGTTTTACCTTATTTGATTCATTTTCCCTAATTTAATAATTTTAATCTTTCCCTAGTTAATCTAAACTCGGCTCTGATACCACTTTGTAACACCCCCGCCAACCCGAACCCTTTTTCATTTAATAAAACTCGAGATGGGAGAAAATCCACGAGGGTTCGACTCACGCCAATAATAATAATCGTAACACTTATCTCCTTGGAAATAAATGCAAGGCTAGGTTATAAGCATAAAGCATGCTAAATTCAAATAATATTAATCCTAATAATAATCAAGTTACTAAAATGTTCATTAAATATTACTAATTACATAAGTGTTTCAGAGTTCCAGCGGAAGCTGAAACATAAGCTAAGTGGATGACAACTCTAAATGATCTCCCTTTGTTCCCCCGTCGATCACCCATCTACACAAATACATTGAAAAGAAACAAGAGAGACAAGCTCCCAAAAATCAGAAAAAGTGAGTAATTCCAACTCCATCCCGTAAATTACTTAAGTTGAAAATACTTTGTAAAATAGTAGGTTAATAGGGTTAGAAAGCATAGCACACATACACATATATATATATATACAATGAATAATCACATAATTAATTCAATTATATACGGAGAGGAAAGAGAACGCCAGTAAGCCGGGGTTAAACCCCTGTAACCACATACTTCAACATTGTAGGCCGGGGTGAATCCCCTGTAACCATCTACGGATAACATAATGGCCATAATAACAGAGTCCCTAGTGTGCACACCCCTTCTACTTGGATCAGAACAAGATAGAAGGAAGACAAGTAACAGAAAATCAGCATAATAACCAGATAACATGTAGGTGGCCACTGAACCTCCCATACTGGGCAACCTGTTCATCATTTCCCTCCGATATTTCACTTCAAGTGATTAATAGTTTTAAATTCAAGTCATCACATATCACATGTACACATATGCGTCAATTCATTTAAATAAGAGTGAATACATACACTTATTCCAAATCCAGAATTCAATTCATACATAGCTTAATCCGAGAGCCCATTCGTATTCATTATCATAACCGTCACTTGGTTACATTGATTAACTCATAATCATCCAATTATCACATGTTCTTGATAATTTCCAACTTTCACTCATGACTTCAATATTAATAATAACTATAACAATAATTTTAGTAAAAGTAATACTATAAATGGTAAGAATAGCGATGATGATGATGATGATGATAATAATAATAATAATAATAATAATAATAATAATAATAATAATAATAATAATAATAATAATAATAATAATAATAATAATAATAATAATAAATTTACTAAATGACATTAAGCGATGTTGATCACAATAATAAAAGATTAGTGATTAAGTTGCTATTATTGAACGTGTTAACAATGTTATTATAATAATCATCATTGTCATATCGTCCGTTATACAAGTCATTTCATTTGTCATACTCATTCGTCGTGCATAATCCATAACTATAAACCATATTCAAATCCATATTCTAAATCACATAATCACATAATTAATTCGTTTTATTCTAACGGGGTCTACGTTTAGATGGACATCGGAGATTACCTCGTGACGTATGCCAAAAAGTTGTTCACGAACGGATTAACACTCTTGATATTTCTCGTCTATGCAATCGGAGTCTACAATAGATATTAACGAGATCTAAGTTAGTTACCTAAGTAACCCCTTTTTATATATAAAATAAACAATTTAAATAATTCAATTTACTTAAAGAAATTCTTAATGATTTTAAGAAAGTTTATAAATCAAAGTTTATGGTTTTTAAATCATTTATGAAATCATTTTAAGTACTCACAAAATTACTTCAACTTAATTTTTAATAACTTATACAATTATTTTAAACATAGAAAATTAAATTCATTATACTCCTTATTTTATTTTAGAAAATTAAAAAAAAATATTATCAAGTTATAAAAGATTAACTTAAACTAAATATACTAACTTAATAAGATAGGCTAATTAGGAAAGTCAAAGGTTTTGGTTTTAAAAGTAAACAAGTAAAAGGAAAGAGGAAAGGATTTTTCTTTCTTTGTACTGATTCAAGGAATCAGTTCCTTCATCCCAAAAAAATAAACGAACAAAGAGGGAGGGAAAACAGAGGGGCTCGAAGCAGGGGGAGATGGTGGAGTTTTGTGGTGGCGTTTTGGCCGGCGCACGGCCAGTGTTCAGGCGACGGAATTCGGGCGGGAGGATGGGTCAGGCAGGTCGGAATCAGGAGTTGTGCGGTGGTGGCTGGCGCGGGCTGCACGGGACGCATCAGAGGCGCCGCGGAGGGGACAACAGGAGCTGGCGGTTGTCGTGGCTTGGTGGTTCAGTGTGGTGCGGTGATTTCTGGTGGTGTGGTGGTTCAAAGGAACAGGAAAATTGTTAATGGTGGGTTTTATTTTTAATTTATTCAGTTTCAAAACAAAAAACCATAAATTTAGGATGAATAGGAAGGAATTGAAGCAAAACCTTTTTGAAATGTTTGATTGAGCAAATTGGTGAATAAGGTTCAGTATTTATAGAGGAGATTGGTCAGAAATCTTGAGCTTTGGTCAGGCTCCATTAATGGTGGAGGTGAGGTGTGAGGGCTATGGTGGTAGCTCTTTGAAAATTTGTCCCTAAAATCTGATATTTGTGGACTGAAATTCAATTTTCCTATTGTCAAAGGCTGCAATTTTTGTTGAAAAATTGGCTCTTGTGTGCTGTAAATCAGGAACGAAGGAAGGGATGGGAGGGAAGATGGTGAAAATTGTTTTCACCCTCTTTTTTTTCCTTTTTTTTTGTTTTTATTTTCCTTTTTATTTTTGGCTAAAAGGCATATGGGTTATGGACTTGGTATTTGGGTTTGGATTGCTAAAAATGGATGGACACATGGACAAAGATACCCACAACCAAAAATAAAGAGTTTAATTGATTAGAAATAATGAAATGAATAATAAAACAAGTAAATGATTTATTTTAAACTTGTTAAATAAATCAAAACTAAATGAAATCATTATTTTGATAAACATAGTTATCAAATAAAATCGCATTATCATAAAATATATTTAAAGTGGAAATGATATTAAACCTTAATAAATAATAATCTTTCAAAATTCGGGATATTACACCACCTCTTCAGGCTTCTTGGACTCAGGATGCTTGGCCTTAGCATAAACTTATGTGGCGTGTATGAATGCCTCAGCTTCCTTCAACGCTTCCGCAAGAGTGGTGATTTTCTTCTTAACAAGATCAAACTTAAAACTCCCTGGCCTCAGCCCCCGGATGAAGACGTCAAACGCCACTCCAGCATTAATATCCTAATTCTGCAACGCTTCTAGATTGAATCTCTTAACAAAACTTCTAAGGGCCTCTTTTGGTCCTTGGACGACCTTGCCCAAGTGCATGCTTGTCTTTTGTTCATGTCGATTGGCTACTGTAGACACATAATCGTGTCTCCCCCTTTAAGGGTTCAATGATGAATTATACCACGATTTTAGTTGGCATGACCCAATGCAGGAGCAGTCCGAATAACCAGGCAATGTGTGCTTTAAAATAATATTATAAAAGCCCAATTAATCATTCATGATGATTAATTGTAAGTTCAACCAGTGAAATGCTTTCTAAAGTCCATTTTAAAAGCCCAACTGAATATTTATTATTCATGAATATTTTTCTAATATTCATTGTTTTGATAAATATTTTTTTCTCAAAGCTTTTATTATTATCTTTTACCCATAAAATAGATTCTCAACCCGGAAAATTCGATCTTCGGATTTTTTCGGGATAAAAAAGGCATCTTAAAAGCACGCGTAACATTAAAAAAGGAATATTCTCGAATATTCCGGATTTTGCGCCAGACGCTGTGGCTGCGCTCAGCGCGCCACGTGCGTCCAGCACATTGGTCGTATTGCGTCAGGCACTCCAATGAGCGTTTGACACCTGGACTTGTGACTCACACAGAGTCCTGTGCCTAGTGCAAGTCTTGTGTGAGACGCAACATAAAAATTTATCTTTTCAAAAACGCGTTTCCATGTGCAAAGTTTTAATTGGACGGACCACGTCAGGAGGCCAACCTGGCCAGACGCGTGTCCTCGCGCCTGCCACGTAGGCTTGCGCCAGGCGCAGGGTGTGCGTCAGACGCACGCGCTTGTTTGCCTATAAATACGGGCTGATTTCTCGAATAAAAGACAGGTTCGAATTATTATTTTTACGCACTCACATACTCTCAAAAACTTCGAAATACCCTTCGAATACAAAACATACAAAACACTTTTGATCTTCTACACTGATTCTGGTTCCTGATTCTACTATATTCCTGGTTTTAAGATTGCTTCGACTGAAGGTCACTACGCTCTTCGATCTAAACCGCATAGGTATAATCCTGAGGGCTCTTGAATAATCATATTTATTTCATTGAAGTTACTAACTCTTTTCTTGTCATGATGTAGATTTTTAATTAATGATCGTGGTCCTTTTGTAAATTTTAACCTCTTTTTTTTATATTTTATGTATATAATATTCATATTGTTATGATTGTCTTGCATTCCTTTTTATCACCCACATGTTATTATTGCTAAACAAGACCTAAAGAACTGTTCTAATTAATTCAGATAATTTGCACAACCTATTAGGAACCTTGTAAAATGATTGCTTAATAACTGGTCATTAAATAATTAGTCTTTTGTGTGTTTCCTGAACCCATCTAGATTACTTATTCTAGGGTGCTTTAAAATATTGTTTGATTATTCTATTGCATAAAATCTCCTGTGAATTGTTATTTAGTATAGGCCAGCAATGGGCAATATAGTTCATGGTTTTTATATCATTTATGAAATCATTTTAATTACTCACAAAATTACTTCAGCTTAAATTTTAATAACTTAAACAATTATTTTAAACATAGAAAACTAACTTCATTATACTCCTTATTTTCTTTTAGAAAATTAAAAAAAAGTATTATCAAGTTATAAAAGATTAACTTAAACTAAATATACTAACTTAATAAGATAGGCTAATTTAGGAAAGTCAAAGGTTTTGGCTTTAAAAGGAAACAAGTAAAAGGCAAGAGGAAAGGATTTTTCGTTCTTTGTACTGATTCAAGGAATCAGTTCCTTCACCCCAAAAAAAAAACGAACAAGGAAGGAGGAAAAACATAGGGGCTCGAAGCAGGGGGGGATGGTGGAATTTTGTGGTGGCGTTTTGGCCGGCGCACGGCCAGTGTTCAGGCGACGGAATTCGGGCGGGAGGATGGGTCAGTCAGGTCGAAATCAGGTGGTGTGCGGTGGTGGCTGGCGCGGCCTACAGGGGACGCAGCAGAGGCGCCGCGAAGGGGAGAACAGGAGCTGGCGGTTGTCGCGGCTTCGTGGTTCGATTGGTGGTTTAGTGTGGTGCGGTGATTTCCGATGGTGTGGTGGTTCAAAGGAACAGGAAAATTGTTAATGACGGGTTTTATTTTTAATTTATTCAGTTTCAAAACCAAAAATCAGAAATTTAGGAAGAATAGGAAGGAATTGAAGCAAACCTTTCTGAATTGTTTGCTTGAGCAAATTGGTGAATAAGGTTCAGTATTTATAGAGGAGATTGGTCAGAAATCTTGAGCTTTGGTCAAGCTCCATTAATGGTGGAGGTGAGGTGTGAGGGCTATGGTGGTAGCTCTTTGAAACTTTGTCCCTAAAATCTGATATTTGTGGACTGAAATTAAATTTTCCTAATGTCAAAGGCTGCAATTTTGTTGAAAATTGGCTCTTGTGTGCTGTAAATCAAGAACGAAGGAAGGGAGGGGAGGGAAGATGGTGAAAACTGTTTTCACCCTCTCTTTTTTTCTTTTTTTTTTTGTTTTTATTTTCCTTTTTCTTTTTGGCTAAAAGGCATATGGGTTATGGACTTGGTATTTGGGTTTGGATTGCTAAAAATGGATGGACACATGGACAAAGATACCCACAACAAAAAATAAAGAGTTTAATTGAATAGAAATAATGAAATGAATAATAAAACAAGTAAATGATTTATTTTAAACTTGTTAAATAAATCAAAACTAAATGAAATCATTATTTTAATAAACATAGTTATCAAATAAAATCGCATTATCATAAAATAAATTTAAAGTGGAAATGATATTAAACCTTAATAAATAATAATCATTCAAAATTCGGAATATTACACCACCTCTTCAGGCTTCTTGGACTCAGGATGCTTGGCCTCAGCATAAACTTCTGTGGCGTGTATGAATGCCTCAGCTTCCTTCAAGGCTTCCGCAAGAGTGGTGATTTTCTTCTTAACAAGATCAAACTTAAAACTCCCTGGCCTCAGCCCCCGGATGAAGACGTCAAAGGCCACTCCAGCATTAAGATCCTAAATCTGCAACGCTTCTAGATTGAATCTCTTAACAAAACTTCTAAGGGCTTCTTTTGGTCCTTGGACGACCTTGCCCAAGTGCATGCTTCTCTTTTGTTCTTGTCGATTGGCTACTGTAGACACATAATCCTGTCTCCCCATTTAAGGGTCCAATGATGAATTATACCGCTGTTTTAGTTGGCTTGACCCAATGGAGGAGCAGTCCGAATAACCAGGCAATGTGTGTTTTAAAATAATATTATAAAAGACCAATTAATCATTCATGATGATTAATTGTAAGTTCAACCCGTGAAATGCTTTCTAAAGTCCATTTTAAAAGCCCAACTGATTATTTTATTATTCATGAATATTTTTCTAATATTCATTGTTTTGATAAATATTTTTTTCTCAAAGCTTTTATTATTATCTTTTACCCATAAAACAGATTTTCAACCCGGAAAATTCGATCTTCGGAATTTTCGGGATAAAAAAGGCATCTTAAAACATGCGTAACATTAGAAATATTCTCGAATATTATTCCGGATTTTGCGCCGGACGCTGTGGCTGCGCTCAGCGCGCTACGTGCGTCCAGCACATTGGCCGTATTGCGTCAGGCACTCCAATGAGCGTCTGACACCTGGACTTGTGACTCACACAGAGTCCTGCGCCTATCGCAAGTCTTGTGTGAGACGCAACATAAAAATTTATCTTTTCAAAAACGCGTTTCCATGTGCAAAGTTTTAATTGGACGGACCATGTCAAGAGGCCAACATGGGCTGACGCGTGTCCTCGCGCCTGCCACGTAGGCTTGCACCAGGCGCAGGGTGTACGTCAGACGCACGCGCTTGTTTGCCTATAAATACGGGCTGATTTCCCGAATCAAAGACAGCTTCGAATTATTATTTTTACGCACTCAAATATTCTCAAAAAGTCCGAAATACCCTTCGAATACAAAACATACAAAACACTTTTGATCTTCTACACTGATTCTGGTTCCTGATTCTACTATATTCCTGGTTCCAAGATTGCTTCGACTGAAGGTCACTACGCTCTCCGATCTAAACCGCATAGGTATAATCCTGAGGGCTCTTGAATAATCATATTTATTTCATTGAAGTTACTAACTCTTTTCTTGTCATGATGTAGATTTTTAATTAATGACCGTGGTCCTTTTGTAAATTCTAACCTTTTTTTTTATATTTTATGTATATAATATTCATATTGTTATGATTGTCTTGCATGCCTTTTATCACCCACATGTTATTATTGCTAAACAAGACCTAAAGAACTGTTCTAATTAATTCAGATAATTTGCACAACCTATTAGGAACCTTGTAAAATGATTGCTTAATAACTGGTCATTAAATAATTAGTCTTTTGTGTGTTTCCTGAACCCATCTAGATTAATTATTTTAGGGTGCTTTAAAATATTGTTTGATTATTCTATTGCATAAGATCTGCTATGAATTGTTATTTAGTATAGGCCAGCAATGGGCAATATAGTTCATGACTATATTGTACCCTCACCCCCGAACTCACTTTTTGGTTCCTGACCATCTATGGAGTCTTGACGGGGAAATCTACATTGGATAAGTCCCTAATTTGTCCCTACGGTTTCCCATATCCAATTAGGTTTATGATTCTTCCTTTAAAGAATTGTTGGCAACTTCTTTCAAAACGTATTTTTAATAAAACCTTAACAATGGGGTAGTCAAATTAACGCGCTCACACCACGTGTAGGCATTGAATGAATTCAAAAACTCTACGCCTATAATTTGGCGACTCCACTGGGGAGGATTTTTTAAAACAAAATATTAATTTTTTTTTTAAATGTGTGGGTGAAACTTGAAAAATACGATTCATTCTTATTTTTATGCCTTAGAATAATATACAGTTTTGCATATGCATGGCTATTGTTCAGCGACCATAAGGACAATCTACCTTGCCTCATTAGCACATGTTCTATGTGTGAGGTCACCCCCGGGGGGTTTGCGCTTTGTCCTTCCAAAAAGCTTCATGAGCGATAGTGTTGGATCTTAGTCAAAAGCAAACCTACCCAAAATGGCATTGTTCTCTTGTTCCTGACTTGAGACTGGAGTGCGTCTTACACGTGGCCACCTCTTTACGCGGGGGTACGAAGCGTGGCATCAATCTCTTAGTCATGGACCCTTTTCAGCCTTAACCTAAACCTGACCAATAGCTGAATGTAGATCTGGACTTTAGGTTAGAACTGTTGCATCCATGTTATATGACATTTGCCTGTGATTGCAATTCTTGCCTGTGATTATCCTGTCAGATTGTCAATATTATGCGTCATTCGCGTCTAAAATAGATCGTCATTTTCGTCCGAACTCTCGTCAAATTACCAATACGCATGCCGCATAGCAGTGCGCCAAACGCATTAATTTGCGCCTGGCGCACTGTTCCTGCGCCAGACGCATAGCCTGCGTGCCGCGCGCATCAATTGCGTGGCACACAGTCTATTCGTCCTATGCTTATTGATCCATTGACCATTGTTCCAAGTCAAAAAAAAAAAATATCAATCTCTAATCTTCTATCTATCTATCTCAAAAATTCTATCCCCATCTTTTACCAAACTATATCTCCCATCCTTTTAAAAAAAAAATAATCTCCCTTCTTTTTTGAAAATTCATCCTCATCTTTTCTTCAAAAAATCATTCTCATATCTTTTTCAAAAAAAATATGCTCATCATATATCCTATCTTCTCGTGTATATTATCCATCTTTTCATGTGCACATCATTTAGGATATTTTTTTTGTGTCCATCTTGTTGTAAAAGTCTCATCCGCTTAGGAATTCTAACTGTACTAGAAGTCCGTCTGACCCAAATGTCTAGATTCATCCAGTTTCATTCCATTTAGAGTTCTTCACCTCATATAACTCTGTCCATCTTAGGACTCTTAATCATGTCTAGGTTCACCCACCTAAGAAGTCTAGAGTCGTTAGAATTCTGTCAATCTTAGGAGTCTAAATCCATTAGAATTCCATCCATTTTAGGAGTCTAGGTCCACTAGAGTTTCATTCACTTTAGGAATCTATGTCCACTAGAGTTTCATTCACTTTAGGAGTCTAGCATCCTTGAAAGTCCGTCAAATCTAGAATTCTAACGTTATTAAAAGTCTATCAAGTCTAGGATTCTGAAGACATTAGAGTTTCATGCCAATTATGATTGCATTCATACAAGAGCCCCCCTGCATTGCATATTCCATCATTCATACACTTCATGCATAACTAGAGTTGTTAGGCATTTACGAGCCTCATTGCATCCATACTCTCCATTTCATTTTATGCATTCCGCATATAGTAGTCCTGAACTACAAGCGATCTGATTCCCTCTTTTGGGATATGTAGGCAGCCTTTACAGGTTCGAACGCATAGATTGAGTCATTCATACATGCATTAGGTCTAGGTGTATCCAAAAGAGTCATGCATACATGCATTAAGTCTAGGTGCATCCACACAAAAAAATCAACAAAAAATATCATGCATATTCAGATTTGTTCCTAGGAGCTCAACTTTTAAACAAACATACATTCTTTCATTCCATTTCTCTCCCTCCATCATCATTGTATCTCTAAATCTCCATCTCCTTCGATGATCTATGTAGAAATCAAGCGACATTGAAATGGGTAGTCCATCGAATAACGAGCAACAACTTGCTGAAATGGCTAGAGCTTTAGCCAAGCTGTCCAGCATGATGGAAGAAATAGCTATAAGGCTTGAGAAGATCGAGTCTGGTGAGTATCCTGGATTCAACAAGACAATGGAGAGTGTTGTTCATAGGGTAACCAATGCAAATTCCTATTTTGAGCCCATTAATAACACCAAACTGAAAGGGAAACTTCCTGAAGAGTTCTCTACAACTGACATCCCTAAATTTAAACCAACTGATAATCCAAAATATCATTTAAAGAATTTCCGTGCAACCATGATCATCAAATCGGTTGACCCTGAACTTTACCCCATGGTATTCCCAATGTCGTTGGACCTAATATGTCAGAATTGGTTCTATTCCCTAGACCCCAAGAAAACTGAAACTTGGGAATGCATCACTATTGCTTTCATGAAACAATATGAGTCGAACGCACAAATGTAAACCTCCCTTAGAGAACTCGAGGTTCTTAAACAAGGTGAAAATGAAGGTTTTACCACTTATCAGAATAGGTGGAGAGAGAAATCAGCCCATATGGTATCAAGGCCTGCAGAAAAAGACTTGGTACGAATATTCGTTTCTAACCTCCTCCCTAAATACAAAACCCACCTCAAATACTTGGGTCTTGATAGCTTCGCAAGAGTATATGATGTGGGTATTCAGATTGAGAATGATTTGCTGAAAAATACTGAAGATAATGACCTCAATGTCAGAGAAGTAGACATATCTCCGAGCCCAATCACTCATTAAGACATTTGGACTCGCTTAGGTCCAATCAGCACCAAAAAAATACACTTCTTCTCTTTTCATGTAGAAAGAGACCTCATGAAGATCGAAACAATGAAGTTGTCTTGTCACGTGACGTAGGAGTCTAGACTTATGATTTCATTTTCTGTTTCATTTCTCTTATTTTTCCCAGTCTAATATAGGATTTTCCCTCTTATTTCATGTACTCATAATTTTCAATCAATAAATAAGTATTTCTTGTCTAAACTTGCACTAATGAGCATCAATGAAAATCATGATTGTCGCCTTAAACGAAAGGAATTTCTAATTCTCATGACTATTCTAATAAAGGCAATGAACAACTGGCATATATAAAAGAGGCATTCCTCCCTTCACTACAATAATTCCTCCATACATAACACCCCTCTCCCTTTAACCTACCTCATAGGAAGTACACTTGACAACAATTCAATGTAAAGGGCAAGTAAAATAAAAAAGAGCGATAACACAAAAATCAAAGCAAACAAAAAATGAAACAAAAAGTGCAAAATATAAATAAGGAAAAAAGAGAAGTGTTGCAAATAAGCCCATCAATAGCTTTGTCAAAGGTATTTCCTTCCAAACCTTAAACTTGCGATTCTAAACCTCCAACTTCAAATCTTCTGTGATAAACCTTCTTAACAACCATGCACATTGCATTCCAATAAGCCACAAAAGACAAACCAAAGCCCGCTAGGTCGAAAACCCATAAGGGCAACTTAGGCAAAAGTTAGGGCACCTTCTCATTTATTAGCCTGAACTACGAATGGTCTAATTCTGCTAAAGATACGTAGGAAACCTCACCCTGAGGTCAAACCGCTTTAAACCAAACCAAACCTACATCATTATCCACCCTTGCCAAAGACCTCTTCCAAATCAATGATTAATTCAATGCTTGATTCATTGCAAATGGCTCCAAAGCAAAATGCTCGGCCACCAATTAAAATGTTAAGCGCTACGACTGGCCCGATTCCATCATGGATACTTAGGCAACCTCTTTTGAGGCCCGGCCGTTTTAATTTACAACATATTTTTAAGGCTCGCCTAGGCCCATGAGAAAAGCTTGATCTCTCAAATCATGAATTTTCAATGCTCATCCCCTACCCTTAGAACTAGACTGGGATTTGAACCTGCATCATAAGCCTACCTTATTGCATGAGTCAAGTCATTATGACTCCGCCTTCTTCTAATTCTTATCCCTTCCTTTTTCGAAGCCACATTATCGCTTCTAAGCCAACCTTAGCATAACCTTTCAACACTCAACGCTATGACCGCGCTTCATCTATTGAGTGTTCCTTTCTTTGGCCTTTCTTGTCTTCTCACCTTAGGAACCCTATATGGAATCTTCGGTCGAAACTTCCG
Source organism: Beta lomatogona (assembly GCA_947646795.1). Taxonomy (NCBI): domain Eukaryota; kingdom Viridiplantae; phylum Streptophyta; class Magnoliopsida; order Caryophyllales; family Amaranthaceae; genus Beta; species Beta lomatogona. The sequence continues at coordinate 199,319 of CANSNZ010000357.1, forward strand.
CTAAGCGTGACGAGATATCTTCAAAAATCAAACAATCAAGCTGAGCACTTCATCTTACTGAGGGGCTTCATCACGGTTCCACACAAAAATCATAGGCTCAGAGTATAGGCCTATAAGGACTTCATTACGAGTCCATACATGAAATATCGGCGGTTTTAAAACCCACACTAATACAAGATTGAACCGATTATATGAGCTCACTTAGGCCTTGACATACGAAACTCGAAGCGCATACAATTCAAGCATTCCAAGGACTACTATGCATTTCAAATCCAACAGATCATCCTTCATAGACTCAATGTGTACCTTGATAAGGACTTCATTACGAGTCCATACAATATATTGTGGGCTCCAGACCCATACGAGATTATAACTGTTTTATGGGCTCACATAGACCCGTAGCAACTACAACGCATTTCGAATCAAACATAACTTACATGGATCATCCTTGGGGCTTTCCATTTCTCCTCTTTCAAAAAGAGTTCTCTAAAACGAAAATTTGAGCTTCTAATGGAACGATCAAATCATTTGCATTAGTGTCATACCTCTGCATTAGTGTCATATCTCTACATTTGCATTACATATCTGCATCATCCAAACATTGTGTCAAAGCATTGCATCCTTCGTCCTTAGACATAGGATTCTAGCGTCAATCATCGAGTCACATATACACACACGCGTATGCACACACGTTAGCACCTTTAAGTATAGAGTACTAGAGGTCACTCTTTATAGGTCAAGTCTTTTCCTATACATACACTAGCACCCACATCACGGGACACATGCATGTCCCTTAGTTGTTGTCTGTATATCTGTGTGTTATTTGTATTCGCAGGTACCCAACATTAAACGGCCCTATATGAGCTATATTCCGCCAAGGTCTGCGGACCCCTACAAATTAACAACAGAAGACAAGTGCTATATACATGGTGCGTCGTACCGACAACGTTGTGTCACGTACAACAATCTGCGTCCAGCGCAGCATACCACGCCAAGCGCAGGCCTGTGCGTCTGGCGCACAGTCCGGTACAGCACGCTTGGGGGCTTCTTAGCCATGTGGAGCCCACACACCTAATTCCCAAATGCATTCAAATGTTCGTTATGACATTGCGCGCGACAATTAAACGAACTTTCAAAAGTTGGCAAAAACGCAACCTTGCTACTCTGTGAATCAACTACAACAACAGCCTTGGAGCGGGACAAAAGCTCACAACAATCGCCTTGGAGCGGGACAAAAGCTCTATACAATCACCTGGGAGCGGGACAAAAGCTCTATACAATCGCCTTGGAGAGGGACAAAAGCTTTACACCATGCAGCCTTGGAGCGGGACAATAGCTCATTACAATCGCCTTGGAGCGGGACAACAGATCATTACAATCGCCTTAGAGCGGGACAATAGCTTATTACAATCGCCGTGGAGCGGGACATTAGCTCATTACAATCGCCTTGGAGCGGGACAATAGCTCATTACCATGCAGCCTTGGAGCGGGACAGTAGCTCATTACAATCGCCTAGGAGCGGGACAATAGCTCATTACAATCGCCTTGGAGCGGGACAATAGCTCATTACAATCGCCTTGGAGCGGGACAATAGCTCTACACATATAGCCTTGGAGCGGAACAATAGCTCTACAGATATAGCCTTGGAGCGGGACAATAGCTCATTACAATCGCCTTGGAGCGGGACAATAGCTCATTACAATCGCCTTGGAGAGGGACAATAGCTCATTACAATCACCTTAGAGCGGGACAATAACTCATTACCATGCAGCCTTGGAGAGGGACAATAGCTCATTACAATCGCCTTGGAGCGGGACAATAGCTCATTACAATCGCCTTGGAGTGGGACAAAAGCTCTGCACATATAGCCCTGCAGAAGGACAAAAACTCTACCCCGACATGAGCCGGACCATAATAGCTCATGATATTTTTTCCCATATATCGTTTCATTTTTGCAAATTTGCAATTATTTTGCGAATATGTTTCACCCATGCCTGTTCCTGAAGCTTTTGCTTGTTTTGCAGGTACTGGCGCAAAAGAATGATTTTGGATTGCAGAGCATCTAGGATCATTCTCCGCCCCGACACATATACTTTGACTTTCGATTTTACAAACCTCAGTCAAAGTGGGGGCTTCTGTAGACACATAATCGTGTCTCCCCATTTAAGGGTCCAATGATGAAATATACTGCGGTTTTAGTTTGCATGACCCAATGGAGGAGCAGTCTGAATAACCAGGCAATGTGTGTTTTAAAATAATATTATAAAAGCCCAATTAATCATTCATGATGATTAATTGTAAGTTCAACCAGTGAAATGCTTTCTAAAGTCCATTTTAAAAGCCCAACTGAATATTTATTATCATTGAATATTTTTCTAATATTCATTGTTTTGATAAATATTTTCCTAAAAGATTTTATTATTATCTTTTACCCATAAAACATATTTTCAACCCGGAAAATTCGATCTTCGGATTTTTCAGGATAAAAAAGGCATCTTAAAAGCACGCGTAACATTAAAAAAGGAATATTCTCGAATATTTCGGATTTTACGCAGGACATCGTGGCTGCACTCAGCGCGCCACGTGCGTCCAGCACATTGGTCGTATTGCTTCAGGCACTCCAATGAGCGCCAGACACCTGGACTTGTGATTCACACAGAGTCCTGCGCCTATCGCAAGTCTTGTATGAGACGCAACATAAAAATTTATCTTGTCAAAAACGTGTTTCCATGTGCAAAGTTTTAATTGGACGGACCACGTCAGGAGGCCAACCTGCGCCTGACGCGTGTCCTCGCGCCTGCCACGTTGGCTTGTGCCAGGCGCAGGGTGTGCGACAGACGCACGCGCTTGATGTCTATAAATACGGGCTGATTTCCCGAATCAAAGAAAGCTTTGAATTATTATTTTTACGCACTTAAATACTCTCAAAAACTCCGAAATACACTTCGAATACAAAACACTTTTGATCTTCTACACTGATTCTGGTTCCTGATTCTACTAATTCCTGGTTCCAAGATTGCTTCGACTGAAGGTCACTACACTCTTCGATCTAAACCGCATAGGTATACTCCTGAGGGCTCTTGAATAATCATATTTATTTCATTGAAGTTAATAACTCTTTTCTTGTCATGATGTAGATTTTTAATTAATAACCGTGGTCCTTCTGTAAATTCTAACCTCTTTTTTTTATATTTTATGTATATAATATTCATATTGTTATGATTGTCTTGCATGCCTGTTTATCACCCACATGTTATTATTGCTAAACAAGACCTAAAGAATTGTTCTAATTAATTCAGATAATTTGCACAACCTATTAGGAACCTTGTAAAATGATTGCTTAATAACTGGTCATTAAATAATTAGTCTTTTGTGTGTTTCCTGAACCCATCTAGATTAATTATTTTAGGGTGCTTTAAAATATTGTTTGATTGTTCTATTGCATAAAATCTACTGTGAATTGTTATTTAGTAGAGGCCAGCAATAGGCAATATAGTTCATGACTATATTGTACCCTCACCCCCGAACTCACTTTTTGGTTCCTGACCATTTATGGAGTCATGACGGGGAAATCTACATTGGATAAGTCCCTAATTTGTCCCTACGGTTTCCCATATCCAATTAGGTTTATGATTCTTCCTTTAAAGAATCGTTAGCGACTTCTTTCAAAACGTATTTTTAATAAAACCTTAACAGTGGGGTAGTCAAATAAACGCGCTCACACCGCGTGTAAGCATTGAAGGAATTCAAAAATCCTACGCCTACAGCTACAAAGTGACTAGTGAATATATAATTGAGTTCAGTGAAGTTGTTGAATAAATTAGAGGGGAGATTGTTAAACCACTTATGAGCTACTCCCTTTAGAGTGGCTGGGAAATTCTTGCACCAAGTAGCATCATCTATTGCTTGGACGTACATCTGATGCTTATAAGCGGATAGGTGATCGTCTGGATCAGTTGTTCCATTAAAAGGTTCTATGGTAGGGAGTTTAACCTTTGGGAAGGGGGGCGCCTCTATGATTCTAGCCGAGAATGCGGTTAGCCAGTTGATCCAGAGGGCTCCCAGCTTTCCCTCAATGGGTTTGAACTCCTTACGATATTCTTTCAACATGGGATTAAATGAGGTGTTTGTAGAAGGGCCCAGACTTCTTACTTTTGTTCTGGATGGTAACCTCAAAGGGGGATCTCTCAAATATGGTGTAGACCCTGTGGCCGACCGTTGTAATGCAGCAGCTTTGTTTGGCTCTAAGTACTCACGGGCATATGGATCCATTCGATGTCCATTTGGACGAGCATCTTCCAGGGTCCTAACCACCAGGTTCCAGTCCATCTTCCTTCGCTTCTCACTGCCTTATGGCTGTCTTTCTCTAGCTGTTCTCCTAGAGGGTTCCTGACGAGCAGGTCGGCTTAGACCTGGACGATTCTCCTGGGAACGCCCTCTAAGAGAAACTGGATTGTTAGCAGCTGGATCTGGATTGACTTGGAAAAACAGCATATTGTTCTTGATCTGATCCTGGACAACTGTTGCCATCTTAGTATGAAAGTCATTCAAGACGTTCTCCAAATGAGCAGCAGTCACTGAACGTTCAAGATATTCCTGAATAACAGGTTCACGGCTCTGACCAGGGACATTAATGATGGACGGAGGTTTATCCCTCCCTCGAGGTGGTCTCTCATCATCTACGGTATCTTCTACTAGGATCTGAAAACTTCGATTTCTTGCCACAGTGGACGAGTGACAATCAGTCATCGTTGCGTCTCCTCACAGGCAGCGTCAAATGTTTAGTCTCCTTGGCTAGCAAGTAAACTATTATCCCTCAAGAAGTTCTTCTTTGGAGACTTGTGCAATAATGTCCAAATCTGGTAATCCGAACCTGAGCTCCGTTCCAAACCTCCAGAAAAAGGGACCCACCCAAGAGGTTTGGGTGGTGGTTCCCCCTCCGAAGCTTAAATCAGGTATCAGGAATGAAAAGGAAAAGTAGAGATAGAGAGACAAATGGATAGAGAATTTCTACAGAGTATGGTCACACTGTTCAAAAAGTTACCTTTCTCCTGATTTCAAGGGGAGTATTTATAGTGTTTGGGATCTGATTGCTGCCTTTGGAGGTCACCCTAATTTAAGGGAACCTGATTGGCTAGGCAATCAGAACTCGACACGTAGCACGCAATGATTGGGTGGTAAATACCAGCCAATCATATGCAGCTTTTTTGGGATTTGGGCCTTAATATTCTTTCAGGACAAAAGGTGGGCTTTTACTCTTTGCTCAGTAAAACTCAGAGTTCAAGCCTCTTTTTTACTCCTTTGGAGGGGACATGTGGACGTTCTGGATAGATCCACGTGTCTCTTGAGGAGCCGTTGATTTGTTTAGGCTACAACAGCAGCAATAGGCCACTTAATGACCGCCGCAATTATCTTTTATTCTACTAGTGGACGCTCTGGATAGATCCACGTGTCTCTTGAGTATTTCTCACCTATGTGACAAAGGAACTAGAGTGGGATTTCAAGTTGATCTTTGTTCATAGTAAATGCTCAAATAATTGAGCTTGCTTGTCAGGGAACCTGAGAGATAATGTTTACATTACTTATTTGAATCATGTTCCTGAGAACATGACCATCTGTTTTAGAGTTGTTTCTGAGATTAACTAATGGCTTTGGCATAAAAGGTTCGTACATGATAGCTTAATACTCATAAACAAACTTATTAGGTCTCAAAACTTAGTGATAGGCTTGCCTAATATTAAGTTTGAAGCTGATAAGTTTTGTTCAAAATATGTCAAGGGAAAACAGGTTGTCTTAAGCCAAATAATGAGATGTGTACCAGTAAACCTCTCGAATTTCTACACATTGATTTAATTATGTGGTCCCATGCGTGTAAGTCGAGATGGTTATATATATATTTGTGTGCTTGTTGATGGTTATTCTAGATATACATGGACTATCTTTCTTTCTTCAAAAGATGAAACCTATGGTGAGGTTGTTGCTTTGGTGAAACAGGTCCACAATAAGATAAGTCATCAACTGGTTGCCATAAGATCTGACCATGGTATCGAATTTGAATTATAGTTTTATAGAATTGCAGAGAGCATGGAGTTGTTCATAATTTATCTGCCCCAAGAACACCTCAGTAAAATAGCGTGGTTGAAAGAAAGAACAAGACTCTTGAAAACATGGCCAGAACAATGATGATTGAAAGTGGTCTCCCTATGAACTTTTGGGGAGAAGTTGTTAACACTTCATGATGTTATATATTGAATGGATCTCTTTTGAGATCTAAATTGAAGAAAACTCCTCATGATCTCCTAAGAGGAAGAAAACCCAATATTGCCCCCCTAAAAATAATGGGAAGAACCAGCTCGACAAATTCGACCTTCAACAAACTATTTTGCGGGATAACGAACTTCCTCCAAATTATCTTTACAAGATAAATGAATATCCTCTAAACAATTTACAAGATAAACGGATTTCGAAACAATCATTATTTTCAATATGACGAGTTTCTTAAACCTTACATGCTAATCAAATTGTTTGCTCTCACCTTTTCTTCTTGCAGGATTAACCGAATTTCTTGCAACTTATTACCTAAATCATGTTTTAGCCTACACAATTTTTAATATTTTGGTTCGAATTAGAATCGACAATCAGTTTTCGGGAAAAAATAATATAAAAAATAGTGTAGACTTAAGATTTCCATATAATATGATTATTGGTCAAATTGGGTTGAGTTCGTTTTGGTTTCTCTTATTATCTTTGGGTCGAGTTCGAGTCATATTATAGGTCGGATCATGAACTGTCAGCTCTAATTGTTCTTGAAAATTGATTGGCAACTCTTTAATTCTCGAATCATAAAAATTGTGTAGGCTAACATGATTTTTACACGCCTATAATACATGAAACCAACTTGACTCAACCTAAGTTTACCCGAACTCAACTTGACCCAACAAGTTTATCCGAGACCCAACATGAAACGACTCAAGTCAATCCGAAACCCAACTTGACCCTACCCAAGTTCATCCGAACCCAACTCGACCCAACCCTGAGGACTACTCAACACACAAATCGACCCAACCCAGGTCAAAACAAAACCCAACTTCACTCGCGCAAACCCATTTGCATCCGACCCAAGATTAACCGAAATCGATTATACCCGACCCATACCTAATCCTTACTCGGCCATGAATTGACTTGACTTTGGCTCAACCCAAGTGGGTTAGACTAGAACCTAGGTTGGGTTAACTCAAACCTAGCCAGTTTGACACCACTAGGTCAAAATATATATCAGTCGAGCAGTAAAAGCAAACATTATTCTATAGCTCATCAAATCAAGTAACTGTAGAGCTAATACTAGTTTAATACGTAGAGTATTGATTAGCCTTCAAAGTGATTATCTACGCAACAAGAAACTTCTGATTCTTCAGGTGCTTATTGCCTTTATTACTAGTTCGTTCTCCAGAGTTCTGTATTTTTACTTCTCAAATCTCAATCTAAAGAAGAAGGAACTAAAGCTCATAATTTTACCTCCCATCTCCCGTAGTTTTTCTTGATCATTTCACTCTTCCTCTTTTAGTATTTGCGTGTAATGATAAACAAAAAGTATATTGGCTTCCTCTGAAGAAAGGTGACAAGTGCAAGAGATATCTCTACACATGACAAGAAGAATTTTGTTTTGCTACACCTTGTGGACGATAGGATGTTTTCTAGGTATGCTTCATTCTCTTGATAATTAATTATATGTTACTATATTAGCAAATTTTGTCTCTGATGTGCATATATTTCATTCATTTTATAATTTGTATACTTGAATTTCAGAAATTCATTTAGCAATATTATGCATGAAACATAACAAATCTTTAATTTGCTACTCTACAAATATAGTAGTATGCTTACACAATGGATTGAAAATTCACCAAACCTTCTTTCTTTCTTTTTTTTCTTCTGTCATATTTTTTGATGAGTTTCTCGTCAGTTAACTACACCTATTGTTAACTCGAGGCTATGAAATATTTAGATTCTAGAAATTTATATTATTATTGAAATTATTTTACTAGGATCAAGAAAAAAGTTGGAAGTTGGTGTAGAATGTAAATTAAGCTTGCTTTGAAAGATAAAACAAGACCGAAGAATTAATAGGTTCATTCTTAAATTCTAGGCAACAATTCTATTCTAATTCGTCCCACATTAATAATCTATTTTCTAAAGTTTAATTTGTAAAACAACACGCACATATATCTCATAATGATCCAGTATTAGTGGTATGTAAATATGCATATATTTTACTATATTTGATATGATTGACTTATTCTATTAACTTATCTGTCTGTTTTGTTATTGAATTTTTGAAGTGTACACAATGGGGCATCATGTAACTGTGCAAGAAAGGCAAGAAGCAACCCTTCTGATCACAACTCTGTCTCCACCAGAAGGGAACACCACGTTCCTAGATGGTACATCTTGGTGTGTGGCACTTCCTGTGGTAACTCAGAATGATCTACAGACTGCACTAGACTGGGCATGTGGTGACGGCAAGGCCGACTGTAGTCCGATCGAAGCCGGCGGACCGTGCTACGACCCTAACACGGTGGTCTCGCATGCTTCCTATGCCTTCAACATCTACTATCAGCAAAATGGAAACAATGACATTGCCTGCAACTTTGGGGGAACAGCTACTTTAACAAAGAAAGACCCAAGTAATTAACTTCCTTTTAACTACTATTTTTATTTGTTTTTTTTTTTTTTTTTTTTTTTTTTTTGACAATGAGAAATCGTACATTAATTAAAAGAGGAAGTACAGCCTACTGCTAATACAACTCAAACTAAAACAAACACATAAACCTAAAGGAGCCTCAAGAGCTCGTACATTCCACCTAATACAGAAATAAAAATAAATGAAACGAAAGCGAGTAGAAAGGGTCGTGTCGCTGGTCAGTGCTGATGGTGGTGGATGCAAACATCGGATGGCTAATGGAAATGGTTGGCGAAGCGATTGACGATCACGATTTGGACAACTAACAACCAACAACGAGCATCGCGGTTCGCCGTATAGTATGAGCAATCCCAACTATCTGTCATCACTTGGGATTCTGAGCTCATGACCGTGTGAGGAGTCACGTTCCATTGTGACTCACTACTCTCGAGCGAGAGTATAGCAGGTTTCTCCATGATGAAAGAGAAACGCTGATGAGTGGGCGTGCTGTAAACCCCCAGATGCAACCAGGGTGCCGCCTGCAGAATTGAAGTTTTCAAGGCAAAGACCATGAAGATCAATGCCAAGCTACAAGGAGAGCCAAACAAGTTGAGCCCTCGAACACACCTCCGGTTTTGAAAACCGGTAAATACACGTCCCAACCATGAAAGCCTATCATCACCTCGTCCTTGCTCACGAACATCGTGAATCACCTTGTCCCTCAACACATAATCCAAAAAACCGACATACTCAACTGTTACTACTTTGAACCACCAATCTTGACCCAACTGACTAATACTTTTTGATGGCCACAACCAACCACCGATAACAACTGTAGCATCTCGAAAACAACGCACTCCTGTTAACACACTTTATAAGAAAATAGCTGACTTAACTATTTGAAAACTCCAACAACCGGGGGGAAGGGGAAGGGGAAGCCCGACACTAACAAGGGGGAAGGGGAAAGGGAAGCCTGACACTGACAGGGGGGAGGGGGAGGGCAAGCCCAAAACAACCACAAACCTAACTACGGGACTATGCATATAAGACACGAGGACGGGAAGCGGGGACGGGAAACTTCAAACCAAGCAAACCGATAGCGACAACACCCTAGGTACACGAACACCCTTCAAACACCACACAAAACAAACTAACCTAAAGCACGAACTCGACACAGGGGAACAACCAGCGAGGCAGCGACGAAACTAGACACAGGGGAGATGGGGAAACAAAGAACAGGGGAGGGGGAAGACTCGACACAGGGGAGGGGGAAGAACCTTGCCGACAATGAGGAAACGAAGACCTAGACCAAGCGGACAAACTCGGACCAATCTAACGTCCGACAGACACGAACCGCCGCAAGACTCAACTAACAGGGGAAGGGAGTGATGTGGATGTGATATGGAATATGAGTGTTACTTATGTAGAGTTCTAGTTATGTTAGAATTCTATGTAATTTAGGGTTTAAATTTCTGATTTCTTAAGTATTTCATTGGCATTAGGACTTTGTTTTAATTAGAGTTTGATTTGCATAAGGATTCTAAGCACATAGGCGTGTGGATTGATACCCTTAGCCGTGTGAATAGATAGAAGAGTTTGTTAGTTGTTTTTAGTTATCCTTTAGGACTTCGGTTTTCTAGTTGGTATAGGTTTCTTCCAAGCCTATATATGTTTTATTTCGTTCAGCAATAAAAATCAGATTTGTTTTGGAGTTTATTAAGAGTGCTCTTGAAGAGACTTTCGTGTGTTAGCGAACCACAAAAACTCAAGCCGAGACTTTGAGAGGAGATTGTGCCGAGACCACAACTTTCCAACCTTGAACCGAGACTTCAAAGATCAATCTATCCAACCTGATACCAATTGATGTGGATCTCAAAACCCCTTTGATGAAGCTTTAACAACCACGAGAATCTTTAGAAAAAGATCGGATCTTGTGGGCTTTCTTGAGCACTAGAATCAAAGTAATCTGATTTTTCGTAACACTGATGAACAATCTGGAAATATTTTTGTGTTTTATGATTATTGATGCACGAAAATATAAAGGATAGATTGATCCTTGAAGTCTCGGTTCAAGGTTGGAAAGTTGTGGTCTCGGCACAATCTCCTCTCAAAGTCTCGGTTTGAATTTTTGTGGTTCGCTAAAACACGAAAGTCTCTTCAAGAGCACTCTTAATAAACTCCAAAACAAATCTGATTTTTATTGCTGAACGAAATAAAACATATATAGGCTTGGAAGAAACCTATACCAACTAGAAAACCGAAGTCCTAAAGGATAACTAAAAACAACTAACAAACTCTTCTATCTATTCACACGGCTAAGGGTATCAATCCACACGCTATGTGCTTAGAATCCTTATGCAAATCAAACTCTAATTAAAACAAAGTCCTAATGCCAATGAAATACTTAACAAATAAGAAATTTAAACCCTAAATTACATAGAATTCTAACATAACTAGAACTCTACATAAGTAACACTCATATTCCATATCACATCCACATCAGGGAGGGGGAAAGCCGACGAACTAAAAGGGGGAGGGGGACAAGGGGGAAGCTCCGGCAAGGAGGCAGGAGCAGCCAATGTCGATGAAAATAAAAGGACGACGAAAAACAAAGACTCGACACTACGACGACGGTAGAAGCTACGACAAACAAAAGAGAGAGCCCGAAGCAGGCTCGCCGGAAACCTCAGCGGCCACCAGCGAGCCTGCGGCGGGAGAGGCTTGTTTTTTTAGGGTTCGGTGTTGAGCGGCGAGAGAAAAAAAGTCCAGAGAAAAGTTTAGGGTTTCTAGTTCAATTTTTTTATTTGTTTGTTTGGATGTAAATAAGCTTCCTTTCAGCTTTTCAATACGAGTCCCCTCTTTAATTAATTCATATACTTTGACTATTACACTGTTTATATATTTTATGTTGGCTATATGTTTTTTTAACTGATAAACTAGTTGTTGACCCAGGTAACATCCTGATGGCCCAAATCATTTTATTTACTAATGTGTGGTATTAGATTTTATACCATTGTAAAATAATTATGAAATATAACATTATGTGATATTTTAAGTAGTGTACGTAATAGAGTCACTTGAACCGATTAGTCATCTTCCATTACTAACAAAAATCGGATCCTAAGTTTACCAGACAATCACTAAACTAAAACATTTATCTATATATTTTTGGTTAAAGCCAAACTAAAACCTTTCAATAACAAAAAAATTATAAATCAATTTGATACATTTGTAGAATTGTAGTTGAAAAGCAATATCAGACTATATCCAATTTTTGTTACTGATCTAGCAAATACAGTATTAAACATGATGATGAAAGCTAAACATATAATTAATGGTCACTTATAGAATAGTTGTCATAAAATAGATTAAATGAGTCATCATATTAAAAAAAGAAAGGATTCATCATAAATCTATTATATTCAAATTATTTGCTTGAAATTGTCATTTTGGGATAATGGGATGTAAATGTGAGTATTCTATTTGTTTGTCAGATACTAAAATCAATAATTGTGGGGTGTATATATATGTTATCTTGTCTCCAAATACTTTTTTCCCACAAAGACTAATATAAGATTGTAGATTAGTTGGTTAGTGTCTTTGTATCTCAAATGAGTGGTTGTGGGTTAGAGTCTGTCCACACACATTTTTATTGTCTACTTTATATTGTAGCTTTCTATTTTTATTACTCTCTTCGTTCCTTATCGATATTGCTAGTTTCACATGCAGATTTGTCACTTCATGCACAATTTTAATATTAATATAATAATTACGTATTAGTAATGAATTATTAAAATTTGGTATGATTAAAATAAGCATCGAACGAATCAAATAAGACATCATATAATTATGTTTTTTCTTATATATTGGAAAAAATCTAAAAATCTAAGCAATTATAAATTGTGTCAAAATTCTAATTATAAACATCAATAAGGGATGAAAGGAATACTTTATCACTCTTAAAAATAATATTGAATTAATTTCAATCATATTAGAGGATATCAACTAGCATTTTTTGAAAAAGTAGGCTTAAATTCGAATCATTTCTCATCATTATCTTTTGTGCCTATCTACAAAAAAATAGTAATAAGGTTATCTCTCTATATTACCCTCACCCCACTTTTACCCTCTCTTCCCATTTTAAGCCATAAAGTGTGTTTTACTTGGTGCTACATTATGTGGTCCATAAAGGCGCAAAATTTTAAATGTATGTGCATATATATAACGATTTATCTATTTAATAATGAAGGTGTAGATATCATCTAGCTTAGTTAGTAAGGTTTTGTTGGTCTGGTATCTAAAACTTGAGAATAAATCCCGAATACGTTACTGTGCTTAGTCACTAATTTATTAATGTAGGTATAATGTAAACAAAAAAAATAAACAACCCAAACAGAGAGGAAGAAGAGACGAAGATTTTGGTCCAGTTTATTATTCTAGTTGATTGTAATTGTTGGACTTTGTCAATTCGGTTCTATGATTTGTAATCATACTCCATTATAAAACTCCCGGATTTGCGCTTCCTCTAGTATGTTTTTCTCCTTTTTCTGTTATCTGAAATAAAATAAAAATGAAACTAAAGCGACTATTTTTATTGCAGGCTATGGTAAATGTATCTATGCGGCTTCCAGGTAAATTGAGTTATTATTGAGAAGTACTCCCTCCGTCCCAGAATACCCTTGACACTTATCAAGGCACGTAGTTTTAGATGATAAGTTGTTTGGTTATCAATTGTTATTTTATTGAAAAGTAAATGTGATAGGAGTTTGTAGCTAGTAAAAGTAGTATTATTTTATTTTAAGGAGAGAGAATGTGGGCCATGGTTAGAGTTAGTTGGTAGTAGGAGTGATATTATTTTATTTGGAGGAGAGAGAATGTGGGCCAATGGTTAAAAGGTAGAAGAATTAAAATAATAGTGGGTCATATCCAAAAATAAAAGTGTAAAGAGTATTTTGGGACAGATGAAAAAGGAAAGTGTAAAGAGTATTCTGGGACAGAGGGAGTATATATCAAACTTAAAGATAATTATCTTATAATAAAAGTAAATAATAAGTTATTGATGATTCAAGATTTTAATTAAATGCTCAATCAATTATGTGTCACATTTTAAAAGGCAAGTAAAATATATTACCACTTCTATGGAAAAATTAGTTGATTCTATTGAGTGGTAGTAAAAACTAAAGTTTGATTTTTTTTTTTTTTTTTTTTTTTGGTATTTATTGAATTTATATATATGTATGTATATAAACAAGTTCATGTGAGAAGGCTTTTTTGTGTGAGAAGTGAGGAGATGTAATTTTAATTAATAAATCATGTAGATCTAATCTAAGAAAGAAAAAACTTTGTAAAAGATACTATTTTTCTCTACTCGAAAAAAAAAATTGTGGTGTAATTCTATGTGAGAAGAATTTGCAACTACAAGTAAAATAAGTGTAACTCTAATACCTTCTCACGTCTCACCCTAAGACTGTTGAACTCCATATATATTGTGCACATGTGAGTTGTCCCACATTTGAGAAAGAGGAGAAAAAGTACCACAATATAAGGTAGAGGAGCTACTCCTACTATCGCCAATTGGTTTTAGTATGGAACCTCATTTGGGCTTGTATGTGGACCGAACTTTCCTCCTCCGTATTGGGTTGCCCAGGCCCATTTTTAGTCATGTACCTTATCAGTATGCTATAAATCTAAGGACACTCACATGTGAGGGGGAGTGTTGAACATATATGTTGTGCACATGTGAGTTGTCCCACATTGGAGAAAGTGGAGAGAAAATACCACAATATAAGCTAGATGAGCTACTCCTACTATTACCAATTGGTTTAGTATGACACCCCTTTGAGCTTGTATGTGGACCGAACTCTCCTCCTCCTTATGGGGTTGCCCAAGCCCGTTTTCAATTATATCAAATTTATCAAAAACCCTCACGTAACTTAACTATATGCCCACTTTCATAAGGTTGTTAAACCAAAAGTTTGTATTATTAACAAAAAAAGCTGAATATTCATACAGATTGCATTACAATAGACTGAGATGTAGTGTTTTCTTATGTTTATTAGGACTGTAAGCTCCGAGACTAGAAGGCTGGATGCGCATAATACAGTCGCCAGCATTTTGTTGCTAGTATACATGGCTATTTGGTTGAAGCCGTGATTATGTTGCGGAAAGTGGGAAAACGAGAATATTTAGATCAAAGAAAATGGTTAAACCAATGCTTTGTTCCATGTACTTTTTTTTGTCTAAAATTTGTTATGTCCCTTGATATATGCTTTCTTTGGAAGTATGTTAAGAATATGTGATAATAGAACTGCTTTTTGACCCATGGTAGCTTAAAGAAAGTTGCTTCTGCCTGATGAGTGAGCCTACGTTAACATATTGATTTGTACCTTTATATTTATTTTGCAACAGTTTCTTTTTATGTTTTGCCTTTTTTGTTCGTGTTGAACTATGCCTTGAATTATTTATATGGCACTAGGAATAACCTAGCACGGGAGTCTCGCGAGTCGGGGTCTAGGGGTGAAACACCTCGGTAGGGGTTAGGGGGCAACGCCCCCGAACTTTTCGGTATATGTTATTTAATATATCGGGTCTGTTTTAGTTTCGGGTTTAGGTCCATCTGTTTAAGTTAATTAGTAGGGTACTATATAAACCCTATTATTAACCTCTACCTCGTTATTGTGTAATCTGTACTCTCTCCTAAACCTAATAAAATCGTTTCTCCTCTGCATGTTGATGTAGCTAACACATTGTTAGTGAACCACATAAATCCTTGTGTCGATTGTTCATTATTTTTGCTATCATTAATTGCATCTGTTCACAACAGTTTGTGACATTTTTTAACATAAATCCTACATTACCATTTCGTAAAAATATTACTATTTTCCAATAAAGAAGAGAGTAGATAAACAAAGACTCGCTCTTTGAGGAAGATGTGGTAGCTCAGTGAAATACCACCCCTCGGAATTCCAGGACATTGCCCAAGGTTCGAATCCTCACCCCAATAATAGGTTGAGAATTTATGTGCCTGCTAATAGCCTAGCAAAGGTTGGTATTTGTACCTAATGAAAAAATGATATGTTTGACTCTTTTTGGTCACTAGTAGAATTAATGCTTATTGCTGCGGTGATATTGCTGCGGTTTTACCCATACGCAGCAATATATAACGACAAAAAAAAAGGTTAATTATAAAATAATTATATTGCTGCGGTTTTTATTAAAAACCGCAGCAATATGGTTGCAACAGTAAGCTTTGGCCAAATAGTTGACCTTTTGATCATATATATTGCTGCGTTTTCTAGAGAAAACAGCAGCAATATATATCCAACGGATTTTTTCAAAAAAGTGTAACATTTTATTCCTGAAATATATTGCTGCGGTCTCTTTCAGAAACCGCAGCAATATATTAAAATAAGATTAAAAAAATATTATTTTAATATATTCTTTGCGGTCTTTTCGAAAAGAATATATTAAAATAAGATTAAAAAATATTATTTTAATATATTGCGGTCTGCGGCAATATATTAAATTTTTTAAAATTTTTTAATATTTCTCGACGAAACCGCAAAGCAATATCCCCCATTCTCTGGATCTAAAACACGGCTTTTTTTTTTTTTTTTTGGCTTCATTGTTTCTCTACTTTCTCTCTCTCTATTCGCACACTCTCACTCTCTCTCTTTCTCTCTTACTCTCACACTCTCTCACCATCTTCAAATTTCCGGCGACAAGGTTTCATTTTCCGGCAACAAGGTTTCGGTTTCCGGCGACAAGGGTACCTAATTCGTTTTTCCGGTGGTTTTCGGCCTTTTTGGAGCGGTTTTCGGCCGTGTTTTCGCCCCTCTTTGGTGCGGTTTTCGGCCTTCTTTTGTGCGGTTTTCGGCCTTCTTTTGGTGCGGTTTTCGGCCGGTTTTGCGCTCCTCTACTCCGTTCACGGCCGCTAGGGCCACCTTCCCCTTGTCATACGGTTAGTTTTTCATTAATTCTTATTAATTTTCAATTGTCTTTTTTCATTTATAAAAAAAATTGGCTTAAATTGTAGTTAAAAATGCTCAATATAATATATATATATGATTACTTGTGAGATTTAAGGATTAAAAACTAAACTTGTGATGATTTTGCTTAAGTTTTTGTATGCCCTAGAATGTTATACGGGATTGTTTTTGCATAAGTGTGGTGAATTGTTTGAAGTGATATACATAATGGGGTTATTTTTGCAATGCCTTCATATTAATAGACTCACCAATGGGAGAGGAAGGGAAATCTAAGGAATGGTTTGGTATTTGTTGTTTGGTTATGACTTGAAATCGCTTAAATGCGATTGTTTGTATGTATGTATAATGCGATTGTTTTTTTGCAATGCCTTCATATATATAGACTCACCAATGGGAGAGGAAGGGAAATCTAAGGAATGGTTTGGTATTTGTTGTTTGGTGATGACTTGGAATCGCTTGAATGCGATTTTTTTATGTACATCATAATGCCTAGATACCCGTTCAAGATTTACTCATTAGGAGTAAGTCTTGAATAGTCCCCGTTTTGGGACTGTTCTTAAACGTCACATCTCACTTAGGTAGTGAATGTGTGTTGATTCTTTGATTCTAAGTGAAATACGGTTAATCATTTCCCTAATTTGTTCTCCGGGTGCATATAAGATAAGCAATTATCTTCATCGTGTACTTGGAGAACTGAAGGGAAATGCTGCCGAATTTTACTTAGAATCAAAGATGATACATGCATTCACTAGTGGGATTGGACGTTTAAGAATGGGTTAGGTTGGAGTGATAAGGACCCAATGGAAGCATGCATTGAATATTAGTTTGTTGTGTTATATTTATGTGAATTTTTTAATTGATAATAAGTTTTAATGGATGTATATATGTGTGGGGGTTTTTAGAAATGAATCGAAGTTGGATGTATGGAAAGCGGAATACGTTGGAGTTCGTACAAGGTGTGAATGAGTTTTGTAAACGTGCTGTAGAGCATCAACAACTTACTTGCGAGGATGAGATATATTGTCCATGTGTTGATTGCTACAATGTGAATACGATTTCTGATATTAGGTTAATAAGAGATCATATTATTCGTCGAGGATTTAGAGCTGAGTATTATATTTGGTTATGGCATGGTGAGAAGGGAAAGTATACTCAGAATAGGGTTATTGTTGATGATGGCACTAGTAACTCATTAGAGATTGATATGTCGAATGTTGGGGCAGAGAATGAATTTGTGATTGAAGATCATCATGTTAGGATAGAAGGTGATGATGTTGTAGGTAATGAAAATGATCACGGAGATAATAGTGACACTGAGGATGAAGAGTTTGGTGATGATCGATTAGGTGAGATGTTGGAAGGGGCACGTGACCATTTTAAAGAGCGGTCACGAGTGTTTGACGGTTTGTCCGAAAGCTGCTGGGAAACCCCTTTATCCCGGGGTGTACAAAATACACTCAATTGAGTGGGGTTTTAACCCTTTTCAACATCAAAGCGAAACATAATTTGACTGATGTAGGCTTCACAGAACTCTTAGAAGCTTTACAAGATATGTTTCCTGAGGGTAATTTATTACCAAAATCCACCTACTATGCCAAAAAATTAATGTGTCCTTTGGGTTTAGAATATGAGCGGATTGATGCATGTCCGAATGATTGCGTGTTGTATCGAAATGAGAATGCAGACCTTTATGAATGTCCGAGGTGTGGTAAGTCCCGCTATAAATTGCCGGATGGGGTTGAGCCTGGGCCGGGCAATACGGGTCCTTCTGCGAAAGTGTTGTGGTATCTTCCAATTGTGCCAAGGTTTAGGAGGCTATTTTCTATCAAAGAAGATGCAAAGAACCTAAGATGGCATGCTGATCGGAGAAAGAAAGATGGGATGCTTAGGCATCCAGCAGATTCTCCTCAATGGAAGGCTATAGATTCCAGATATCGGGAATTTGGTCAGGAAGTTAGGAACTTGAGACTTGCATTGTGTACGGACGGAATGAACCCTTACGGTACTTTGAGTAGTCAACATAGTACTTGGCCTGTTCTGTTAGTGATATACAATCTTCCTCCATGGTTGTGCATGAAGCGGAAGTATATTATGTTGTCTCTCTTAATTTCTGGGCCTAAACAGCCGGGAAATGATATAGACATATATCTTGCACCTCTCATCGAAGATCTCAAAAAGATGTGGGACGAAGGTGTTATGGTATTTGATGCGTATTCCAATGAAGATTTCAGGCTTCGTGCTATGCTATTCTGTACTATAAATGATTATCCTGCTTATGGCAATTTGTCGGGGTATAAGGTCAAAGGAAAAAAGGCATGTCCCATTTGTGAGAATGGTATGGAGGCGACACATTTGCCACATTGTGGGAAACATGTCTATATCATTAATAGGCAATTCCTACATAATTCTCATCCATATCGAAAGAAAAAAGCACCATTTAACGGGTTAGTTGAAAATGCTCCAGCTCCTAGACCGTTGACCGGAAAAGAAGTTTATAATCGTGTTAAGGGGATGGGCACAATATTTGGTAAGGGGGTTAAACCTTCGGAAGACGATGGTGTCATTTGGAAAAAAGAGTCTATATTCTGGAGACTTCCTTATTGGAAATACTTACCAGTTAGACATTGTCTCGATGTAATGCACATTGAAAAAAATGTTTGTGATGCAATTATTGGTACTCTGTTGAATATGCCGGGAAAAACTAAGGATGGTTTGAAAGTTCGCAGAGATATGGAGAAATTGAAGATTCGGCCTAATTTATGGCCAAAGATTAAGGAAAAAACTAAGAAAGGAAAGGGAACAACAACATATTTGCCTCCAGCTTGTTATACATTGTCTAGGCAAGAGAAACGATTGTTCTGTGAGTGTTTATACGGTATTAAGGTTCCCACTGGATACTCATCTAACATGAGAAGACTTGTTTCTTTGAGTGATCTGAAATTAATTGGGCTGAAGTCCCATGACTGTCATGTGTTGATGCAAGTGTTTTTGCCGATTGCAATACGCGGGATTCTTCCAAAACATGTCAGACTTGCCATCACGAGGTTGTGTTCATTTTTCAATACCATATGCAACAAGGTTCTTGACCCTGATAAGTTGGATGCTTTGCAAAATGAGGTGGTGATAACACTTTGTCAATTTGAGATGTATTTTCCACCTTCTTTTTTGACATTATGGTTCACTTAGTCCTTCATTTGGTAAGAGAGATTAAACTGTGTGGTCCTGTGTTTTTAAGATGGGCATACCCTTTTGAGAGACATATGGGTTCTTTGAAAAAGAAAGTGAGGAACCCAGCAAGACCAGAGGCGAGTATTATTCAAGGAACAATTGCCGAAGAGGTTGGAGGATATTGTTCTTCTCATTTTGCTAAGGCTGTGACTATAGGCCTTCCAAAGTCCAGACACGAGGGAAGGTTAGAAGGCAAGGGTGGTGTCGGAATGCGACATATTTCGCCTTCATTGAGTGAGTTGAATAAAGCTCATCTTTTCGTGTTGCACCATGTTACTGAAGTTAATCCATACTTAGAGAGACATATGCGGGAATTGCGCCACAAAAACCCGTCAAAAGGGGAGAGGGCGTTGATGAATGAGCATAACAGGTCTTTCATTGATTGGTTCCATAATAAAGTAATTGGTGAATTGTCTGCAAACGACCATCATGTACCCGATACAATTAAGTGGTTGGCATACGGTCCACGTGACAGTTTTAAATCGTATGAGGGGTATGATATCAATGGATTTACCTTTTACACTGAACGTCAAGACAAGAAATCGAAGGTGGTACAGAATTGTGGGGTTTCAATGGTTGCATCATCTAGGGAGTATGCGAGTGCAAAGGATAAAACTCCGATTGATGCTACACAATCATATTATGGGATCATTCAGGAAATATGGGAGCTCGATTATTGTGACTTCACTATGCCTATTTTTCAATGCAAGTGGGCGGATAATAGACGTGGTTTGCGAAAGGATGAGTGTGGTTTTACTCTAGTCGATATGAGTCGTCTGCGTGACAATGAAGAACCTTTTATCCTCGCATCACAAGCAAAACAAGTGTTTTATGTATCTGATCCTGTAGATACTCAGTGGTGCATTGTTGTTAATGGTAAAAGGCGAATTTTAGGAGTTGGTGATGTTGACGATGAAGAAGAATATGATAAGTTTGATGATATTCCCCCTTTCTCAATCCCAAGTGATGATATGATGGATGTGTATGATACTGAAAATAGTTACATGCGAGTGGATCACCAGGAGGGTATAACGGTCATCGAGCAACCTATTGACCAAAATTAAAGGTAAAAAATGTTCTATATGAGTAATTTGAATACTAAATTGATGTACTTATAATAGATTTCATTACAATAATGTGTTGATATATATTGTTTTAAATTTTGTTAACACTTTTTGTTGTTTCTATGTATATGTTACAGATATGGCTAGTGACGGTTCGAGCGATCAGTCATCGGATTCCGATGCACCATTTCACCCGGAAAAGGAGGCTGATCAGGGGGAGGACAGCGATCGTGCTGCAGATGCGTTTGATGCTTGGATGGAAAGAATGGAAGTAGAAGCTGATAGAAATGCTTTACTTGACATTGAGGTGACATCTGATCCACGTCAGCCACCCCCCTCAGGTTCGCGATTATTGTAATATTGAATATGTCATTTATTTGTTCGTTCTCTAATTCATAGTTTCCTTATTTTGATTCTTAGATCCTCGTCAGACCACTGCATATTATGGTGCACAAGGGAGGGGGAAGAAGTCAGGTGGGAAGACAAAGGCAGCTAAAAAGAGTAAAAGAGGTCCCACGATGAATCTCCACAACACAGAAGATATGTTCTTACAGTTTGATGAATTGGGGAGACCAACAGGTAATTATTGATTGTAAGATAGTTATAATTTACCATGCTTAGGATTTAATGTTTGTATTTTGTAATTGTTTTTTCTATTAGGCACGTGGAGATCCAAGTATGGTATTTGGGTCGGTCTTTCTATACGCAGGCTTAACATCAATTGGAAATGGAAAAACATTTCTCCTGCCTTGTTGGATTTGATGTGGACAGACACTATGGTAAGATTTGTTTCATTTACAATTTTGAGATTTATTGTTCTATTGTTGATCTAACGTGCTTATTTATTTGTTTATGATGGAAAACAGAATATGTTTCACCTTCCGGACGAGATAAGCTATAAGAGGCATTACTTGACTGCTGTGAACTCCAGATGGAGGGATTTCAAGAGCAAATTGGTATCTGGTTGGATCACCATGACCAGAGTCAGATCAAAGAAGGAGAAGCTAGGTGATACTCCGCCAGATGTATACAAGCACATCAAGACGGAGGATTGGCTTACCTTCAAGCAGGCTATGACATCAGATGAGGCTGTAGTAAGTTAAATTATATTCTAATAACTTAATGTGTTTTATTAAATTAAATTATATTCTACTAACTTAATGTGTTTTTTATTGCAGAAAAAGCGAGAAAAGGCGCTCGAGAGTGCAAAAAGGAATACACATCATCACCACTTAGGGCAAAGGAACTATGGGGATGCTAGAGAGTTGTGGAAGCAGGAGAACTTTTCTCCACCTAGTTTTGATTCTGCAGGATCGTCATCTAGTACACCATCCTCCTCGGTGTCCTCTCATGTTACTCGGGGTGATGACTGGTGGTGCGCGATGCATAAGAAGGATCCAGTCACCAAACAGCGATTTATTCCAGCTGAGGAAACAAAGATTGCAGCTGACAAATACGTATGTATATCACTATATATAACTTTTAGTTTGACATGTATACGTTTTTTATTTATTAAATACATTTTTGTTATTTGGAACTTGTTTTTTGGCAGTTGGAGTACAAGGAGAAGCAAGCCAAGGGTGAGTTCACTCCGTGCACGTAACAAAGACGCCCTGTTTATGGCTCTTGGAGAGAAGCCAGATCACTCGGGTCGTTGTTATGGTTTTGGAGGCTACAATGTTGGCTATAGGAAGGCTTTTGGTCTTCCACCTCCTAGGAACTATTGGAGCTCGAGTCAGGAACAAGAGGAAGCATTCATGCAGAAAATGGCAGAAAGGTGGAGAACTGACATTGCCACATATATGCAGAATGTGGCGCTTTCACAGCCCACTCAGCTACCTACTCCACCATTTGCTCCACCATTTGTTCCATCAGCTGCTTCACCATCTACTTGGGCAGCTGCTTTTCAGCCCACTCAGCTACCTTTTCCGCCATTTGTTCCATCACCGCTTCAAGCATCTTCCGGGCATTGCTTTTCAGCCCACGCAGCTACCTTTACCTCTATTTGTTCCATCACCTGCTTCAGCATCATCTGGTCCAGCTACTTTTCAGCCTACTCAGCTACCTTTTCCTCCATTATTTGTTCCATCAGCTGCTTCACCGGTTATTCCATCAGTTTGCTTCACCATCTTTTGGGCCATCTACTTCACTGACCCACTCAGCTACGTACTCCACTATCTGGATTTGGAGACACTCATTCTCCTCATTCGAAGGTACATATATTTATCATATATACATGTGCTTTATACAAATAAGGATCATATATACATGTGCTTTATACAAATAAGGATCATATATACATGGTGCTTTATACAAATAAGGATCATATATACATGTGCTTTATACAAATAAATATCATAATTATTCATGCTTTATACAAATAATTATCATATATACATGTGCTTTATACAAATAATTATCTTATATATTAAGAACTTTATGTTATTGTTAGGACGAGACTCCCTGTCGATTGTATTTGATAGATCCAACTAGTGGAAAGACTTGTCTAGTGGCAGATGCACATTCTTATGCTTTTGATGAGACCACTACGGTTCATGGGTCTAGAATGATGAATGATCACCTTCGAGTGAAAATTCATCGTTTTGTAGAGAAGTATGGTCATTTGCCACTACCTGTCCCCGTCCCTGCATATGAAATCGACACTACGGAAACTGCTTTGGGTACGTGGGTGCAATGGCCAAAAAATTTAGTGCAAATATTAGGTGATGAGGTAATTGTTCAAATTTTATCCATTTTTGTTCAAATAATAGGATTAAATGTAAAAATTACATAATCTTATGCGCGTTCTCAAAAATTATTATTAGGTTACACCGACACCTAAAAAACAAAAGGGGATTTCGGGGGAGGCTGTTAGATGTCATAGCCAGCAGCTTTCAGCCGGTTCGGCTACTCGTTATAGTCCAGTAGTTGATGATGTATCGTTCTTGGAATCACTCACTGAAGACTGTAAGGAGTTAGCAGATACGCTTGCCCTTGCCGTCGCAGACGATGATACTGTTGGTGTAACCTTGCCGAGCTCATTATTCCATTATACAGAAGATGCCACCGCTTATCTGACCAAGGAGGATATTGCTCAGTTCTTGAAAGGGGAGATGCTTAATATTTCTATTATCCAAGTGTACATGAGGTAACAATAATCAAAGTTATGATTTTTTTTTACATTTCATTGTATGATAGTTGTATTTTCCACATAAAGTTTATGTTTATCTATTTTTTGTAGGGCAATACAGTCTGACTTGGATGGATTTGGGGATCTTTGTTCGAGTTTGTTGGATGTGCCCGGAGAGTACCGCGGATGTGCATTCTTTGGAGAATCTAACGACTTACATTGAGTGTGCTTTGATTGGATCCGTCGTTCTTTGGTGCTAGTATCATCTTCGCGCCAATCTTTCAAGAGTAATATTCTATCTTAATAGTTTTACAAATATTGATTTTTGCATGACATGTGAATTTTTTAAGTAATTATTATTATTCAATCTTGCAATAGCCGTCATTGGATGCTCTTGGTCATACGTCCCATGCTCGGGATTATTTACGTCTTTGATTCCGCTAGCTATCACAAGGAGCGGAAGTTAAAGATTAAACCTCCTATGATAGCGTAAGTTGATCGCTTTGATATATTTTAAATGAATTTAAATTATAATATAAAGCAAATAAAGTGTAATTGATCATTTGATTTTGTTTTATGTAGTGCTTTTAGGAGGTTTCGGATGACCTGCAACGAAGTTCGTCACAACAAGCTTAGTTGGAAATGTGTTAAGGTATAATATCCTTATTTTATTCAATTAAAAGCATATGTTATGTCATTCTCATTATACGATAAATTTACTCATTTTCTTAAAACTTTCGTTAAAGTGTCCACAACAACAAGGAGGCACGGAGTGCGGTTATTTTGTCATGCGCAACATTTTTGACGCACTCATTTTATATTCTAGTTCGGAGGATTTCGATGAAGTAAGTTTTTTGTTCACTTCATTTCATATTTTATATATATAACTATTGAAATCTAACTTTGGTGAATTATTTTCAGGTTGCTTGTACTACCTTTACCCGCGATCCTTATACTGAAGATCAAATCAATGAGGTGAAAAATAAGTGGGCAAGATACTTTATTGATAATTGCATTGCATAGGTTAGGTTAGTTTATATATATAACTATTGAAAGCTAACTTTGGTTAATCGTATTATTGACTTAATTGATTGGATTTCATGATATATAAATATATATGTTGGATCATATGATATCTATGTTTTATTGAATCTTATATATTTCTATTGTTAAACTTGGAATTTGGATTGTGCGTGGAAGTTGGATGTTGGATGAATTTGTGGATTAGGTGTTGTTTGTTGGATGATTTGTGGATGATGGATGGATGTTGGGATGAATTTTGGATGATGAATTGTGGATGATGGATGGTTGTTGCATATAATATTGTACAGGTTAATTCCCAATTATGGGTTTATCCAATTTACAAACGGAGCTCTGTCGAAATTTATGCGAGAAATTTGCTGCATCCCTTGCTTGCATTACGCTTCTTTGTATGTATGTGCTGCATTCTGCTTGCTGCATAATGTAAATTATATAAAAAAAAAAAAAATGAGATATATTGCTGCGGTTTCTCTGACAAACCGCAGCAATATACTTTTTTAATAATAAAATATACAAAATATTGCTGCGGTTTGTCAGAGAAACCGCAGCAATATTATGTATATTTTATTATTAAAAAACGATATTGCTGCGGTTTCTCAGACAAACCGCAGCAATATTTTGTATATTTTATTATTAAAAAAGTATATTGCTGCGGTTTGTCTGAGAAACCGCAGCAATATATCTCATTTTTTTTTTTTTATAATAAAAATATCCATATTGCTGCTGTTTTTCTCAGAAACAGCAACAATATGTTTGTTTAAATAATAATAAACAGGAAATATTGCTGCGGTTTTTTCTTAAAACCGCAGCAATATGTTGTAATATTGCTGCGGTTTAAAACCGCAGCAACAGATTAATTACCTATTGCTGCGCCGTTAATTGCTGCGCGGTCAAAACCGCCGCAATAGGCCACTTAAAGACCGCAGCAATAAGCATTTATTCTACTAGTGGGTCCTACCAAGCTTACCTAATCACAAATAAATAGTCTCGCTCTTTCTTATCCTACCAAGTCATAAACTCTAATAGGTCAACTCGACCCAACTCAACAGGGGAGAGGCTTTGAGAGTGGAGGAGGGGGTATGGGATCATTTCCCCCAAAAAAATTCCTAGTGAAGATTGAACCCAATGTTAAGGTTTACTTCATACTTTTAATAAAGACTACAATCCACTAGGATCTAGGATTAAATACCATTAATAGGACATGTTCCGTTTGTGGAATCAATAACTTGGCTTCTTTAATTAATCGCAAGAATGTTGCTTATGATGTAAAAACTCCCAAGTTTTAGCTTGGGGCATGTTGTTCTTACATATTACAACAATAATTCTCACAAATTATGTAAATCTTTCTTGCCCAAGTTTTCATTGATATAGGTAGCAAAGGTATTATTAATTTTTTTTAGGACAAAGGTTTTTTTAAAGGGGCTTATAGGGAGTTGTTAAACATTATCATTAACCTACAAATCATCGGCCGACAAACAAACAATAGAAGTTAGGAAGTCATAACTCTAAACTCTACTACCTAAGTTCCAAGGAGGGAGATGAGCTAAAACATGAGCCACCTTATTACCATTCCTACCGACAAAAGACCAAGAAATAGAAGTAAAACTAGTAGCATCAACAAGTAAATGAAAATTACAAAGGCCTTCCTTCCACTTGATCGCATGAACCACATTCAAGCTATCATTTCCACAAGCACGTTCTTCAAGCCAAACTCCAATGCAATCTTCATACCATATAAAATAGCACTAGCTTCAAGGCATTTTGTGTCCAGTTGATGAGCCGTTTGCAAAACAGCACAATCCAACAAGGAGCCCTCCGAACACCTCAACACAACCTCGAACCCCACCCTACGTCGCGCAGGACCCCTCCCCCAACCCCAAAACAACATTAATATTCACTAAACTCGAAGGAGGAAGGACCCAATGAACCACAAGGCACCAGATCTCGGTGATCCGCCACAAACCATTTCCCCAATCAACTTCCCAACATAAGAACACATCTGAATGGGAGATGACACCTCGTCTTAAAAATAACTAAATTACGAGCACACCAAATAGCCTAACATAGAACCATAACACGGACTCGTAGATCTTCATCCAACTTGTGAAACACGTCAATCATCCAAACTATAAAAGACGGGAAGCGACGCTCTACAAGCCAAGCCAGCCCGACGGCATCCCATATGCTCGCAGCCGAAACACACCTAAGAAGAGCATGCTGGCATCATTCATAAGTAGCTAGCCCCACGCAACCCATACTCCTCCGTCAATCTAGGGATGCACCAATGTAAACCACCTCTCATCGACAAAACCTCATGACATGCCGGCAAAAGAATGCTGCGATTCTCAGAAGAATGTTGGTGTGCCAGATAGCATTCCATATCCTTTTATCCACATGTCGCGAACTTGGTGTGTGCGCATTAACCCAAGTATCACCAAAAATTGTATAGTAAGTCGAGCGAATTGAATAACAACTATCTTTCTCCAAGTCCCATCTCAAAACGTTAAGAGGCTTTCTTATGCTTAAGGGAACAGATAGGATAAGATCGCATCCAAAAGGAATAAAAAGGTCACGAACCTTAACTTCATTCCAAGAAGACGAATTATCACTAAATAAATAACAAACTTTGAGATCTTTTGAACCATGCAGACAAGGAGAGATCACACAAAGAAATTGGGAATCTGGGTCCAAGGATCCGACCAGACATTAATGCTCGACCCATCGCCCACTAGCCAACGGCTACCTCTACGAACTACCCAACTAGCTTCACAAATCCCCCTCCAATTATAACTTGGACAATTACCTAACAAAGCCTCTTCAAAAGAACAATGAGATAAATATCTACCTTTAAGAACTTGGCCACCAGAAAATTTGTATTGTGCTCCATGCTTGCATACCTAATAGTGCGCAGTCAAAAACTTCAAAATCTCGAAACCTAAGACCCCTTTCACTTTCAGGCAAACAAATCTTTTCCAAACTAACTAATGGATCCTCCTTTTACCTTGCTTCTAACCCCACCAAAAATGATAAATGAATGAACAGAGATCATCACAGAAAGTAGACGAAAGTCACACTAATCACGTAGGTAGGGAGAAATTAGGCCACTACCTTTATTAGAACCTCCCTACCCACTTTTAAAAGACATAAACTCTTCCACCCCTGTAATTCCCTCCATAATTTCTCTTTAAGTCCCTTAGTAAAAACCTTCTTTGATCTTCCCAGCACCGTAGGAAGGCCAAGATAACAATCATGAAAATCCACCACATTAACCCCCAAAATAACCTTTTACTATCCACTACCCCTTTGCTAAAAGAAGTAGTCTTATCAAAGTCGACTTTTTGGCCCGACGCTACTTCGTAAAGAAGAAGACTATTTTTCACAACTACTGCCTCTTCCTCCCTAGCACAACCAATAATGACACTATCATCTGCAAAAAGTTGAAAAACAAGCAACATTGTCTGAGTAATACGAATCTCATGGAGAGAACCCTCCTCTAAAGATAGGCGAATGAGCCCAAAGAGAGCTTTTGCCACCAAAATAATAAGGTACATAGAGATCGAATTACCCTGACGAAGCCCTCTAGAAGGAAAGATATTCAGTAGATGGAGTACCATTAATTAATACAGAGAAAAACACATAACAAACATAATCTATAACTCGGTCAATCCACCCCTATCAAACTACATATGGATCAAAACAACTCAAGAAAATCTCACTTGACCATATCATAAGCATTGTCAATATCCAAGTTAAGAGCCATGAAGCCATTGGCCAATCTCGAGTTCTTCACATAATAAAACATCTCAAAAGCCACAAGAATATTATCCGTTATTAAACGACTAGGAGTAAAAAAGCACTTTGATTAACCAAATTAATTTTGTCCAAAAATTGTTCAAGTCTATTAGCCAGAACCTTGCAAAGGTATTACTAATCTAGAGTATATCCTATGAATGAACGCCAACTCTATATGAGCATAATATTGAGGAAAAACGCACTCAGTACTCAATCGTATAGTGCGCAAAATACAAAGTCCCCATGGTAGGCATTCCCTCTCTAAATTTTAATCCCAAATCAAATTTAGCTACTGTTCGGACCAATTTTCATCTATCTGACTGGTGACAAATATTGACGGTACAATCTCATAGTTGCTTACAGAGTTAAGGCATTTGCATAAAGGATGGTGAAGAACAACTCAACATCCTGTATATTTTTTATCGTTTGAACAAATTGATTACTGGTAGGTTCGTCGAGTAGTAGCTGACTTGTTTGAGCAATTCGTGGCACTAGTTTCGCCAATGCAATGCCTGAAGAGGGTGTTCCAGCACCTGACTGATCAACAAAAATGTCTTTTACTATTGCATTCACCACCGTTTTGACTGATACTTCTACTACATTTGTGAATTCATCACTGCACAGCATAAAAACAACTCAATCAAGAAGCTCAGAAAGATAAACCAGGGCTTTTATCCGTTACAGGTTAATTTCTGGGGTGTAATTCATCAGATATAGCACATGCCAGGCAATTCACAAATCTGTTTTCATGGACTTTGACAACTCGTAATCCGGTTCATTACTCTCTAAACATGCAAACAATCTGAAGCCAATCGGAATTAACCAAATCATGGTTCTTATCTCTGAAATTAACAAATCCTCAGGTACCTGTATTTAATACTTGATGCACTCGAGGCCATAGGCCCAGCACGGTCTAACCTAGTTCAGAAATTAAGGCAAGCCTAGTTAGGATTGGCTTCAAACTAAGTAAGCTAGGCCAGCGCCCCACATTGGATAATAAACATACGCCATCTATTTTCCTGTTTCTGACACACATATTTTAATGAAGACGACAATAAATAGATACAAGGAAGCTGCTTCTAGGTAGGCCAATTAGAACCAATATATTACTAATTCTTAACCCTGAACCATCACATTTGCGCCTCAGGCTGCCTATTCAGGACCAATCCCCAACTAGGGAAAAGCCCAGGCAGGTACCTGGATTTCACAAATCCTCAGGTACCTGTATTTAGTTCTTGATGCACTCGACGCCATAGGCCCAGCACGGCCTAAGCTAGTTCAGAAATAAAAGCAAGCCTAATTAGGATTGGCTTCAAACAAAGCTAAGCTAGGCCATGGGGCCCCCCCATTGGATAATAAACATATGCTATCTTATTACCTGTTTCTGACATACTCTCATATTTCAATGAAGAAGGTAAAATAGATAAAAGGAGCTGCTTTTCAGTAGGCTAATTGGAACCAAAACATTACTAATTCTTAACCCTGAACCATCACATTTTGCGCCTCAGGTTGCCTATTCAGGACCAATCCCTCACTAGGGCAAGCCCAGGCAGGCAGGTTGGCAGGGGGCTGCACCTGTAGTCTTCAAATGGCCCATTGACGACCTCTATAAGTTTATGGACACTTGAAACTTCAGCTTTCCAAATAGAGTTGCAACATTTTCATACAAAAAAAAAACTTATCGTAAAAGCCTTAAAAGGTGAGGTGAGCCTTAGTGATACAAACAATCAGAATCCAGCTTCAACCAGCATGTAGAAAAACCCACTAAAGCTATCTTATGGCTGTATGAAGGGAGCTCCATTTCTCCAGCCCACCAAAAGAGCCTTGTCAGTTATCACCATAAAAAAGGGGAAAGAAATGGTATAAATCTGGAACTTAATCAAATCAATAGGTTAAAAAAGTTGGTTAGAAGTTACACATGTTATCTATCTAGTTCTCGGATGGTCTAGAGCATGAGCCTTGTCAGTTGTCACCATCAAGAAGGGGAAATAAATAGTAATTACGTGGAACTTAATCAAATCAATAAGTAAACATATTAGTTTGAAGTTGCGCATTTTATCTATCTAGTTCTCAGATGAGCTAGGGCATGTGAACAGACTACCCAACAATGTCATACTCCCTCCATATTCATGTAGACTTTTACAGCCTGTTTGGTCACCGGGAATAAGTTATGGTGATCGTAATGTATTTCTATGTAATTTTGTAACAGAACTCATGCCAAATACCCTTGGTAATAGAACTCAATCCCAACATGTTTTGTATTTCACAAATTATCACTACCACTGAATACCCCTCGAAACTAATAATGGATGGTAATAACTTTCTAGGATGAAGCACCATGGACATTTGTATGAGACAATATTCAAAACTTCACCCATATCATTATTACCATTAATTAGCACCTACCAAACAAGCCAATAAGGTTCTGTACACGAATCAAGAATAAGTATCGCATTGGTAGTAAAAATTGATTTAATATTGCATTTATACCTTAAAGTGACAAAAAGTAGCAATGTATTCTAAATGACATAATATAGAAAAGGAAAATTTGTCATAACAAACCTTCTACTTCCTCCGTTTCGAATCACTCGTTACACTTCTTTTTTTACGGTTCCCTAGTCAATTTTTGTTAGTGTAATATTAGTATATGAGGGGTATGTGATTAAGTGTAGTATTAGAACCTAAACCAACCACCACCACCAACTGCATAATCCATCAACCACCAAGACCACAGACACTGCACTCACCACCACCATACAACCTGCCACCACGACCACAAACCTAACCACCATAAAAACCGCCGACACCGTCAATCTAACAAAACAAACAACCACCACCGAACTAAAGAAACCACCACCAAAAAAACCCATTTCGAACCCAGATCTGGTGGTTCAACCCACTTTGAAGAGACACAAAAAATTCGAGGAGAGAGACAAAAAAATTCAAATTCAAGTGGTTCAACTGCATAATTCGAGGAGAGACAAAAAATTCCTCAATACTTTGAAGATAAATACAATGAAGATAATGAAAGGAGACCGAAAAAATGGTGGTTCAACCCAGATCTGAAATTTTGGGAATCGTTAGTTAAGGTGGTGTGGTGGTTGAATTTTAGGTGTTGTGGTTTACTAAGGTGTTGTGGTGGTCGAATTTCGGTGTAGTGGTTGTCAAAGTGGGTGGTGGTGGAGAATGGAGATAAAGAGGTGGGTGGTGGTGGTAAAGATCGAGAGGAGAGAGAAATGAGTGGTGGTGGTAAAGATCGAGAGGAGAGAGGAAGAGGTGAAGAGGGTGAGCGTCGTTCTCGACAGCGGTGGTGGTGGTGGTGGCGGTTGAGGTGGCGGCGCGAAGGTGGTGGTGGGAAGAGGAGAGAGAGTGAGGTGAAGATGTTGAGAAAGAGATGGGTTGTGGTGGAGATAGGAGAGAGAAAGTGGTGGTGGATGAGAGTGAGAAGAGAGAAATAAAAATAAAGGTTGATGATGGTGGTGGTGGTGGTGGTGAGAGGAGAGAGAAATGGGTTGGGATAATGGAGGAGAGAGAAGGGGTTGCAATTGTTGATGATGGTGGGAAAGGGTTGGGTTTGGTGGTGGGGTTTTTATTTAATGTTTTAGTTAGGTATAATTAAGTGTTGATTAATATTTTTAATAAGGGTAGTTTGGTAAATTTACAGTTTAAAACTTACCATATAAGGGAAAAAAAAAGAAGTGTAGCAAGTAATATGAAACTTCCCTATATAGAAAGTGTAGCGAGTAATTTGAAACGGAGGAAGTATGTCACTTTTGCGAGAAACAACCTTTTTTTTGGCAATTTAAGACCTTAACAAGAATTGTTTGTGAAAAACAACCTTAGACCACTTTTAGGCATAATTGAAGTTAAGGAATTGAATGAATAACCACCTTTATCAGTAAGCAGTTATTCTTCTTTAATTCATAGCGAAGCTTTCCTCTTTTGTGCATTCATTGTGTTACAAAGCATTAATAATGTCTGAAAGTGGCCTAAAATTGTTTCTCGCAAACAATTTCTTTTTTAAGGTCTTATGTTGTCAGAAAAAATTTAAGAGGTTGTTTCTCTCAAAAAGTGACATATAAAAGGTTTGTTGTGACAAATTTTCCTATTGAAAAAGAGTTAAATAAGTGGTTAGATAATACAGAAAGGAAGGCACAACCAGTTGGTCATAGTAAACAATCATGATCAAAAGAAGTCCAACATACTGGTGATGGCATGTATTGGAGTGAGCAAGGTATCGGGGTCACTATCTTACACAAACATGAAATAAAATAAGCACTAAAAAGTAAAAAGTACATTTTCAGCAATGAGTAACAAGCCAGTACTACACAGTACTTGTAACGACTGAAGTAGAGGGTTACTTGCATACCTTGATAAAACTGTCTGTGTCTCTGTCATGAGTTGATCAAATTTTGACACGTCCGAAAGAATAAGATTGTTACTGCTCACGGATGGAGTTAGGTTGGGTAATTTAGCATCATCTGGCATAAAGTATTCCACCCAATGACGAGGCCTTCCCCCATGCTCATAAATGTGTCAAGTATTTGAACAATAGTTTCATGAAGTATTGAGGAATCAAAGACATCTTTCAGCTGCTTACTGCAAAGATCAGTTCAAAGTCGTTACAGATAGTCAGATACTATTAAAAAATACCAACATCACATGTTTGGTGAAGTCACTTCAAGCAATATACTTCCTCTACTGTTTATTACTTGCAGCATCTAGGTTGGGCACACGGTCATAGGAAAAGATTAGAGAAGGTAAGGTTAATTAAAATAACTTAATAATTGCCCTTTTACCTGCTCTAATTTCTTCCTTGAACCACAGTCTGCGGTCCTAACCTAGATGTTGCAAGTAATAAAAACGGAGGAAGTCTATAGTTACTGAATAAATAAATAAATAATTACTACTTGAAGTATCCAAATTTTCCCTCTTTATATTAAGAACAAGCTGATTGATACCCAAACATATATTTAAGCTT
Organism: Beta lomatogona; assembly: GCA_947646795.1. NCBI lineage: Eukaryota > Viridiplantae > Streptophyta > Magnoliopsida > Caryophyllales > Amaranthaceae > Beta > Beta lomatogona. Next base: position 233,223 of record CANSNZ010000357.1, read on the forward strand.
AAGGTATTGGTCTTTAATCTTTACTTAAATACAAATGGTGACTGACATGAGCTGAAATGTCTGACGGCCTGTGTGTCATCAATTCTCCGGCAAGAGAAATAAATATCTCGCTTTTTATAGTAATGCATATTGATGCACATACAGCACTGATATTAAAAATAAAGAAGTGAGTGTATCTGCAATTGAGAACTTATCTTCCTCTGAAAAACATGCAATTTTACTAAATGGAACAACCTAGAAGCCACAAGCATGAAGCACTCACTGACAAGATTTTTAGAAAAAAATCAACTATGAACAAGTCCAACGAGGGTCCAGCACGATTCTTTGGCCTCTATACCAAAGCCTTGAACGATGGCAAAAGCAAAATGCACTCAGCTTGAGCTTACGCATCAGGAAATCCCGTTACATGCCCACTGTTTATCTTGAAAGAATACTATTATCGAAAGAGAGGAACTGCAAGATATGGGCTTACACTTGCTATATTCTATACATGAATGAACTCAGACAATCATTTGAGAGAAATATGAAATCTGTCCAATAGCCTTGAGAGACAAAAACACTATGGTTATACCGTTATACAGAACCAGTGTTACCTAATTCCCTAATTCCCCCGCGAATTGCGAATTGAAAAAAGTGAATTATGGTCGATTTTTGTTCATTTTGGGCCCATTTTGGGCGAATTGGCGAATTCAAAAGGCGAATTAGATAGCGAATTAGGTAACACTGTACAGAACTAAGAAGCCTCAAAATGTCATAAGCATTATCAGGGACAAACAGTAAGTGTATCTTTTTTAACCGTAGTGTTTTTAACCTTTCGTCAGCTTAATGCACACAAATTTATCTATCCAAGAAGGTTTGAAATAGTCTAGAGACACTTAATTTTCTGTGGCTCTAGTTATGCAGTAATACTATCCATTGTAACTGCAAAATATTTCAATGGATGGGGCTATTCTTAAAGACATTATATTGCAAATATCACAAATAAAAAGATTAGTAGCACTTCAGATATAATTTATATGGCCCTTTCCCTGTAGCTCAAATATATGTATATATATAAGATCGCCAACATTATAAGTCAACGGCTCAACAGTAAACTTACCTTTTCAGGACTTCTGCCGCAGCAGCCTGCATATTGAAAATTAAAGCAGGCAGCCCATGGCTAGCCAGAAAATCAGCCCTCGCCAAAAAATTATGTTCACCATCCTGATCAATAAGACTAGCTTCTTCCTGTCAAGTAGAAGTAACTGTAATTGGCATCTTTTTCTTGCCACTTTCCATTGAATCTAGATGCAAAGTTCATCTTTTATAATCATAAACTTAACTTATAAGAAGAAAAAAAATTAAATAATTACCTTCTGACAGGAGAAACTTAAATTTTTTATTTTAACCAAGTGTTCTATCAAATGCCACTTACCACGTGTCACATTCTTATTAAGTAGTGACCTTTAATTTTTGAGCAACTAGCATATAAATCAAAAGTTAAGTTTTTGCTACTCCTTTGACAACATCTGTTAAGTTAGCATAAATTGAAGTTACTCAAATTATAAAGTATTCCCTTTGTCCCTTATTGCTTGTCCAATTTTCCTTTCTTGGTTTTTTTCAAATGTTTGGTCCATATTTATATATGGTAAGTTTTAGTCTCTCTACATATTCTGTAATATTGGAGCACACACCAACCTATCAACTTTTTCCTCTCCATTATTCACTCCTTAAAAAGCATGTCAAACACCAATGGAAGGGACGGAGGGAGTATTTTTCTTAAGGTAATTGACCCCTTTCGATATAATTTAAGGTACTTGAAGCAAAAATTATCAAAAAAAATAATAATACCAAAAGCAAGAAGGGGGAAAACTACACACGAAAAAATCAATGACATATGACAAAGAAAACACTAATACCCCAAGGCTGAACAAGAAATTACCTTAGAAGTATCATAAATCTCCCTCTTTTCCTTTTATCCTATAAGAAAAATGAGGGGAGAAACCAAAGAAAAGTGGGTAGGTGGAGTTGATAGGATATGTAAAAGTGAACCCCATTATGTGGGAGACTTAGGCTAAATGGTGATAAAGGGTCAACCCATTAAGTGGGCCATTTGGGGATTAATGAGAAAATATGTAAGCCATATAAAGAAATATGCATAATGAGAACAAAGAAAAGGCAGAAAAACAAAGGAACAAAAAGAACGTATGAGAAAATTTTATAGTGATTAGAACCAAGAAAAAAAATAGCTCCCCTGTTCGCTAATTGATTTTCTTGGGCTGATATGACTAGAATATTTCATCAAGCACGCCTCATATCACTCTAATTTGCCTTTGGTTCCTCATTTATTCATTAAAAAGCCAAGTGAAAGTTTAATGGAGATTGCTGCAAGTCCATTATAACGTGGCTCGGATACCAGAATTTCAGATCTTCCTCTACTCAGATCCTTCTTTGGGTTCATAGATACTCAAGAGTGGATTCAGGAAGAAAGTTGCCTTTGCTGCCTTGGCTGGGACTGCATATCTGATCTGGAGAGCCAGAAACTCACCAGTTAGGGACTTAACAGCCCCTACTGTACAGAAACTGTACAGCAAGTTCAATTTTGTGGTATTATAGGGAAAAAAAAAGAATACTCAAGAAAGAGAGTGGTTTTCCTCTTTACAACATTATTTGTATTGGCTAAGGCCTCCTAGCTTCTGTTCTGGAATGGCTCAAGCAGCTTTTGTGGCTGATTTGTGCATTCTTGGTCAGGTTATATACAGTTATATGAGGGAATATAACAAAACTTGTTTGCTTGTCGGAAAAAAAAAAAAAGGAGATCCTGTTCATAAAACCTGAGAGCCTCATGAAAAAGAAATTAACTTTCAAGACAATCCTAAGTAGCATTGGAAAGTAGAAGTATACTCCTAATTAGTCTTCCTATAAGTTCCCAAAGAATACCTGTATAACAACCCACCTCCTCATTACAACAAGAACAACGACAACGTCAAAGCTTTAATTCATTAGAACGAGGTTGGCAGCATAAGTCAAGATTTCTACAATGGTCATTTACATGATACCTCTGCTTCCATTCTCTTCTATGAAGAGTTACATGCTCCTGCAAACCTCAATCTGTCATATCGTTTCTGACACCCTCCATCAAAGTCATATTGGGTCTTCCCCTGAAACTCTCCCGTATCCCAACTTTTCACTACTGTATACACTACATCCTCTAGACGACATCTCACAAATCACAATGCCAAATTACCATAACCGATTCTATGTTATTTTACCTTCTATATATGCAACTCTAACCCTCCCTCGAATATCCTCATTCTGGATTCTATCTCCACCCATCCATCTCAACATGGCATTAAATATCTTTTTCAATAGATCCTGGAATGTTTATTATCTTTGCAGAGTTAGATTTTATAGAAAATATTTAATTCCTTTTCGGAATAGTTTATCAAGCTCAATAAAATTGTTCAATGCTAGTTAAGGTATCTTGTCTTCTAAAGTTCCGATGTAAAATTGTTAGTTTCTTTGTAGTCAAGATCAAGAGTGACTTTTTACATCAACTTAATTGAAGATCGAATTGGAAGTGGAACTAACACAACAGCTAGATTTTTTCGATACAGATTTGTAAAAAATACTGATTCCTTCTTCAACAAGAAAGTTACACAAAATTGATGGGGTCTTCATTAAACAAGTTATACAAGAACCATCTATCCCCCTTTTGAAGATAAGTGATAAAGTCTAAAGAGATATTAGAAAGACACCAAAGGACTGTCATCTATGCACAAGAGTAGAGTGAATGGCAAAAAATCTAAGCCCACGAAGGCTCGAAACATCATGCAGCAAAAATCTGTTGGTTTGTTGCTTTCCAAGTGCACCACAAATGGCCAAAGAAACCATCTTCGCACTTGAGCAAGCCAACTTTTCATCATCCTTGGTCCTTTTTCCCTCCCTTTTGTACATGGGTGCATCAAGAACAATATATACCCTACTAAAAATGCATCAAAAGAATAACAAGTGTCCAATATGTCAGCAAATATAAGCTTTCACTATTTTACAGTGAGGATAGTTGGTTATTTTAGAAAACTGCTTCGCAGGTCAAAAAGTGTAACTGCCCACTAAGAAAAATCAGTATGCCTTGGGAAAAGAAGGGGAATTTTTTGGATATAAAGCTTATGAGAGCTAAAGTCTGTCAATGGTATGAGTCTCCATTTTCCAGGAAACATATAAAATTCAGCAACTCAGTCAAGTATCTGCAAACTGGTACATCACTTGATCAAATCAGAGTCCAGCACCAGCGATGCACCGGACACACCTAATTCAGCATCATCAGAACTTACCCCAATTAGTGCACTATGATTGTAACAAATGCGCCTTCCAAAGATATAGCCACTTAAAAAACCTTCAGGTGGGAGTGTGGGACTAACATTAATATTGCTATAAATTTAGAATAGCTTTTTTTCTCTTTCGATTAGGCTGATGCTAGTTTTCTGGAAGGACTAGAACCAATCTGGCAAATATAATTCAATGAAACGTTACTGATCTCCAAGCCCTCTCACTCTATATCAACACAAAAGGATTTCATGTGGAGCTTCCACAGAGGAAAATGGGATGCCAACTTGGAACTTGAGAGAGCATGTGGCACCCACAAAGGAACTTATTGGAGAGTATAACCACCTTCTGCCTTTTGGGTTAATAACTAGATGCAAACTTATCTCCGGCTCAAACCTCTCAAACCTATGTTGCTCGGGTACCCATGCCTGAAGGGTACGTGGCCAAGTGTCCGACTCGGCTATTTTTTGAAACCTTTTCAAGTTTTTGGCGCAAAACGAAATGTCCAAGTTTCCCACCAATGTTCGAGTATCGAGGGATCCGACACATGTACTTGAGGTGAAATGAAGAGTTTGAGCAACATAGGCTCAAACTACTTACTTTTGCCAAGGCGAGTTCATTCGAGATACGAAACATGCAAGTTTCCAAAGGGTAATTCACAACTACTATTCCTATAGAGAAGTAAACTATACTCAACTAAATTGCACATAAAGTTAATAGATATTGTTTAGTGTGAACAAAGTTGGTACAACTATGGACATATTTGTCAAATCAGATGCTTTGGTAGATTGCGCTTTACTTCCTTAAATTTCTGAAGTAGCACTTCTTCCGTCGCTAATCAAGGGTCTAAAGGAGCCAGCATTTCCAGAAGTACAAGGTTAATGCATGTTGTCAAAACAAGGTTGCATCGTATCGTATCGTATCGAATCACCCCTGTCGTAAAGGTTTTCAAATCTACCAACTCATACTATCCGCATCGTAAAGGTTTAAGAAAACCGCGTTTTAGGCAGGTTCAAGGGATATCTCATGGTCTAAGCCAATATTTGGCGGTACGACAACTGCATCATCCCTGTTACAGCATCACCGTGACCGTTACCGCAATCGTGACTGAAACCGCATTTTCGAACTATGGGTGAATGCCATTCACAGCAGTCGTAAACCCACTACAAGTGGCATCACCATATGTTAGATCTACTATTCGTTTTGTGTACATTATGCTGTCATATGCAACTAGAGAAATAGGTTATAGAGCATGTATCAACAATCTTTCATCGAAAGGAAGAGTGGGAGTCTTAGTTGAACCTTAAACATACAAACTAATACAAAGAATACAGAAGGAACGAATTCTTACAAGCAAGGGGGAGCTTTCCTGACATCTTGCAATATCAATGTACATATGTCTTCCCAGTATGTTCACTTGTACTCGAACAAATAAGCTTAGCATAGTAACCGACCAGAGCGACAAAACCATTTTGGTGAAGCCTGGCAAAATAAAACTTCAGTTCAGAAATAAGATCAAAACTTTCCATAATTCACATTTATTAAGTCAAAAACAGTAAACCAAAGACAACATACTCAGTACTTTGAGTTTATCCCATAGTTCCAGTTTCTCAGGAAGGGTCAAAACGTCCTTTCCTTGTTTCAGCTTCTCCGTCAACACCAAAAGATTTAACTCCTCATCTATCCTATTGCTTAAGTAGTGCATAGCTCGAGGCAATGTTGTTGTGTCCGCGATTCTCTGAATGGTCTCAAAATGATCTTGCATTCTACCAAGTGCAATGAAATATACAAGAATTAGATCCCAAAGACATTTTTTCACCAAATGGTATACAAACTCGATATGAAAATTCATCTTAACTGGGCCTTAATTTTTTCCTCATTCTCCCGTTGCGCAGCGAGGTCCGACTCCAGTTCAGCAAGCCGGCGTCGGTGAGCATCATAAAGCTTGTATACAAAATACCCACTTCCAACAATTCCAAATGTAACAAAAATCTTCTTCTTGTGCCTTCTCCAAAAGCTCCTAACCAACACAAAATGACTCACATAAGTGAACGAAAGCAAACCAAAGCAGAAACCGGTATTGACTGGAAAAATCATAAATTAGCATACGATCCAAGAACAAAAAAAAAAAGCATAAAAATTGACACAAGCACCAAAATTAGATATTCAATTGAACAATAATAACAATCACAAAATACGCAGATGATGAAATTTAACAACAAACTCATAGCATACAATAATTAGCGGATTTCAAACGGGGTGAAAAAGAAGAGTGCAGAACCCACCTGAAAGAGAACATATTTTTGTGATGCTAGGAAGACAAATTAGCCATATTCAAGCCTCTAAGCAAAACAGTATGCTCCTCAATCTACGAAGAGCGCACAAATTACGAGTGATTTTCTTTCAAGCTGCCAGATAGATTTGAGCACCTACCCACAAAGAGAAAGAGAGGTCAAAAGCAGGGTTTTTCAAAGGATGAGAGGATTGAAGGTCGCAGAACGCCTGTATCGGGTTTCAGTGGAGACACCAGACAGGTGTAGAGTGAAGAAAGGAAAGGGGGTGAAGACAGGAAAGGAAGTTCGCAAGGAGATTCTCCGAGATAATCATGGGTTTTTTTTTTTTAAATGTAGAGCACTTGACCACGAAATTATTAAGAGAAATTTTAAACCTGGTGTGATTTTAAATTGAAAAAACAATGTTTTGTATTATAAAAACTAGTTTTTAACCCATGTGAAAATGCACGCGAGGTTTTTTATATATATATAATTTAGACCCATACATAATGCACGAAAATTATTTTTTTTATTAAGTAGTTGGTTTTATTCTAAATTTATTGAATCCATAATTATTAGAATCCATGCATTTAAAGTTAAAAGAATATAAAATGTAAAATTATATTTCATGATATATAAAAATCCTTTGTTACAACAATTTTTAAAGTTTAAAAATCTTATATTTGTGATATATAAATCTATAAATATGTAAAAAGAACAAAAAAAAAAAAGATCAAAATCACAGGAAGTTTCTATTTTATATATTTAAGATTCTACGATGTTTCTCCTAAAATCATGGTTTGAATATTAACTCCTAATTTAATGTTTTTATAATCATATCGTGTATTAAAAATATATTTTAAAACCTTCTTATGACCTATGGTTTGAATATTTAATGGCTTGTTACAAATGTCTCATCATATTATTTTCATTATATTTACTTGTGTTTGTAGTCTTGTAAGTTGAAAATTAATGAAAATTAATTTTCAATACATCCTATGCTCTAGAGCAATTCTAGTACTTTTTCATTTTCTTTTGTCTCATGATAATGCTATTTACACTTCTATGGTAGGAAGGATCCTTCTATTTAAAGCTATTTTTTCATCATGGGCTATATTGTTCTATAAAACCAAGTTATTGCATCTGATTGTTATTATAAAGCATAAGTTTCTACTGTGAGAAACAATTGACTAAGCACTATTAATATATTGTAAAAAACCATAAGTGTTTGGGCCCAATATGTCTCTGGGCCCCAAACCCAAGGTAAATAACGATATTGCCCCCGCTACATTGAGAAGTTTGGTCCATCGGCAAGTCCAGTCCAACCCAGGCTCAGCTGGCACTCAGATTTCATCATTCCCAATGCCTATAAAAAGAGAACATATCCCAATTTATTAAGGTAATGAATAGCACACCTACCACTTCTCTCGAGACTTCAAATTCCAATAATGACTTGAGCGTCGGAGGGGCAATCCCGGAATCACCCCTGCGGTAGTCTAACCTTTATTTTGCATGTCTCATGACGTTCTTCAGACGCTTGGCACCCTCTCGAATCTTGCAACACACACCTTTGATCTGATCCCCCACTCTACAAGTTTTCACCCAAAAGAGGTTGGCGCCGTCTGTGGGGATCGTAACATCAAAAAAGCCATGGCCAACGCTCGAAGAACGTGTCAAACGAGACAGCTTCAGAACAACTCACCTCGTCGAAATGCTCAGCCCCCTCCAGAGGTGGCTGATGAGAAAGCAGGTTACCCTCGAAGGACCCCGATATTATCAAAAAGAAACCAGCACATCCTCGAGGAAAATGGACCTCGAGAGGCGGCAAGCGCCGTCAACGAACGAGAACCGCGAGAGCAGATTGTTCTTCTTAGGACGGAGGCCCCTCAATACGAGCAACCGAGCCCTAATCTTGTCACACAGCAAGATCTCCAACAGCTAGCAGAGCAGTTCACTGACACCCTCGAGCGCAGTATCCGAGCCCTTGTGTACAGCCTCCAGAACGGCGGAGAGGGAACCTCGAATAGACCCTCAATCCCCTTAGGAGGCACCGGTCGCAACCCTACGACAAGGCAAGGTGGTCCGAGTCCACCACTTGATATTCGAGCACCCCAGGTCAAGCCCCCGATGCTCCAAGCGACATCTCGAGCACAACAGGACCCCGCTTGAGCTCCCTCAGGTAGAGGAGACTCTCGCCACATAAAAAATGATCGGGCCTTGAGGAACGACACCAAGGATGCTCGTGGGGTGGTAAATGAGCGGAGAACCCGCTCGAGGCAAGCGGGAGAATCAACCCCTGACCTTAGCCGGGGACGGGACGGTACTCGAGACCGTGAACAAGATAGCAGGAGGCACGAAGAGTAAGAGTCAGACACCATCCGGACCCAGTGAGCGCTCTAATGCTCACTTCGACAATCTAGGTTACATCACCCCCTTCAGCGAAGAGATCATACGGACCCCCAACCCTCGGAAGGTGAAGGTCCCCCCCAATCGAGAATTATGGAGGAATCACAGATCCTATCGACCATCTCGCGGCTTTCAAAGCGCAGATGAGTGTGCAAACAGGAAGTGAGGCCGCATGGTGTAAATTATTCCCTACAACACTGAAGGGGCTCGCTCTTACAATGTTCACTTAACTTCCCCCCGGGAGCATTTCGGACTTCGCTTCCCTCGACACAGCATTTAGGCATAACTTCATAGCAGGAAGGAGACATCGAAAGACAAGCATTCACCTGATGTCTGTCCGACAAGAGAGAAACGAAGAATTGGCGGACTACATCAAGAGATTCAATGAGGAGTCCCTAAAAGTATCAAAGCTTCAAGACAGTGTGGCCTTTACTGCTCTGATGTCATGACTCTATCCTTCGAGCAGGTTTAAGCTAAAGCTGGCAGAGAGTGAAGCGTCCACCTTCTCCGAAATACATGGGTCTCACTCAGAAGTTCATACAAGCATCGGACATCGGTAAGACTCACGACGAGCCGAACAAACGGAAAAACAACCACCCAACTTGAGCGGATACATCTATGGATGTACCTCGAAGAGAAAGAGGTAAGAGATCAGGAAATGATGATAATGGGTATGATCTCCGGTACAACCGCTCGTCGAGTTTGGGGGACAGTCAATGCACCAGCTAGGGTCAGTAAAACTACCAGTTCGGATGGGAGAAAAAGGAAAGGCATGAGTGTTCTCATCGATTTCTTAATCGTTGACGTCGACCTCCCCTGCAATGTGATTGTTGGACAACCTACTCTCAACCAAGTGAAAGTTGCAATATACACTTACCAACTTTTGCTCCAATTCGAGGCAGACGACGGAAAGGTTGCCCAGCTATTCGACGACCAAAGGTCCGCTCGAGAGTGTTATGTGAATAGCTTGAAAAACCATGCAGAAGAAGTGTCGAAGAAAAGAAAGCAGCCCGAGCTAGAGGAACCTCTCCCCGTCATGGGGCTTTACATCGCTGAGGATCCAAAGCGGTACGAAAGGCCATGTCCGGTGGATGGAGACGATGAAGTATGCATCGATGAAGAGAAGGGGAGTACGATACGCAACGGAAAGCAAGTACCCGACACTGTCAGGTCACAAATCATCACTGTTATCAAAGAATTTCGAGATGTCTTCACTTATACCATCGACGAGAGGCCCGACATCGAACCCCAGATCATGGTACATCATCTCAACATCAAGGAGGGGCATCGCCTAGTAAAACAAGAATTGCGGCATCGGGGGTCGAGAGAAGTAAAGTCGTTGCTGAAGAAGTGAAGAAGTTACTCGAGGCGAGATTCATAAAGGAATGCCAATATACTGAATGCTTGGCCAACTTAGTATTGGTCCGAAAGGCATCCGGAACTTGGAGGATGTGCGTCGACTTCACAAACCTGAACAAGGCCTGTCCGAAAGACGATTTTCGCTTGCCCAAATCGACAGATTGGTGGACTCGACAGCTGGGCATGCACTCTTCAACTTTATGGACGCCAATGCAGGGTAACACCAAATCCCCATGGCTAAGGAAGATCAAGTTCATACTGCCTTCACCACGAGTTCAGGGGTATACTGCTACAAAGTCATGTCGTTTTGCTTGAAGAACGATGGAGCCACTTACAAGCGCTTTGTTAACACAATGTTCGAACATCAGATCGGAAGAAACATCGAAGTTTATGTTCATGACATGATTGTCAAGAGTAAGAAAGAACAGGATCACGCTTTGGACCTGCGAGAGACCTTATCTACCTTACGCGCCCATAACATGAAACTTAACCCGAAGAAGTGTGTCTTCGGGGTCTGGTGAGGAAGTGTCTCAGTTTCTTAGTGGATGAGTGGGGAATCGAAGCCAGTCCAAACAAATTTCTGGCTATCATTGACATGAAAACCCCTCGAACTGTCAAAGAAGTACAACGCCTAACCGGCTGTATGACAGCCCTGGGTCGTTTCTTCTCGAGGTCTGCCGACAAAAGCTTACACTTTTTCAAGACACTGAAACAGGCTACCTTCCACTGGGACGACACGGTGGAAGAGGCCTTCCACCAGCTAAAAGAGCATTTGGCCAACCTCCCAAAGCTCGTCTCCCCCTTGCGAGGGGAAACGTTATTCGTCTATTTGGTCGTCTCGGGGAAAGCTCTCACTGTTGTCCTTGTTGCTGAACGAGAAAAAATCAACACCCGGTCTATTTTGTGAGCCACACCTTCCGAGGTGCAGAAGCAAAATATCCCCATCGAGAAAACGATCTTCGCACTGGTGATGGCAACACAGATGCTCAAGCCTTATTTCCAGGCTCATCTAATCAAAGTTCTTACAAGTCAACCTCTTCGAAAGGTAATTGAAGGAAAGATCAATCGAGTCGAGTTGTTGACTGGGCCAACCAGCTATCTGACTACGAGATGGAATTCGATCCCCATCATGCTATCAAAGCACAAGCCCTGGCAGACTTCATAGTCGAATGTACTTCAAGACCCGAGCGAAATGAAGAAGGTTCTTGGGAATCTATATATATATATATATATAACAAGTTTCATTTTCTTAGGTGTCAAGCTTATAATCACTCTTGCCATGTGGCAACAAAATGCTTTTCCCCAAACTTCGTATTGCCATTTGTCAATCTTATGGAAGCCAATGCACATGTGTCATTTAAAAATATAATCTTTGATTGTGCAATCTAATTAAGCCCTTGATTGATGATAGGGTAATCAATTGCAATCTCCTATATTAGGTAACAAATTAAACAATTCATAAATCATACATAAATCAATTCCTAAAATTACATTTTTTTTGGGTGAAAAGGAACGATATATTAAAGCAAGGAACAAAGATCAAGTACAAGTAGTTATGGCATTACGCCTTACATTCATAAACTTGAAGTTTTTAATATAGCTAGGGGGCTAGGGAAAATAGCTAACTACATTAACTTCTACATTAAAAATTACATATTAAGAGAGCAAATTCCATATGATGCGTTTTGTGAACCAACAATCAGCAGAAAATGATTTACACTCATTGTTTATAGCGTATGTCTGCACTCAATATCCATCATCTTCTGTACATCTCCTACTCTCACTGCATCATGTATGAAGATCCTCTTATCTATATATAATATATACATAAAACCCCATATTACATATCATGCCAAATTATACTTTTTTTTGTAAAAAATATAGGAGTTGTGTGACTTATATTATTTATATAAAAAAATAGATGGATAAAACCAACATGCAAACATAGAATTGGGCGAAAAAAAGCATGCCTATTTAATTGCTATTGAAGTTTTATTTTTTAGGAAAAAGAACTTAACAATTAAGATATTCCAATCTCACTCCTTATGTGTCTATTTTTTTTTTACTCTGAGTTGAACGAATCTCCTTCATCAGATATATTTTCTTTTCCATTCACTCTTCAAAGCTTTATTGAATTGAAATCCAAGCCAATAGTGGTTGATATAAACTACATGCATGGGCTTGATCTTGGTTGTTGAACAAAAATTTTGCTAAAATTTATGACTACATATAATCGTGCTTTTGGAGTATGAAATTTGAACTTTGAAGGAAATTTCGAGAGTAATTGGTTAAATAAAATCGTGTATGATGTAAAAGGCCGTGGTTATCATTTTTATAATGGATTTCATGGATCTTTCATGGTCAATAATGAGGTTTTTGGTTTCGGTTTTTTCATTTTAGTGGCATGGAAGGTTGGACATGGTTTGGTAACATAAGAAGAGAGAGGTTCAAATAGTTTATGAAGAAGATAGAGTAATATAATTGTTTGCAAAAAAAAAATACCATACCACCCACAAATGCAACCAATTATTATATATATATCCCTAATTATTATAGTATAGGTCATAAGTTATAAGTCACAATCATGCAACACAATCAATGGCAGATCCATGATTTTGTGGATAGTGGGTCATCACCATCCACTGAGAAAATATTAGTCAATAACCAACGCATGAATTAGGAAAAAAAAGCTTCTTTGAATGTTTATGTTCAAAAGTAATATTCTGATTTTTAACTATATCTGTTGTAGTCTAACATCGATGGCTCTCTTTGAGACACTTGGGCTCATCAGGGCCGTACACGTGTCACCTTAGTAAAAGAAGAGAAAAGCCTTGAATCTTTGGGCTACACTCAGCTGAGTTAAAAGGATCAAATTCTGGCCCAACAGTCAGAGCCCAGCAGTGCCAAATGGCTGAAGGAGAGTGGTTAATAGACATCCCCCAGTCATTGTCTGCCACGTGTCATGATCTGATTCCTCAGCCAATCAGAGGCCACTATTGTAGGTCAGTTTTTAAGGTTAGCTGTCAACTTGCTATCACTATAAATACCCCTGAAATCAGGAGAAAACACATTCAATGCAAACAGTGCAAAGTTACTCTGATAAAATTCTCTCTCACTTTCTCTTTCTATCTCTACTTTCTCTTACTACTCCTGATAACTGACTTAAGCATCGGAGGGGGAACCACCACCCAAACCTCCAGGGTGGGTCCCTTTGTGCAGGTTCGGGAGCGAAGCCAAGGCTAAGGATTAAGCTAATTCAGGCATTGTTGCACAAGTCTCCATCTGAAGAACACTCAAGATACTAATTTACTTGCTCGACAAGGAAGCTAAGCCTACAGCTTACTTGTTGGACAAGTGGATAAAACATTTGGCGCCGTCTGTGGGGAGCGCAACGATGACTGATTGTCAATCGTCCAACATTGCCAGGAATCGAAGCCTTCAAGTTAATGTCGAAGATACGGTGGAGCATGAAAGACCACCTCGAGGAAGAGATAGACCTCCGTCCATTGTCAATGTTCCTGGACCAAGCCAGCAACCGGTCATCCAAATGAATCTGGATCGTCCAGTGACTGCCGCACACCTGGAGAATGTGCTGAATGACTTTCAAACTAAGATGGCGGCGGTCGTCCAGGAACAGATTAAAAGCAATATGCTGTTTTTTCATCACAACCCGGAGCCAGCTGCTAACAATCCACCTCGTCCTAGAGGACGTTCTCAAATAGATCGTCCAGGTCCTAGTCGACATGTTCGTCAGGAGCCCTCCAGGAGGACGGCAAGAGGAAAGCGCCAGGAGGATAATGATCAACGAAGAAAGATGGACTGGAACCTGGTGGTGAGGACTCACGACCATGTTCGTCCAAGCGGGCACCGCATGGAAACAGATGCCAGAGAGTATCTAGAAGCAAAGAAAGCTGCTGCATTACAACGGTCAGCGACAGGATCTACGCCATATTTGAGAGACCCTCCTTTGAGGTTGTCGTCCAGAGGGGAGGGACGAAGTTTAAGTCACTCTCTTGTTCATCCGCGACGAGAAGAAGACGGTGGCTCGGCCCATGGTCTATAGGCGTCCAAGTGCTCGCAAACACTTCATCCAACCCAAGTAATGAAAGAATATCGCAAGGAGTTCATACCCATTGAGGGACAGCTGGGAGCTCTCCAAATCAACTGGCCTACTCCATTCTCGGCCAAGATTATGGAGACGCCCCCCTTTCCAAAGGTAAAACTCCCAACAATTGAGCCTTTCGATGGAACTAGCGATCCAGGACGATCACCTGTCCGCTTACAAGCATCGGATGTACGTCCAAGGAGTGGACGACGCTACTTGGTGTAAGAATTTTCCAGCTACTTTGAAAGGAGTAGCGCAGAAGTGGTTTAACAATCTTCCCCCCAATTCAGTCAACAACTTTATTGAACTTAGCTTCTTATTCACTAGTCATTTTGTTGCCAACAAGCAAGAGCAAAAGACAAGCATGCACCTAGGCAAGGTCGTCCCGGGACCTAAGGAGGCTCTTAGAAGTTTTGTTAAGAGATTCAACCTAGAAGCGCTTCGCATCCAAGATCTTAATCTTTGGAGTAGCCTTTGACGCCTTCATCAGGGGTCTAAGGCCAGGAAGTTTCAAGTTTGATCTTGTTAAGAAGAAAATCTCCACTCTTGCTGAGGCTTTGAGGGAAGCCGAAGCATTTATTCATGCCATCGAAGTATGTGCTGAGGCAAAGCATCCCGAGTCTAAGAAGCCTGAAGAGGTTGCTCAGCCAAAAAAGAGCAACCCCAAGAAGGCCAAGACTTGGGCGATAACCTCCAACACCACTCCGGCTAGAAAGAACAAGAGAAAGGAGGCCGAGCCATCCTCATCCAATCCTGTTGAGTTTAACAAAGACCAATACTCCATCCTCATGGAGATTAAGGATCGATATGAGTTGAAGGCCCAATTGAAATGAAAACTCCTTATAGAAACGGGGATAAGAGCAAGTATTGCCACTTCCACAAAGATTGTGGTCATGAGACCAATGAATGTAAGCACCTCAAGAGAGCTTTGGAAGAGTTAGCCCGAAAAGGAAAGATGAATTCCTATATGACTCAAGGGGGAAGGAAGTTCCCAAGGAAAGATGATTGGCATAACAAGAAGAAGGAGAGTGCAAGCACCGACGAAGATGTGGTTCTTGTAATCTCAGGTGGGTTTGCTGCTGGGGGGCCAACTAATAGAGGGCACAAAAACTACCTTAGGGAGCTCGGCCAAGTTTTGTTAGGCCGATCGGACGAAGGCCGAGCCCTTCCCAAGGGTGGTAGTTAGTGAACAAGATCGGGCAGGTTGAGGACTCCCAATGATGATCCCTTGGTCGTAGAAATGAAAATAGCAAACTTGAGAGTAAGAAGGATCCCGATCGACACCGGAAGTTCGACGGACATCATTAGTGCTGATTGCCTG
The DNA here is from genome assembly GCA_947646795.1 of Beta lomatogona. Classification (NCBI taxonomy): domain Eukaryota; kingdom Viridiplantae; phylum Streptophyta; class Magnoliopsida; order Caryophyllales; family Amaranthaceae; genus Beta; species Beta lomatogona. Next base: position 248,992 of record CANSNZ010000357.1, read on the forward strand.
TCCAGACTAAAGTTTGAGGAGAAGAACTTAGTTCCCGTTCACCATCCCATCATAGGGTTTGGGGGAGGAGTCATCCATCCCATGGGAACTGTGACTTTGCCCGTTCGAGTGGGAGAGAAGGAAGCCTCAAGAACTCTGTTTATCAAGTTCTTGGTGGTCCGAGACTTGACGACCCTACAATGTCATTCTTGGACGACCAACGCCGAATCATGTCAAAGCAAGTAATAGTAACTCACCCGATGTTGATGAAGTATGAGTGTGATGACGGGGATTGGCTCCTTGTATGGAGACCAGCGGGCGGCTAGGGAATGTTACCTAACTACTCTGAAACCATCATCATGGAAGGCTGATAAGCAAGACCAGACGCAAGTTGCTGGCGGAAGGAAAACGTCTGGAATAGAGAAAGATCAGACGAAGGTTGCTAGCGAAAGGAGAACGTCTGGAATAGAGAAAGATCAGACGAAGATGGCTAGCGAGAGGAAAACGTCTGGATTTGTCAAAGACCAGGTCGCCTCGTTAAAGCTGACCATTGAGAGCCCTCAGACGCCTCTTGCTCCCTCAAGGAAGGCGTCTGAACATCTCCCCAGCAAGAAGAGGAAATATGAAATCATCAAGGAAGAACCCTCCTCGTCTGAAGAGGTCATGGCCATCATGGGGCTAACAGTAGAACGTCCGGAGCCAGTGGAAGTCCCTGAAGAAGTACGTCTGGATTAAGCTCGTCCAGAAAGGACCCTCAAAATTGGATCTTCGCTCAGTCCTGGTTTGAAGGGTCATCTAGTCCACTTGTTGAAAGAATTTCAAGATGTGTTTGCCTATTGCGTCGAGGAAATGCCGGGAATTGATCCGGAAGTAGCCGTCCACCGGTTGAATGTTGATCCAAATTTGAAACCGGTTCGCCAGAAGAAGAGGCATTTGGGACCGGCTAGAAACCAGGCGGTCGACCAAGAAGTTCAGAAGTTGTTGGAATCCAAGTTCATCAAAGAAACCTATTATCCAGACTGGATAGCAAATGTGGTTATGGTGCCAAAGCCTAATGGCACCTGGAGAATGTGTGTGGACTACACGGACCTCAACAAGGCTTGTCCTAAGGACAGTTTCCCTTTGCCTAAGTTGGATCGTCTAGTAGACTCCACAGCTGGCCATGCTTTGCTGAGCTTCATGGACGCATATTCAAGTTTTCATCAAATCCCAATGTGGCCGAGAGGATCGGGACAAAACGTCCTTCATTGCGAAAAAGGGCTGTATGGTGGGTGAGGATGCCATTCGGCCTACGCAATGCCCCGGCCACTTTTCAAAGATTGATCAATAATGTTTTTCAGCCATGATTAGGACGAAATATGGAGGCATATATTGACAATATGATAGTCAAGAGCCGTCAAGAAGAAAGTCATGTTGGTGATTTGAGAAAAACTTTTGAAACTCTCAGGAAATACAAGTTGAAGCTGAATCCCAGCAAATGTGTCTTTGGGGTTTTGTCGGGGAAGTTCTTAGGTTTCTTGGTGGATCAGAGGGGAATAGAAGCCAACCCCGAAAAGATTCAAGTCTGTTCTAGACATGAAGTCTCCTTCGAAGGTAAAAGAGGTACAGCGGCTGACGGGTTGCTTGGCTGCCCTTGGACGATTTTTGTCTAAGTCAGGCCACAAGTGCCATCACTTCTTTGCCACGATCAAGAAAAAAGCCAAGTTTGAATGGACAACAGAGGCGGAGGAAGCCCTTCAGCATGTCAAAGATCTTCTTCAGCATTGCCTAGGTTGGTCGACCCCATAGAGGGGGAAAAATTGTTTGTATACTGGGCTGTATCCACTCAAGCCGTGAGTGCCGTCCCTGTTGGCTGAACGAGAATCCGTCCGTATCCCAATATACTTCGTGAGTCACGTGCTCAAGGACGCGGAAAATCGGTATACTCCTGTTGAGAAGTTTGGATTGGCCCTTGTCATGGCCAGCAGAAAGTTAAGGCCCTATTTTTTTGGCGCACGGTATACTCGTCTATACTCGATCAACCTTTGAAGCAAGTTCTGCGAGAAGATGGAAGCCGCCGGGCGAATGTTAAAATGGGCGGTTGAGCTCAACATGTTTGATATATCATTTGAACCAAGGAAGGCCATTAAGGGGCAAGCCTTGGCTGATTTTATAGTTGAGCTTACTCGGCCAACCATAAAGCCAATATCGATCCAGTGAAGGAAGGAAGCATTGGACGCTCATGGTTGATGGATCGTCCACGATCCCAATGGGTGTGGGGCAGGAATCATTTGTCAATCTCCCGAAGGGGACAAGTTTGAATATGCATTAAGATTCCAATTCAAAGCGTCCAATAACGAAGCTGAATATGAAGCACTCTTGGCTGGAATCAAAATGTGCAAGGCGGCTGGAGCTGTAGAGATTGAGGCCAAATCGGACTCTCTCTTAGTTGTCAGCCAGGTCAACGGAGATTTTGAAGGCAAAGAAGCATCAATGTGCAAATATATGCGACTGATCAAGGATGAGATTGAGCCATTAAAACGATTTGTCCTCGACTAAGTACCAAGGTCAGAAAATCATCAAGCAGATGCTCTCTCGAAATTGGCCAGCTCGGCTGAGGGTGATGTGCCAAGAACAGTCTTTTGGGAAGTCAAACCCAAAAAGAGCATCAACCAAGAGGAGATTATGTTTCTCAGCCAAGGGAATGTCTGGATGGAGCCGATCATAGAATACAAGTAGACGGGGCGATTGCCTTTGGATCCTGTAGAGGCCAAGTATGTGAAGGCCAGAGACAAGTGGTTTGAACTATGGGACGAGACACTTTACAAGAAGTCGTTCAACCGGCCTCTGCTCAAGTGCGTCACCAGAAAAGATGGTCTGGAGATTCTGAAAGAACTCCATGAAGGAGCTTGTGCCTCTCACATTGGGGGAAGAGCCTTAGGCGAGAAGGCTTTAAGGACGGGGTACTACTGGCCTACCTTAAAGGAGGATGCTTTAGTCTATGCAAAGAAGTGTGACAGTTGTCAGAAGCATGGAAATGTGCATCAAAAGCCGTCCAACTATTTGACCCCCATCTTATTCCCTCTGCCTTTTGCCAAATGGGGCATGGATATCCTAGGACCTTTCCCTGTGGCCGCTGGGCAAAAGAAGTTTGTGATTGTAGCAGTGGACTATTTCACTAAATGGATAGAAGCTGAAGCCATGCGAGGAATAACAACAAACGACGTCAAGGGCTTCATCTGGAAGAACATTATAACTCGATTTGGCATGCCTCAGTCAATCGTCTTTGATAATGGTCCACAGTTCGAAACGCCTAAGCTGAAAGAATGGCTGTCAGAAAGAGAAATCAAAGCTCACTTTGCAGCAGTCGCCCACCCACAAGCTAATGGGCAAGTCGAGTCCTTCAACAAGATTCTATCAAATGGAATCAGGAAGAAGCTGGACAACGCCAAAGGGCAATGGGTTGAAGAACCGCAATTGGTGTTATGGTCCATTAGAACAAGCGCTAAGAATTCTACAGGCGAGACGCCTTTCATGCTAGTCTATGGTACTGAAGCCGTCTTGCCCATTGAGATCGAGGAGCCCACCCTACGAGTCATGTTATACACAGAGGAAGCCAACTGGGCCGCATTGCGTACGGCCTTGGACCAAGTCCCAGAAGTCAGGGGCAATGCCTTGCTAAGAATGCAATTGTACAAACTGCGTATGGCTCGGGAGTTTAACAAAAGAGTTGTTAGACGACCGCTAAAGGTGGGGGATCTTGTTCTGAGAAAGATGGAAGCGGTTGGACAAGCTAAAGAGTTGGGAAAACTAACACCAAATTGGGAAGGACCTTATCTGATTGTCCAGGAGATACACAGTGGGACTTTTCGTCTGCAAGGTCTAGCTGGAAGATCTATTCAGCGTACCTGGAATTCGGACAACTTAAAGAAGTACCACGTCTAGCTCAGATCTTCGTCAGATATAAGTAGTGTAATTTGTAGTTACTCCAAAGTGCCACGTCACATATTAGTAAGAAAAGAATTGTATACATGCATCTTGGCTTTCAGCCAAGCAAAATCCATATAATACAATTCCTACTATCTTATCTTTTTGTTTATTTTCACCAAGTTACTTCACTTTGGGGCATTAAATCAGTTACTCGTCTAAAAGTGACAATAACCTGGACAAAAATACAAACAATAGCAGAACGTCAGAATTGCTCGCATTTACGTCGAACATCACTCCCTCAAAGAGACCGGCCAAATATATAATGCATATATGGCCGTCAAATTGACAAAACCTCTAGTAAGAGTGACGTCAAAGTCTCTGAGAGAAAGCTGGCCAGAAATAAGCCCTTAGTAAAGGATACTTACTTTCAAAAATAAGGACAGCTAGTAAGGGATCGCTACTTAATGACGAGTGTTGCTCCCTCAAGGAAGCCGGCTAAAACATTATTTGAACATGTATCTCACGCTCGTCCATCAACTTCAGCAGGCTCAGCCAAGGCTGGCCGCTCTCCTTCTTGGACTTCGGCTCCCCTTCAATATACGAGTGAGCTAAGCCCAAGAACGGGGGGATAATAGAAGCCTATAGGACGAGCTAAGGAGAGCAGGTCGTCCAAAAACCAGGAGGACCTAGGCAATAGATGTCCTTGTGATGGTTTGATAGTGCAGGACGAACGTTAGTAGCTCGAGTAAAACGGCTAGAACGTGGCTCGTCCATAAAGCAAAAAGGTTTTGGACGCTTTCCCTCTTTGGGCAAGACTAGTCTTTATGAGTAGATCGTCCAAAACTTTATGACGAATCTCAATAAATACTCGCTTACATTATGGGACGTTCTCTTTAGTCGGGTAATGGACATCCAAAAATTGGAGGCCAATTCCAGACGAAGATGGCCCCAAGAAGGTGACCGTCCAAGTATGGACGTCCTCCTTCATTGGGTGACCCTCGTCCAAAAATTGGAGGCCAATTCCAGACGAAGATGGCCCCGGGAAGGTGACCGTCCAAGTATGGACGTTCTCCTTCATTGGGTGACCCTCGTCCAAAAATTGGAGGCCAATTCCGGACGAAGATGGCCCCAAAGAGGTGACCGTCCAAGTATGGACGTTCTCCTTCATTGGGTGACCCTCGTCCAAAAATTGGAGGCCAATTCTAGACGAAGATGGCCCCAAGAAGGTGACCGTCCAAGTATGGACGTTCTCCTTCATTGGGTGACCCTCGTCCAAAAATTGGAGGCCAATTCCAGACGAAGATGGCCCCAAGAAGGTGACCGTCCAATTATGGACGTTCTCTTTCATTGGGTGACCCTCGTCCAAAAATTGGTAATCGTTCAAGCCTAGGATGGCAATCCTCTCGTTTTTGTGTTTGGTAAACCGCCCCAGACGAGCCTCTTTTGGTACTCGGATGCATATGCAATTATCAAAGGCTCTAAATATTGTAGACCGTCCAATAATATCAGGACGAGTCACATTTTTACTTGTGCATTTCGGACAGAATTTTGTAATCTTCAGGAAAAGCAGATCGTCCGATAGTTCAGGACGGGTCGATTCTTGTGCTTCGTAAAATTATTGAAAAGTTACGATCGTCTAAAGCCAAGCACACTGCTCTCAAATTAAGCATCTGTGCTAGACGTCCAACGATCATGACGAAGGTAATATTATACTTAGTCAAAATTAGAATTCAGAAAGATAAAAGGCAGGCAATTGGCAAAAATTCTCTTTCATATATGATTGGTAAAGAATTACAACTTAAGAGCTGAAGAGTTAAAGATACAGCAGCGAACAAGCCAAGAAACATGAAAATAAACCTAAGCTTAGGCTTCGTCTTCAGAGCGGGGTTTCTTGGTCGTCTTCTGGGTCACCTCCTCAGCAGCAGCCTCGTCGTCTGACTCCTCAAACTCCGGAGGTTCCTCGGCGCATACCATAGCCGATGGACGCTCTCTTGATACTCCAGACGACGAACGAAGCCGGGGACCTCGGCCTTCCTCGCCTAGCATCCCAAAGGCTTTGACGGCCCAGTCCTTGGCCGTTTCGACGACTTGTTTCAACCCTTCCTTGGCATCGTTGAAGGCCTTGGCCGCCTCCCTTTCCAGACGGGCAGTCTTTGCCCTTAGGAGAATGTTCTCTCTTCTCAGCTCAGCGGCAGCAATAAGAGCGACATCCCTTTCGCCTTTTAACTCAGCAGAGAGAGCGTCTATGATCATCTTTAGACGATCCTGCTCGGTATATAGCTGGTAGATTTTAACAAGATGATTCTTGTTCTTAGACTCCAGGAGTGCCGATCTCTTCTCCAAGGCCTCCAGCGACTGGCGATGAAGGGTGTTAGCCATCTCGATGTCGTGAATGGCTTTGTCCCCTGCCGTTGTAGCTTGGTGGACGAGGTGCTTATTTTCCTTTCTAAGCTCCCTCGCCCAATCTTCAGTTAGCATGCTGCGAGTCAGAAGCTGGGGCAAGGAAAACAAATCAAGTTATTAGACGATTTGCAAGGTGAAAGTTTGTACAAGTATAAAACAAGGCAGTCATAAAGCAATACCTCGGCAGCAAGCTGAGACATGTAGCCCACATGCCCGGCGGACGCTCCCCTTAATCCCTTGATGTAGGATTCAGGGAAGCATTTGAAGAGCTCCTGTTTAGCTCTTTCTCCAGCTTTGACATTTTGGCGAAGGCAGGAGAGGACTCCTCGTCCGAATCAGCAGTGGGAGGAGTTGGGGGAATAGCAGGGCCTTTGCCCTTATCTGAAAGAGGGGGAGAGTCAGTTATCTTGATAGGGAAGACGATGGCTTGTCTATTGGACGGACTCATGGACCGTCCACCGACCCACATCGTCCTAACTATGTTGGGGTAATACGACTCACCAGACGAAATTGATGCCGTCCTAACAGCTAGAGGCATCTGTGGCACCAGCTTTGCCACCGAGCCGCTGAACCCTGGATAGTTCTCGGCAGCAGCATCAGATCCTGGTGCAACCAAAGCCAAGGCGGACTCTGGGTTGACCTCGGCAGAGTCGGCCGGCAAAACGCTGAGCGGCACAGCTGCGTGTGCATCCCTTCCCTCCTCGGCCGATCCGGCAGTCGAAGGCTCCCTTTTAAGAGCCTTGGCTTGTGGGGGAGGCATGCTTTTCTCCCCACTCTCGGCAGCAGGAGCCGCCTTATCCGCCCTTTTCCTTGTAAAGCCCTTAGGCTTCTTCGCTGAAGGCTGGTCAACCGCTGTAGTGGGCCTCTTCTTGGACGAGGACAACTTCCCAGGTGGAAGCTTGTTTGTAGGAGCATTTTTCTGCAAAAAGTAAGGCATCAGATTGATCGCCCAAAAAAAAAAAAAAATAATAACTACTATTGCAAAAATCCAGACGAGTATGGCCCCAAGAAGGTGACCGTCCAAGTATGGACGTTCTTCTATGACTGACCCTCGCCCCAAAATTGGATGCAAAAATCCAGACGAGTACGGTCCTAAAGAGGTGACCGTCCAAGTCTGGACGATCTCTTTCCTTGGCTGACCTTCGTCCAAGATTTGGTGCAAAACTCTTGGACGAGCATGGCCCCAAGAAGGTGAAGGTCCAAGTCTGGACATTCTCCTTTTTTGGGTGACTCTCGTCCAAGAATTGGACACCAACTCCTGGACGAGCATGGCCCCAAGAAGGTGACCGTCCAAGTCTGGACGTTCTCCTTCTTTGGGTGACTCTCGTCCAAGAATTGGACACCAACTCCTGGACGAGCATGGCCCCAAGAAGGTGACCGTCCAAGTCTGGACGTTCTCCTTCTTTGGGTGACTCTCGTCCAAGAATTGGATACCAATTCTTGGACGAGCATGGTCCCAAAGAGGTGACCGTCCAAGTCTGGACGATCTCCTTCTTTGGGTGACTCTCGTCCAAGAGTTGGACACCAATTCTTGGACGAGCATGGTCCCAAAGAGGTGACCGTCCTAGTCTGGACGTTCTCCTTCTTTGGGTGGCTCTCGTCCAAGAATTGGACACCAATTCTTGGACGAGCGTGGGCCCAAGGAGGTGACCGTCCAAGTCTGGACGCTCTCCTTCTTTGGGTGTCCCACGTCCCAGAATTGGATGCCAATTCCGGACGAGCTCATATGGTCCTCGTCAAAAAAAAAAATATATATATATATATATATATAAATACCAATGTTTCCGCCCTTTTTTCGGCGCTACTCGTTGCATACTCCTTCCACAGATTATCTGTAAATTGGGACATGCTGATATCCCCCGTCCAAGATGGTTTGAGGCGTTGCCTGGCCGAGTCTGCAAATAAAAAAAAAAAATGTGTGTGTTCGTCATATGAGTTATGGACGAAGAGTTTTACTTGGATGATTTTAAATATACCTTTATCCTCAGCCAACCGCAAGCCGGCAGCGACCAAGAAGTCGTCTTGGTAAAACATTTCCTTAAAGGGTATCCAGTTAGACGGTCCCTTAAAAGATCGGCGGCAGTGTCCGGAGTACTCCTTCACTCTGAAGTACTCCACCACCTCCTCGTCAAAGTCGTCCTCCAACTCCAGCCAAGACCGCTTCCGTCCAGTATTAGTGACGGATCTATTATAATATTTGTAGCTCTCTGTGACATAGTCGCTGGACGCCCGTAAAAAGATGAAATCGGCTTTCCAATCGTGCATCTTTGACGATTTCCCCCAAGCTGTCATGAAGCCTGGACGGTTGCAGATACTGAGCCATGCTCCGTCCACAGCCCCAGGTACCTTAGACGCATAATGGATATGGGTAAAGGCTTGAAGGGAAAAGGCTAGGCCGCGTAGCTCGCAGACGGCAATAAACGTCAGGACGTTGTGCCAAGTGTTTGGTGCAAGCTAGTTATGGCCGATGTGGTAGTGCTGCAGCACTTGTTCTACGAAGTCGTGAAGAGGAAACCTCAATCCAGCATCTAAGGCCAGTTTATAGACGGCGAAATGGCTCCTGGGAGCACTCAAGATCGTCGCGTCGTTATTAGGAATGACAAAGGAGAAGCCCGGCATGGGCATGAAAGACGATAAGAAATTAGGGTCTGGTCCTAGTTTCTCTAACCACTTACGGTTAACTAAAATGAAGCCAGGATCAGAAAGGGGACCTAAACGTCTTCTAATCTCCGACGAGGTGGTAGAGGCCTCGTCTGATTCTTCGGCAGCCTCAGGATCGCTACCATTATTACCTTCGCCGATCTCCGCCGTATCGGCGTCCCCCCGCCAAGTACCGGGTCTCGTTTTTATTTCGACGTTTCCGCATCATGGTCGAAAGGAGGCCTGTCCAAAGACTGAGCACTTTGGACCTCTCTTGCCTCATCTGGCACTCGTCCAGTTGATTCCTCCATATCCGAGCTATTTGATGGAATTATTGCTTTTCGTCTTAGACGGGCCGTTTGCTTGACGCGCGCCAGATTACCCTGCACAGGTAAAGACTGGGTCGTCTGACTTTCTCGGCCAAAACTATGAAAAAATATGTACTCGGCCAGAAGAGGACCAACTCTAGAATGTGTCGAAGAAGAAGTATCGGTTCTAGGGTCAAGACAAGCTCTTGGTCGGCTAGGATTATTTGACGAAGATGATTCCATTTTATTGATTTTCTAAGAAAAAATAAAGAATAAAGAAGAATGAAAGGATCAAAGAAACGATACCTGCTAAGAACGTCTGGTAAATTCGGTGAAGGATGCTGAAGCTGGACGATCTCTCTCTCTCTAGAAAATTGCAGAGCTTCTCTCTCTAGAAAAATTTGTTCGGGGTGTTAAATGATTGAATGTTTTCACACCAAGGATATTTATAGAGGAATAAGAAACCTGCGCAGCCGGTCAAGAATGACCGAAAAGAGAATCCCACGGTCTAATATGACCGGTATAACACAGGAGAAGGCGCGCCACTTCATTTCAAATTAAACTACCTTGAGTGTAAAAGGGCCTTAACCGTCAGATGGGCCAACAGTAAAAGCCCTTTTAGGGGCAAATGTTGTAGTCTAACATCGATGGCTCTCTTTGAGACACTTGGGCTCATGAGGGCCGTACACGTGTCACCTTAGTAACAGAAGAGAAAAGCCTTGAATCTCTGGGCTACACTCAGCTGAGTTAAAAGGATCAAATTCTGGCCCAACAGTCAGAGCCTAGCAGTGCCAAATGGCTGAAGGAGAGTGGTTAATAGACATCCCCCAGTCATTGTCTGCCACGTGTCATGATCTCGATTCCTCGGCCCAATCGAGGCCACTATTGTAGGTCGGTTTTTAAGGTTAGTCTGTCAACTTGCTATCACTATAAATACCCCTGAAATCAGGAGAAAACACATTCAATGCAAACAGTGCAAAGTTACTCTGATAAAATTCTCTCTCACTTTCTCTTTCTATCTCCACTTTCTCTTACTACTCTTGATAACTGACTTAAGCATCGGAGGGGGAACCACCACCCAAACCTCCAGGGTGGGTCCCTTTGTGCAGGTTCGAGAGCGAAGCCAAGGCTAAGGATTAAGCTAATTCAGGCATTGTTGCACAAGTCTCCATCTGAAGAACACTCAAGATACTAATTTACTTGCTCGACAAGGAAGCTAAGCCTACAGCTTACTTGTTGGACAAGTGGATAAAACAATATCCATAAAAGATTTAATATCACAACTTTAACCATATTCATTAGAAAAAAATCCTGATTTTTTCGAGCCAAATTCAGTAGTATAAATTACCTTTTAGCAAATCAATCAAAACTCATAATTCCAAAAATGAAAAAAATATAACGGAAGTCAACGAGAGAACCCTTGAAAACTATTGTGGAAAAGAGAAAAGTGAAAAAAAGAAGGAATTTCACTTCAAAAAAAATACAAAAGTTATAAGTCACTGTCGTGCAACACAATTAATGGCGGATCCATACTGAAATTATGATATCTACACTATTTTTAAGGAAAGTTTAGAAAATATTTTTTTCAAGTATTGAAACAATGAAATGTCACCATTTGAAGCAAGCATTATTTTAAAAGTATGAGTAATCTATATATTTATCTAAAGACAATTCTTTTAGCCACGTGAAGAGAATAGAGAAAAAAATTTAAAATATCTATTAACTCGAGCAAAGAAGAATGAAAATATTTGCAAAATTATATTACATCTTTAATTAATATTTATTAGCATAATACTTTTTTTTTAAGGTAAGATGAAGGGGTCTCACTTGAGGGGGGATAAGGGGAAATACTCAAATGAGTCCCATGAGATTTCATCCCTAGACCTCATGGATATGAGGTGGGAAGCTATGCAACTACTCCACCAGCTCAACCTCTTAGAGCCTGTTCTCCCCAGCTTATTTTCAGTTCAGTTCAGTTCAATTCAGTTCAGTTCAGTTCCTAAATGATAATCATTACTATTAATTAGTTATAATTTAATTCAGTTCAGTTCATTTCAATTCAGTTCAGTTCAGTTTAGTTCAATTCAGTTCAGTTCAGTTCAGTTGTTTTATGCCGAAGAGAACAGACCCTTATTAGCATAATACATGTTGTACGATATAACACTATTAGTGGTTGTTTGGTATACAAGAAATTATGTAGACAATAGAAATTCCCATAATTTTCTAAATTGGGTAATTGTTTGCTTGACAGGATGTGGGAAAAATAGGAAAAATGAAAATTCCTGGGAAATTGAAATTCCCACAAAATGTGGCAATTTATTCACCTAGCCCCCTGGTCATTTAAAATTCCTACATCAACTAATGGGAATTACAAATTTCTTGATGTCAACCAAACACATTAGTTAATTTCCTAGGAATTACAAAAGGAAAATAACTTCTAAGGAAATGGAACTTCCCGTGGGAATTAAATTTCCATGTATACCAAACAACCACTTATATTACCTTTGCAAGCACTAAAAAGTTTTTTCATATTACAATGTTAAATACTTCAGGACTGTTGATATTATTGTACAATATAACTAGGAAATAAGATGAGTGTCATAAGTCACAGTGCAACGCATGTGTTACAAGCCAATTTTCAATTATTCTAAATATAAGATCACAAAATTTTATATCACCAGCTAATATTTTTATTTTTAGCTGTAATTTTTTACAATTGTCAAATTGAAAAAGAACTTTGGAAATTTTTTGCAAATTTTTGGAAATGGTTGAAATTTGTTAATATTTTTAACTGTACAATGTATGGGTCATAAGACAGTTTTAATGATTCTCAATCATAGAATATTAATTGAACACAAATAAGCATTACAATAACAAACACTTCTCCCTAAAATCGTAACTATATGACTTACCAATCTTAATTATTATCAACACAAGATTATAAAATTTAAATTACAAGTTATTAATTTTAAAATTTAGATAGAATTGTTCTCATGAGTTCTTAAAGTCTAAAAGCATGACGATAGTCATTAAAATTCATAGTAATATGTAAAAAGTATTTCATATTGCCAATTCAAAAGTATTGAACACATTTTTTTCTTTATATAAGTAAATAATCATGAAATAAACCATTGCTTTCCTATACTTGACCATTCATGCTTTAGAAAACCTGTATATAAGAATAGCAAATTAAAATTCACTTTTTCAAACTTATATGTATGCTTTATTTTTTATATTGTTAACTTTTATATTATCAATTTTTATTTATGGATTAACGGGTTAAATACTTCCACCAAGATTTTAGGGGAGATAACATAAAATCTTAAATTTATTACGCAAAAAAACTTTCCCGTGCAAGTTGCACGGGTGTAAAACCGATTTTTAATGTATTCTTAGTACATGATATGATTATAAAAACTTTAAATCACCAACGAATATTCAAATCATGATTTTACGAGACCATCCTAAAATCTTAAATTTCATAAAACAAAAACTTCCCGTGCATTTTGATGTGTTTTTTGTTTCATTATTTACGTATTTATCAATGTATATCACAATTATAATATTTTTTAAACTTTAAAATGTTGTAACAAAAATCATGAAATATAATTTTGCATTTTACTATCTTTCAACTTTAAATGCATGGATTATAATGATTATATATTCAATAAATCTGGAATAAAAATATTACTTGACAAACAAAATGCAACCCATGCATTATGTACGGGTCTAAATTATATCTATATGAACCTCCTGTGCATTTTTGCACGGGTTAAAAGCTAGTTGTTTAATAAATTGCTTGAACTTCTATTAGACACATTTCCTCATATTATGGAGTTTCCATCGTCTTATCTTGAAAGCATAAAGATAACGAAAGATCTAGGATTAGGTTATGAGACAATCCATGCCATGTTCAAATGATTACATGTTATATTGGGGGGATTTTGCAGACAAAAGTGTGTGTCATATTTGCCACACACCAAGATGGCAAAATTTGAAAGGGAAGTAGGGTGATACAAGTGAGAAAGGTAAACAAACATGTAATAAGAGGTTGCCAGCTAAAGTAATGCGGTATTTTCCTCTCACCCCCTAGACTAAAGAGACTTTACATGTCATCTAATACCGCAAGAGACATGAGATGGCATTTTGACCGGAAGGACGAAAAATCATTAGTCACCTAGCAGATGGAGAGGCTTGCAAAAAATTTGATGATAGATATGAGGAATTTGCTAAAGATCCTCGCAGTGTTAGACTGGGTCTAGCAAGTGATAGTTTTAATCTATATCGTCTTATGAACACTAATTACAGTACATGGCCAGTGGTCCTGATTCCTTATAATTTGCCTCCTTGGCTTTGTATGAACGAAGTCATCCTCGTTTATTTGTCGTTGATTATTCCTGGAAAATATGATCCCGGTATTGATATTGATGTGTATTTGCAACCAATAATCGATGAGTTGAAATTGTTGTGGGAAGGTGTAGATGCCTTTGATGTTTATAGTGGAAAAAATATTAGGAGGATGAGCATGGAGAAAAATGAGCTTATTAGCTCTTTGGAAAAAAGCTCATATATTGGAAAGGATGGAAGCTTTCTTCCAGACACACTCATAGAAGAATTTATGGTATAAGTACAGATTAAAATAACTTTTTAAGCTTGCTTTCATTTAATCTAAAATAATACTTCTTACATTTTATATCTTAATATTTGTGTAGGATGATGCATATGCCAAGTTTGAATCATTGAAGCAAGCAAACCCTTCCAAGTCTGAATTAGAACATGAAGATGAAGCCTTTGACCACACCGTAGGTTATGGACTTGGAGTTTGAAAGGGAGACATATACGAGGTGCATGGTGTCCTGAAGAAGCAAGGGTGTGGAAAAGTTCGAAAGACGGTCGTGTTCATGGAGAATGATAAAGAAGAATTGTCCATTCTAAAGAAGGAAAATAGCTTGTTGAACACCCAAGTTCAAGAGAATAAAGAAGAAGTGTCCATTCTCAAGAAGGAAAATAGCTTGTTAAAATCCCAAGTTCAAGAAAACAACTATCTGTTCAAAACTCTTGTTGGACATTGTTTCAACTAGTAGGTAAAGTTCGTAAAGGTGAGGCTTCAATGCACCTTTTAGATTGTCCACAAGCAGTCTTGAAAGTGACAAACCAAAAGGTATCTTCCTATTTTCAAGCTTTACCTAAATACCCTTTCCTTAATAATGAAATATGCTCCTATTATTGGTGTTATGCAGAAGTGTCCATATGCTCCTATTATTGTTGGTCATTTTGTTGTACCTTTACTGCCATAAGCTATTGTAGTTGGAGAAATAGCACTACTACAAAAACCAAACTTAGTGTACATATGGTTGTTTGAATTTCTAAGTTCGTCCTTGATTATTCCAAATTTTGGGCATTTCTTTTGTCTGTTTTACAGTTTTCACACTAAAATTTTGAGTTACGTTAAGATAATTTGTATGACTCTAGATTAAAGAAACTTGGTAATAAGATTAAAACATTAGTAATGTGACTTAGCAAAACTACTCTCAGACACTACTAATTAACTAAAAATATTGCACACCAGAAAGTAGAATAACTTTACAACAATACTACTTCGGATCGGGACTGATGGAGAGGTTATTGGTGATATCACTAACTTATCTGTTTGTTGACTGAACTATGTGCTGTGCAAGTCCATATTTTTCTTACAGAGATTATTGCATGTTGCTCATGCTGAATCTTTTTAATGGATCCCACATATTAATAAGTTTCTTGCTTTCATGCTGTTAAATATTGAACCTTGTGCCAGTGTTCTGAACTTATAATGCATAAGAGAATCTATTTCTTTTTACGGTTTTTTCACCATATACCCCTGACAAATTCGATAATTCACCATATACCCCCATTGTTTCAGAAATTCACCATATACCTCTGACTTTCCTAAAACGTTCATCGTTTACCCTTTTTTAACGGATGTTAACTCGTTGTTTGTCTTTATTTACGACTTTACCCGTATTAATGGTAATTCTATTAATTACCCTTAAATCTTATCCCACGGTTAGAGTTCTAACCTAATTAACACTAAATATTTTTAATGAAAAAGATTTTATTATTTTATTCTTTCCTTCTCCTCCCCCTATTTTTTTCCTCCCTCCACCCAACCACCACCACCACCACCACCCAACCTTCTTCTCTCTTCTCCCACACCCTCACCTCCATCTCTTTCTACCCAACCCTTCCTCCATAACCACCCCACCAACCATCTCATCTCCTTCCACTACATTCAGTACCAACCCAGCCACAGACCACCACCAACCCATTTCTTTTTCTCTCTCCTCACGCCAAACCAGCCACAGACCACCACCATCAATTGATCCCTATTCTTGATTCCCATTGTGATCCCCAATAAGTATCGTACCAATGGATGAACAATTCCCCTCAATTGATCCCCATTATTGATTCCCATTGTGATTGTTTGGTTTGTGAATGAGTTGATTGGTGGATACCCCTTCCCAAAGTCATTTTTCTTATTGTCTTTTCATCTATAAATCTTTAAAATCATAGACTTTGCTTAGCTTATCATAAATCAATATTTATTGGTGATTCCCTTAGTCCTTGTGGATTCGACCCTTTACTTGCCCTATATTAGGTAGTTTAGGTATATTTGACGTGTTTACAACGAGCGCGTCAAATATTGGCGCCGTTGCCGAGGACTTCGGGTTGCATTGATTCATGTTGATTAGATAAGTCTAGGCTATTTGTGAATATTCTTTTTCTCTTTTCTTTTTGGAAAAATTGTCAAGAATACGTCGGCCTTTGAGCCATCCGCTAAAAACAAGTCAACCTTTTGATTATCCTTCAATAAGTCAACCTTTAATACCAATATGTTTTTAACAAGTTATTGCATGTTCTTAACTTATTTAACCGCTTAAATATGATATGTGTATCTTTTCAAAGGGATGAGAGACAAAACAAAAAGAAATTAAAAATTACAAAAAAGAAAGAAAAAAGTCAGATTATTTGTAATTTAACTTGTTTAAAACTGATAAGTACTAAAGGTACACTTATTAAGGAAATAATCAAAAGATGACTTATTTTTAGCGGACGGAACAAATGTTGACTTATTCTTGACCATTTTTCCTTTCTTTTTTCTTTTTTTGAAAAGAAAAA
This sequence comes from Beta lomatogona, assembly GCA_947646795.1. Lineage (NCBI taxonomy): Eukaryota > Viridiplantae > Streptophyta > Magnoliopsida > Caryophyllales > Amaranthaceae > Beta > Beta lomatogona. The sequence continues at coordinate 265,386 of CANSNZ010000357.1, forward strand.
TTTTCAAAAAAATGGCAATTACTTCGTTTCCTCAATATGAAAATGAATCCTTTTGGGCATACTTTGATAGGCTTGGGGAATTTATAAAGTTCCATGGCTATGATATTGGGGAAGCTTGTGAGATTACTTATTGGGGACTAAATGAGCATACTAGAGGAGTTGTTGAAAATATGTTTAACGATGACTTTCGAGCGACATCTTCGAATGAAGCTTGGGATTTTTTTATGTGGTTAGCTAGGGACACTTATGATTCCGATTTTTATGCAAATTGTCAAGATTCATTTAATGTTGGCATAAAGTGATTTGATGAGTCAAATGTTCCTACTAGTGAGCTTGTTATACATTGATCATATTCCTTCTTATGTTTGTTGTAATGAGGTAGACTCCAATGTTGATGATATTTATGTTACTTCTCGATCTTCATCAAATTTGTGCATGAATTTCAATGATGTGCCACTTGTCCCCAAGATTGATTCTCATATGCTTGATTGTGATCCCTCCCCCCAAATTGATTTTCAAGCTTCCTTGTATTCCAAATCATCGAAATCTAAATTAGAGCTTACTATTGAGCGATTTCTTAATAGGGCAAATTCTAGTGCCAATTATGAGCCCCTCTCTAAATTTGACCCCAAACCCATTGAAGACCTCTTTTTACAGTTGAAAAATGGTTTCAATTTGCTTATGGAAAGGGGTTGCAAAAATGACATTCTCAAGTTTGATTATGTTGATTCGAGGTATGTTGAAAATGAAAATCAATTGGAAAAACCCCATGATCTTGATGATGGTTTTTGGATTAGTGACAATGAGGGGTATGTTTTTGAGGAGAAAATGCCCATTATTGAGGATATTGTTGAAAGTGAGGATGTTCATGAGTCTATACATTCTCTTTTTGAGTCTCATGTGTCTACCTCTAGCAGATTGGACCTTACTCCCCCTCCTTGTGCTTTAGAACACTCATCCTCTCCTACCCATTATATCTTGAGTGAAGATCTTGGTCAATTTGAAAGTGAGGTACCTCATTTGGTGGTTGAGGATGATTTTGAAGTTTTGATGGATAATGAAGATGTGCTTGAGGAGAACTCATCAATGGAAGAAGTCTTCCCTCTTAAGTCTTGTGATGTGAGCGAAGTGGTTAGTGAAAGTCTTATTTCTATCCCTTCCCCCTTATATTCCATAAACAAGAAGGATTGACCTTATTCCCTCTACTCTCATTTCATATCCATTCTCATATCTCAAAACTCCACCTCTAGATGAGCTTCTTACCTCTTTTAGCCTTCAAGTGCCCAATTCGTTTATTGTTGAGAAGAGTAGTGAGATTGCCACCCAAAAAGAATTTGTCGAGGAGAATTTACCGCTTTGTCCTTTGTTTTCTTATTCTTTGGATTCTTCTGCTTCTTTTTTCTTTGTTTTGCCTTTTGTTCCTTCTTTCTAGCATCATTTTCCTCATTTGCGTGGAGTTGCATTGCACTTTATGCGCACTTTGCATTTTGTCATTGCATACTTAATAATAATGGAAATGTGTGCTAATGCATTTGATAAACTCTTGAGATCTTTGAATTGCTATTTACTAGAAACGTCAAGCTTAGGACCTTAAATAAGCCTTACTCGGGAAGTAACTCGTGATCTATTGCTTTCATTTTTTTCTTTTAATTTTACTCATTTTTCTTTTCTATCTTTGATTTGGATTTAGGTACATAGTTCAAATAACAACCATTCTCAATAGTATGTGGAAAGTAAATCATACTTTTGAAGAAGTTTATTAGGAATGGAGAAATAGAGTCATTTGCGGGTATTTGCACCCACCTACTATATGGTAATTTCCTTCCTTTTGCTCTTTCTTCAATGCTCTATAATTTGTGGAACATATGCTTGTTGGTTGAATGTTTATTCCCTCCCTCCATCCCTTTGATCATCTTGTTCAAGCATTGAGGACAATGCTTTATTTTAGCTTGGGGGAGTAGCTATTTGCAAGCTTGGAGGAGGTGTATAGTTTATTTCTTTAAATTTCCCTTTTTCACAAAAAAATTATCTTCTTTTATTTTTTTTCCATTTCTTTTACTTCTCTTTCAAGTTTTGATTTCCTTCTCTTTAGTTCAAATAAAGTCAAAAATGAAAAAAAAAATTGAATTGAAAAACGACGAAAAAAGAAACAAAAAGAAGTGTTAGTTTTAAATAAAAAATTGGTTTCCTTGCCCAAGGAAGATGCTAAGTAATGATATGATGTGGATTCCTTGCTTTAACTTTGAGTATATGTTTAGAGGCTTCTTTTGGAAGAGTGTGAGCATGGGTTAAGGTGTTTTGGGAGGTGATTGATCTTGATTGCATTAGAATATACCAAAATGAAACTAATGAATGCACAATTGGATGCCTAGTATTGAATTTTGACTAAGTTGCTCATACTTGGATAATTTTAGCTTCAAATTTGCGGTCCCTTATGTTCTTAGATATACTCATCATGTCCCCCCACACAAAGCTCTATAAGAAACTTAGTTTTTATTTCTCTTTGTATGCAATAAGTGGCACAAAAAGTCACAAGTTCTTATGTCTCACTTTAGTGAGTAGTTACTTCACCTTTGTATAGGAAAAATTCCCATAATAAAGGAAAAGGAAAAAAAAAAAAAAAAAAGTAAAAAAAAAGGCGTGAAAAATGAAGGAAAAAAAATGAAGAAAAACGAAAAGCACAAAAAGAATAGAAGAAATTCAATAAAAGAGGTCAAGTTGTGTATGCCTCCCACACTTAGTTCTATTTTTCTTAAGTTTTGAGTAGGGTGGAGTCTAAGGCCTATTTGTGTGTCTAGGGAATGTGGACTAGTGGTTTAAGCTTTTATAACACTTGAAGAGCCCTAAGTCTTTCGAATAGCTAGGTGTTCCTCTAATGAACGAGTAAAAAGTCTAATTAGGTGTCGTATTGCAATCTTGATTAGCCTCTTTCTCTACTCATAACCCATGAGTACACTTGAAAATTAGTTGTCTTGGAAGTTGCTCTCTATCTTTACTTGTGAACCATTTCGTCACTAGTTGACTTGGGCATAAATCTTGAAAGTGTTGAATAAATGGTTGATGAAAAGCTAGAGTTGTGGGTTTAAAACTCTTTAGAAACCCTTGCGAGATCTCACTCGCCCTCTAGAGCGATCTAGGGGTTTAAAGAGTTTATTGCATATGTTAAATGCAATCGTGATTCCTACGAAAATGAGTTAGTGTAAGTTCTCTTTCTTTCTCCTTATTCTTCCTTTCTTCTTTTTCTTCTTGATCTTGTTTCAAATAATCTTCATTCTCTTACCCTTGTGTTTTATTCTATTTTTCTTAGGGACAAGAAAGGATGTAGCTTGGGGGAGTTTGACGTCTTGTTTATTGCTTTACTTTTCGATCGCGTTTAATTGGTATTATAGTTGTTTTTGATTTAGTTTAGACTACTTTGTTAGCTATTTCCTTAATTTGTGCAATTTTCCTCCTTTTATGCACTTTCTTTGGGCGCTTTGTTTCGCTTTAGTATTTAGGAGCATGTTTGGAGGACACTTGCACAACCCCGAATATTAAGATTGAAGAGGAAGGTCAAGGAAGCATAACTAGTTCATGTGGGCAAATATAAGAAGTTTTGGAAGGGTTTGCGCACAAGGGTCAACTTCAAATGGCCATAACTTTCAACACACTGAATATTTTTGAGCGATTCAAGTTGGAAATAAAATCTTAGCTCAATAGCTTTCCAACGAGTGGTCACAAGCCCAATTACGATGAAAACCGAGTGAGATATGACCGTTTGAAAATGAGCTGATGAAACTGAAAATGACCCGAGTGCTCCGGTCAATTAACCCGCCCGGGTCTATTGACGAAAAGCTGAAATTTCCGTTCTAATGATTTGACCCTCCCGTGTCAACCCCAACCTGAGCGCCCAGGTCACTCCAATCCGCCCGGGTCGCCGGAGTTTTCCGGAACGCCTTTCTTTTCTTTGCGATTTTTATATGGGGGTTTTCTTGTAATTAATCTTGTTTTATTTTAGGACTATATAAGGGAAACTCGTCTCATTTTAGGTTAAGCTAATTTATATTTTATTTTAATAAAGTGAGATTTGAAATTCTTAGAACCCTAGGAGAGAGAAAATCTCATCTTCTAGAAAGAGAAGTGAGAGAAACTTGTTGAATGCTTGGAATTTGAAGAATCTAAGAAGGAAACTTGAAGATTTGGAGGCTTCCTGCAACTTTAATGATAATTTCTTACTCTCTCTCATATTTTATTATTTTATTTTCTTATTTTCATGTCATTCTCACTCTATTTACCTGTTCATCCTAGATTATTGTTTTAGTTCATGTTAATAGTTGTTAATGTCTTTTAGTTTATAATTTATCATGATTTGTGAGTAGCTATTTCTTTGGGAAGGGTTTGAAGTCATTGATGAGTTCATGAACCTCTAAATCCAACATTGGGTTTTGACTTAAGATAATTTTGGTTAATTGATTTGGCATTTTCATGAATGTTTGTGTGATTCGCCATCATAGGAGCATAATTTAGGTACCCTTAGTGAAGGATCGAGAGATGAAATTAAGGGATTGACTCAAATCGATTATTAGGCTTGAAGGACCATGAGAATAGGGCCTACCAAGCCTTGGGGATTTAGTTTGCTTGTTTATCTTCATCATGTTTATGGATATGCTTGGTTAAATGCCTTAGCCATGAGAAAAGTCTTCGGTAAGAGACTAGTCCAATCTAGCTAGCTCGAGAGAGTAGTTAGAGTATCAATGAATGAACAATTCCCCTCAATTGATCCCCATTGTTGATTCCCATTGATTGTGATTGTTTGGTTTGTGAATGAATTGATTGGTGGATAACCCTTCCCAAAGTCATTTTTCTTATTGTTTTTTTCATCTATAAATCTTAAAACATAGACTTTGCTTAGCTTATCATAAATCGATACTTATTGGTGCTTTCCTTATTCCTTGTGGATTCGACCCTTTACTTGCCATATATTGGGTAGTTTAGGTATCTTTGACGTGTTTACAATGAGCGCGTCAACAAACCACCACCATCAAAATCAAGCTCCACATGTTGCGAACCTAGATAAGCCCAAATACCAAACCTTCTTCTTCACCATCACCACTCTATAAAATTGCGCAAAGTTAGCGACCTCAAACGAGGAACGGGAGGAATTAAGAGATTAACAACTCTCTCCCAACAAGCTTCTCCTTCCACCATAACTCGCACAAGTAAGAAATCTCTGACAAGAGGACGTTATCAGACTCGAAAAGGATGAAATTATCATGTAATTCTTTCACAGAGGGGAATAAATCGTCGGGGGGGAAGGCATTTTGGGGATGTTTTGTACAAATTAGGGCAATGCAAGCGCAAATTTGAATTTGTGAAGGTGGGATTTATGTTGGGGGAATTCTTTGACGTCTGTCACTGAATTGTGAGAGTCTCCAGGTTTTTTTTATGGAGGAGAAGGTGGAGTTCTGGGATTTGAAGGGTTTTTGAAGGAACTGATGGAGCGAGAAATGGAGGAGAGGAGAGAGGGGGGGCGAGACGTTGAGAGCTCTGAAGAAGGTCTATAGTGTTAATTAGGGATCTTTATGAAGGTTTTGCTGATTTTAGAGACACTTTGGAGTCTGATGCCGGTTGTTTCCTGGTTGGTGGGGAAGAGGGATCGGAGAAAGTAGTTGAGCGGTGGTGGTTGTTTGGGTGGAGAGAGAAACATAAATTAAAATTTTATTTTTTTAAATGATTAGGATTCATTAAGGTTAATTAGCTACCATCATCTATTTTGCTAGCTAGGTCTTATTACTTACTTATTTTCAAGGCTTCACTTTTTTTTGGATAGTTTCTTGACTTTATTACATTCAATATACCTTTGACTTCTCTAATTTTCTCTTTTCATCATATAGTGTCTTCCCTAATTAACTTCATAACTTTTTATTCAAGGTAACTAATAAGGTATTGCCTAAAGTATCCCTGAATATTAGTTCTTAGTATCATAATAAAAACACTTATCAATGAAAAGCAAAAAAAGAAATTGCACACAGAGCATCCATAATTTTTTCTTCTAACCATAACATCTCACACGAATTCCTAGATCTTATATCCCTATGGTTAAACAAGGAACTAAAGAATTGAATGATATTTTATTATAGTGAAATTCGATGACTACAATTAGGAGGGATAAATGTAATTTTTTTTTTCTTTGGTCCAGTATAGAGAAATCAATTAGGCATGCAAGCGCTATCTCAAGACCCAACCTTAAGTTTTAAATCCCCACCCACTCCCCCTTTTGAAATGCTCACATTAGGCTTAAATCTTGTTCTCCACTTTGAGATATGGCGTAAGATATTATGGAACTAATGTTCACTTGATGATGACAAAGAAGATATATCTAGGAGGAAAGAAATAAATCAATGAAATTTAATAACTGCAACCATCTACAGTTTCTACACACAAGCTTTCTTCTAGTTGCATATGTCCTTCGATTTGTTTTTGTATATTCTTTAAGAAACTCATAATAACTCATTTACTCCGACCATCTCAAAATAGTTTGAACACTTTTATTTTTTGTTTGTCCCAAATTAGTTTGGACACTTTTGTTTTTGTTATAGTCCCTCTATTATTATATTGGGTTTTTCTTACACCCTTTGACCCACATTCTATCTCTATCAATAAAAAATACCCAACTTTCTATTTTTTTTCAATTGAAAAAAACTCCACCAACTCCTATCACATATTCACATCTAGATTTTAGCAAGATAACGTTTTATAACCGCACTACAACTTTCCACATTAAATTACGTGTTCCAACATGTTCAGATATTTCTGAGACGGAGGTAGTAATTCAGAGCAAGATTATCACATTTAATTTATTCTTTTAATACCATGTCCCGACAGCTTGCAAAGCAATGTGAGTTACACAATTATGTTGAGAAATCATTAGTTTAGGGTACGAATGAATGTTATGAATAAAAAACATATGAAAAACAAAACACTCTCAATGCATACTCTCTCTTTCTAAGACTCATGTCTTATGACTTAGTAACTTAAGTAATTATCTTCCCACATACAAACAAATCAAACACAACTCATATCCTGGAGGAAGCATTTTGGCTTTCTGCTTGGTATTATCTTCCCACATACAAACAAATCAAACACAACTCATATCATGGAGGAAGCATTTTGGCTTTCTGCTTGGTATCAGAGCAAGGTTTTAAGGGTTAGATCTTAGGTGGTTTCAAAGGTTAAGTCTCAAGGTGAATACGAGGCCTCTGAGTTCTATCAGACGGAAGAAGGATATTACGTCAAGGGATAGTTCCATGTAGTAGGTTCATCTGAAAAGTAAGATTTTTGAACATATCTAAGTTCACAATCTTTAAGATATCTGAGTACAATTCAAGCTTGATTATTGTGTTAAAGAAGATAATGAAAAAGTAAAAAGCCATAAGGCTTTAAAATATTGAAGAAAGTTTGAAATCAGTTGAATATTTAAATCTCTCTTACAATTTTAAAGAAAGAAATATTATTTCCTTAGATCAATATAAGTTTATTTGTCGTTTTAATAAGACTTTTAAACATAAGTTACATAGTGAGCACTCTCACTTAAATAGCATAACAGATTTGTTAATTAGTTTAGCAGAAAATCTAGAAAGACATAATTACCATGATATATTAGAAAAATTAACTAAAGCTATTTTTGAAAATCGAAGAATTATAAAGGAAATAAAATCTAACGAGTATTTTATAAAATCACAGATTAATACTTTAAACAAAGACATTAAGTTGCTAAAAGATAGAATCCCCACTAAGGAAGAAATAAATAATTTAAATCTTAATTTACAGCATAATAAACCAAAAGTAATAGAGGTAGAAACTAAAAAGCTATTACAACAGACATCGGAGAAAATAGAACAGGTAGAATCCCTGTTACAAGAAGTTAAGAAGATAATACTAAGTTAAATGACAGATAGGAATAGTAGTCAAAATTATTCAGAAGCCATTAAAAAGGCAAAAAATTGATCAAAATACCAGAAGATTATCAGACTTACTGGCCTCAGGCTAAAACGGATCATATTCAAATTTTATATTTGAATATCTTGGTCGAACTAGTGTTAAAACAGTCACAACAGTTAATAGAATTAAAAAATCAAATTAGAGAAATAAAAGGTCAAGCCTCATCAGCAGACGAAGATAATTTAATTAAAGCATTTAAGAATCTTAGTGTATCACCAGACGGAATAATAAAGAAAAATAAACCAGTAACAGAATACAAGTATTTTGTACTAATTAAAGCTAAGAAACAATGAATAGATTTCCAGGAATCAGTAGAACTCTAAGTATGCCTTGGAGTACTGAAGAAGTAAATACCAACAGAAATCTAAATCCTTTAATCAAATGGATGAGTAAGAAAACACCAATAGTACAATTAGATGAACTAGTAGACATAGAACAAAGTTTAGAAAACTTTAGAAACAATAGAGCACAATTATTAAATCCAAAAACATACAAACAAGGAATGTTTAATACTTCCACAAAAGTATTTAGAACATATAGAGAAGATGTAATTAGTGTAATCAATGGATCAGAAAAAATAGAATTGATCTCACCACAAAGAGTTAAAAGTTTAGTGCATGGGCATCAGTACCTACATATAGGACTAGTAATCAGGCTCGGCCCTGGGGCAGGGCAGGCGGGGCCCTCGCCCAGGGCCCACAATAAAAAAAAATTCAGGCTTTGTAAGAAAATACACCCTCCGTCCCAGAAAGATCTGAACACTTGTTGGGACACGTAGTTTAAGGTGATAACTTGTGGTGTGGTTATCAAATGTTATTTTATTTAAAAAGTAGATGTGATAGGAGTTGGTGGGGTATTTTTTATTAGAGGAGAGAGAAAGTTGAGTAACTTTTTATTGATAAAAGGTAGAGTGTGGGCCAAAGATGTGTAAAAGAAATAATATATTAATGGTGGGACCATGCCAAGAATGTAAGTGTTCAAACTAATTTGGGACAAACATAAAAGGAAAGTGTTCAGACTATTCTGGGACAGAGGTAGTAAAAAAGAAAGGAGAAAGAAAGAACTTGTGTCGCTTGAAAGAGAAAACTAAAGAAAGAGACTTCTACCCATAAATGACGCTCCACTTTCTTCATCTTCTACCCAGAAAATCACACCCAAAAGATTCAGTTTCCAAAATATGTTTTGAGTTCAAAGGTAAATCAACAATTCCTTTTTAATCTCTCTTTTACCGATTATTTTCTCCTTATAATCACCAAAATTTTCAATTGAAGATATGTTTTGAGGTCAATTGAAGATATGTTCTTCCCCCATATTCTCAATTTTCAGTTTCTCACAATTTTCAATTGCTTATGGGAATGATGTAATACTAAGAACTAAGAAGAGGTTGATCTTTAGTTGCAATTTGTGAATCGGCGATTTGCAATCAACAGTACTCGTTGGTTTGTGATTCTAATTTTTTTTTTGTTGATTGTGCTTATTTTAGGTTGCAATCTGATTTTATTATTTTCAAATTATGTGATATATGTGAATTCGAATTTTAGGTGTGGGTGATTACAAAAATCTTTAAATTTGATTACAATTTTCAAATTTCTTATACTGGATTGTTCATTGTTGATTGTTGTAATGTTGTTGAACTATTGATAAATAAATGCGTTGATGAAGAACAGACTTATAGGCACTTCTGTGGAACTTCTTTGTGATAATATGAAGTATATATAGTAATACTGTTTGTAGGAACTAGCAATATGTATGAATTCAAAAGAAAAAAAAAGTTGAAAATGATGTATGTAATCGAAAGGTCAACAAGGACATACACTAACAAGTAACAAGGAACAACAGAGCAAAGTTAATATAGTTGTATAGCTAATAAGTTTCTTTTTATTTAATGTAATGAAGATTAGAATTTTTATATTGCATATTTCATTAATCTCTCGTGCATCAAGGGCCCACTATCTAAATTTCGCTCTGGACCCAATAATACTCAGGAACGACCCTGCTAGTAATAATAGGAGTAAAAGGATTGATTAGACTAGATACAGGAACAAAAGCACTCTTACTTTTAGTAGATAATAGTTGGGCTAATGACCTAGAAAAAGCTATAATATCAGGTATAGACGTATATTTATCTTCCAATAGAGGACTTTTTACTGTACACCAGATTTACTAAAATCGGTAAAAGATACAAAAAACCTGAGTATCCTCATAAAAACCAGAGGTTTTGAGGGATATAATGGAGATAACTTATAAGTAACAATAGGAGTTATTGCTAAACTCAGTAAAACCACAGCAACCAAGTACAAATTACAAACAGAAAAAGTAATTAAAGCTATAATGTCTAAAGGTATTAAAATGATAGAATCTAAGATAATAGACAAAGAAATTCTATCAGGAGAAGAATGGAAACTCTCATAATTATTTAAAAACAAAGTAAGCACTTTAGTCCCACAGAGTAGCTATATGTACAAAGACCAACAAGGTAGAATTTCAGTCAGGTTTGGAGAATTCGAAGACAGACCAGATCTCCAAGAAAACGAAGACGTAGAAGAAGAAAGTGAATTTAATCTAGCTAGCTTAGAAGTAGAATTAGAAAAATTAAAGAAAATACGAAAACAAATAGAAATAGCTAAAGAAGAGAAAAAACATATAAGTCAAATACTGCAATACATAATATGTGCAGGGTGTAGGAATGTCATTTGTAAAAGAAGGAAAAAAGATTAGAGAAATAGAAGCATTAGAACAGTAATTAGAAGATAAGAAAAAATGAATTAGCATTATTTAATGAAAATGATCCACCAGTATATGATAAAAGTGATACTGAATAATCATTTACAGAAGAAATATTAGATCTAGGATACATTTCCAGAATAAACAAAGATTATAAAGAAAATTAAGAAGTTCTAATTAGTCAATTACAAACTAAGTCAAAAGATGAAATCTTTGATAAAGATTTTCAAACATGTAATGTTGTAGAAGTTTTAGACGACATAACAATAGAACTTATGAATGACTTAGGCATGTCATATCAAGAAGCAAATGAAGAAATTAAAAATAAATATTGTATAGAGAAAATAGAGTTAATACAAGAGGGAAAATTAGGTATAGACAACATCCATAGAAGATCACATAATGAAGTAGCATTCATGGCAGACAGTGATATGGGAGTAGGAGAAGTATGGATTCCAGGAACTGAGTGCACAACTGGACCTACAGATAGATTATTATGGAGAACACCTAGAGAATATAACACAGCCTTTGAAGGAACTAAAACTTATGGAAAACCCTATCAGAACATACCTTATAACCCCGGATTATTAAATTTAGAGTATGTGACACCACAATAGTACGATAGTTTAATACAAAATTGGGAACAACTTGTAATCCAAGAATGGGCAAAGTTAGCAAACAGAGAAGAAACAGACATGTTTGCCTACTTAGAAACATTTTTAGGAGAAACAGCTTATGGCCTGCATATGGCCTATAAAACTAAGAATCCCCATAAACTTAATGAAATTAAAGCAATGGGAGGTAATCCCAATAACTTTACCAATTTAATCAGACTTATAATAATAGGAACAAGTCCTGATACAGATACGACTTTCCAACAGGATTAGGCAATTAGAAATTTAGAACAGCTTACAATTTCTAATTTTGATTATATAAATGAGTATTCTAGAGAATTTATGAGAAATATAGCCTTAACTAATAGAGCCTTAGATGACTCATTAGCCAATAAATATTTTCATAAATTACCAGGTACATTAGGTAAACACATCCATGATGCGTGGAATACTATCTTTGGACAGTTTACAGACCTAGGTATAGGACCTAGAGTAGCCTTTACATTTGAATATTTACAAGAGAAGTGCACAGAAGAAATGGCTAATCAGGAGGTGAAGAGACAATCTTACGCCTTCTGTAGAAGAGCTATTTTTACACCCCAGAATTATGGGTATAAACACAAATACAAAAAGAATTTTAGAAAGTCCAAATGGTTTAAGAGAGGCAAGAAACCTCAAAAAGGACACCATTTTAGTAAACCTAGAAATAGAAACTGCGCATGCTTTATATGCGGAGAAGAAGGGCATTTTGCCAAAAAAAGTCCTAAAAAGACTAAATATTCAGAAAAAGCTTATTTAGTTGAAGAAGCATAAAAAATAGGTATTAGTAATTTATAGGATGTTGAATTCGATGATGAGTCAGTATATAGCCTAGTAGAAGAAGACGAAAATGAAATAGAGTATATAATGATGAACGAAGAATGTGAACATAATTGGGTTCACAAGAAGGGTATGGAAGATAAACCATGTTACTTATGTAAATGGTTTCCAGCTATACAACACAGATTTCAATGCAGTTCATGCTTCATAGAAGCATGCAGATTTTGTCTTGTAAAACCTCTAGAAGAAGATCCAGTTAAAACTATAATAGACATACCAGAAACTAGTAATTCAAATTTAATAAATATAGTTGAATTATTAGAATAACAATTACTAGAAACAATTAAAAGGGTTAGAAAATTAGAAGAAAAAGAATTAAAAAAGCCAGCTAAGCCAATTGAAGAGATAGTGATAGAACAATCCTTGCATAATTCAGAAGAAGTATATTTAACACAAACACCAGTTTATAGTAGCCAAGGACTACAAGTAGCATGTAAAATATGGTTTGATTACAGACTAATATAGAATTATACGCAATAGTAGATACAAGTTGTACAAAAAGCCAGATTACACATAAACTTGTCCCAGAACAGTTTAGGATCAAACATAAAGACGTTATCAATACTATCTTAGCAGATGGTAAAACGACTACAATAAATTACTACACCAAACCAATGGCAATACAGTTCAAGAACTTTGCAGGTGGTTACAGTAAAAAATATGATATACCACAGGTAAATATATCACCCACCTATAATGAAAGGGTTCAATTCCTTTTAGGATTGAATTTTATAACATCTCAATAGGGTAGTATTACAATTACCCAAAACAGCATAACAATTACTAAGAATATTTACCATATCCCCACAAGATATTACCAGCAAAAATCAGAATTGCTGCGAAAGAGTGGTGGGCATAACAAAGAATTAGATTTTTTAGGTGAAGAAAATCAGGACCAACCAGAAACAAAAGCAATTAGTTTATTTCAAAATGAAGAATTTAGAGAATTAGAGAAGGGTATAACCCATAATAAATTACCCTTATATCCAATAGTCCAAAGATTATGAGATAAAAGGTTAATTGCCAATAACATTAGTAAATGTAAGGTTAAACATATAATAGATCAGAAGATTAAAAACCCAGACATCACTATTACCACTTCCAACATAGACTATTCTCCCAAGGAAAAAGAAGAATTCAAGAAACAGATAAAAGAATTACTTGATGCAGGATTAATAGAAAAATCTAATAGTACTCATAGAAGTGCAGCCTTTTTAGTTCAAAACCACAACGAATTAAAAAGAGGAAAAGCAAGAATAGTATATAATTACAAATGATTAAATGACAATATTATAGATGATGGATATTGTATCCCTAATAAGGATACATTAATCAATTTAATTCAGAATAAAAAAAATTTCAACAAATTTGACTTAAAGTTAGGATATAATCAGCTCAAGTTAACATAAAGTTTTAAGCCATGGACAACTTTTATTTGTAGTGAAGGACACTTCCAATAGTAAGTGCTGTCCTTTGGTTTAAAAAATGCACCTTCAGTTTTCCAACGCTTTATGGATAATTTATTTGGAAAACTTGATTTATGTTTAGTATATATTGATGACATCTTAATTGCATCAAGATCTTTGCAGGAACATACAAGACATCTAGAAGATATTCAGAATAATAGAAAAAGAAGGTATTGTGGTACACTAGTAGAATAATTGCTTATTGCTGCGGTCATTAAGTGGCCTATTGCGGCGGTTTGGTCGCGCAACAATTAAGGGCGCAACAATAGGTTTTAACCGCAGCAATGCGCCCACTTATTGCTGCGGTTTCTTCCCAATACCGCAGCAATATGTATTTTTTTAATATTAAAAAAGTGCACCTATTGCTGCGGTATTGGGCCAAACCTGCAGCAATAGGTAGCTGTCAACCAAAAAAAAATTTTTTTTTTTGCTTTTTTAAAAAAAAAACTTAAACGGCAAATTGCCATCCAAAAATAGATGGAAGATTCAAACTATAACACCCAATTACCATTCACGTATGTTTAACAAGGAGCAAGAAAGAAGATAGAACCTAAAGTACTGCGATAAATCGCAAAGTAGTTGAACTGCTAACATTTGGTACAAATTTACCAGAAAATCTACCATCATCAAACTAAAAAATGTAAACTGTGTATGTAATTTCATCTCTTAAAATGAAACACACATATTATTAATTAATCAGAGCTATGATAAATCGCATAAAAAAAATCAGATAAAATAAAAACAACTTGAGCAAACTAAAAATCAGATCTGAGCCATGAAAACAACTCGAGCAAACTTAAAATCAGATCTGAGCTATAACTCGACCGCCGACTGCCGGTTTTCTTGTGGTCATCTTGCGGTGGTCTTGCGGTGGTTTTACGGGCATCTTGAAAAAAACCGATGCTGGAGGTTGGGTCTTGCGGTGGTCGAACGTCGGGCATCTCGCGGTCGAGCGACGAGCGCTGGTTTTCTTGTGGTCGGAGCGACGACGGTGTTCGGCGGTTGGAAGAGAGGATGCGAGATGATGATAGAGGAGGACGAGACCGGAGATCGAGCAACGAAATCTCGAAGAACGACTAGGAGATCTGGAGAATCGCCAACGATCTGGGCGAGGACCGGCGACGAGTGAGAGAGGCGTGAGTGAATGGGAGGCGTGAGTGAGAGAGAGAATCAGTGGGTTATGACTATGAGGGATGGAAACGGCGCTCAATTAAAAGGCCTATTTTTAAAAAAAAAAACCTAATGACCATATTGCTACGGTTTTTTTGCCGCAGTAATAGATTAAAATATTATTTTTTAATAATATTTTATTATATTGCTGCGTTTCTTGGTGGAAACCGCAGCAATAAATCTGGTCAATCCCGTTGTTATCTATTGCTGCGGTTTCCACCCAGAACCGTAACAATATCCTTATTTTATATTTTACCTTTTCTTTTCACGTGATTTATTGCTGCGTATGGGTAAAACCGTAGCAATAAGCAATTATTCTACTAGTGGTAGCAGATTCCAAAATGGAACTTTTTAAGAAAAACATCAAATTCCTAGGATTAGAAATAGGAAATGGAAAAATACAACTACAAGATCACATAGCAAAGAAGATCTTAGAATTTCCCGATAAAATGGAAGATAAAAAACAGTTACAGACATTCTTAGGATTGCTAAATTATGCCAGAAAGTTTATACCAAACTTATCAAAACTAGTAGGACCATTGTATGGTAAGATATCTAAGAATGGACAAAAATATTTTAATCAAGAAGATGTAATATTGGTTCAGACAATAAAAGATCAGGTCACAAAGTTAAAACCCTTAGAATTACCATTAAGCTCAGATTACATTATAATTGAAACAGATGGAAGCAAAGAAGGATGGGGAGCAGTATTAAAAACTAAACCCACCAAATATGACCCAAAGAATACAGATAAACTAGCCGGTTATGCCAGTGGAAATTTTAAAACAAGTACCAACTGGACATCAATAGACTATGAGATTTAGGCTATAATTAATGCCCTAGAAAAATTTAAAATACATCTAGACGGAGAAGTAACTGTAAGGACAAATTGTAAAGCAATAGTCAAATTTATTAAAAGCGAGAATAGTAAGAAGGTAAATAACAAAAGATGGATTAATTTCCAAGATCTAATATTAGGAAAAGGTTACCAAATAAACTTCGAGCACATCAAAGGAAAGAATAATAATTTAGCTGGCTGTTTGTCACCAATAATTGACAGATATTGCAGGAAAAATGGATAAGCCATCAAAGCTTAAATCCAGTAATATAGCAAGCAGTGCTACTGGCAGCAGGGGTAACTCTGTTAAAGAGTTCACCTTTGGGAAGGATAAATTCTACAGCGTCAATCCTGATAAGGGTTTCAAAACCCTGAAAGGAATGGCATTAGATCAGACACATCAGGTTATCTGTGATAACATATGGATGTGCACTTCTCAACACAAGCATTTAGTTTTAAATTGCTTAGTTTACTATTTTAACAAAATTTTAGAAAAACCCCTTTCTAAAAATTTTAGTTATTATACAGTTATCCATGGTCGTCAGCCTGGCGTCTATCGATCATGGCCTCAGGTTATTGAAGCCATCAAAGGCTTCAGGGCACCTATATACAGAGGGTTCCATAATTTTGGAGAGGCAATGAATTTTGCCATATCTAGTTTGGGCCCCAAATTTTACGTCCAAAACGAAGGAGAAGTTATTTCACCTTCAGCTTTTCAACAGATTAGGATGGAGGAATTCAATCCCCTTCATCAACAGCTTAATACTCCGGTATTAAAACCATCCAGCAGCGGATGATTTCAACCTCCGACATTTTTACAAAAACTAACAAGTTCTGCCCTAACCAGGCTATGAACGAACAGTTTTTTCTTATGGAAAAAGAAATAATAGATTTAAAAGGCAAGTGCATATATCAAGAACACACTATAAATATAATTGGCAGTAGAAACCAGCAGCTTCTAGCAGAAAACCTCAGCCTCAAAAAAGAATTAGCGAAAATCACAGACCAGAACCTTGACCTAAAGACACAGCTAGCTTCATACCAAACCTCATTCAGACATAAAAATGAAGAACCTCTTCAAAATAGACCCTTCCACTTTCTACCAGCCAGACTAAAGCTCCAAAACAAGAAAAACTCTTAAATCTCTAGCAGACAAACATGGTGGTGATCACGTAATTTACACCATTGCAGAAAAATGTACAGAACAAGTTATTCATAATATGATTAAACTCCAGAAGAGACTGGTTGAAATAAGTTTCAAACAACCAGTTGTAGGTAGATATATTACAGGAGTAGAAATGGTTCAAGATATTCAGACTTCAAACAATCTTGGACATGGATCTAGGACATAACATAATATACACAGGCCTTTTTAAAGCCAACATAAGGCTCCATGAGACTAATCTTAGTAGAAGCGAAATTTTAGAATTAATGGATTATGGAATGATAGACAGTTTGTTCTATAAATCCAAAGATCAAATTCCTGATGGCATTAGTGAAAGTCTAACTTATTGCATCTAGCAATGTTTTAGGACTGGAACTAATGTAGTTCAGATAATTAGCAGCATTCCTATAATAGACGGTTTTCAATGAAGAACCTGCATACCAGCAGTTTTTTATAAATCCACTTCTTTACATTGGTCCTTCTCCACCACGAAATTACCAATACGTTACAAACCCAGCGTTATACAAATGGTTAATGATACAGGATTCACCAAGAGTCACTACTTGGTTGAATTGTAATTTACTCAAAGAAGGACGTTACTTCAAAATATGGGGTCCAATGGATGTTAAGCTAAACAATCCTCCATATGGAACTCCATTATCAGTAGAAGATGCAACGGAATTAGTTAATAGTGATGAAGATGAAAATATCAGCTCGATCTACAGGGAAGAGACCCATATGATTAATCAGCAAGATAGAAGCCAAGTCAACATCAGAAGACAAGTTACTATTTACAGCACTGTAAAAGTAGCTGCCATTTTACTGTATAGGTAATGAGTCATCACTTGCTTTATTTCTGAGTGGTTACTTTAGAAAAAGCATTAGTCACTTTTTACTTTTAATAAGAGTCGTTGCTTTTAGAAAAGCAATTATTAGCTTTGTAAAAAGAAATGGTGAGTCACAGTTACTTTTAAGAACATAGAACCTTAAGTTTTTGTATAAATTTAGATCATTCTGCCTCAGTTTAGGGTACGAATGAATGTTATGAATAAAAAACATATGAAAACAAAACACTCTCAATGCATACTCTCTCTTTCTAAGACTCCTTTCTTATGACTTAGTAACTTAAGTAATTATCTTCCCACATACAAACAAATCAAACACAACTCATATCCTGGAGGAAGCATTTTGGCTTTCTGCTGTGGGTTTGAGGCCAAAAAGATGATACTGTGTGAAACTCCTGACTTGCTTTACTGGCATTCACTAGTCCTTTTGAGGTTGTAATGTGATGCAAGTGAAGTGGGAAGTGGGGCTGTTTTGGTACAAAAGAAGTCCCATTGCATATAGTGTGATTATGAAGGAAAAAATTGCAATAAATACATAAATGCAATCACATATAACTTGATGATTTCTCAACATAATTGTGTAACTCACACTGCTCTGCAAGCTCCCAAGACATGGTATTTAAGATGTAGCTTGGGGAGGGATATTTGCTCACGATGGGGTTCGTTGTCCCCTTCGTGTAGAATTGGTATTGTTTTCATTTTTGCTAGTAAAAATATTAAAATCAAGAAACTGTAGACACCCATCCAATAATTATCTATCGATATCAATATCATAATTTCAATCTATTCCTAGATTTTACCATATAAATCACAAAATATTTTGACTCCGAATCAGTGGAAAAAAAAAAACTAATTAATATCACATCAATTGGTTGTTGAAGAAAGGATAACCCATTTTGCAAAGCTTTGTCAATGTGCTTTTCCACTGCGCATCGAGGCAATTGTCATGGAAAATTATAAACTGTCGCAAGCTCATACAAGAAGTGTTTTCCAATGTTAATTTTCAATACCCATGCAAGCAAACTCCTGCTTTAATCAAATATAGAAGAATTCCGCAAAAAATAAGGAAAGATACAATTGAATATATATTCGGCAAAATGTTAGGTTGCTCAATCTACAATGCAAACTATTTGCACTAACAATACAAATTGAGGCTTCAAAGCCTCTTGAATGTGTATTTGTTTTGTTCCTTTAGCTAGTCCAAGAGCAATGCTAATAATTTCTACAATGAACTATATTTGCTTAATCTATCAAAATAGCACGTATATTGACATATCCAACCTCACAAAAGGGACTTGAAACTTCATTGAACTCCTAAGAAACAATTGGTTCATCCATCATAAGTTACGCCCCATCTTCAAATCGGAACAATCGAAATTAGCTTGTCAGGTCTGTCAGGTCCGTAAGGTCTGAAAATTCACCAGTTACTCTGCACCAACAATCATTATCAAGGTACCACCAGAAAAATGCAGGACCAATTAATACAAATCAAATAGATAATTTCCAAACATGTCTGATACATAATATAGAAAAAACTCTAGTTTTTCTTGTGTGATATTTGGAAATGATATTTTCTTTTCAATCTATATACAATAACAATTAAAGGAAATGAAGACTTAGGGGCCAGGAATTGTGGTCAGATATCATTAGGTAAATAGTTTACTATTAAAGTTAATTATTGCATTCTAACTAAACCGTGCTAACGAATCTCTTTAATATCTATCCCATGACAAAATATTACCCATTTGGAAGAAACAACACCACCCAAGAGATCATCACAACATTAAAAAAATGTTCCAACATTTGACTAGAAAAGGCTGACAGATTCAGCTCAATGCTAGATAACGAAAATTAACCACATATAAAGCTAGCCAATTAACATAGCGCCTCTGATTCTAAGGTTAGAGAAGAAGAGTGGTCAGGCATGAAACTAAACCAATCTACATTAAAAGCAAAACACCAGAAAAAGTCATCAAATACAAACAGCCACAAGATGTAATTCACTGGAGAGAAAAACCGTGTGCACAGATACAAGGCATATAAGAATATTGGAACCTTAACTAACCTAAGCTACTACTAAACTCTTGGTGAGACCACTTCATCCCAGCAAGCTTTACCCAATACATCTGAGATAATGCCAACACATGCTGGACAATAGTTGAGTGATCTCTTCAATTTGGCTTTTATCCATTTGTGAGATTAGGCAAATAACCAAGGTAGCCTCAATATATTAAGCGAGTAACCGAGAAAACGTAACAGCATCCAACCCAAACAGAGCTAAAAGTATGACAAGGACAGCTGTTCCCCAAATAGCTACATCGGAAGCTTGTTAACAAAAATGCAAGTGCAGTGTCATCCTCAAAAGCATCAGCGCAAAATGTTAGCGAAAGAAAATAAATCATAATAAATGAGCTATGTGTCTGCTGGGAGGATGGGAGAAAAGAGAAGGCAAAAACCAAGAAACATACACTAAGAACCTCTATTAAAAACGGAACAACCAGTATACCAGTAGCCAAGTTGCAGAAATAGCTAAGTTTGTGAATTATGATCAAGGTTATGAATTATGATCAAAGATCCTAACCCTTGATCCCCCACCACTATCAACAAAGCAATTTTGCTAATTAAGGAAATCTATGAGGAAAACATCAGGGATTTCGTCCTAAAATGTTTAAGACCCCTCCATGCCTCTGCTGGTAAAGCTAGTTAAGGTAAAACATGACTCAATAACCTGTGATGATGGTAGTAGTTGTGAGGGGAACCCTTTGACCCCTCCATGGCCCTGCTGCCAAAGCTAGTATGAAGAGTAAACACGGTATTGGATCCAGTGTCTGCCCTCATACAAACAACAACAAAGCCCTAGTTCCAAAATAACTTGGGGTCTCCTAACATAAATCATCATAAGAAATCGTTTCCGTCACACAAGCTAATACTAATTTCAGTTCCCATGGAATTGGAAGGACACAAGCTATTCTAGGAGTCTTCATTAGATCAGAGAATGGTCATTTGGTTAGGCCCAAGGCCATTAGCCTACACCAGCTCTGCAGTGCCAGCTTTGTCTCAGGTTCTAAATCCTCGGAGTGTTTTTTGTTGGAGCCTTGCATCTTATAATGTAATGAAACTATCTTCGTGATATAAATATATTTGCAAACGTGAGGCAAAATTTCCACAGCCACTTTATCCACCTGTGTCATGGACAACCATGCTTGATTTTTTTAACCGAAGACTTAAAGACGCGCGAATATAGAGCACAAAATTGACCACATCAAAGACAAGGAAAATACAGATTATGGGTACCAAATTTAATAGCAGCAGAAACAGTTGATCTGCAAAGATCATATTACATCATCTTTTCTCAATTAGTTTACTTGTTTGTTTCGAATATTCCTGTTTACTTTTGACTAGGGAACAAACTACAAAGCCTATTCCCTGACACAAACTCCATCTCCAGTTTGCCTTTCTGAAGTGGAAAAAACAAAAAAAAAACTGCAACAGTGAGTACCTGCTATAAGACAAGAAAGCATCACCAATTGTGCCAGCAACCTTATTCCGTACCTTTCTTACACAGATCTGCATTAATGAGACAGAAGTAAGTGCTTTAGTAGTAAAGGGATCAAAGGAAGGATATATATTCAAAATGTGGACAGATTTCGTTGCCTGCACTCTATCAATTGGCCCAGCCTCAGGATCCCTATTACGATGTATTACAATTCCATTATCGCATTTATTAATGAAATGTGCGCTACCGCTGATGTCATAAAGATTAGGAGCCTCCCCAGCCCAGTTGTGCATCTGTTAGAGAGACGGAATTCAGAATGGACATCAAAGAAGAAGAAAAAAAGTGATATCTCTCCACCCACCTGTCTAGGATGAGCTACAAACCAAACATGGCAAGAGTGGTGTTGAGCGAATCGCTTGACCATCGTGAGAAGCTGGCTGACGTACTCTGTTTCTGTCCTGTTGAATTCATTAAGTATTCAAATCCATATAACTCCACAAAAAGATTTCAGTCGAGCAGAAATAGATGAAAGCATCTTCATATTGTTATAGTAGTATTAAGAACACTTTCATGACTTTGGATTATGTTATTCAGAAAAATACAATGCCACATTGCCACTCTTACCAGCTCCCATTAACAACTAACAACCTCTCGAAGATCCCGACAATTTATCGATTCGAAGATTCCTAGGCAGTTGATCCGATATGAACCATAAATTATATAATATTGTCCCCCAATCAGATATAATGGACCACATTTCCATTTTAAGCTCTATAAATGGGCCACTTTTCATTAATATTTACTTTATTCACAAAACTACACGTTTTTTCACAGATCTTTCAATTGTCACTATTTCCTTTGCTAAACTAAATTTATTAGATGAGAATTCTTCATGGTAATGACATCAATCTCACCATAAAAAAAGTTGATAGTACAATTTTGAATTTAAAAATTATTCTCAGGAGAGAGAACAAGAAATTATTAGTTAACAAATCATTTTTTTCCCCACGAAAGATCTTTATAAGACTAGTCATAACTCATAAATCAAAGGCATTAAGAGCTTTAGTCGGTGCGCTGATGTTGCCATGTAAATTCAGAATCAAGAGACAACAGTGCATAGAAAAAAAATGTGGTTGGTTCTGTGGGAACGGTCACGTTGTCACGGGAACAGCTTGTATTGGGGAAATAAAACGTTTCACGGCCATCACGGCGTAAAAAACTTCACACAAGCAGGTGTTTTAACCTTGGTTTTTCCTTTGTTTTACTTTTTATACCATATTGTGTCCAAAATTGTTATTAATACAATATTAGGGGTACTTTTGAGGATATTGGAACTTCTGTACTACCTATACATGATAACCACTACCAAAAATAAAGAGCAATTAAAAAATTAAAAGGTAAGAAAATAAAGTATTTTCACTATAAGTCTGGAAATAATAAGAAAAAGGGAAGAAAAAATAAAAAGGAAAGTAGAAAGGAGAGAGAGAGAAAATATTTGCTACCTCACGTGATAAGAGAAAGAAGAGAACGAGACAGTCAGGCAGTCTCAAATAAAAAAAAAGGAAGAAAAAAGAGAGAGAAAGTGAAAGAAGAAGAATTAAATCAATAAGAGAGAAAGAGAAACAATGAGAACTACTGACCTCAAAACAACCGCCACCATCCACCATCATCTAAGGTGCCAAAAGCAATTGGAGATATCTCACCAGCATTCTCTGCCATGACCGGCGAAGAAGTGGCCATCAATTACCTCCCAAACGCATACTAGGGTTTCTTCAAATTTAGGGTTTTCATTTTAGGCTTCAATTCGAAGTGATTCAATTAAATTACTTAGGCATTTGTGTCGAATTAGAGTGCCAAAATTCGGGTAAGACTTACTAGAGAAATTTAGGTCAAATTTATGCTTTTTTTTTCCTCATATTTTCCTCTCTCCCTCGCGTTATTTTACACAAAAACGGCTAATAAACCGTTCTAGAATGCCGTGAATCAGCTACGTAACGGTAGAACGGCTTAGTTTGGTGTGAATTTCAATGCTCCGTTCTATAACGAGGTTTCTCAGAACGAACACTCTCAAACCCGCTACCTAGAGTCCGTTCTAGAACGGAACGTCCGAGTTTTTCTTTCACGCAACAGTGTAACGGGATCTAGCAATGCACTTGATGGAACTAAAATGAGGACTATTTCCCACTGAACTTGTGGTGAATCTAGGACAGCTGAGGCAAAGCAAAAAGACAGTTGATGGGAAGTGGCAGAAAAAGTATTGTTGAAAAACAGAGGTTGACAGAAAGTAGGTTAAAAAGGGAAAATAATTCAGACTTGAAGTCAATTAACCATTGATCTTATTCAATAACCCCAACTCATGACTCCTATGGTCCCTTTTAAATCTTTTTTGGGGAGGGAGGGGGGCCGGATTGGGGGAGTCTTCCAAACATATATCTCTGCAATTCTAACAAAACCTGAATTAGGAAATTCTTTATAATTGAACTATGAAACACATAAACAGAAACAGCAATTCTGACTAGGAGATGGAGAGATGTCAACCAAAACTCCGAAAGAAAGGAAAAAGACAAAAAAAACAATCATGTAAACTAAAACTATAGTGTATAAAACAAACACACTAATATAATAGCTACACTCACTAGTTCGCTGTTGGCCCTTTTCAGATCTACCTTTCCGTGCGGTCTAACATGCATATTACCCCCATTTCTCCACAGGCCATAACTTAGTGGTCAAGGCACACATCACCTAGAGTAGAAGAATTAAAGGGAGAAAAAAAAATTTGAGTCTTGGATGGAGGATGAAACTCACTTTGGGGAGAGAAAGATAGAGAACTCCAATAACTCACAAACTACAGATCTGATGCTGAAGACAGAACTGCTGAACATAGAGGGCCGATGAGTCTGACAACAGAAGACAAGTTTGCAGCAAGCTGATTGCAACAAATAAAGCCAACAAAGCATTCGACGGCAGCACCCAATTTAAAAGCGAATGTGTGAGCTAGAGATCAAAGAAGTTGCAAAGAGTGAGGAATCTGCAATTCCACTTGTATAAACACAATTTGTGTTTTAGTAAGTTGATTTACTCCTTTTCCTTGATATTTAGGGGTAGAAGCACAAATGTGTAAATCACATAAGATGGCGGCATCTGAATATGTGATCCAGGAGTTAGTGAGGAAGATTTACTAGCTTTAATGCACAAGAATATCATTTTAGATGCTGGGGCAATTGAGGCCTTGCATGCCAATAACTATGAAGCTACTACAAAGGCGGTAATGTGCTTACTTAGCAATACCTTGGACGGCAAGCAAGCTACATGAATTGCCGGCCACAATTGAGCTCGGTTCAGTTCTTTTAAGACTCTTCATATCTTAGAATGTTTTAGATTTGGCTTACAAGTTTTTACTATTCTACTTGGAATACGTTTTTCTTGTTTTAAGTACTTACGACTCTTTTTATACTTATCTTAGTATATCGGGATTGGTAAGTAGAGTTTTAGTTTGTTTAATACTCTATAAAGCGGTTGGTTGTTAGTAGTTGGTTAGCTTAAGTAGTTCTAGTTAGTTTACGGCTTAGGGACTTGTCCTAAGCATAATAGGAGTCTAGATCAACTTATTTATAGCTTGTAAGTTCCAGTTAGTTAGCTATGTATGAATTCTGAAAGTTTTAGTGTCAACACTTGTTCTCTTTAATATGAACGTTGGTGACATAGTCTTTAAGCTTTCACAAATCAGTTTCAATTAGTTGGTGATTAATTTCTTTATTCTAATCAAACAATTTGAACCTTTTAGCTTATGTTCTTGATGATTCGATCCTTTGGAGAATCCAACTATAAGGCTACCTAATCATACAAACTTTTGCACATTTATTTGTTCTTCCTAAGATTGAATATATCAATATGTTTCCAGTTATCATGAACACTCTAGCCCTGAGAGAAATGGAGTGGGTTGGGATCCATATCAACTGATAAAAAGATGTAATACAACTTAATAGGCATTTAAAATATGTTACTTAGCAAGTTCCACTACCCCGTCAACTGGTACACAAAAAGCAACTAAGTCTGCCTCTTTTCTTTATAGCAACATGTGATTGCAATTCTGTAGTTGGCCTGTTGGACAACGCTTCATCTATAGCTAGGCTTCACAATGACTACTGCAAATAAAATTCAGATCACTAGTTAGTACTGAGGTGGTTCCGTAGTCTAGTCAGGAAATAATTTTCTGCCATTACTCTAACAAACTCTCCATTATCATTCATTCATAAGGTCTTATTGATATGATCCCGTGAACGGAATCTAGCTTAGTTCCTCACAAGCTTCACTCACTTATGATTCCCTAAGGGTTCTAACTCTAATACCTAGGCTTCACTCACCAAGGGTTCGAATTAGGAGTGTTTTGAGATAAAGTTTATTAGCTTCACTCACTAATTCACTCGAATCTCACTTAGTTTTAAGTTTCACTCGCCTAATACTAAGGGTCTTGTGTTTAGGTTCACTCCCTAAAAACAATAAAGTCTTGGAAAAGTACGCCCAATCCTTACAAAGACAAGAAGTCCGAAATTTTAATTAATCAACTCTTACTTAGCCTCATAGGACTAAACATGTATTATTTATAGAAGATGAACAAAAAACCTTGCTCACCAAGCATGCATATGGCCAAAATTACAAGGTAAAAGAAAAGGAAAGTTTCCCCTTAAAACTAGCCTAGAATCTAGCACAACTTAAGAAAACATTTGATTTAGGAAAGCTTTGCAAAACTTTCCATAAATCATACAATCATCACACGACTAAAATCATTACTCATCCTTCCTTTATTTTCGGCCCTAATTTTAAATAAACTACTTTAGTTAACTAACTTAACTAACAATAACAATAAAAGACATAATTTTGGTTACATGTAAAACCTTCACTTTAAGAGTAAAGTAAAACCATGCAACAATCCTAAGAAAGCAAATTAAAAAAAAGTTGAGCTTGAAATGATGCTTGATCTCACATCATTCCTCCCTTCTTGAGAGAAAACTTGTCCTCGAGTTCCATAGTCATGACGTGGAACCAAAACAGTAGCTAACAACGAAACACAAACGCCATCTCCAAGCATAACTTGAAAAATACCATAGTTCTCTCTATGCATGAAGGTTCTGTTTTCCCTTTGCATTGTTATGGAGCTTTTGAGCACTCAATGACAACCACACACAGTCTCCAATTTCGAATGATGGCTTTTGACATGCTTGCAATACATGCTGCTCTTTCCTCTTTTCCTTGCGCTGCTTGCGGTTCAAACCCTTCATATCATCTTCATCTCCCACCAATGAAACCTTAGCACACGCATCCATAGGTTTTGGCGCCACTTTGGGTGGTAATGGCTTCAAACTAAATCTCTTCCCCTCATGCATCACCGAAACCACATTCTTCTTAGCCAAGTAAACCATATCACGATCAAACTGCCATGGCCTCCCAAGCAAGATAGCATACGCATCCATAGGCACCACATCATACCAAATCTCATCTTGAAACTCACCAATAGAGAAATTCACAAGAGCTTGCTTAGTAACCGCCACTCCTTGATTAGTTAGTGAATTCAGTTCGTAGGGATGATTTTATGTGGTCGTGTATCTAAACCTAATGTCTCCGCCATCTTCTTTGAGCACACATTAGTACACGAGCCATTTTCCACAATAACTGAACAACTACGACCATCCAACAAGCACCTAGTTTGACTTCTAATCTTATTAGACTTCTAATTTTATTAGATTTTATTAGACTTCTAATTTTGGTTTTATTTCGTTGTTTAGCTTGTTTTATTTTTATTTTGATCGTTTTAGCTTCAATCATATGCTTTCACATTGTGTTTGTATGTGTAGGGTTGTTTGCTCGCGAGTTCATAGCTTGGGACGGCTTGGTAAACGTGACATTAGATGCTAAAAGAGGATGGAAGCAAGCCAAGTATCTGAGGTGCTCCTACAAGATTAACTTCACAATATAAAACATCTGTTCACGAAAAGTTCTAGAACATCCATCAGCAAGAAAAGGAACAATATATACTTTGTATACAAAGACACAAAAGCGAAGATTAAATCAGGCACATACATGCAGAACATTCTCATCTAGGTCAGATTGTACGGCATTTACTAGACACTAGGTTGACTCCTAATGAGCACGCCATTTCAGGACGCATTGACAGCAATGCCATTATAGGTGTAGACATGGCGCTTCAAATCTTTGAGCAAGTAGACAGATAGCTTCAGCTTGTTTAAGTATCCCAATCCAAAATGCCCACTCTATATCATCAATTTCTGAGCTAGCATATAAGTGGTTCCGAATTACGCAATGCAGAAAAAATACATTCCACTACATAAAAGTTCTGAATGCAATGCAAGAAAACAAGAAACTCACATGCTGCCTTGACGTTGATGGTCAAGCTCGTTGTACGGGTCAATTACAAGGCCGCGTACACCATGCCTCAAAACCGCAGCTTTTGCAAGATCAAGAACCCATTTGATGTTTGGAAGGCTATCATTCTCACACCTGCATAATACTTAATATGTTAGAAAAAAACACCATCGTGAAGTTGAAGTGTGTCCATAAGAAAGATAAAGCAAAGTTGTTATCTAAGTAAGAACAAAGCAAAACAAAACGAAAAAACAAATGCTTCTGAAACAATTTAATTTTCACGTATATTAGGCTGCAAACACCAGCTGGAAGTTGCAGGTGTGTCTATAATATAAAGCCAGGAAGGGTGCTATCTAAAGCAAGCACAGAGAAAAAAAAATTGAAATGTATCTGAATTTGACAGCACGAATATCAAGGCTGCTAAATGGCTTCAAGAAACTCAGTACAATAAACATACCATTGGTACATGGCAACTATATATAGTAGGAAAACCTCTCCCCAGGGACGAAGAACAAGAAGCATGATCAACTTTAGAATACTATCCCAATCTGACGGATGCTGAACGGCGAACCAAATCCAATCAAATTTAAACGTAAAGGTTGTAATATCAACTTCTGTACATCAATCCCTTATCTCACATGTCAAATGGGCATTCACTAGTATACAGTACAATATGTTATGTTCCAAATGTTTTCAGTTGACGAAACAACACTGCCAACCACCCCAGACTTTGCCATAGTATTCTAGCAAACAAAATGGAGCAGAGAGCTACAAAACTTGCATGTTTCACACATGTAGATGAAGAAAAATTTATGGGCCGTTCCAAAAGCCATGTTAAAGCGCACTCCCATTAGATCAAGTGCATAAAGTTCATCCTACAATATAACAAGCAACATGTCCTAGTCCTAACCAATTAGGTATTTATCCAAATGCTGATAAGACTATCAGCCTCGCAGACAATATCTGAATTGTGAAGGCCCCTTTACAATCTCAGATAATACGGAAAGATGTAGTTTAGAAATGGATGAAAAAAACAATCAGTATGATATATATACAGAGGCAGAATTGGGTCCACAATGAAGCATGGATAACATGATTGATTGCAAGAACTTGTAATGGTGCACCCTAAATCACATTGTTATGATATGCAGTCACCCACCTCTTTTAAAGGAAAGCGCAGGCAGTTAGGACTTAGGAGTTAGGACACTACTACATAAGACCTGATGGTTAGAGAAAAAACTTGAGGTCCTACCGTATAAGATGGAATGTATCATCCAGCCATTTCTTTCCTTGCTCTAATTCTTCTTTAGTCATGCGCTCAAGAGACGCAGCATACCTGCACTCAATAGGCATGAAAGAAGAGCATACAGAGAGACTGAGAAAGATAGAGGGCGACAGAGAGAAAAGTGATACAGTGACCCAAAGTGATATACCATTACATATAAATTAAGCCAACTTTTATGATCTTTGGAAATTGCTAAAACAATTTGTATCTTACAGCAGAGGGAGTATAACTTCTAACAAATTAATGGTAAAAGTTGTTACACCGTGACCATAGAACATCGAACAAGAAAATCATAAATCCAAGTACCAAACAGTAGCTATCATACAAATGCCTTATATCCTCTCTCCTCCTTTCCCCCACCCCCCCCAAAAAAAGAAGTACGATACGGCAAAAAATCAAATTAGTTGAGAATTACCGAACATCAAAAAATGGTTTTTTTACATGCTTCTCCAAAAGTTTTCTTGCATGCTCACGAACCTACACCAAAGCCAGTCAACCATTAATTAATATGAACAAATAACAAGACTGCATGCAGATAAATCAAAATCTACAATCTCAAAACAAATCGAATTCTTTTGGATACATAAATTAACAATAAGAAATAAAGATCAAGAACAACCATAAAGGCAAGTTATTATCAGATGTCTAGATCTTAAGCAAATGTATCCCGTCAAAAAAAATAGATCTGAAGAAAATCCCCCTATACTAGTAATGCAAAGGGAAAGCAAGGTAAACTAGTTTATATCAACAGAAAATTGCCCAGATAAGATGATCATGAAGTGAAAAGAATTTATATTTAGATCAAAGATGCTGAATGAAATTGTGGCATTCAACTTGCCACCAATGTGCAAGGATGTCACATTTCTGGCCACCAAGAGAAATTGGCGTTTTCTTGATCATGCCTGGCCAAAACTGAACTTCCATTAAAGATATTTCTCACAGGCTAATCTCAAATGCACACCACATAGATATACCTTGGAAAATCTTGTTAATCCTCTCTACCTATATAGAATTGTCATATCGATTGATCTATGAGAGTCCAATTCACCATGATTGAGGAAGAGGGTTCGCAAGGACGGGGGATTGTGGGAGTTGTAGGTGATGAGGGTTGTAAGGAGAGGGGCTGTGTAAGGTGGTGGTCACACGGTAGAGGATAAGAAAACAATGGTGGAGGTGGTGGAGGGTAAGGATGGAGTGGTGGGGTTTGGCAGTGAGGATTAAAAAGGGGAGGTCGAAGGGATTTTTCAAAAAAAGTTCATATTTTCCTATTTGTTTAAAATAACTAAATAGTTTTTGTGTTTGAAGGTCAACACTTAAAACTCCTCAAAAATTAACAATAATAGGTATAAAACAGAAAAGAAAAATTGGCTTAGAGCAATAGATGCTATGAAATTAATAGGGGTGTCAATAGGCCAAGCCTAAACCAAGTAATAGGCATAATATCCCACAAATGCACAAGTGCTGGGCACTCCAAGATGCAACAAGGCTATAGGTTTGACTAACTGCATGAGTTGAAAAGGTTGCATCAAACACACAAGATGAACTTAGTGAAAATAATCGTATATTTTATATTATCATTCCCACTAAATTACACCCTGTGATGTACGAATCCTTATAATCAAGCCAATGATATGATTGTTTTATTGATTTGTGGTAGTTTAGCTATGCAGTCCTTTGATTTCTATTGGGAAAAGTTGGTAATACAAAAGAAAAATCAAAAGAAGAGAGAGAAAGTCCAAGTAACATAGCTCACCCGCTACATTGAGGACAACATAAAATAGACAAAACAAATTTGCACATCAATTACAGTCAATTAATAATGCTGAAAAAGGACATAGTTCACTGGCAGCAAACTAGAAATGATCAATGATGGGCGAGAACTTAATGTTGTTCTTTTGTCCACTTATTTCTCCTATTGTAATGGAAACCCAACCGCTTTATCTTGTGTAATTTCTTCCACTTTGACTTCATCCATTTCAGATTATGATATACTCCCTTCGTTTTTTAAAGATCACTCGCTTTCCTTTTCCATCTGTACTTTGAAGATCTACTCACTATGCTTTATTCCTCATTTGGCAAAAGATATACAATAATTTAATCATCCTTGGCCCACTCTCTCTCTCTCTTCCATGCACTCTATCTCCCTTTAATTATAATAAACCTACACTCTCCTCATTAAAAAAAAAAAAAAGAAACAGTGAAACAACTTTTTACTCTCTCTCTCCATTTTGCCTTAAAATGTGTATCTACAGTAACCGAATATATCTTCAAAAAACGGAGGGAGTAATCTAACAATTAAAATTTATGCCAAACTAGTTATATCTAGATTACTATGAATGTCGAAAGTAGCAGCTCTAATGGAGTAAGAGAAAGAAGCTGCTCTAAGAAACTTATAGCTTCAATGGCAATACAAAAACTTTGAGCATTCACCTAAAGTTTGGCTGTTGTGTTGAGAGTTAAAAAGTATACCTAAGAAGTGTTTGCACATTCTCAAACAAAGATTGTTCTCAAGGAAACTCAACCCTACATATATACTAGACTTATGGCTCGTGTTATAAACAAGTTATAATTTGTTAACAGAGATTCTTTTGTTGACAAATTGTTTTTAACTTTTAAAATAAATAAATTGTAATGATCATTATATAATACTTTTAACCGAAATTAAAGAAGTTCAGCATTTACTATGATTGGTAATTTCACTTACATTCCATATCATTAGAAGATTGTTATTTACTATGATTACATATAAAATTGAAAAAATTATGTATAGTTTGTAGTATCAAATATATTCTATTTATACGCTTAAGTGTCGATCATTAGGTGAATCTATTTAGCTATCTATATATATATATAGAACAAGATTTAGGATTTCTCCCTCCTTTTTGTCTCATAAATTACGAAAAAGCTAGCACATTGAGGTGATAAGGATACTATTGTGCCTCGAAGTGCCTTAGGGGGGCCTCAGGGAGCCTCGTTAAAGTGAGGCGCAACAAAGGAAAATTGATGTAAAAATTTGGGATATTAGCCTTTGGTACGCCTTATTGTGCGTTTTTGTGAGCCTTTGTGCACTTTTTTAGCCTCATGTGCACGCCTCTTTGAAATCGCTTTGCCTAGTAGAAAAAATGTGTTTGACCCAAATCATATCATTAGCAAATTCATCATTAAGGAAAGGAGAATGAGAGGAAGAGGCAAAAAAAACATCAAATTTGCTGGTTTTGTAGTGAAAGCAACTTCGTCAAATTCATGTACCCATCAAACGGCTCCGCTAATGCATTAAATAGCAAAACAGCACGAAATCAAAGCACAATAACGGCTATGAGATAAATAAGCACCCGGGTAACATGGAAAAAAAATGCGGTCGCGGTATTAGGGTTTCGCGGGAACGGCTTGTAACGGAGAAATAGAACGTTTCACGGCCATCGCGGTGTGAATTTTTAAAAAAAAATCACACAAGTGACGTTTAAACTTTGTTTTTCTTCTATTTTACTTTCTATATCATATTATGTCCAAAACTCTTATAAATACAATATTTGGGGTACTTTTGATGATATTTGAACATACTTCTGTACAAGAGTGCGATTAAAAAAATAAAAAAATGAAGAAGGATGAAAATGAGATGATTCCACTTGAGGGAATAAAAACTAAAAGGGAAAGAAAAAATAAAAAGGGAAGAAAAGAAGAGAGAGAAAGAGATACTTTATCATTTATAATTATCACGTGACTGGCAGTCACAATATAAAAAAGAAAAAGAGAAGAAAAAAAGAAGAGAGAGAAAAGAAGAAGAAGTCGATCGGTGTAAGAGAAAGAAAACCAGCAAGCACTAACCTCCAAACAAGTCGACCACCGGCAGCTACAGTGGCAGAAGCAGCCGGAGATGACTCGTCGATCTTCTCTGCCATGACCGGAGAAGCAGCGGCGCATCCCAATGCATATTAGGGTTTTTTTCGAAATTAGGGTTCGATTTGCAGTCATCTAATGAAATTGAATGAGGGCTTTTACTCGAATTTGAGTTCTACAGCCTCGGTAAGCTTCAATTTAAATAAAAAACATGTTCTATTTTCAAATTTTAACTCAGATCTATAGATCTTGCGTTGGCTCTTCTTCTTCCTCGACCAAAAGAACTATTCTTCTTCAAATAACGGACGTTACATGATTGTAACGGTTCTGGAACGCCGTTACACCGTTACGTAACGGCCATCGCGCCGAGTTTGGTGTGAGTTCCAAATCACCGTTCTAGAACGGTATTTAACGAAACGGCCTCCCTGAAATCCGTTATAAAGCGGCCGTTACAGAACGGAACGGCCGAGTTTTTGTTCCCTGCCGGGTAACTAATATCCGCTTCTAAGGATTAAAATTAGCACCGCTATGTTATACTCCTCTTTTAAGTCAAAGTTAAATTAACCGCCAATTTATTAGTTTCAATTCTTCCTAGAACCAACTTCTCTTTGAAGTCGAGACAAATTTCTCTCATGTTGAAGTCAATTCAACGGTCGACTTCTAAGCCATTATCAGAGTGTTTGGGCTTCTTGTTCCTGTCATGATGGTAGGATCGCGATGCAGCTCTAAACAATTCCAATGATCGTTCTTTCTGTTCACATTGTCTTATTGTGGGGCGGAAGAAATTCGGTTCCG
Organism: Beta lomatogona; assembly: GCA_947646795.1. Taxonomy (NCBI): domain Eukaryota; kingdom Viridiplantae; phylum Streptophyta; class Magnoliopsida; order Caryophyllales; family Amaranthaceae; genus Beta; species Beta lomatogona. The sequence goes on from CANSNZ010000357.1 coordinate 298,861, forward strand.
ATGTAGGATACCGGGGAAGGAGGGAGGGCTTGAAGAATTTGGGTACTCAACACATGTAAGGCATCGCCCCCCTCGGGGGAGCTTGACATGAGGAAACAGCTTCTGCGCAAAAACCAAGAAAAGTACGAATCCCAGTTTTGAAGGCTTTAGGTGGTAGGTGAACTTAACGAAATAGTGGGCGTACTTTCTTACCTGTCAAAATTCTGCAAAGTGACTCTCGACGGGAGAATCCAGACTATTCAAGAAGAATCGCAACAATTCCTCGGTAGCGGAAAGAATTGGGTTCGAGTCCCATAGCCCCGATGTGGTGGGCCCAAAAGTCTTAATAAATAGGAGGTTCCAAATTCCCTCTCGAAATATCCGAGGCCTGTATGGATTTTTATGCCAAACTACAATTCCTTCGCTTCCCTTCCGCAACTCTCCCAACCGCAACGCATGAATGCCCGGCTGAAGACTCACGGAAAACTGGAGTTCTTGAATTAAAGGTGTCGCTACTGAAGCACCATAGATATCGTTCTAAACGAAAGGTAGTTTCTACTTGCTTACTTCTTAGAGTAAGGAAAAGGTACCATCTTCCTCTTTCTTATAGAAAAACTAGCCTAAAGATTGACTCTTCATCTTGTCGTTATAGAACTAGTTCATGGCTTTTGAGAAGTCGTGGCGTCGCTCTCACAGAACTTCATTTTGAATGCCATAATCTAGACTTTAATGATGTGAAGATAACGTTGTCTTCAAGGTCGAAACCTTCAAAGTCTCTTCATTAAATCTCATAATGTAGTCGGTTAGAGTTTTGTTCCTTTGCTACTTGACGGACATCAAACGCATGCTTGTCTTCTATGTCTCCTTCCCGCAATAAAGTTTTGTTTAAACAAAGCTTCCAGTGAGGCGAAGTTCGTAGTGCTGCCAGGGAGAAGCTCGAGGAGAGTTTAAGGCCCTTTAGGATAGTTTGGGAAGAACTTGCACTATAGTGCTTCGCATCTTGTCTAGACACTCATATGTGACTTGTACGTAACAAAGCGGTCAATGGGGTCCTCAGTGCCACTGGAATGGAGTCGGGAATCCTAAGTTCCCAAAATTGCCATTCGAGCGTTCACTCTGCTGAGATGTATGTGACTCGTCTTCCTCTTATCGTTGTCCCGCTTGAAATGATTTCGAGGAGGGTTCTCTCGGTCCTGGTTAGGAATGGGTTGTTGTTCATCTTTAGTAGTGTCTCAACGCCTAGCTCACTCGCTGATTATGTTGCGTGCATCTCGTTCGACCAAAGGTCCGCGCATCTCTAGGGATCTCCGAAGCATTGGTACTTCTCTAGGGGTGTTGTATCCCCGTACCAAGGATAGGGACGGGTACGGTACGGGCGACGGAAATAGGTACTCGACGAGTCTCTCAATACTGAGGGCAGCGGTATGTTGATGAGGACGTCTTGGGACGGTTGAAGGAAGTGTATAGACTTCAAGCAAACAAACCTTATATTCTTTTCCTCTAGGCGATGCTCAAAGGCTAAAGCAACCAACAAGTAGTCTCACTGATCATAGTGTAAAAATTTGGAGTCTAATGAGTGCAACTGGTTTTTTGTTAAGGAGTCAAAGAGGGAGGGAAAGAGAGAAAAGGAGTCCAATTGTTCCAGATTTTATTATTTAAGGCAGGAGGTAGGTGGGTACTAAGGTATGTAGTGGCTTCTGCCCTTGTGGATTCTATTTTTTCCTCCTTGCGAGTTGTAAGTCACCTGGTTTGTCCTATGGTTTGTCCTATTACTGTGGTTTGTCCTATTAGTGTGAGTTGTAGTCATCCGTTTTTGGAAATTTGATTTTGTTGTTTTCCGTACCCATACCCGTTCCAGCATCCGTTTTCGTGCTACTTAGCTATGGAGCTCGAGGGACCGAGTCTGATTCTCTGGCTCGACTCGACTCGACTGGGGAGGCTTGATTCACATAGGGCACAATGGGAACACCACGGGGGCGTTTTGATGTACCTTCTTATCCATCCTAAAGACTTCTTATGAGGGCTTGAAGCTATGTTCAAGTGCATCGTTGAATTGTTCTACCATTTGGCGAACAACCGAAGCATGGTGGGCATGTTTCATTCGTTCACGGCGCTCGCAGCTTCCATGTGCTTCACTTCTTCAAGGACGTAATGGTTCCTCGAAGATAGAACGAGTCCTCTTCGTGCATTGCCATCTGTTTCGTCGGCTACTTCAAGGTTGTCTAGGTCTTCATACCTGTCGGGTAATGGCCACAACTTTTGTGAAATTCGATCCGCACATAGGATGTCATTTCCGGTCAAACTGACTAGGAGAAATCATTTGGGAATTTCGAGGTGAGATGTGATTACATATGCTAGACTGCCCAAGGATGGATACGGGATCGCACCTTTGATGCTTATGTCATTATTTTGTCGATGGGTAAATTCTAGTCACGGAAACTTGGAGAGAAAGAGTCGGTAGGTGTAGATTCATTACCCATGTCAAGTCCAACTGGTTTTTTGTTAGGAAAGAGTCAAAGAGGGAGGAAAGAGAGAAAAGTACTAAGTAAAAAGAAAAGCAAAAAAAGTTTTCAAGATTAGCCCACTAGAACAACTAGAAATCCGAATCATCATCATCATCCACGTCATAATGATCATCATCTCCTCCAAAGTCATCTTCATCCTCATCATCATCCAACACCATGACTCTAAGAGCATCTCTAGGAGTGGAGCTACTAGCAAAACCTTTCCTTATCTAGTCTAGATAAGGATCCCGGACCATCCTTTGCTAGTCTTGATGCTCAAGTGACGTAATTAGACGCATGAGGGAGGCGCAAAGCGCAAGGCGAAGGCGCACGCATCTCGTATGCGAGGCGCACGTTTGTTGCCAAAATGCTTAACTATCAATTCTAGAACATAATTTGTACTCGAAACAACATAAAAATAATAAAAATATTTATATAAGCTGCTGTAACTTAAACTTTAAGCTGCTGCCTACTTATATGGTAAAATTAGCTACTGTGGGTTCAATGATTTACTCTTTTTTTTAGTCTACCCATGAAATTAATCTACCGGATACCAGCAACATTAAAAAATTAACTGCAAACTTCGTTATTTTTGGTAAAAAAATCTGACCACAGGCTAAAAAGAACAGAAGAAGAAAAAGAGAGGAGAAGGAAAAAGACAAATAGGGAAAAGAAAATAATTAAAACAGAGAAAGAAAGAAAACAAAGTACATGACTACAAGTTGTTCTTTTTAGAGACATGTGACTACAGCTCACAAGTCACAACTAGCAATAAAGCAAAAGGCATAGGGTTGTAGAATAAATTAAACAAAAACATATAAAGGAAAAAAAGAAAAATTCAGAGCTTACAGGAGGACCGAAGAGAGAGAGGAGGAAAATCGAGGAAAGAGAAACTTACATGAGATGCATAACCGGCGAAGACCACCGGACCGGCAATCTCTGCCACAATTGGCGAGCTTTTGCCCACAAAAAAAAAATTTACGAGGTTCGAAAATTAGGGTTTTTTTGCAAATTAGGGTTTTGATTTGGGGATGAAACTGAAGCAATTTCATGCAATTGATTGAGGGCTTTTGTTCGAATTTTAGTTTTAAATCTTGGGTAAGTTTTAATTTCAAGAAATTCTCCTTTTTAAAGGTTTTTAGCTCAGATCTTCTTCCCTTCTTACGCATCTAGACTGAAAGTGACCAAGGCGGCCGCCTAGCGCCTCCCCAAAAAGCAGCCTGAGGAGCGCGCCTGCCTGCGCCCATCGTAGCTCGCCTCGCCTAAGACTTCCGAGGCGATTTTCTATGCGCCTAAGGTCGCCTAGCGCCTGGGCACGCCTTGGGCGCGCTTTTTAAAACTAAGGCCATGTCAAGTCTTTACCCTCAAACACAAAGTCATTATCTTCATCAAAAGAGTGATCATCCATTCTCCCAAGTAGCCACTCATTGCTATCATCAATCTCATCTAGGAGAATTAGATCCACGGTGTCTCTCCTATCATATCGGCGTTACAAAGCACGATTAGATTTCAGAGACATCATGTCATTCAAGCGACCTTGTGCCAATCTGTTTCACTTCTTAGTATGAAGCTAAAGTAAAAGCTCATTAGTATGCTATTAGACATTAGTCACATTCCTAAAACCTCCTACCAAATGTTGCTTCAAACGATAAGCCCCTCCTTTGGTTACCTTTTCACAAAAACTACAAGTCCAATTGTTTTTTTATAAGGATCCGGTGCCATATTTCCTAGAAGCCAAAACCGAATCCATCAAAGATTCTCAATGAACAACCAACAATCTACAATTCAAATGATATTTCAAAACTAAATTATATAGGAGAAAGATGAAAATGAGCTTCTAAATATAATACTAAGTCACTATATTAGTAAATACCTACTGCCTACTACACTACAGCCTAAAAAAACGAAACAAAGAACAAAGAAGGCAGAGAGAACAAAGAAAAAATAAGTCAAAAAAAAAAGGTGAGAGAAGAAATAAGATAGAAATCAGAGAAGAAAGACAGAAATCAGAGAAGAAAGAAGAAAGATAGAAATCAGAGAAGAAAGAAAAAAATAAGATAGAAATCAGAAGGAAAAAAAAGAAGAAGAAGAAAAAGGAAACACGGAACAAATAACGCACAAAATGAAGAAGAGGCGAAGAGAAGAGACTTACCGGCTAGGACTAGCGACCACTGGCGACGACGACCACGCGAGCCGCTGCTGTCGAGAACTCTCGAGTTCTAGGGTTTGTCGAGCAATGTGGGAATATTTCCCTTTGTCGAGTTCTAGGGTATAACGTTCAAAAACTTGAGGAAAAAAAAAAAAAAAACCCATGTGACTGGTCACGCGCACCTCTCAACAAAAGGCGGCCGACTTATGCGCTTCGCGCCTCTAGCAAAGGCGCGCGCCTCAAAGTGCCTCCTGTTCTTTGCCTCCCAGATAAGTAATTTCACCTAGTCCAGTTACTAAGCAAAAGAAATTCTTCGGTTTTATAAGGGTTCGACACAATTGAGCAGGTAAAGTTTTTGAGGGAAAATTTCCATCCTAATGTAATTATAAGGGTTGAACACTAAAACAAAGGTGTACCTGCTACTCTCCAATGGCGGCAAAAACCACGCGCTTGGCATCACCTAGGCGCTGCAACTACTTGTCCGGTGCGTTTTGGTTTGAGGGAGAGGGGGATACATTGGTCACTATCAAATGCCACAGAAAGAAAGACGATTGAGGAAGAGGGAGATACATTCACTTTTGATCTAAGGCAAAATTATGTTTAGGTCTTTAGGATGGCCAAGCTATGAAAACTCATGAGTTTCAAATGCTTGATATGACCACCAACATTAGCTTTGCAATGGCAGTAAAAATATAAAAAAAATCGAGAATGTTGGTTACATAGAGAATGGAAGTCGCGTTACGTGGTGGTGGTGCTGAGTAATGAAATGAGGAATAACTTCTGTGAGGACTAGAAGCTCTTGGCTAAAGGAAGAGCGATAGCATTAGACTAGGGGTACATTAATCAAATAACAACTAAAAACACATTGACTTATAGCTCCTTTCCCTTGTCTAACTAAACATATATGGAAATAGGGGGTGGGGGTCATTTTCTTTATTTTGCTTTCTCTCTCTTGATTCAATTCATTTTCCTTGTCATAAACAAAATTTCCCCTATCGGCACCAACCTCGCTAGGGAAAATGTTGTATGCAATCTTTAAAGTATCAGATAATTCAAAGTGGTGGCATAAGTGCATAACCAAAACATCTCCAAGTCAAGGATTAGTCCATTAATGATTAAAAACAAAAAAAAGAGAATGGGGAGGGTGGAGACAAGCAGAGTATAGTGTCACCGGTTGCCTTGATGTTCGAGACCAAATTCACCTAGAAAAGAATGTTATTTGCTGTGATCTTTGTGGCTACTTTCGTCCATGTATCTGGTGCATCATAACTCATAAGGTACTAATATAATCTTCAATGATTCAGAGATATTTGCATGGACACAAAGACACAAGCAAGGAACCAATAAATTTATAGGGAAAAAAAAATCTGGAACTGCTTCCTTGTCAATTGTCAGTTGATTCATCAAGTCTTACTAACAATCAATTATGACAATGTTCATGCATTGTTTCAGGAATTCGTTCTTCATTGTTGAAATTCCAGCATAATATAATTTCCTATATAGCCATACCTGGTTCTCCATTGAGCAAAGTGCAAATTTCCAACCAAGACTTCTATTAAGGTTGCATAATAAAGCATCAATCCATTCACTCTTTCCAGAATTAGGAACCCCAGTCACTATGGTCAATTCACCAGGTACAACCTGTCACAATCATGATCATCATGAAAGTTGAGCAAAATATGCTATAGATGTGAAAGCTAAAACATTATCAGATTGTAACAAAATCATCAACTGTTAAGAGTTCTTGCAGTACAAGGAAGTGTGCTTACAAACATACAGACTATACCCAAAACATGCAACCTGAATATACTAAATATTCATCTGCTCAACCAACTCATCATTTCAGCTTTTCTGTATATATAGTCAATTCATACGGCAAGTTCCATCTTATGAACCTCCCAACTTTAAAAACAAAAAGAGCTCTACTCAAAAGCCAGTGACCCTTGAAAAGTCTTGTACTATGCTTGCCAAAGATACCTACTTTTAGCTGTCTTTAGGACCATAGTAAAATTTCTCACCTCATTGTACTCAAGAATATTGGCATTTTGAATGGTGAATTGGTAAAACACAATTGTAATTTCCATGTGCTTGTAAATGCTGTATAAGATACTGATAAGGGCACTGGATAATTTTAGCGATTAAAGCAAACTTTTTTAGGGAGTACTAGGGTGACCAAATATTCAAACCCGAGCTATAGTCATATCGCAAAATAAAACTAGTCTTTTAAGGTCAATCCATAATAACTTTGAGATTGTTGATTGAGAATCCAACATAACATTCATAACGACACAGAATGGTGTTCATCTCTCTCTCTCTCTCTCTCTCTCTCTCTCTCTCAACCACCAAACCAACAAGCTACACAACTGCCAGCCATATATGTCTTAATTAACCCCTATTGCAGTCAATTAGCAAGCAGAGACAAATTTTTCCACCATTGTGACAGAGAAGAAAGCATGTAGAACCTAGCAAGCTACTAATTGGGGAAAAGAGAAGAAGAGAGAGTGATAAAGAGTTTGAAATGGTGTTAATGAGTTAACGGAGGAAGAGAGACAGATCTTTAGCCAGAAAGGGAGCTGAAAAGATATATGCATGCTAATACATCACCGTCACACTTAGAAGACATTACCTTTCACATAGCATATTCACAAACCACCACCTGCCCCCCCCCCTCCCCAACCCCCAAAAAAAAAGGCCCAACCAGAGACCAAACAATTCATTGATATCATGATAGGGTCATAGGAAAGCTTTTGGGATTCAACATAAGAACTACGTAATCAAGGTGAACTTAACGAGCACACGTTGAATTCATATATTATGATTTGGTTTTTACAGCCCAGTCAACAAAGCTGCGACTATAGAGGAAAGCCCAAGCAGAGCCACATGCATGGAAAATTCTTAGACATGTACATTTACTTTATGGACCAAAAAGGAGAAGAAAGAGGGGTAAAGAGGGGCACACAGCTAACACAAGTGTGAAAGATGATTCTGGCTTCAACAACCTCTCTGAGAAGGGAAAGAGCAGAGGCAAAATGGGAGTCATATATGCTATCCTTCTGCATTAGTTGGTCTTTCTTTGACTAATTATGGCACAAAAAATTATTTGAAGTGCTTACATTGTAATACTCATCCAAACATCTCCAGCCAGTAGATACACCAAGCTCGTCACCAAGAACGCTATGGTAATATGCATCAATTTCATCAAAGTAGTCTCTGAAAGCAAACAACCCGCGAATTGGATATAGCTCCGCATTGTCAATTGCTTCCTTAAGTTTTTCTGGCCCCAAATACATAAGTACCTGTGCTCAACATGTAATCAAAGGTAAGCAATTCCACAAAAAAAAAAAAAAAAAAAAAAAAAGCAGCGACTTGGTTTCTTTTTAACTCAATTCCTTGGAATGCTAAAACTCATGGAAGAAATTTCTTGCACTTGAGTTTATGGGTTGGAGTAAGTAAAATCACAATTTTTGACAATACTAATATGCAAAGGATATAGAGAACCAGTAGATATGGCACTTATCAAAATATACCCCGCTTCTAAATAATTAATTCCTAGCGCGAAAAAAGTTGGGCTATGCAATGATGAATTGACAATGTAATGGTGACCAATTAAACGAATGTCGCTAAGTTCTAGAACATTATACAATGAAAGGTGTTAGTCGACTGAGATGCATGCTATCGCTAAGAAGAAAAAGCTGGGTGATAAGTCTACTGCACAAGAAGAATAAAGAAGCTCCTTAAAGAGCAGCTCAGTAGCATCTAGAATTAGCAGCCACCCAATGAGGGTCTCTCTACTGCAGGGATGGGAATGACAAAACTATTTCAATTTTCGGGTAAGTAATTTTTTTTTCCTCAGCATTTCCTGACAGATGCATCTTAAAGTGTTTCATCAATTGCACCTCTTTGATGTTTTTGAGAGCATGAAGTGATGAAACATTTCACCAGACAGCCTAGCATTTTAGGCATCATGCTACTCATTTACTAGCGTTCTGAAACAGGTCCCGTTCCTGGAAGAGCAAATGCGGGGGAGGGGGGGCGGTGACATTTCCATGCTTCATAGCTCTAAATTTGCAGCCACTGCCATCTTCTATCAAAAAATGCAAGTGATATAATGATGAGAAAACAAAAGTGCGGGATAAAGATGATAATTAATTATATATCATCCAGGTTAGACAACAGAAGCTTTTTCAAGTTTGCATGTATGTCTCTTGAACAGCAAGAATTCAAGTATGTGTGGTTCTTCATATGAGACTACAACCTGAAAACAATATGATATGCCTTAGTAATTTTAATTAGGCTTTTATTTACACTTTGATTATGGCTTCAGTTGGGGGTTGCAAACTTGTACTTAACAAGCTGCCTTCCACCTTATATTGCATGTCCATATTCCCCATTGGTGCTTTTTCTTCTTCCATTTCCAATCAAACATAGGTTACATATATAATCCATAAAAATGTTTCACGAAGCAAGACAGCACAACACATAAAACAACCTTCTCATATCCGGTTGTAATTCCATGTCTTATCAAGAGTTCGGGTTCAAGCAATTAGAACACTATGCTGTCTACATCTTGACATCTTAGTTTCAAAAGGCATGAGGTGTACCGAGGCGCAAAGGGTTCCGGAAGCCTAGGCGTAAGGAGAAGACGTGCGCCTTTCACATACAAGTTGCAACTTTATTTTTAAAAATAAATATTTTCTTATTTCAATTTTTGATACTTCCTCCGTTCTATTTTAAATGAAACGTTTGCTTCTTCACGCAACCCAACACACTTTTTTAATCATTAATATCTTTAGTTGTGCAAACGTAAAAAATATAAAAAAGTTATAATTTGATAGTATGCGTCGAGACGAATCTAACAAGATCCCACTTGACTATGTTTTTCTTTATATAATGACGATAAATTGGAGTCAAAATTGATCAATGAATAGTGTCATTTCACCCAATGTTTCATTTAAAACAGAACGGAGGAAGTATTATATTTTTGGTAAAAAACAGCCCAAATATAAGCATTAAAAAACTTCAAATAAAAGGTGTTACAAAAAAAATAGAAAGGGGGAGGGAAATCACGTGACTAGCAAACTAGAAGGTGGCTATTCATCAGTTATGTAAAACCAGAAAATAAATGGAGAAGAGGAAAAAAAAAAGAAAAAAGAACATCATTGTAAATGCCAAAGAGAACTTCCCTAATAAAAGGATCAAGGAGCAGACAAATTCAGAGATTAAGCTTTCAGATCTAAAGGAGTAGAGAAGAATGCGAGCTGTGACTAAAAAAGACAGTGAAATAGAGGAGAAGAGAGGATCAAAGAGAGAGAATGAAAGAAAAGTGAAGAGAGGATTAAAGAGAGAGTGAAAAAAGAATAGATTGAAGATAGAGAAGGAGAGAATAGACCTGGAAAGCTTGACCAGGGAAGAATGCTGGCAGACATGGTGCCGGAAACCACCAGGGATTGGTTGCCTGCACCTCTGCCATACCCAGCAATCTATGTAGCACAGGTACTTCTTCTAGGTCACGTACTCGTACCTGTACCCATGGCCGATACGATACGCATCCTTCATGGGTACGCGTACCCATTCCTAAAATTTCAAAATCTTGCCATTTTCCATCCCCGTACCCGTCTCTGTGCAACCTAGCCAGCAATCACAAATTTCCCAAATTGAAATTAGAGCTGTCAATTTGGGATTAGAATGAAATAATTTCATGCAATTAATTGAGGGCTTTTGCTCGAATTTGCATCTTAAACACTAGGTAAGAGTTAATTTGAAAGCTTTGGTCTTCTTTTAAACTCAGATCTCCTCTTTCTCTCGCTTCTTAACAAAAAGGCCATAGGCGTGCGCCTATCATATGTCACTGCGCCTGGCTTTTAAAGCGTCTTTGCTGCCGCCTGCACTCGTCTTGCGCTTGGGTGCATTTTTAAACTAAGTTTGACATAATTGGAATATGCAATAAATTATAACCTCATTTGCATCTTTGAAGTCATCAATGTCATTTTTTTTTGGCCATTTAACCCGCCAACATCTGCAATTCGAAGAGAAAAGGTCAAATGATGTACAAATCAAAGCGTGTAGCTAACCTCTGGAACTACAGAATGTCAAGAAAAATAAACCTTTCTCGCCCAAGGCGGCGAGCAAGCTCCTCAGACAATGCTTGGCCGGGAGGATCGCCGTCAGTTGCTAATATTATTCTGGTCGCCTACCAAGAAAGAAAGAATCCCGACTCTTATGTCCATTTTTTCTATCAATAGTGTAAGAAGAATAGTGATACCAACCTTTTCAAAGTATTCCTTACAGTTCCACAAATATTGATACTTTGTGTCCTAGCTTCAAAGAAATACATAGAAAAGAGTATCAGATTAAAGAATCCAAAACTACTTCCCCAATTGATGCAATAAGATATAAAATGACAATCAGGACACACAGAATCATATTTATTGTTACAATATTTCCAGCAAATGCTTGTTTGGGAAACACCACACAGCTTCAAGAATAAACTAAACTGGCAAGCATTAATTTCAAGTTTATCAATAATTTATCAATGTTTGACCGACCATAGAAAGACATATATCTTACAATGGGGGGAAAACAAAGAAGAGAGAAACAAAAACATATTTGTCTAATAAGTACAATACTTTAATTTTCTTTTCTTTCTTTTTTAGACTATTTGCCTTCTCTTACTGAAATCTTAGTGTGCATAAATATATTGGAAATATTATAATAAACAATTTTGTTCTATTGTGATTTTGATGCGAAAGCAAGTATGGATTATTGCTCATGGAAACTTTTGGAAGATTTTGAAGATTCTTGGATGAGTTTTAGTTCTGTTAAGACTCATATTTAGAGTTATATGCTTGTGAGAACTCTACATATCCTAGAATTTCAGTGTCATTAGGTCTTTTGTAAAGAGTTCAAGTTATAATGGAACTCGTTTAGATTTGAAGTGTGTTAAAAGAAGTAGTCTTTTAAAAGTAGAAGTCTTGTAAGCATAAAAGTCTAATCATGGTAGAAGTTTCACCTTGTTAGAAGCCTAATCAGGTTAGAATCCAATCATGATAAAAGCCTAACCTTAATAGAAGTCTAATAATGTTAGAACTTAGAACTCCAAAGTTGTTAGGAGTCCAGTGTTGTTAGAACTTAGAAGTCTAAAGCTGTTAGGAGCCTAGTGTAGTTAGAATTAGAAGTCTAAAGCTGTTAGGAGCCTAGTGTAGTTAGAAGTCTATTTGGCTTGCACATTATTATTATCATACTTGGAATAGGCTTTTCTTGTTTTAAGCACTTTAGGAATCTTATTTAATTAGGAGTATAATAAAAAATAAGGATTAGTTTTCCTAATTCTAGTCGGATTAGGATTGTAATGCCTATATATAGAGGCACGCCAATTATGAAGAAAGATAAGAGTTTTATGAATTACGAACATTGAATTGTTTTAGATGAGCTTTGCTATCATTGTTTAGTTATTAAACAAACCCCATAACCGAGCTCAAAAACGTTTTGAGATACCTATCCTTGTTATTTTACTTAGTGTTCGTTCCATGGAACTAAAACTCTCCCGTTCCATTACAGGCATTTCTGTAACGGATTTTGGATTTGTCGTTCCGCGGAATCTCGTTATGGAACGCCATGATAGACATCACATACTTCTCGCCGCGTTGTCCGTTCCGTAACGCGAACTTGCCGAGTCCGAACGTTTCTATTCCCGTTACATATTTTCAGACATTGGCCAATAATATTTTATGAATTAATTATATAACTAATGAAACATGATATAATGATATATTTGATTATATCATGTTGTGATAATGGTTCATAAACTTAAACAATGCAAAAAGGTTAGACCATATTAATGTGATTTTTTTTGAAAAAACTCACGCCGCATTGGCCACGATCCGTTCCATTCCACCGTTACAAGCCGCTTCCGCGGCATCGCAAATGTTTCCGCAATCGCGACCGCATCTGCGGTTTTTTTCCTTGGTTCGTCCATATCAGAATTCTATTTGGTACACAAAAAAGTTTCACGATACACACGGTACACTTAAGAATAGAGCTTGACATCTCCATATACTGTGAGCAGATTGTTAAGTTCCGTCATCCCTCCTTTCTTTTCTCCCTTAAAACATCAAAGCACGAAGCCACCAACCCCCTTCCTTTCCTTGCTTTTCCCTTTATGGAAGCCACCCCTCCTTAGCTTTTGCCTAGAAGAGTTTACCTGGCAGCCATCTGCATCAATCGATGTCAGTATTAATTTCAAATTTCACTGCCAACTCGATTGCTTTGAATCTCTTATCTAAAGACTAATCTGTCCCTCAGGGTTCCACTACTGCCTATTAAAGTCTGATGCTTTGTCCCTTATGCTAACTATAAATCAAAGGCAGCCAAGAGAGGTTACAGCAACTAAGAATCGCAGCCAATAACAACATCAATTCCCATGCACCATCTATTCCCATGCACCATAATAAGACAAAATGTTTAGTCTTCAATATTAGTATTATACCATCCAAAGTAATGAAGGTAAGCAAGAAAAATGAGGTAGGACCAACCAAACCTGATCTGGAGTTGGAACATCTTTATTTGAAACTTTAGAAGGTGCACCATCAGGCACACTCACACAATTGTGGAAGCCGGCTTCTTGCATCGCCAGCTTGTCCATTTCTCCTTCAACCTATGCGCAAAGATTTAGAAAAGACCAAAATTGGATATTTTTCTTGAAAGCTGAAAAGAGTACTCACAATAATGATATCACTTGCATTATGGATATCATCCAGTCCATAAAAGATCTTTTCAGTATCAGCTTCCTGCACATCCAGAGAAAACATTCATAACAACTACCAAAGTGCTGAATGCCAGAACAAAAACACCGAACGTGAAAGCACACATGTCGTAGAAAAAAACTTCGGAGACTAAAAGTTTCTACAAGATCAAACAATGCATAGCAATTCCTTCTAGGAAGCTGTAACAGCTAAAGTTACAGTCATGATTCCCTTTGCTTTATGGGTTAAAACACTTAAGCACACATCGGTCATCATAACAGAAAACGACAATCATGAGTCAGTGCCTGAGTAGGATAAAAAAAATAATACAGATATCAAAACCTGCCAAAATTTCTTAGTAACATCGCGATATTTGCAGCCAATCAGAACTCCATTTCGCCTGTAAGTAAATGCAATGACAATCTGCCAAAAAAAATATTATACATTAGTCATGGAGGACCATCGCCATTATATTGAGGATAAACTATAAAGTACAGACAGCAAAAAATGAGCAAAGAATGTATCTCTTTAACTAACGGGCCAGATTTATCCTCATCTTAATTCTTACAATTACATTTGTAGAATCACTGACACACCATCTTCCAAATCATTACTGTCAATTTTGACTCCAGCCAAAAGCATTAAATTGATCTTCTTAAAACAGAAAATCACCAAAATATGTTTGGATAATTCAGCATTTTACTTAAAATGGTATTGCTAAACGAACATAGAGCTTTCCTACACAAGAATTCATATATAACAATACAGTATGTAAACAGGATATAGACACTGGAGTCACTCAAGTAGCTTAAGGAAGAGCATGACCATCTGCACAAAAGTAACTTCTATGACTTCACAAAAGCACCAATACAAAAGAAAGTTTGTAATGCTAATCAGGTAAAAGATTTGTATGTTTTATATACTAACAAGAGAGCTCACATAATTATGAAGAGGCAAAGGAGACCTAATTATTTCTCTAACTTTGACTAATAAGTAAAGCGACTGATGAAGGATTAAACATGTACCTGACCACCAACAGATTTCTGCATAACATAGTTTCTCCTCAATGTTTCGGCAGTTATCATTCTCTCTGCGAAATATGCAAGTAGCTGATACAGCAACACCGTAGAATAATTAGTCATTAACTGAAGAAGCAGCCAGTTGTAGGTTATAAGATCCTTGATATGTCTTCAAAACGAAATTTCATATACTTCGTTTCTTTTAATTGCACCATTTGGTTTGGGCACAAAAAACAAGAAAAGAGGAGAGAGAGTGAAAATGGACATAAATAACCTTAATTACTATGGGTAGGTTGGATAATTAAAAAGGATGGATGGGCAAGTCAAGAGAGGGTAGGAAGGTAAATTTAGTCCAAAAAGTTTACCATAATAGGAAATGGTGCAATGCAATTAGAAAGAAACACCCATACAAAGAAAGTGGTGCAATTAAAAAAAATAGACAAAGTATATACTTCCTCCATTTCTAAATACATGCAACATTTGCATAGGAAACACTATTCATCTACCAACCTCATCCCATATTATCTCACAAATGTATAAGAAAAAATATAGTCAAAGGTGGTCTTATTGGATTCTTCTTAATGCATCCTTTCATAATATCAACTTTTTGTAATTTTTACTTATACATAATTAAAATGGATTATATAGTCAAAGGTGGTCTTATTGGATTCTTCTTAATGCATACTTTCATAATATCGACTTTTTGTAATTTTTACTTATACATAATTAAAATGGATTATATAGTCAAAGGTGGTCTTATTGGAGTGCAATGGATAGCATGTAGGCACGAAAATGTTGCATCTATTTAGAAACGGACGAAGTATATATAATAAAGTTCATATGAGTGCACTTCTTATGTTGGAACATGAGAACAACGGAACTATAATCCATTTTTGTGAAAATGTAATCCATTTTTAAGATATTACATGATAATGAGATAATCCTATTTTTCTGAAATGTAATCCTTTTGGATAATTGGCCCATTAAAGAAATATAGGGTTATAATTTAGCCAAAATGGATTATATATTGGTTAAAAAGGATACAATAAAGAGCTCTCAAATTCTCATGGGAACCCAACCCTATATATATATATATATAACATAAATAGAGTGAGAAAGAGAGAGTCAAGATCCGGTTAAAGGGGTCTTCAAGTGATATGTGAGGAGGAATTAGAATTACAACAATTTTTTTGCAATTATTACATAGAGTTAGATCACTTCTTACTTTAGAGTTACACCATAAAATATTTGGAGTCCCCAAAAAAAAATTATTTATTTTTTTAGGTCAGAGTTACATCACTTGCCAATTAGAGTTACATCTCTTCTCATTTCTCGCACGAATAAGCCTTCTCACATGAACTAGATTCTATATATTTTCTTACTTTGTACTATGATAAGTGCAACATAGAGGCGATGCAAATTGCTTAACAAGCCCATGTGATGAGGAGAGAGATAGAGCGAGATAAGAACACAAATCAATGTGAAGAAGAGAGAAACGTTTAACCAAAAACCCCCCAAAAAAGGAAAGTGTTGCATTTATTTTAGAGCCAAAGAAGTATAAATATAGAATCAAAACCTACTTAGCGCTCCTTCCCAAACCATTTACGTTCCAACTCAAATTCTTCACTAACACATCTAGAATTCCGATGCTTCCCGTCACCCCCTTTACGATATTTAACAATTGACTTCTGATTTTCCGACTTTTTATCTCAATATAGGGCAAAATAGAGTGAACGGTTAAACAACTAGATTAATACGACTCCAAAAACACTACACTGTACTTAAACAAAAGGAGCATAACTTACTGCAGCCTTTCAAATATGTAAAAGCTTATCAATGGGGAAAAGAAAACTTACCTCATCACAAAGCGGCTCTAGGACAAGATCCTTCTCCGTTAATCCTCTCTTTTTACCTTTAAGAGTTTGGTTCATCGTCCCACGAGACAACCGAACATCAGCTTTAGCCTACAAACAACATAGAGTCACACCATTATAGGTCGGCAATAGAACGATCACAAGCTGCCACAACAAAATTCCAAGCACAAAACATAAATAAATTACTTGTGTTATGCGTTGACTAAACAGAAGGATAAAGCAAAACAAAAAAAAACATTCAGCACTATACCCGAGAAGTTGAACTAACAAAATAAACCCCATGCAATAAATGAAAAGATAATATGAATCTTTAATATTGTATTAAAAAAAATTGTCAGAAACAACCTTTTAAATACAAGTTTTTGCGAGAAGCAACCTTTTAAAAAAAAATCTGGCAAAAGAAGACCTTAAAAAGAAAATATTTTGCGAGGAATAACCTCGATCCATTTTCCGACATTGACCAAGCATTTTTTAGCGTTGACTCGTTAAAACAAAACATGTGGACGGCACGTGAACTGCATCTCTTATGTTTCAACCCTGTTTTTCTCAATTTTTCGACATTGACCATGTATTTTCCAACGTTGACTTCATCAATATATGAAGGGAAACGGGGTTGAAGCATAAGAAATGTGGCTTGCGTGCCTTGCCATGTTTGGTTTTAGTGAGTCGAACAGTCGAACCCACAAAATACATGGTCCATGTGCGGAAGATGGGTCAAGGTTGTTTCTCGCAAAAAAAAAATATTTTTAAGGTCTTATTTTGCCAGATTCTTTTTTAAAGGTTGTTTCTCGCAAAAACTTGTATTTAAAAGGTTGTTTCCGACAAATTTTCCTATTGTATTTAGAATAAAAGGATAGTGTATGCAAAATAGTACATAAATCGTACATAATTAATGTTTAGGAACAACAATAGGAGTTTAGACATATTTCAGGACCTAAACGACTAAACTTCAAAGATGTTTGTTAACTTTAAAACTTATGTTTATGTCCTCTTTCATTAATTTATATTCAGATTATCTCTATCCTTTAGCTTCCCAATATTCTTTACTCACAAGTCACATCCCCCCGCCCCGGCGCCACCGCCACCATCTTCCTGTTAAGTGAACTCCACAAAAAATTGGGGCAGTCTTAATAACCTGTAAAAAGAAGTCCTTCACATTTAAAATAATCTTTGTTTTCATCAAATCCGACCCAAGCATGCATCATTAGTTCTTGTCCTATCCCAATCAAAACAAAAGAAAAAAAATAACCTATTCTTTAGCCATTGCTCCATGTAGACTATGTTCTCCTTTACTTTATGAGGCAAAAATATCAATTTTTTTCCTCTTTAACTTTGAACGGCCCCCCGATAAATATTTGTAGGTAAGGTTGAATTAGATTAGACAATTTGGATGAAGAAATAAATTTCTTCATAATCTTTGTTCTCCTATACTAGCTCCGTATCTTCTTATCTACCCCATTTTGACTGTGCGTGTTTGTCAATGCACTTCATCGGCCTTAAATATCTTTCATAACATATTATGGTTGAATATTAATAAAGTACTCATTGAGACGAATCAAAGAAGATCCTACATGACTATACGTTTTCTTATATATTGAGAAGAATATATAGAAGATTTTTTCTAATTGTGCATTATGTAAAGATTCCAAGTCAGAAAAATAAAAAAAAAATACAGAGGAAGTACTCAATAAGGTAAAACATCAAAGTTTCCATTAAAAGGAACTCCTTTCCTAATTATCTTTCGGGAGAGTGAATTTCAATCTTTATCAGTCATCTATATCTGATTTTTGTTGGGAGAGAGACAAAGACAACACTCTAGGGGATGGGAAGAATGGTATTAGGAGGAATTGCAAACTGCATTCAAGATAACAAGGCAACAAGCAATTCTCAGTTTGGAGCTTAAGAGAAGCAAGCCCAACGACCACTACTAACACCACCACCTATGATGGACTTCCATAGCGGAATCTTTTTCCCCTCACAGCATTTATGGTTTGTTCTTTGTTCACTAAAAAGATCAACAATGTAAAGCTAGAGTAATTGATATTTATGGAATTCTGAGGTATGCAATGCGAAAAATGTTGTGATGCTCGGACTTGTTCATGTCAACAAGACCCGACCTAGGTACAGACACGGAATACGGATTGGAACAGGGTGGGAGCAAACAGACATGCCCATTGCCGACACCACACTTCGTTCTGGCAACTATGGTCTGCCAAGTGTTTTCTGCGCTTTTCTTCTTCTCTCTCTTGTTTCTCTTTCTTCATTTTATTGTCTCTTTTCTTTCTCTTTCTGACCTTCTTTCTTGTTTCTCTTTAGACCTTCCTCTCTCTCTCTCTCCCTATTATATAAGCATTACTTTGGATGGGACTAGTCAATGGTCCTGTGGGCCTTCAAAGCTTCAACTAATAACTTTGACTTCTTATGTTGTGTGGCCCCCCTTTTCGTATTTTGCTGTGCAAGCTTATATTATTTTTATGATGTGACTAGTTTTTAGGCCCGGGCTATGCACCGAGTAAGGAAAACTTTTATTTAATAATATTTTATTTTGAAATAATAACATCACATGCCACGTGGTGTACACTTTTTGACAGCAACCTGTGATTTTACGAGAAAAAAAAAAGCTATTTTTTGCTTATATTTTTTTAAAAAAAACATGTTTTAGAAAATATAATCACAAATCGTTAAGATCCGGAATATTTTATCTCAAAATTTTAAATTTTAAAAAATTAATACTAAAACTATAAAAAAATGTCCCCAAGTCCAAATTCAGATTTTGAATACTTCGAGAATGTGTCATCGGGTCCTTGATTTTGAGCTTCCCAGGAATCGACACTCACTCATACCCAAGTCCAAGCATCACAGGAAAGATGACATGGGTTTTATTCCTCTCACGACTTTGATGATGTTCACAGAAGAAGAGAGGTGGTATAGGGGAATGCGGAGAAAGAGGGAGCTAGAAGCATGAAAAACTTGTGGCTTTGTTTCATATGTTGGTGGATTGAATGTTCCTTTTTAATGATCTCTAACCATAAAGTCAACACACACGTTAATCTTAAGGTCCTTTGCGAGTACTTTAGAAAGAATTTGGGTCCATGATTATGGACAGGTGGGTAACATAAATGCAGCCACGCAGGGGGAGTACAAATGTACTCAAGAAATGAGCATTAAACTCAAAAGAAATAGAGTGCTAAAAAAGAAAAGAATCAAAGCAGATTGATAAAGACAGAAGTTCTACCATTGTATTGCCCTGCCAACCACATTTTCCACGGAAACAAAGCCACACCGCACTATTCCTGCAACAGTAAAAGGTAAAATTGAATACTTCTGGAAAACAATACTTACTGAAAAGATACATCTGAAAAACATTAGGATACAACTACAAGGCAAAAATGAACCATACCAATCTTCACTTATGCTCAAAGATAAGGAACGCTCACCCGAATCACCACCTTTGCACTGCAAGAGGAACAAAACCACAAATAACAAGTTAAGACCAATACCATGAACAAAACCGAGCACGCAAGTGGCTTTTCGGCATTTAACAGTCCCTATCATTGGCAACCATAATACAATTCTAGGAAATAACTATATCCAATACCTTTTTTCTTTCAGCATTCTCCAAAGACAACCATATTTGCTATGCACATTTTTTTTTTTTAAAAAGGAAAACAATAATACGAGCGTATAAAATGTCCATACTCCATACATGTATCAATTCTCTCTTTCATTCAGCATTGCTTAATTTTCTTCAACTAGAAGCCCTTCTAAAATTGTGACTTTCATTTATGGCTTAGCTGGTTCTAATACATGAAGTAACGTTCTTTATATATAATAACAAAAGAAAGGAAAATTTTAGTGGCACAAAGAATAAAATGCATGAAACTATGTCACCCCTTTCCCTCCAGCAAAGATTACTCATATCATCTTCCAGACGACCAAAAATCAGTATCCAAATCGCTGCCTTCCCGCGTCTCACTGATGTTACATGCAGGAAATGATGCACCTTGAGATAGGCATCCCTCTGCTGCTGGGATTTGGGAACCCACTCAGGAGGGGACTACTACTTGAGACCCTAAGGGGCCACTTAGTATATTACTCTTGCAAGTGTTTCAAAATAAGAATAGTATGTCCCATACTAGCTTCATGAGAATTATCAGGCCCTATCACCCAATGAAATCAGTACCAGTTAAATCCCATGAAAGTTCACAGTTTCCACAAGCAGCAATCCTCATCAAATACTTCCTAATCAACAAAGCAAAGAACCCGTCACACAAGAGCAGATCCATCGGAAACAAACTTAACCGAATGAAAACATCTCAAGTGTCATCGTAGAAGCAAAGCAGACAAAATGAAGAAAATGAAGTGACAGTGTACCAGTTATTCCTAGAACCATGAGCATCAACAACAAAAATCTAGCAAGCCAACAAGGTTTCTCTCTCACTTGTTACCTTTCCTCAGCCTTCATACAGCGAGGGGGGGCAACCTTTTAGCATCTGTTCTTAGTTCTTACCTCATACCTCTGGCTCGCACCAACAATTGGACCATTAAAACAACCACCATCAAGAAACACATGAATTCCAAACAACGAAGCCGGAAATAATTTAGCCTTTTTATTTAAAGCAGGCTTTCCCTATTTTTATAATGTCTAACATGAAGACAGTGACAATCAAGCAAATTTAACTAATGCTCCACACACCACGCCAATACAGTCTCTAGCCATTGTTAGACCTTACCAAGTAAACAGAGAAGATAAGTGCATTATTAAGCAAAATAGAACATGTCATCCTGCTATAGACAGTCGCAGATGACTATATTAGGAGCTTGGTTTTAGAAGATCATGTTATGGGCCTTGTGTTATGGCCCCAAAACCCGTTATCAAAGCATATAGTAGCTTCTCATCATCAAACTCATCTCTTGCATGTAGAGATGGCAATGGGTCGGCTCTGGGGTGGTCCCGTAAGACCCACATCTAGACCCAGACTTTTGAACTAGACCAGAACTGCCCAGAGCCCCAGACCCACTGTGTCTGAAAGTTTCAGAGCCTTACCCAGAACCACTGGGCCTAGCGAGTCCCGGGTCTTAAAAGGGGTATTTAACTTACTTTCCTTTTTTTATCACCCATTGACTTTTTTTATTTAATATTCTTGCCCCATTTTTCTTTTTACATATATGACAAAGTTAGCGCTAACAAACTACTAAGTGAATAAGGAGGCAATAGATTACAACTCAAGTGTCCTACTTCAATTGAGTATTTAGATTCTATCATATCAGATATGCCTTTAGTACCCATATTTCTTTTGCGCATTTACATTCTTATTTTTATTTGAAAAAGAATGTTATAGATGGGTAAGTTCGGATTGGGGGCTGGTCTGGGTCTAAAATTATTAAGTCCGGACCCAAACCTGACCACGAACATTTAGACCCGGAACCGACGCAAACCCTGTCACGTCTACAGAATAGACTTTGAAATCATTCATTCAACATGAACATTTAGACCCAGATCCGACACGGACCTATTGGGTCTAAATATGTAGACCCGACAGGATTTTGGTCGGTTAGTGGGCCTACCGCCCACTGCCTGCATGCAATAATGTGGGTAATGCAATAATGTGGACATTGCAATAATGTGGACAATGCAGAGTTACAGAACCATTAAGATTTGGTTTACAGAAGTCGTATTATGGCCTAGAAGCTCAAGTAGCATAACCAAATATATAATTCTCAAAGTCACGCTCCAACTCTTTGATTGAACCCATAGAAGATGAGATTCCTCAAGGAATAGCTTTTCGTTGCCTTTTGTTTTTCTTTGTCACAATTGCTAGCTTGATGCATACCTACAAGGGGCTGCAAATACTCCTTCTAGCTACTTCATGCCTCAAAGATTTAAAATCCCTTTACTCCATAGGTAGGATATTACAAGAGTTGATCATGGGGGAACCAATATCTACCTCTAGCATGTTGCTGCTATCCAAAGGAGAGAAGACAAATTTGAAATGGAATGACTAAGACATGACGGACTACTTAATAGGCTGACAGGAAAGCTCTTCTCCTGTTTTGTTTTAATGCAAGACACAATTCCGACACAAGGACGAGTGGCAATCCTCCGCAACTTGTAGCTTTAGAAGCATGTCTGTGCTATTTACATGCACTGGTTTGGTACAAAAAAGGACTTTAGCCAACCAGAAATATTTATGTACTAATAAGGTCCTTGTACTAATCAACTACAAAACATGGCAGGTTGGTGTTTAGTGAAGAGCTCAATACAATATTAGTGCCAAGAAGAGAATCTTTAATGGAACCTAATGGAGTGACATTAGCTGCTACTACATCAGAATAAAAAGAAAAGGAGTAAGACCAATAGTGAGCTGTTACATACGCAAAGAATTTTTATTTCACTGATATTAAAAAGCTATTACATAATGCAATTTCAAGACTAACTAAAAAAGCACCATGGCATTACAGCATCAGCTGTAAACCCATTACCATAACTGTTAATCTATCACTGATATTCAGTTACCATGAAAAAATCTTAGACTAATATCTTAGTCTCCACAAGTTACTAGAACCACAAACCTATCACTCCTCTTCAAAAAATTACAAACAAATTTTGCAATGATACAAGTGATTAGCCAATAGCTTATTGGAATACTTACCATAGGACATAACAAATGAGAATACTGGCCCGGCATAGACTGGTGACCTTCAATGCCAAGCTCTTCCAATTTCTTCATCAGCACACTTAGTCTAGCAGAATGATGCGTTGAGCCTTCGAGAGATACTGAAAGAAAAGAACCAGCTAAGCCATAAATGAAAGTCAAAATTTTAGACGGGCTTTTAGTTGAAGAAAATTAGGCTACTCAAATCAATTTCAGGATTTCCATGAAAGCAACCATTATGGACCAAAGTGCAGTAAGCCACAAGGAGTACTTACTCCTTACGCTTGTGAACGGAAGTGGGTCTGAGCGAACAACCCAATTTCTCCAATTGAAATCATATTCCAAGCCATTATTGGCGTTGGGGAAAACACTAGCCGATACATGGGAAACTTATTGGAAGGCAAAGCATAAAAACATAAACAAAAGAGTAAATTCATGGTATTCAGCAATTACCAACGTTAGGGAGATGACGATCACCATAACAAGTAGTCACCCATGCTAGAAAGGATGGCCCTAGTGGCACTAGTGGCTAGATGACAAAATGAGGAAGATGGCCACAATCGTAATAAAATGCATTCAGATATATCCTTGCTAATTGACATTGGTTAAGAGCACTTAGAATGCCAAGCTCAATAAATCTTTAAGAAGTATGCGAATATGGCTAGTTGTGGCCACCCCATGTGTCTATGTAAAGTTTAATAGGCTTGATCCTCAAGATGTGGCGTTTGTTTGCTCATGAGTGACAAAAGTGGTTGACCTTGTGCATATATCCTACCCTCTCATTTATTTATTTTGTTAGTAGTGGTCGGTTAAGCCTCCCTAATGCAAACATAAGGTGAATGCATGTTAGAACCCTCCCCAACCCCACACTCACACACAAAAAGTCCATGTAAGAGCCACCCTTGTTTATTGCTCTTTCCTCCAGCCGTGATTTGTAAGCCACTAAATTAGCTTCATGAAATTTATATAATTTATATTCCAAGGATTTCAATACATTTAAAAATAAAAGATAAATTACCCAAATACATCATGCAATTAAGACATCTTAAGAACTATCTCCAATTCATGATTCATCATAGCCCCTAGAGTGGCATCATAAAGTACTAGTGATAACTATTTCAAATCAAAAGATGACAACCAAAACCCTTAAATAATAGGCCGGGTTGAATTGTTAAGGGAAATTGACCAAAATTTTGACTCGCCAGTCGCCACTATTAAACAATGTTGAATCAAAGCACTAAACACCCCTTGCCAAGTAAAAATTGTGTAACTCTCCATTTAACCAAGATGTTTCCTTACGAAGGCATAAGCATGGTGTAAAATGAGGTGGGGAATGTCTAAGGCATGTGTATTAAGTCTCCTATGATAGCTTTCTATGCCATTAAATGATAGGCATGTATGAGAAATGTCCGATCATAGCTTCCCTAAAATGGCATAGACATCCTCCACTTCACGCTCTAATACACAATGGCATAGACCATCATGCCATGCCTTATAGGCCTGTCTAAAAATGAACGGAGTAAAGAACACGACCCGAACTAATTTTCTTAGGTTTTGAAAAAGATTTTTTGACTCGAACTCAACGAACAAGAAAGTTTTGGGTAATGATTCGGGTTGAACCCGCCCCAATTGACTCGAAATTCTAACTAAATTTTAAAGAATAATATGTGCTAAATGTATAATATAACCGATACACATATATATTTACATAAAATAAATGCTTACATTCACATCAACTTCAATATCTTTGATTTGTTATGATAAAACATCGTTTATAATACCATTGTTGATCTAAATTTTACCAATTTTGTTGGTTTAAATCGTACATATGTCACTTATATGATCGTTATATCATACTATAGATGAGATAGTAGTTAGATATACTCATTTTATATAAAAAACAAAAAAAAAATTAAAAAGTTGATAAAGAAGTGTCATTGACCCCGTATTTTGAGGGAAGATATTAGTGAAAGCCTTAGTTTTGAAAGGAGCAAGGCGCGAAGTGAAGGGAGGCGCAAGGCGAAGGCGCACGCATCCCGTAGGCGAGGAGCACCTTTGGTGCTAACCTTTAAAATCAATTATGCAACATATTTATACTCATCACAACATAATAATTACATTAAAGATGCATAAAAGAACATTTAATTATAGATTACTTAATATTTGCAAAAGTCTGATTAGGTGGTTGATGGCCCACACAGTCCCCATGGCTATTAGAGTAATTTTTTTTTTTTTAGAGATGACCCATTACTATTAGAGTCTATTTTTAATATAGACAAAGAAGATTGTATAAATGAGGAGATAAAAAAGCTCAAAAAGAAGGAAAAGGAAAAAAGAAAAGAGGGATATTTACTTCCAACCTTTCACGTGAAATGAAAAGATGAGACTTTACTGCCAGTGGGGACCAAAGAAGAAAAAAAAAGAACGGAAACGTGATAAAATAAGGGTTGCATCCAGAATTCCAGATCAAAGAGGCAAACACAAGAGAAACCTTTACCGGCGACGGCTACCGGAGGTTTGAAGCGCCAGTAACCATGTAGAAATTCCAGTCGGCACTCTCTATCATGAGTACCAACCAATTTGTCAAGCTTAACCAAATTTTGGGAATTAGGGTTTCACCAAATTGGGGTTTTTATTTACGATTCAAATTGAAGTAATTTTATGCAATTAAATGAGGGATCTTGGTCGAATTGATAACTTAAAGCCTGGGTAAGTTTTGATTTACACGAAATTTGATTCTTTTCTAGATCTGAACTCAAATCTCTTCATCTTCCTCGCATCTCCACAGTAAGCGGCCAAGGCGATGCACATAACACCTTGCCAGAGGCATCTGGAGGCGCGCGCTTCCTTGCGGCTTACGTAGGTCGCCTCGCCTAGGTCTTTGGATGCGATTTTGCTCGCGCCTGGACTCGCCCCACTCCTAGGGGCGCCCAAAAACTAAGGAGAAATCACTAAGGCAGATGAGAAGAAACCACATACCAAAGATAGAGGAGCGAAAGCCACCTCACAACTGCCTCTACAAGACGTATGTGATGTGTCCTTGTTTATTTTTCTATCCTGTTCCTAAAGTGATCCCCTGACCTCATCGGCAACGTGCACAACCCGACCCGAAAATACACCCAACCTATGTTACCTTGACTCGGCTTGGAGTGTCGGGTTTGGGTACGGATCCGAGTGTCTGGTACGGCACATTCAAAAAATCAGGACACAGGGACTCTGTGCGAATTTTGGACTCGGGTACGGGTATGGCAAAATTAATATTTTATAATATAAAATTTTATTAATTCAGTAATTTAGATTTTATAATTGTCCATTTGTAATATAAAGATAAAATTACTTTGTCAAAAAAAAATACTAATAAAATTAAGGTATTTTTTTAGAAAGAACAACAATTAAGAAGAGCAAAAATAACTAAAAAAAGAAAGCAAAGTGCAAAACAGAGGAAGGAAAGGAGAGACAGAAATAGAAAAAGAAAAGAAGGCAACAAGTCATGTGACTCATAAAGCCATAAAGGACAAAAAAAAAGGAAAATAAAATATGAGAAGGTGCAGAGACTGAAGAGAAGTGAAGAAAGATCGAAGATACGGCGATGAAACTTACCGGCGAGTTCGAAGTTCCGACGGCGAGTTCGAAGCTCCAGTCGGCGAGTCGAGGTGAGTTATCCTTTTTTCTTCTTCTCCTCTTCTCTTCTTCTCCTCTTCGCATTCGAATTCTAGGGTTTGAGCATATAGGGTTTAGCGCTGCCGTGTCCGAGTGAAAGTTGTTGGATATGACACGGATTTCGTGCCCGTATCCGATATTTGGCAAATTTTGCCGAGTTCGGGTAACAGAGCACCCAACCTCTATTTACCGAACCCCTAACCCGCCTC
Source organism: Beta lomatogona (assembly GCA_947646795.1). Classification (NCBI taxonomy): domain Eukaryota; kingdom Viridiplantae; phylum Streptophyta; class Magnoliopsida; order Caryophyllales; family Amaranthaceae; genus Beta; species Beta lomatogona. Next base: position 325,652 of record CANSNZ010000357.1, read on the forward strand.
CCACCTGTTAGACAAATTTACTTATAGAGTATTTCTATGGCTCATAAATCACCAGTTTGATGAAATAAGGATGGTGAGATGATAATGCACATCATGTGAACTAGTTAAAGGTTCCTATCCTAAGCAAAATGTTATAACTTCTCATAGTCATACCCGGGATATAAGATCCTCATAGGCACATAATAGCATGTTGAATGTCAGTTGCCAAATACTAGAAAACAAGTCTTGATTCTAGTCATCAGTTCAAGTTTGGATTGAATAATACTTGTTTAGGAGCGTGGTCCGAGTGCTTTAAGGGATTCTCATATGCCCTTTCTATTTCTATTTTTTAGCACAATATTTAACCCTATCTCAACAAAATCGACAAAACACAAATGGAAAATAAGTAGTTATTATAAGCATAGTCATCCAAAACCAAATCTAACCAGCCATATGATGTTTGCGTCTAGCAACAATGATGTTGAGCCCTTGTGCCAATACTAAAGTTTTTTTTCCTAAAAAGTTATCATATTACTATAAATGCAAAGGTCACAAAAACGAGTTGTACATATTTGACCCACTTCAAGTTGTTTGGAACTTTGGAGTTTAACAGGATCGCGTTTCGGTTCATAAAGTTTTGATCAAAACCCACTTTTTTATAGACCTGCTTACTAAAGTAACGGAATGAAGACACCATTTCACATAGTGAAATTTGATGAACATGCTAACAGAAGAAGGTATCACGACGGGTTACTTCCTTGAGTAAATGAAAGTACTTTTAAGAAATTAATAATATAAGGTTGATTTTCAACCTCCTATGAGCCAATATTTGTTTGTGTTCCTCATAAACCATTCAAACTTAGAAGAGCAAGGGGAAATGCTTATTTTTACAACATGTCCAAATGAGAGAGCATAGCTTGCACACACTTACACGGAGTGTGTATGACTCCAATTGAACCTCATGTATAGTGTGCTCAAATGATCTCTTCATGGTGAGCCTTGAAAGAGAGTACGAGTTCAAAGGTCGGATTAAAACGAAACCCATGAGTGGGGAAAGTACACAAGAATTCAGGCTATGAATACAACAATTAGAGGAAGTGTCTACAAACATTGTGTCATCTTGGCAAGCCATATGATTAACCAAATCTTACAATGAAAGCTGGAAAATTGACCACGTATGAGTAGCCGATCAGAACTTTTTTAATGCTACACTACATGGTTAAATGTAGTGCCTAAGACCTAGGATCAAACCTCGCCTACATCATTACCCTGCCCGTTTTGTCATAATTAGCCCACGACCCAAGGAGCAAATTCTGCAATTGGCATTCAAAAGCAAACTAAAATGCCTGCTTGCAAACCGGACAACAGTTAGTTCACCCATATAAACAGAATGCAAGAGCCTTAATTAACATAAGAGCTACTCCATTTGTCCCATATTTTTCTAAGAGTTGTCCTTCTATTTCTTTGCACGTGGGATAGTTAAAAAGTAGAGAGTTATTGCAGAGACCAAAGTACATAATGGAGCAATCTTTTGCGGACAAACTAAAATAGAAAATGGCGCAATCTATAAAGGAAGTGGGAGTACCTGATAGACTGGGATGAGTGGCATAAGAATACCCAGCATTACTCAGAGACGTGGGGTGAAGAACGGAGGTGGGTTTTGAATAATTGGTGAAACAGGGCAGTCTGGAAGTGTAGAAAAGTTGTCTTCGAAACGTAAAGCATGGAGTAGGAACAGGCCCGTCCCTGAGCCAGGGCAAGAGAGGCAGCCCCCCTCGGCCCAGAAATAACAGGTCATTCATTCCAGATTTCCGGTCACAACAGATGAACAATCGCATGAAAATATGCACATCTACAAATTGTAACATAAATATTCTTATCATTTGTTTCCATCAAACAAACATGAATTAAATTAAGAAGGTATAACAAATATTCGAATCATAAGTTAATAGCATGTAAACTATCACTAAAAACAATAACATGAGATAAAGAAAAAATAAGTTGAATTCATAAAACAAACAAAAACAACCGCATAAGATCAATGGCATGAATAATCACATGAAATACATCTTAAAATTCGCAAGAAATGAAATTTCTCATGAAAAATCGCTACTTAAGATCGTCTAAACAAGTAGATTCGTCTAAAGGGGAAAAAAAACCTGAAACGAGCTTCATCAATTCGAGCCTCTGAATTCCATATGAGTGAGGAAACCTGAGAGGTTTCTAAAGTTTAGGGTTGGGCAGTATGCTGTATACCCCCATGTAGTTTAGGATTTCATGCAACTCGGCCGAAAATGTTGGGCCAGGCTATTGGTAACTGTACTATTGGTTTATTACTCCCTCCCTCCCTAACCTATATACTTGAATATGGTTGTTAAATGCAACCTCACTTTATTAAACACAACTCTTCAAAATACCCAAAATATCCCTCTTGCTCATAACTCCTCTCTCCCTCTATCCATTTCTCTCTCATTTCTCCCTCTTCTCATTCCTCCATCATCCACAATTGGGGCTAATTACCTCCATAATTCTACCCAATTTCTTCATATGTAACTGAAAATGGGAGATTAAGATTATTTTTCCCCACCTTTCTCCCTATTCATCTTCCTCCTTTCTCCGTCTTTATCCATCTTTCTCCTTTTTTGTACGGTTAAACATTCATTTTGTTTCGAGTTTAAGTGAAGGAAATTATAGAACATCGATCAAAATTAAAAAGCTGAAATGAAGAAATGATACAAACAGAACCAATAATCTATGTCATACTTAGTATCAACTTTTAAAAGGAAAATATCCACACATTTTCATCTTTGTCAAGATAGAAACCAAACCATATAATATTTCATATTGCATCATGGGCAGTATATATGTAAATGTTTAGGGATTTTTTTTACTGTTTTCCTTTCTCGTAATTCATGGACGCAAATTTAACGAGAGAAGGATCTTAGAATTTTAACCATTTCTAAAATGCAAATTTCTCAACATAGATTAATCATCAATGTTTCTCCCCCCCCCTCTCTCTAATCAACTAGAACTGCCTTATTGGTAAGTATATGTTGTATATAAAACATATTACTTTGTTTCATACAATCTACAAGAAGCAACTTTCTCTATTTCATACAATCATCAAGAAACAGTTTAACCTGTTTTGTTCAATTTGCATGAAATAGAGTAATTTGTTTCTTGAAGATTGCATGAAATAGTACTAAGTATTTCATGTAAATTGCATGAAATTGATGAGTTGCGAAAGAGAAAAAAACCCGAATTACTTACATCATATTGAAGTTTGTTTGGGTCAAAATTATCGTCCATTGAGTAACAAATTCGAATTTGTCAATTACGTATTTAGCAATTTAGGTTTCTCTAACTGTGGGAAGGAGGAGAAGAGAATATCTTTTTAGAGAGAGAGTTTTTTTAGAGAGAATATGATAATGAGGGTTTTTAGGCTGTGTTTAGTAAAGCAGGGCTGCGTTTTTCTTTTTAGTCTGTTTCTCTTAGTTTTTATATTCTTGGTAAGATATCTCATCTATTTTCTCCTATTTTTCCACACATATCATCCACTTTTTAATATTTTAACACCTTTTTTAGTGGTTATTTGGTATACATAGAAATTTAATTCCTACGGGAAGTTCCATTTCTTATAAAGTTATTTCTGTTATGTAATTCCTAGGAAATGGCTTTCATATGTTTGGTTGAGATCAAGAAATTTGCACTTACCATGAATTGATATGAAAATTCTGAATGACCAAGGGAGGCTAGGTGAATAAATCCCACGTTTTGTGGGGATTTCAATTTCCCAAGCAATTTTCATTATCCCATTTTCCCCATTTCCTGCCAACCAATCAACTACCCAAATAAGAAAATCATGAGAATTTATATGATACTAACTTTTTAGTTCCTATTATTAGCAAGAACTAACATTAAAGTTCGAGGACAACCTTTGTTTTAAGGGGGAGTAGATGTAGTATCCCAAATTTTTACAAGTTACTTTATCGAGTTTCTGAAAAGTTATAACAATAATTAGATTTTTGTTTTAGAAAATATGTTTTTAATTTTAAGTTATTTCTGTTTTTAAGCTTTTAAAAAAATTCAAAATTAGATAAAAAATGTAGTAAATCATATTATTATTTTTTCGATCAAAAAAAATTGAGAGAAAATAAAAATCTGAGAAGTATAATTTGAATGGGTTTTGGGAAAAGATCAGATTTTTAAGAGTTATCTTTGAGGAAATCCTAACTTCTCCCTGTAATACTCCGTATTTTTGGGAGTTATTTTACTATAAATAAGAAAATTTAAAGTAAAAGTGAAAGTATTTTATAATATAGTTTAAGTAAGCCTACAGTTATAATTTAAATATACAACCTACTTTCGTACCTAATTATATTTTAATTGGGTTTTTGTTAAATAATAAATCGGAGTTTGAGTTGAAAACAAATCCTATTAAACCAGGGTTTACCGTGCTATAAATAGGAGAAGGAAAAAAAAAAAGAAATCAAAACCCTAAGTTCTACCACTCAGCCGTTTTCTTTTACTCAAGATTTTTCTCTATCCTCCTTCCTTCTTTTCTCCTGCGTTCTTTCTTCCTTCTCTTCTCTACTTTCTTTCTTTTCCCTTGCATCTGGGAACCTCCCCTCGCCGGCGTTCGAGTAGTGAAAGAGGTCTCGAGTCTGGTGGTTCGTTCGTGGGGTCGAGTGCTTGTGGAGGTTCGTGCGAGTGTGGGTCAAGACTCGCGTGGTTGTGCGGGTTTCTGCCGGAGGTCTGGGCAAGTTCGTGAGGGTCAAGTCGAGGGGTGCGAGCTTGGTCGCTTGTGCGGTGCGTCGAGGCGTCGAGGCGTGGGCTCGAATCTTCGAGCGTGGTGGTGTGTGGCTGGTGTTGCAGCCGGATTCTTCGACACGTCGCTGGGGTTGTCGCCGGCGAGTCCTTTGGGTATAAAAAAAAATTTCTCTTTTCTACTTGTAATTAATTCATATAATCTGATTTTGTATTCTTTGATTAAGTTGATGATGCTTAAATAAGACATAAAGTAAAGAATATAAATCAGATTTGTAATTATACTAATAGTTCTTATGATGATTTTTTCTTAATTCTTATTTTATACATATATAGTCGTCTAAGTTTTATTGTCATGAACAAGTATAAATAATTGAGAGGAAATCAGATTCGCAAACTTATTATTAAATTCTAAAAATATTAGTTTTAATAGAGTGCATGAAAAGGAAGTTTAAACAACAAGAACGTTTACTTTTATTGTTCAAAACACTAAGTTTCACATAGTAGTTAAGTTGGTTTTATTTTAATGATATCAAGGACTTAGAACTGAATTATTCTTATATTTCGATTAGGTCCCAATTTCATAAGCGGAACGTTTTAATAGTCAGCAAAGATTCTCCGTTACAAGGTACGTACGCGTACTAGTTCAGTTTGATATATTAGTATCATGTTTAGGTTATGATTGTACATTGAAACCTAGAATCATGATAGGGAACTGTTGTTGATTATGGTTGATGAGATTGTTTGGTAACATGAAATCAATAGGAAATCTGTATGTATTTCCTTGTTATATGACTTGTGAAATAGAATGAATTGTTATTGGAATGCGTAATTCTATTGTATCAATCACAAGCATAAAATGAAATGTTGGATTGAAATGCTATGAATAATAATTGTAGCAAGGATTTATAAGAGGTTGCCTAAACTAAAGGATTTTATATGATGTTATAGAAATCATGTGCTTAATGTTGTATGAATGAGTATCGCTAAAAAAGATTATTGGCAATAAACTTGTAGTTGGATTCTCTACAAGTAATGAACAATGGGGGGAGTGGGAGACTTGTTCTACACTCCTACACAGGCCTACTGTGACGACAGTAGTGTCCTTATAAATTTTGATAACTCAAGTAAGCGGAAGGTTCCGTACGATCTTGGGGGTATGCATACTAAGGTGATGGATGTGGACCGGAACGAAACCGTATTTACATTCCATCTAATAGACCAAGTTGTCTATTAAGGATTAAATAGCCCGTATGATTCTAGAAAGATGACGGTGCCCGTTCGATGCCAATTAAACTATAAAAATGATTTGTAGTATTCTTGTAGTATCATGTCTATGAATGATTATTATTATTCTAATTATGTTTGATGTATAATTTAACTGATTATGTACGTACTCAGCATAGCTGATTGTTTGTTATTTGTGATGTTTGTTGACCTGTGATAAATCATTGATATTTCAATGAGGAACAGATTAGGTATGCTGGTGATGCTGCATGAGTTTGGCATACGGGGGATATTTTCTGGTTTATAAGCTTTTGAGTGTTTTTGTTGAACTTATAGAATAATTAGTATTCATAGTTAATGGTTTGAATAAAAGGGGTCTATGGTGATTCCCGAGTTGTAATTTAAAGTGAACATTTTATTTCCGCTGCAATGTAGTTTTCTTAAAAAGGAGTTGTTAACGTTTTGATTTTATCATGCCTTGCGTTTCACCGCGGCGGTAACACTCTCAAAGTCGATGCAACGTAGTTTAGACATGTATGGATTTTGGGGGTGTTACAAAACTGGTATCAGAGCCAAAAGTTCTTATTTTCAAAGATGTTTTAAAAGCTTTTAAAATGGGTAGTATGGGATAAGAGCATATAGATTACTTTTGCGTGCATTAAATCATAGGAATGATTTTAATTGTAATGCCTTTCTTGCCTTTACTTGTCTGATATGTTTATAGAAAGCATGCAAATACTGATTATATGAAATATAGTGTGGCTTGCTTGATTGAATTGTTGAAAGGTTCTTTGAAATGTGAATAGAGTAGGAGGATGTACAAGGATAGGTACGTAGATAGTGGTTAAAAGCACTAAAATTCGATAGTAAAATATTTTATTTCCTAAAATTTCGAATTAATATAATATTGCAAAGATGTTTCAAAAAGGTATTGAACTAAAACCTTGTTTCGAATATTTTAGGAAAGAATCATATAAATTGTTATGAATATTTTGAACTTGGAATTCTAAAATTGAACATAATCGTTTTACCTCTTATATATGTTTATATATAATGTATACTTAAAAACCTTAAATTCACAAAACTTAGAATATTTTCTTTCTTTAAATTCACAGATGGTTTACGACATAGGTCCTAAGGAATACCTGATGAAGCACCGAATAGCGGAAGATTGGGACATCTGGGTCCATGAGATGAAAGCTGCTATGGAGTATAAGACCTTACAGGGAGATACTAGGCTTAGGACTGAAATAGAGAAAATATATTTTATGCTGCAGTACGTCCCTATGGAGGAACCCTACATTTTTGTACACCGTAGATATGGAGATATATGGTCAGAAAATGGAGATTTTAACAGAGCCAAACACACTTACTGGAACCAATACCTTCCTACTGTAGGACATTTCATTACTGATCTTAAATACTGTGAAAATAAATGGAGAATTCGTGAGAAAAGAAGTTGGGAGCCCTCTACCTCATTACCTCTAGTTAGAGGAACTATCATGTGGGGGAAAGCTCGGGAATTAATGTGAATTCTGAGAACCCTAGAGTTAAATCTGAGCCGCAAGCATCCTTTGGAGCTGCAAAAAGAGCTAGGTACACTAGTGGAAAAACAAGGAAGGGCTGCGGTCAAAACAGCCCTAAGGGCTGCGTTTTTGGCCAGCAGCCCTTCAATAGATAAGAAGGGCTGCGGTTTTTAACCGCAGCCCTTCACAACGAAGGGCTGCGGTTTAGGCCAAAAACGCAGCCCTTCTAAGGATGAAGGGCTGCATTTTCGGCTTAAACCGCAGCCCTTCTATGTATGAAGGGCTGCGATTTTAAGCCTAAACCGCAGCCCTATTAATGTGAAGGGCTGCGGTTTAGTCTTTAAACCGCAGCCCTTCACATTCAAGTTTTTTTAAAAAAAAAATAAATTGCACCCTCCACCCCCTGCCCACCCCCCCTGCCCGGCCCCAGTGTACACCCCACCCCCTGCCCGCCCAAAGACACCCCACCCCCGCCCACCCCAAAGACCCCCCCACCCCCGCCCACCCTTTGCCAACCCGTAGGCCAGCACACCCCACCCCCGCGCCCCTCACCCCCACCCCCGCCGCCTCCCCCCCCCCACCGCACCCCACCCCAGCCCACCCCTTTGCCCCCCCCGCACCCCCGCCCGCCCCGCCCCGCCCCCCCAACCCACCCCCCCGCACTCCCACCCCCCCCCCCCCCCCTGACCCACACTTGCCCACCCCCGCACTCCCCCGCCCGCCCCCACCCCACCCCCCACCCCCTTCACTCCCCCGCACCCCCACCCCAGGCCACCCCTCTGCCACCTCCTCCACCCATTGCTTCGCCAACCACCCCCGCACCCAACCAGCCCTATAGCCCAGCCCAAAGACCCACCATGGCGCCCCCCCCCCACCCCCGCCCGAAACCTCCCTTCGACACAAAAAAAAAAACGATCAAATTGCAATAATAATATATGACAAGTTTTTGAACGTAATATAATAATTAACTTTAAATATGTATATATTTAATAATGTGAAAAATGTACATAGAATTAATACAAACTAGTAGATGTATCATAAGCAATCATCGCAAATGTGGGACGCCAACTTATCCCGAACTTCATGTAATTCGTCTGTGGTGAAGGCCCTCAAGCGTGGTGTGTTATTCATATAAACCTTGCAAAACAACCAAGGAATAAACACATAATATAAGAATTCAATCATTTACGTACCGTAGTTAGTAGTTCTAAAAATGACATATACCTTCCCGAAATTCAATCAAAAACAAATGCAAGCCTAAAACTCTACACACTAGTTATATTATACCTTATATTATCATATTGAAAAAGAAAATGGAGTTAAATGAAGCGATAAGTACGAATTAGACGCGAAAAGGCAAAAATAGGCCTAAAATGCCCTTTTCGTTCCCAAAATTCAACCTACAACAATTGCAAACCTAAAAATCTACACAATAGCTACATTATGCCTCATATTATCATGTTAAAAATGAATTTGGGGTTAAATGACTCGATAAATACGATTTGGAAGCGTAAAAGGCAAAAATAGGCCTAGAAATGACATTTTCGTTCCCAAATATATGCATGTGCTACTTTGGTTTCTAAACCAATTAATACTTATTACCAATCGATCTAATCTAAACTAACATATACTAATAAGTTACATACCTTTTGAAGATCATCGGCGTTAGTGCACTGGTTGATGATATCGAACATGTACCTCAGCACGTAATAGCCACATGCAAGTCCATCTTCTTGTTGCGGACACTAAATGTTAACCAAAGGATGCATCCAATGACATTCATGTTAATTAGATGTGTAGTATGTGGCTAAAAGTGTTTCTATATAAGGACAAATAAATTAGTCATGTTACCTCGACTGATATCCAAACAGGAGCTTTTGGTGCTCGAAGTCCTGTTGCACTAATATGCTTCATCACACTACATCAACAACATTATTATAAGATTAGATGTACTAACTGTTTATATATTTAAAGATGATGAATAATGTGTAATATTAATAAGTGCGCATATATTGAGTTTCAATTAGGCTACCTATTTAACAATGATTTGATTAGTAAGGTCCGTGGTGGTTGTCGACGCAAAGAATCAAAGTGGTAGACTTCGTTACGTGACAAACATATCGCAAGCAGTGTCCAATGAGCCCTACAACAAGAAAATATAGTTATTATTAATCGTAGAACAATTAATAGGTCAATTTAAGTATCGAATAATAAAAGTAAAGCGAGTTTAACAAGCATACTTTTCAATATAAGGAACAAGAATGATCTGATGATATCCAAAACGAGATGATGCTTTGAAACTCATGTCGAGATACTCTTTCACTTCGGCTTTGTTTTGTAAGCAATTGTCATCTCGTATTATGTTTGGACATAACCAACCAAACATTGCACTAGATGTTGCAAGCAATTCATTGTACAATAACCTGAGAAATTATATTGATTATATTAAAAGTAAACCAACAATTACTTATTATGGATTTGAAAACTACTTAAGGCATATATATGTATGTGTATATTTAATTTATATACTTATGTATTACCTCATGAATGTTTGTATCATGGAAACATTCAACTCTACCCCCACATAAGAATTCTTTAATATCAACCTTCGAAATGAATGTCGATGAGTCCTTAAGGTAGTGGAATTGTTGCTCCCCCAAAGCAACCTCAATTGCGCTTTCATCGGGTAAATCGCTAGCGCACTCATGTAACCAAAAGCATGGCGTAGTAAGGCTCCGCACCACCTCCGGATCGATAATAAGTGGATTTTTTGCCTTAGAAACATTTCCCGTCACCACATTTCGTTCACCTTCATCACGTAAACTTGCTTTCTTATAAGGTGAACATGCCTTCTTTCCCTTCCCGGCATGTGAGTCGGCCTTCCCCCCAAACCTAGTATTTAGTTAAAAGTAAAGATATTACTGACTATCATAGGAACTATAAAAGAAAACACGCATATATATATATGAATGTTAATCATTGTACCTCATCTGAAAACCGCACCAATGCACGCGGCCCCAGAACATAAGCGCAAGGGCATCATTTAGTAACTTGTAGACCAACTTCGGCTTCGGCGGCGGAAGAGGTAATTCTTCGAAACCCGACACAATTTCATTGAGGGTGACCACATAGTGATTATGATCCACTAACTGGTTATGCAATCGTACTCGGTCACTAGGGGGTTGTGCATGGCCATGAGCTACGAGGATGAAACTATCATAACCATCTCCTCGAGCTAATAGTTCACATGGTGTCTCTTCCCGTAAATAAAACTCTATTTATAGTTAGTCTATGAAACAACATATATATAGTAAGAATTTCATGCATTTAAGAACGTAACAATAGTTGTTTAACAAAGCAAAGGGATTAAGTGATTACCTTCAACTCGGGTCCTACGGGTGGATCAGCCGGCTAGGTGTAGTATCACTACCCTTCTTGAATGCAGCAAAAGTCGGTAAACCCATTTGTTCCAAAATGGCGTTGAAGTTATGGGTCATCTCCTCCCTTAGCTCCTCCCGAATTGCGGCTTTCGTAGCCTCCACATCTACCGATTCGCCGAATTCACACTACTTACACTTGATTTTGTCGTTGTAGTGTATTGATCACCATATACCTTTCTCAAACCGAGGCGGACACCTCCTACGCCCTCACGCGTCCACTGTGGTCCGGTCCTAAAGTTTCGTGCAATGCATCAATGTGTCCTTTAGGAGTGAACTCACCGGTTGCCTCTTTTTCCTTTAAGCCAATCTACATAAGTATAAGAGAGAAATGCTTGTGAGCGCAAAAGTTATATTATATATACCTTATATAACCATATAATCTGTACTTACAATGGCGTTGGCTATCTGTTGTGTTCGGGGTCGGGCAAGACTCTGTTTCCCTTTGCATCAACCCCATGCATCGAACACCACCAATCGAGGACTCTATCCGGTTGCCGAGGCCGTGCAACCTGTCGTCATTGAGCCACTCCCCGTTGCCGTTGTCGACCCTATTGTGGGGTAATGGCTGAACATCCACTTCTCTCTCGCCTCATTGTACGAATGAGCACCCAAATGATGATAATACTTCCTAGCTTTTGCACTCGAGCTACTTTTCTCACGACTTGCCTAAAACACACAATTATAAACAAAGGTTATCTACGTACGGTGCTATACAATAATATTGGATCTAAGTTTATTAAGTCTAAAAAATATTCTTAAATATGTGGGGTTGTTTTCTTGGCAACAAATGCTTCCCACTCTTCGGGTTTGATAGTTTTCCATATTTGAAATGGTAATTTGGATGGTGCGAGATGATGTTTCCGGTGAAGCCTCGGGATCGGCTTGTGTTTCTCCGCCGTAGATGTTCTTCTTCTTTGTACCTACTACTTTCCTCCGCTTAGTGATCCACCCGGACACTAACTTAGCCTTGAAATCTCGAATCTCTGGGCAACCGCGGATAGAAATACATTCTTCTTGGCTTCATCATCTTCGATATTGAATTGATTCTACGTAAAACGCAGGTTCACAAATTAGTTTTCGCAAATGTTGTAATTTATATGCTATAAGTAATATTACACATATATTTAACTAAGTAATTAAGAAACTACACGTTATTGTACTTGAAGCTTACCATGGTATCTTCCCATAGACACCGCTTCAATCCCTCGGGCACCTCTTTCCATGAGTGCAAAATGGAGAGTTTATGCATGCAAATGCCAACTTGCATGCCATACTTTTGACGCCACTTTCCACAAGGTTGACCCATGCTATCGTACTCCAAAGTCATATTTGTGTGTTTCCCTAATGACTTTGTAGGTCCCCTTCCTTTTCTCTTTTTAGTCGCCAATGACTTCCTAGGCATTTGTGCATTTATCTCTTCACGGCGAAATCGAGACAATTTACCCCGTTCCTTTCTCGCATCGAAAGACTCATCCTCGGTAGTGTGTTCAGCACCACTTGTGGTGTTATCCGTATGCACATCCGCCATCTCCCTGAAATTGTACAAATAATGCATTAATATAACAAAAAATTAAAATTAACATTGCCACTAAGGGGGTGGGGGTGTGGGGGGGATTACGTGTGCAAGGGGCAGCGGTGCAGGGGAGGGAGCGTGCGGTGGGGGGGAGGGGTTGTGCGGGGGGGAGGGAGGTGCAAGCAGGGGGGAGGGGGGGGGGTTGTGCGGTGGGGAGGGGAGGGGCGACGGGGGGGAGGGGCTGTGCAGTGGGGAGGGTAGGGGCTGGGCAGTGGGGGGGAAGGGAGGGGCGGCGGAGGGGGAGGGGGCTGTATGGGGGGGGGGGCAGGGGGGGAGGGGCCGTACAGGGGGGGGAGGGGCAAAGCAGTGGGAGGAGGGGGCTGTGCAGGGGGGGGCAGTAGGAGGGGGAGGGGTTGGGCGGTGGGGGGGGGAGGGGCGAGGGGGAGGGGGGGGGCGTGGGGGGAGGGGGCTGTGCAGAGGGGGGGAGGGCCGGTGCGGGGGGGGAGGGGGGGGTGTGCGGTGGGGGGAGGGGAGGGGTGTGCAGGTGGGGGGAGAGGGGAGGGGGCTGTGCGGTGGGGGGAGAGGGCGTGGCGGTAGGGGAGGGGGGCGGTGGGGGGGGGGGCGGGCGGTGGGGGGGGGAGGGGCAGCAGGAGGGGAGGGGGCTGTGCGGTTGGGGGGGGAGAGGGAGGGGGGCAGGGGGGAGGGGAAGGGGCTGTGTAGTGGGGGGGCAGGGGAATTGGACCCGATAAGGCTAAAATAGGCCAAAAATGCCCTTTTGGTTCCCAAAATTCAACTTACAACAATTGCAAACCTAAAAATCTACACAATAGTTACATTATACCTCATATAATCATGTTCAAAAAGAATTTGGCGTTAAATGACTCGATAAGTACGAATTGGACCCGAAAAGGCAAAATTTGGCCTAAAATGACCTTTTCGTTCCCGAAATGCAACCAAGAACAAATGCAAGCCTAAAAATCTACACAATAGGTACATTATATCTCATATAATCTTGTTCAAAAAGAATTTGGGGTTAAATGACTCGATAAGTACGATTTGGAAGCGAAAAGGCTAAAATAGGCCAAAAATGCCCTTTTCGTTCCCAAAATTCAACCTACAACAATTGCAAACCTAAAACTCTACACAACAGTTACATTATACCTCATATAATCATGTTCAAAAAGAATTTGGCGTTAAATGACTCGATAAGTACGAATTGGACCCGAAAAGGCAAAATTTGGCCTAAAATGACCTTTTCGTTCCCGAAATGCAACCAAGAACAAATGCAAGCCTAAAAATCTACACAATAGGTACATTATATCTCATATAATCTTGTTCAAAAAGAATTTGGGGTTAAATGACTCGATAAGTACGATTTGGAAGCGAAAAGGCTAAAATAGGCCAAAAATGCCCTTTTCGTTCCCAAAATTCAACCTACAACAATTGCAAACCTAAAAATCTACACAACAGTAACATTATACCTCATATAATCATGTTCAAAAAGAATTTGGCGTTAAATGACTCGATAAGTACGAATTGGACCCGAAAAGGCAAAATTTGGCCTAAAATGACCTTTTCGTTCCCGAAATGCAACCAAGAACAAATGCAAGCCTAAAAATCTACACAATAGGTACATTATATCTCATATAATCATGTTCACAAATAATTTGGGGTTAAAGGACTCGATAAGTACGATTTGGAAGCGAAAAGACTAAAATAGGCCTAAAATGACCCGAGAATCAGGTCACATGGCAATGGAATGACCATCAGCTGGTAGCGGCGGAGTTAGAAGTGTTATATATGTGGAGAGCACCAGATGGGCTTTCGATTGCCATGTGACCTGACTCTCCACATTTACAACACCCCCACCACCACCGCCACTACTGCCCCCCACTACAATCCTTCTTTGCCATGTAGGCGTAAAATGACCTTTAATTTTTGTTTCCGAAATTCAACCAAGAACAAATGCAAGCCTAAAACTCTACACAATAGTTACATTATACCTCATATAATCATGTTCACAAAGAATTTGGGGTTACATGACTCGATAAGTACGATTCGGAAGCGAAAAGGCTAAAATAGGCCTAAAATGACCCGAGAATCAGGTCACATGGCAATGGAATGACCATCGGTGGTAGCGGCGGAGTTAGAAGTGTTATAAATGTGGAGAGCACCCGACGGGCTTTCGATTGCCATGTGACCCGACTCTCCACATTTACAACACCCCCACCACCACCGCCACTACGCCCCCACCGCAATCCCTCATTGCCATGTAGGCGTAAAATGACCTTTAATTTTCGTTTCCGAAATTCAACCAAGAACAAATGCAAGCCTAAAACTCTACACAATAGTTACATTATACCTCATATAATCATGTTCACAAAGAATTTGGGGTTACATGACTCGATAAGTACGATTCGGAAGCGAAAAGGCTAAATTAGGCCTAAAATGACCCGAGAATCGGGTCACATGGCAATGGAATGCCCATCGACTGGTAGCGGCGGAGCTAGTGAGAAGTGTTACAAATGTGGAGAGCATTCCATTGCCATGTAGGCGTAAAATGACCTTTAATTTTCGTTTCCGAAGCCTAAAAATCTACATAGTTACATTATAAAACAAAAAAGAAAATGAAAGATAGTAGTGATACCAAACATGTGTTACAACTTACAACAATGCCTTCACAACAATGCCTCACCCACCCCTATCCACCCTCCCCGCCCTCCCCCCCCCCCCCCCCAAGCATCCCTCGCCCTCCCCCACCCCATGCCCGGCTTCCCCGCCCTCCCCCACCCCATGCCCTCCCCAGCCATCCCCCATCCCCGGCCCAGCACCCCCACCCCCTACCCACCCTCCACAAGCCCCTCCCCCCCACCCCCTACAATCGGGTTTTACAACACAAAATAGAAGAGAAATTAAATAAAACAAAGAGGAGAGAGAGTGAGAGGGGAATTATCGACAATGCAGTAGTGGTGGTGGCGTCAAGGCGCGCTGAGAGAGGAGAAGAAGAAGAAGGAGCTCAGGCAACGCTGAGAGAAGAGAAGAAGAAGTGTGCACCGGCGATGGGACGGCGCTCCGGCGATGTGTCGGTGCTCCGGTGATGGCAGTGCGAATTAGTGTGAGGGAGAGGAGTGAGTGTGCGAGTGAGTGTGAGGGAGAGGGGTGAGCTGAGTGTGCGAGGGAAATTTGCGAGTGAGTGCTACTGTGTGTTGCGCGCAAAACTCAAAGGTTGAAATGGGATAGGAAGGGCTGCGCTTATCCTAGAAAACGCAGCCCTTCGTGTATGGGATGCGGTTTCTAGGATAACCGCAGCCCTTCACATAAAGGGCTGCGGTTAGCCTTAAAACCGTAGCCCTTCATACTCCATGAAGGGTTGCGTTTGAAGTCTAACCGCAGCCCTTCACAAAAAGGGCTGCGGTTTCCAAGTAAACCGCAGCCCTTCCTTTTTTTTCCCTAGTGGTACCAAACTTTTGAGGATGAGTTCATACCCGAGGACTACCACATAGTGTCAAACCTCACAACTGTTACCTACATTTTCGATGATGAGGGGAATAATAGGACATTCATCGCAGTGATTGGGGAAGATAATGTTGAACCTATACTTGACTTAGAAAATGAGCCTAATGAAGAGGGAGATCCTAATGAAAATGAGTCTGCTGAAGAGGGAGATCCTAATGAAAATGAGCCTGCTGAAGAGGGAGATCCTAATGAGAATGAGCCTGCTGAGGAGGATCCGATTGAGGAAAATGACCAAGAAGCAGAAGAAGAGCCCATAGAAGAAGAACCTCTGGAGGAAGATGAACCTATAGAGGATGACGAGTCTTCTGAGGACGAAGCTGACATGGAAGAAGGAATAGAAAATCCTAATTCAGATGACGAAGCTCACCATTATAGTCCCTAGGTTCTTTTGATTATATAATTAGGATTAGAATATTATTTTATTCGTTTATTTCAGTTTTAATAAGGCTTGCATGCCAAGTAGCAAATTAGTTTTCTTTTATTCTTTTATTTATTCATATTATGTTTTCCTTGGAAACAATAAATTTTACCCTTTTCAATAATAATACAACAGTTTATTCTTTTATTTGATGTAACGTCTTATTTGAGATGTTGATATTGCAAGTCAATATAGACTTAATGATTGTTCGCAATAAAAAAATGTGTTATATAAACGTGCCAATGTGTAGCAGTTAAATAAATAAACGACTATGTGCATGTCGCTGAAACAGCCGTTGTGTCATTTTTCAGTGCAGAATGGTTCGTCAAGGCGGCACGCCTGATACCTCTCTGAATGTCGAGCAATCGATTCGTGATCTAGTGCAGATCACAGCTAACCTAGCCCAGGGTCATAACCGAGATGGGGACTTGTCTGAAAAGGTTGCCCGTAGGAACCCACCAGTACTGAATGGGAAAGGGGGACCCGAGGAATTGGAAAACTGGGTTGGGGAGTTTGATAAGTTGTTCTTTACCCTCTCCTGTCCAGATGATAAAACTGTGCCCTTAGCAAGCTATTACCTACAGGGGGATGCGCACTTTTGGTGGACCCAAGCTAAGGACAACCTCCTTAAACAACCTGACTTTGGGTGGGAAACCTTCAAGAAAGCCATGAGGGATAAGTATTACCCTCCATACCTCAAGAAGCAGAAAGCCCAAGAGTTTATGATGCTAGAACAAGGGAACCTGTCTGTTGAGGAGTATTATCGCAAATTCATTGAGTTGATGAGATTTGCTCCTGAAATCCCCCCTACTGAGGAAGCTAAGGCCTCACGTTTTGAATTAGGGCTCACCCTTGACCTACAAGGGAGACTGGGGGGAGATACTTTCACCTCGTTGGACCACGTCTTTGGCAAAGCTGCCCACCTATATGCCATAAGGAAACGAGAGGAAGGGGGTAAACAAGGTGAGAAGCGAAAGGAGAATCCAAACCCCGAGGTTCAAAGGTTTGAAAAGAAACACCATGGGAACCAAAACAATCAAACCTCCCAAAGAAACTTTGGTAAGGGACCCAACAACAACAACACTCAACACAATAGCAATAACCGCAACAATAACACCAGCAACCGCAGACCTGAGCGTGTGTACAGGTGTAAGAAGTGCCCAAACAACCATCCTGGGCGAGATTGCGAGGGTAATAAGGTGGAGTGTCGTGAATGTGGAAAATTGGGGCATAGGGCGTATGAGTGCTACTCAAAGAATAAGGTTAACCCCAATGGCCAAATTAAAAGAAAGGGAACTATTGAGACAAGCCTAGGAATGGGAATGGGAATGATGGAAATGCATACAATGGGTCAGGAAACTCTAATTACTCCAAACCACCAACTAATGCAAATAACCAGGCACCATCTGGGAACCATGTGACCAACAACAATGATAATAAGGGCAAAGGGAAGCTGTATATGATGACAGCTAGTGAAGAAGAAGCTCGTAGAGATGTTGTCACTGGTATTTTCTCTATTAACTCAATTCCTGTTAAAGTATTGTTCGATTCTGGAGCATCTTTGTCTTTTATTGGCCATACAACTGTTAGAACTATAGCACTGGTTGAGTCCGAGTCAATTTCTATGCCTATAATTATTCCGTCTGGGGATACTGTAAATTGCTCTAAGAAATTCCTGAATGTCTCGTTGAAAATAGGGGAGGGCTTCTTTCCTTCCGACTTAATAGAGTTTAACTTATTGAACCTAGACGTCATTTTGGGGATGGACTGGCTTGGGAAGTACAAGGCTAAGATAGACTGTGATGCACAGAAAGTGGAAGTGAGAGATCCTTCGGGAAAAAGGGTGTCATGTAGGAGAATAACTTGAGAACCTGGGATTAAGGTAATCAATGCCTTGCAACTTAAGAGTTATATAGACAAAGGATGGTCTCTCTTTATGTGTTCTGTGAGAAGGGTTGAGGATGATCCATTGAAACCTGAGGATGTGCCTATAGTCAGCGAATTTCAGGATGTTTTTCCTGAAGAAATACCTGGTATGCCGCCAAGGAGGGATGTAGAGTTCATTGTTGACTTAGTACCTGGAACTGGACCTATCTCAAAAGCCCCATACCGAATGGCTCCAGCAGAAATGAACGAGTTGAAAAACCAGTTGGAAGAACTACAAGAGAAGGGGTACATTAGACCTAGTATGTCACCATGGGGAGCCCCTGTCTTATTTGTGAAAAAGAAGGATGGTAGTTTGAGGTTGTGTATAGGCTACCGTGAGTTGAACAATGTCACTGTGAAAAACAAATATCCATTACCTAGGATAGATGACTTGTTTGACCAACTCAGGGTGCAAGGATGTTCTCCAAAATAGATTTAAGGTATGGTTACCATCAGTTGAGGATTGCTGACCAAGATATACCTAAAACTGCCTTCAGGACTAGGTATGGACACTATGAGTTTACCGTCATGCCTTTTGGGTTAACCAATGCACCTGTTGTTTTCATGCACCTTATGAATAGGATTTTTCGACCCTATCTCGATAAATTTGTAGTGGTGTTCATAGACGATATATTGATCTATTCAAGGAGCAAGGAGGAACATGAGGGACATTTGAGGCTTATTTTACAGACACTTAGGGAGAACCAACTATATGCGAAGTTTTCAAAGTGTGAGTTTTGGTTAGAGAAAGTGTCATTTTTGGGTCATTTCGTCTCTAAGGAGGGTGTGTCAGTAGATCCTGCAAAGATAAAAGCTGTGAGCGAATGGCCTACACCAAAGAATGTCACAGATATAAGGAGTTTCTTGGGTTTAGCCGGTTATTATAGGAGGTTTGTGAAAGACTTTTTCGAAGATAGCAAAACCCATGACTAACTTAATGAAGAAAGATTGCAAGTTTAACTAGACTGACGATAGTGAGAAAGCCTTTCAAACACTCAAAGAGATATTAATCTCAGCACCTGTTCTAGCCTTGCCTAACAGGGATGAGGGGTATGATGTCTATAGTGATGCGTCAAAGAATGGGTTAGGTTGTGTTCTTATGAAAAATGGGAAAGTTATAGCTTATGCATCCCGTCAACTGAAACCATATGAGGTTAATTACCCAACACATGACCTAGAGTTGACCGCAATTGTCTTTGCCTTAACAATTTGGAGACATTACCTTTACGGGGTGACTTGTCGAATTTTCACCGATCACAAAAGCCTTAAATGCATCTTCACCCAGAAAGACCTTAATATGCGACAGCGCAGGTGGTTAGAGCTCATTAAGGACTATGACTTAGAAATTCAATACCATGAGGGTAAAGTAAACGTTGTTGCTGATGCATTGAGTCGTAAGTCTAGCCATAGCTTGAACACCTTGGTAATTGCTGACAAACTTTGTGAAGAATTTGCTAAACTCCAGATGGAAGTGGTTCATGAAGGGGAAGTGGAAAAGTTATTGAGTGCCCTAACCATCCAGCCCAACTTCCTAGATGAAATAAGAGAGGGTCAACCTGGGGATGTGAAACTTGAGCGGGTCAAAGCAAAACTTAAGGAGGGAAAAGCAGAAGGGTTTGTAATCCATGAGGCTGGGAGTATACGCTACAAGGGTCGGTGGTGTGTCCCGCAAAAATGTGAGGAGTTAAAGCAAAAGATAATGAGTGAAGGTCATAATACGAGTTATTCCGTCCACCCAGGTGGGGATAAGTTATATAAGGACCTCAAAAAGATGTTTTGGTGGCCTGGAATGAAGAGGGCGGTAGCCGAGTTTGTTTCCAAATGTCTGACGTGCCAGAAGGTTAAGAGTGAACACAAGAGACCTCAAGCCAAAATCCAACCTCTGGACATTCCAACATGGAAGTGGGATTCGATATCCATGGACTTCGTAGTAGCCTTACCTAGGAGTCGGGGAGGCAATAACACAATATGGGTGATAGTGGACCGATTGACCAAAACTGCAAGGTTCATACCCATGAAAGACACGTGGAGTATAGAAGCCCTAGCCAAAGCATATGTTAAACATGTCATTCGACTGCACGGAGTACCCACGAGTATAGTGTCTGATAGCGATTCGCGATTCCTTTCGAATTTATGGAAAAAGGTACAGGAAGCATTTGGTAGTGAGCTATTGATGAGTACCGCCTTTCACCCAGCTACCGACGGTCAAACAGAAAGAACCATCCAGACCTTGGAAGACATGTTAAGAGCTTGTGCCTTAGAATACTAGGGATCATGGGAAGACCATTTAGACCTCATAGAGTTCTCATACAACAACAATTATCATGCTAGTATCAAAATGGCTCCATTTGAAGCGTTGTATGGGAGAAAGTGTCGCAGTCCTTTGTGCTGGAACGATATTAATGAGACGGTGGTGTTAGGTCCTGAAATGATTCAAGAGACTGTTGATCAAGTGCGAGTGATTCAAGAGAAGATTAGGGCTGCACAGGACAGGCAGAAGTCCTATGCGGATCAGAAGCGAAGGGAAGAGAACTATGAAGTTGGTGAAAAAGTGCTGCTTAAGGTGTCTCCAATGAAAGGAGTGATGCGATTTGGAAAGAAAGGGAAACTAAGCCCTAAGTTCATAGGACCATATGAGATTTTGGTGAGAGTAGGCAAAGTGGCTTATCGCTTAGAATTGCCAAACGAGTTAGAAAGGGTTCACAACGTGTTTCACGTATCCCAACTCCGAAAATACGTACCTGACGAGTCGCATGTCCTAGAACCTGAAAACGTCGAGTTAGACGAAACCTTGTCCTATGAGGAGAAACCCATCAAGATCCTAGACCACAAGGTGCGTAGTACACTAGTAGAATAAATGCTTATTGCTGCGGTGGTATTGCTGCGGTTTTACCCATACGCAGCAATATATCACGACAAATGAAAAGGTAAAATATAAAATAACCATATTGCTGCGGTTTTTAAAAAAAACCGCAGCAATATTGTTCCAACGAAATTTTTTTGCAAATAGTTGACCATTTGACCAACCATATTGCTGCGTTTTCTACAGAAAACCGCAGCAATATATTTCCAACGGATATTTTTTGAAAAAAGTGGACTATTTTTGACCAAATCTGGCCTAAAAATATTGCTGCGGTTTCTGTCAGAACCCGCAGCAATATATTAAAATAATATTAAAAAAATATTATTTGAATATATTGCTGCGGTTTCTGACAGAAACCGCAGCAATATCGCCACGCCAGATATAAAAAAAAAACACAGGTATATTGCTGCGGTTTCTGACAGAAACCGCAGCAATATATTAAAATAATATTAAAAAAATATTATTTTAATCTATTGCTGCGGTTCCTACAAAAAACCGCAGCAATAGACTCTTTTAGTTTATAAAAGGAGACACGCACAATTAGGGTTCTCCTCTTAGCCCTTTTATCTCCTCTCAGTCGTTTTATCTCCTCACTTTCTTCCTCCTAACCTCTCACTCTCATCCTCCACTGCCTCGCCGCCTTCAAGCATCGTCGTTCGTCAAATCTCAACCATCGTCGTCCAACAGCCATCTCTCTCCTCGTCGTTCTTCTTCTTCGTCGGCGTTCCTTCTCTATCGTCGGCCGTTCAGACTAACGTCTTCTCTATCGTCGGCGTTCCTTCCCTATCGTCGGCCGTTCAGACCGTTCTAATCCCGACGCCACAATCAACAATGTGATGTGGTTTCTTCCGGCGGAAATCGAAAACCCTCCCCCCTTCTTCTAGGGATTTGAAACCTTTCATTTCTTCTCTTCTTCTCTGAAGTAGGATCTTCTTCTTTCCATTTTCTCTCAATCTTGTTTTAATTTTGAATTTTGATGTTTTTGAATTGTTCGAGGGATTTGAAACCTTTCATTTTCGAATTTTTTGGTTGTTTTTTGTCGGATCTTGAAGATCTGACATCATGTTATGTTATTTTGATGTTTCTAGGTTTGTTAGGGGATGGCGTCTAAGAGGATTCTGAAGGAGCTCAAGGATCTGCAGAAGAACGATGGGAAGGTTGAAGCGAAGAACGATATTGATGATTCACTGTTGATTTAGTTTTTTATTTTCTTTTTCACTGTTGTGGGCGAATCTCAGTTCTAGTTTTTAATTTCTTTTTGTTTTTTTCTTCATTTTTATTTTTTGAGAATTAATATGATGTTTAGGGTTTCTGTTTTTATTTTACATATTTTCATTGTTAGTTTTTATATATATTTTTTATTTTCATTCTGTACAGACGGATTTTTATTTTGTATATACTGAATTTTATTTTCAATCGTTTATATATATATACATTGTTGGTAGCGTGATTTGTTATTGATAGGATTTCTCTAGTTTTATTTGTAATTTTCAGTCATTTTCCTTTTTAGCTAGCCAAAAAAAAAAATCTCCACCGACACCTATTGCTGCTGTTCCTATCAAAAACAGCAGCAATAGGTTTCATTTTTTTATTAAAAAAAATACCTATTGCTGCTGTTGCTACCAAAAACAGCAGCAATAGGCTTCATTTTTTTATTAAAAATTATACCTATTGCTGCGGTTTTGGGTAAGAACCGCAGCAATAGGTTACTCTATTGATGCGGTCAAAAACCGCAGCAATAGATTAATTATCTATTGCTGCGCAGCCAAAACCGCCGCAATAGGCCATTTAATGACCGCAGCAATAAGCATTTATTCTACTAGTGGTACGAGAAATAAGGACGTCAAAATCGTGAAGGTGTTGTGGAGAAATCAGAATACTGAAGAAGCCACATGGGAAGCAGAGGATGCGATGCGTCTGAAGTACCCTGAGCTTTTTCAAGAGGTAGGCGAGTTACGAGGACGTAACTTTTCTTTTAAGGGGGGAAGAATGCGATAGAATTTCGCGCTCCCCCTAAAGTTTGCTTAAGTTTGTTATTTATGTGTATTATTGCTTATGTGACTTGCGAAAACTAGAAAACGCTTGTGAAATTTTGGGACTTAGAAGTGCAAAAGTTTGTCGTTAAGACAGGCTACCTCAAAGTTTCGGGACGAAACTTCCTTTAAGGGGGGAAGCTTGTAATACTCCGTATTTTTGGGAGTTATTTTGCTATAAATAAGAAAATATAAAGTAAAAGTGAAAGTATTTTATAATATAGTTTAGGTAAGCCTACAATTATAATTTAAATATACAACCTATTTTCGTACCTAATTATATTTTAATTGGGTTTTTGTTAAATAATAAATCGGAGTTTGAGTTGAAAACAAATCCTATTAAACCAGGGTTTATCGTGCTATAAATAGGAGAAGGAAAAAAAAAAAGAAATCAAAATCCTAAGTTCTACCACTCAGCCGTTTTCTTTTACTCAAGATTTTTCTCTCTCCTCCTTCCTTCTTTTCTCCTGCATTCTTTCTTCCTACTCTTCTCTACTTTCTTTCTTTTCCCTTGCTTCTGGGAACCTCCCCTCGCCGGCGTTCGAGTAGTGAAAGAGGTCGCCGGCTGTGCGTAGACGCTGCCGGAGGTCTCGCGTCAGGCTGCGGTTCGCTCGAGTCTGGTGGTTTGTTCGTGGGGTCGAGTGCTTGTGGAGGTTCGTGCGAGTGTGGGTCGAGACTCGCGTGGTTGTGCGGGGTTCTACCGGAGGTCTGGGCAAGTTCGTGAAGGTCAAGTCGAGGGGTACGAGCTTGGTCGCTCGTGCGGTGCGTCGAGGCGTCGAGGCGTGGGCTCGAATCTTCGAGCGTGGTCTCGAATCTTCGAGCGTGGTGGTGTGTGGCGGTGTTGCAGCCGGATTCTTCGACACGTCGCCGGGGTTGTCGCCGGCGAGTCCTTTGGGTATAAAAAAAAATTTCTCTTTTCTACTTGTAATTAATTCATATAATCTGATTTTGTATTCTTTGATTAACTTTGATTAAGTTGATGATGTTTAAATAAGACATAAAGTAAAGAATATAAATCAGATTTGTAATTATACTAATAGTTCTTATGATGATTTTAATTCTTATGATGACGTTATTTCTTAATTCTTATTTTATACTTATGTAGTCGTCTAAGTTTCATTGTCATGAACAAGTATAAATAATTGAGAGGAAATTAAATTCGCAAACTTATAATTAAGTTCTAAAAATATTAGTTTTAATAGAGTGCATGAAAAGGAAGTTTAAACAACAAGAACGTTTACTTTTATTGTTCAAAACACTAAGTTTTACATAGTAGTTAAGTTGGTTTTATTTTAATGATATCAAGGACTTAGAACTGAATTATTCTTATATTTCGATTAGGTCCCAATTTCATAAGCGGAACGTTTAATAGTCAGCAAAGATTCTCCGTTACAAGGTACGTAGGCGTACTAGTTCAGTTTGATATATTAGTATCATGTTTAGGTTATGATTGTACATTGAAACCTAGAATCATGATAGGGAACTGTTGTTGATTATGGTTGATGAGATTGTTTAGTAACATGAAATCAATAGGAAATCTGTATGTATTTCCTTGTTATATGACTTGTGAAATAAAATAAATTGTTATTGGAATGTAATTCTATTGTATCAATCACAAGCATGAAATGAGATGTTGGATTGAAATGCTTTGAATAATAATTGTAGCAAGGATTTATAAGAGGTTGCCTAAACTAAAGGATTTTATATGATGTTATAGAAATTATGTGCTTAATGTTGTATGAATGAGTATCGCTAAAAACGATTGTTGGCAATAAACTTGTAGTTGGATTCCCTACAAGTAATGAACAATGGGGGGAGTGGGAGACTTGTTCTACACTCCTACGCAGGCCTACTGTGACGACAGTAGTGTCCTTATAAATTTTGATAACTCAAGTAGGCGGAAGGTTCCATATGATCTTGGGGGTATGCATACTAAGGTGATGGATGTGGACCGGAACGAAACCGTATTTACATTCCATCTAATAGACCAAGTTGTCTATATTAAGGATTAAGTAGCCCGTATGATTCTAGAAAGATGACGGTGCCCGTTCGATGCTAATTAAACTATAAAAATGATTTGTAGTATTCTTGTAGTATCATGTCTAGGAATGATTATTATTATTCTAATTATGTTTGATGTATAATTTAACTGATTATGAACGTACTCAGCATAGCTGATTGTTTGTTATTTGTGATGTTTGTTGACCTGTGATGAACCATTGATATTTCAATGAGGAACAGATTAGGTATGCTGGTGATGCTGTATGAGTTTGGCATACGGGGGATATTTTCTGGTTTATAAGCTTTTGAGTGTTTTTGTTGAACTTATAGAATAATTAGTATTCATAGTTAATGGTTTGAATAAAAGGGGACTATGGTGATTCCCGAGTTGTCATTAAAGTGAACATTTTATTTCCGCTGCAATGTAGTTTTCTTAAAAAGGAGTTGTTAACGTTTTGATTTTATCATGCCTTGCGTTTCACCGCGGCTGTAACACCCCCAAAATCCATACACGTATAAGGTGATGGATGTGGACCGGAACGAAACCGTATTTACATTCCATCTAATAGACCAAGTTGTCTATTAAGGATTAAGTAGCCCGTATGATTCTAGAAAGATGACGGTGCCCGTTCGATGCCAATTAAACTCTAAAAAAGATTTGTAGTATTCTTGTAGTATCATGTCTAGGAATGATTATTATTATTCTAATTATGTTTGATATATAATTTAACTGATTATGTACGTACTCAGCATAGCTGATTGTTTGTTATTTGTGATGTTTGTTGACCCGTGATGAACCATTGATATTTCATTGAGGAACAGATTAGGTATGCTGGTGATGCTGCATGAGTTTGGCATACGGGGGATATTTTCTGGTTTATAAGCTTTTGAGTGTTTTTGTTGAACTTATAGAATAATTAGTATTCATAGTTAATGGTTTTAATAAAAGGGGTCTATGGTGATTCCTAAGTTGTAATTTAAAGTGAACATTTTATTTCCGTTGCAATGTAATTTTCTTAAAAAGGAGTTGTTAACGTTTTGATTTTATCATGCCTTGCGTTTCACCGCGGCGGTAACACTCCCAAAGTCGATGCAACGTAGTTTAGACGTGTATGGATTTTGGGGGTGTTACAAAACTGGTATCAGAGCCAAAAGTTCTTATTTTCAAAGATGTTTTAAAAGCTTTTAAAATGGGTAGTATGGGATAAGAGCATATAGATTACTTTTGCGTGCATTAAATCATAGGAATGATTTTAATTGTAATGCCTTTCTTGCCTTTACTTGTCTGATATGTTTATAGAAAGCATGCAAATACCGATTATATGAAATATAGTGTGGCTTGCTTGATTGAATTGGTGAAAGGTTCTTTGAAATGTGAATAGAGTAGGAGGATGTACAAGGATAGGTACGTAGATAGTGGTTAAAAGCACTAAAATTCGATAGTAAAATATTTTATTTCCTAAAATTTCGAATTAATATAATATTCCAAAGATGTTTCAAAAAGGTATTGAACTAAAACATTGTTTCGAATATTTTAGGAAAGAATCATATAAATTGTTATGAATATTTTGAACTTGGAATTCTAAAATTGAACATAATCGTTTTACCTCTTATATATGTTTAGATATAATGTATACTTAAAAACCTTAAATTCACAAAACTTAGAATATTTTCTTTCTTTAAATTCACAGATGGTTTACGACATAGGTCCTAAGGAATACCTGATGAAGCACCGAATAGCGGAAGATTGGGACATCTGGGCCCATAAGATGAAAGCTGCTATGGAGTATAGGACCTTACAGGGAGATACTAGGCTTAGGACTGAAATAGAGAAAATATATTTTATGCTGCAGTACGTCCTTAAGGAGGAACCCTACATTTTTGTACACCGTAGATATGGAGATATATGGTCAGAAAATCGAGATTTTAACAGAGCCAAACACACTTACTGGAACCAATACCTTCCTACTGTAGGACATTTCATTACTGATCTTAAATACTGTGAAAATGAATGGAGAATTCGTGAGAAAAGAAGTTGGGAGCCCTCTACCTCATCACCTCTAGTTAGAGGAACCTATCATGTGGGGGAAAGCTCGGGAATTAATGTGAATTCTGAGAACCCTTGAGTTAAATCTGAGCCGCAAGCATCCTTTAGAGCTGCAAAAAGAGCTAGGTACCAAACTTTTGAGGATGAGTTCATACCCAAGGACTACCACATAGCGTCAAACCTCAGAACTGTTACATACATTTCCGATGATGAGGGGAATAATAGGACATACATCGCAGTGATTGGGGAAGATAATGTTGAACCTATACTTGACTTAGAAAATGAGCCTGCTGAAGAGGGAGATCCTAATGAGAATGAGCCTGCTGAGGAGGATCCGATTGAGGAAAATGACCAAGAAGCAGAAGAAGAGCCCATAGAAGAAGAACCTCTGGAGGAAGATGAACCTATAGAGGATGACGAGTCTTCTGAGGACGAAGCTGACATAGAAGAAGGAATAGAAAATCCTAATTCAGATGACGAAGCTCACCATTATAGTCCCTAGGTTCTTTTGATTATATAATTAGGATTAGAATATTATTTTATTCGTTTATTTCAGTCTTAATAAGGCTTGCATGCCAAGTAGCAAATTAGTATTCTTTTATTCTTTTATTTATTCATATTATGTTTTCCTTGGAAACAATAAATTTTACCCTTTTCAATAATAATACAACAGTTTATTCTTTTATTTGATGTAACGTCTTATTTGAGATGTTGATATTGCAAGTCAATAGAGACTTAATGATTGTTCGCAATAAAAAAAATGTGTTATATAAACGTGCCAATGTGTAGCAGTTAAATAAATAAACGACTATGTGCATGTCGCTGAAACAGCCGTTGTGTCATTTTTCAGCGCAGAATGGTTCGTCAAGGCGGCACGTCTGAAATTATGTTTGATGTATAATTTAACTGATTATGTACGTACTCAGCATAGCGGATTGTTTGTTATTTGTGATGTTTGTTGACCTGTGATGAACCATTGATATTTCAATGAGGAACAGATTAGGTATGCTGGTGATGCTGCATGAGTTTGGCATACGGGGGATATTTTCTGGTTTATAAGCTTTTGAGTGTTTTTGTTGAACTTATAGAATAATTAGTATTCATAGTTAATGGTTTGAATAAAAGGGGTCTCTGGTGATTCCCGAGTTGTAATTTAACATGAACATTTTATTTCCGCTGCAATGTAGTTTTCTTAAAAAGGAGTTGTTAACGTTTTGATTTTATCATGCCTTGCGTTTCACCGCGGCGGTAACACTCCCAAAGTCGATGCAACGTAGTTTAGACGTGTATGGATTTTGGGGGTGTTACACTCCCTATCACTATAAATACCTTTATCACCCAATTGCAAAACCACACAAAGCAGAAATTTTCTTTGAGTTAGTTCACCTTTCTTCTTCCCAGATTTCCATTCTCTTTTCCAGATTTTTTTTAGCAAAATAATCAAAAATTAGATTTCTCTTTACAAAAAAAATTATAAATCGTAACTAGCACATCAGTGTTGTCGGAGTACCGGTGCTGGCCGGCCATCACCTTTCTTCTTCCTTCTTCTTTCTTCTTCTTCTTTCTCTTTCTTCTTTCCTCTTTTCTTCTGGTTCTCGCGTGCGACCAACAGCAACAGGAACACTAGTTCCTGATTTATGCCTTCAACCCTTTTTATTCTGCGAAGTTTCCATCTACAAACAAATAATATTACCTAAAGTTAGTCACTGAAACATAACATCCCAAGATAGGACCAAAGTTTGTAAATTTAATAATTAGCAAAGTTAGATAACCAAAGTTGAAAAAGAAAATCAATAAAATAAGAAAAACCTTTATTGGAAAACGTGACATATTGTCATAAACTTTGTAAAAATAAATTTGCCAAGAAATTACATGTCACAGCAAGTCACGAATTCATCACGTGAACTTGCTGCACATGGGAACAATCAAAGCACCCTTTTCTTTTATATTTATTTTTTTGTTTTGAAAAATCAAAAAGGGTTGAAGGCATAAATCAAGAACTAATGTACCTGTTGCTGTTGGTCGCACGCGAGAACCATAAGAAAAGAGGAAAGAAGAAAGAGAAAGAAGATGAAGGAAGAAGAAAAGAGAAGAAAAGAGAAGAAGGAAGAAGAAGAAAGGTGATAGCCGGCCAGCACCGGTACTCTGGTGACACCGCAGTGCTGGTTTCAATTTTATTATTATATTCTTTTTTGTAAAGAGAAATTTGATTTTTGATTATTTTGCTAAAAAAAGTCCGGAAAAGAGAATGGAAATCAGGGAAGAATACTCAAAGAAAATTATGGTTTGCGTGGTTTTGCAATTGGGTGATAAAGGTATTTATAGTGATAGGGAGAAGTTAGGATTTCCTCAAAAGATAACTCTTAAAAATCTGATCTTCTCCTAAAACCACTCAAATTATACTTCTCAGATTTCTCATTTCTCTTAATTTTTTTTTGAACGAAAAAAAAGTCTGATTTACTACAAATTTTAACTAATTTCGAATTTTTTTAAAAGCTCAAAAACGAAATAGCTTAGAATTAAAAACAGATTTTCTAAAACAAAAATCTAATTATTATTATAACTTTTCAGAAATCCAATAAAAATAACTCGTAAAAATTTGGGATATTACATCCACTCCCCTTTAAAAGAAAGTTTGTCCTCGAACTTTAATGTTAGCTCTTGCTACTAATACGAAATAAAAAGTTAGTATCACATTCTACCCCCCTTAAAGAGTTTCGTCCCCGAAACTCTAGCATACCTGTTGAAAAAGTTCGGGATAGCGGTTTTTCATATCATCTTCTCTTTCCATGTAGCCTCTTCAAAAGTTTGACTTGACCATAACACTTAGACTAATTTTACCGCCTTGTTCTGGGTACTTCTCGTTTTGTTACCAAGGATCCTAACTGCGCATTGTTTAAAGGATAAGGTCTCATCTAGTTCAATGGTTTCAGGTTGAATGATATGGGTAGGATCATGGACATATTTTCGAAGTTGAGACACATGAAAGACATTATGGACATTGGCTAACTCCATCAGTAAGGCTAATCTATAGGCTACTTCACCAATTCGTTCTAAGATCTCATATGGTCCAATATAATGTAGCGCAGACTCAACTTCCCTTTCCTACCAAACGTCATGACCCCCTTTATTGGTGAAACTTTCAGCAAAGCCTTATCTCCAACCTCAAATCTCATCTCCCTTCTATTCTGATCTGCGTAAGCCTTTTGTCAATCTTGAGCTGCCCTCATGCACTCCTGAATAAGTCTAACCAGTTTCGTTGTTTCTTCAATCATCTCTAGCCCTAAGGTCATCGTCTCACTTATATCACTCCAGCACAAAGGACTCCTACATTTCCGCCCATACAAATGCTTCATAAGGTGTTATCTTTATGCTTGAGTGATAATTGTTATTATAACTCAATAGTTGGCATTGATCATCCCAAGATCCTGTAAAGTCTATCACGTATGCTCTCAACATATCGTCCAAAGTTTAAATTGTTCTATCTGTCGACCCATCTGTTGCAGGGTGAAAAGTTGTACTGAACTTGAGTAATGTCCCAAATGCTTGTTGTAACTTGTCCCAGAACTTGGACAAAAATCTCGAGTCTCTATCTGAAACAATATCCTTTGGTACTCCATGCAGTCTCACAACCTCTCACACATATGCACTTGCCAATTGCTGCAAACTCTAAGTATCCTTCATTGCTATAAATCTGGCCAAATTTGTCAAACGATCCACTATACCGCATATGGCATTCTTCGCTAACTTAGTAAGTGGTAATCCCATCACAAAATCCATTGAAATAGTTTCCAACTCGGTACTTCCAAAGGTTGCATCATTCCCCCATGTCTCATATGCTGAAATTTCAGTTTTTGACACGTGAAACACTTTATAACAAACTCGACAACTTCACACTTCATGTTTTGCCACTAAAAATGTTGCTTCAAATTCTTATAAAGCTTATCTCCTCCAGGATGCACATAATATGGCGTATTACGAGCTTAAATCTTTCTTTTCAACTCCTTATCCTTAGGAACACACCATCTTCCCTTGTACCTCACAACACCATTCTTATCGATGACAAACTCGGTGGCAACTCCATTTTCCTTCATTTTCTTAATCTTTAACATCCACTCATCACTAGCTTGTTTCCCTCGAATCTCATCGAATAACGTGGGTTGCACACAAGTGCATTCAATTGAGCTTCTACTTGCCCTTGCTCCGTGACTTCTAAGCTCATTCTCCAAAATTCTTCACACAATCTCTCAGATAACACCATCATGTTCAGCATATGACTAGTCTTCCTACTCAATGCGTCATCGACTTTATTTGCTTTACCCTCATGATACAAGATCTCCAAATCATAATCCTTAGTGAGTTCAAGCCATATCCTCTATCTCATGTTCAACTCCTTTCTGAGTAAATATATACTTCAGGCTTTAATGATCAGAGAAAATCTTATATGACACACCATACAAATGATGCCTTAAATTTTTTAATGCAAACACTACAACATCTTACTCCAAATCATGAGTAAGGTAATTCTGCTCATAAGGCTTAAGTTGTCTTGAAGCATATGCTACCACCTTAAGATGTTGCATCAATACACACCCTAATCCATTCTTAGACGCGTATTACTATACACCTCAAAACCTTCTAATCCAGATGATAACGTCAAAACTGGTGCTAAAGTAAGTCTCTACTTCAATTCTTGGAAAGCTTTCTCACACTTCTCATCCCACTGAAATCGAGTTGTTTTCTTCATTATATTTGTCAAAGGTTGAGCTACTTGTGAAAAATCTCGCACAAACCTCCTATAGTAGCCAGCAAGTCCTAAGTTACTTCTAATCTCTGTGACATTAATAGGTCGTGCCCATTCGGTCACTCCTTGTATCTTTGATGGATCACAACAACATCTTCCTTCAAAATCACATGACCCAAAAATGCTTTCTCAAGCCAAAACTTTTCAACAAAGGAACTAGCTATAAAAGAATGACATGCCCCATATTAAAAAAGCAACTAAGCAGGTCACTGTTTTCGAGGAAAGTACCAGTCACAACATTGGCGTTGGTGTCTGCTTCATTCTGCTTCATAACATAGATTCTTCCATTGTTGCCTCGACTCTCGAGTGTCATTTCCATTGTCGGTCTAATTGTTGTTCCTTCCATTTGATCGATTGTTATTCTGACCATTATGCTGAATATTGTTCCCTCCTTGAGCATTCGAAGCTTGACCCTGGGAGTTGTTAATGTTATAAGGGTTGTTGTTGTTGTTGTTGTTGTTGTTGTTGTTGTTGTTGTTGTTGTTGTTGTTGTTGTTGTTGTTGTTGTTGTTGTTCTGGTTCTGACTAGATCCATAACCATTCTTATTCCCTCCATTGTTCCCATTCTGTCCATTATTCTGACGCTTGGGACATTAATTAGCCTTATGTCCTTTCTCTCCACAATTAAAGTTCTAGTGAACTCTAATGATAGGTCCTTGACTCTCCCACCAAGTGTCTGCATCCTCCCTCAAATAAAATGTAGCTTGGTCTACTTTTTGAGCTTCAGGTGTCCCAGTAGTAGTGAATAATTTATCAAAGTCTCTTAGCCAGTTCTACAAGAGTAAGGGGTATTCCTTTCCTACAAAGATTGGAGGTTTAAGGGTTGTTAACTTCTTTGCTATAGCAACTTATGGGTCCTCTCCACCATTATTCCGTAATTGGTTTTGCAACACTAAACCCATACGTTAGGAAAGTTGTTTAAGAGATCTCAGCCTCTCAAGTAGTTGTTCAGGGGTTTCAGCCATTTGTTTAAAAGTTCTCCTACGAGATCTAGTATATAATTGATAGTTTTCCATACAATTCATGCACATTAGCATTGGTATTACTACAACTATTCATCCATACATGTCTTGCACATAAGTTATATTTATTTAATACTAACTTTCATAATAAGAAAATTATATGCCTCAATCAAAACATATTACATTATAGGAAAAATTCACAAGAGGGGCCCAACTATTACCCATTTTCTTTTATAAGTCCCAATTATGAATTATTCCCTGTAGGTCCTAAGTTTACCATCTTGTGAAAGTATGATTTTTAAACGTTTACCATCTTCGAACACTTCCAGCAAGTGACAGAGACCTATAAACTCGGATCAATGTTTAAAAATCTTACCTTCTAAATCGGTTATAAGTAACGCAGGACCTTTGAAAATCACAAGATAGTAAACTTGAAACCTGCAGGTTATAATACATAGTTGGGACTTATAAAAGAAAACGGGTAATAGTTGAGCCCCCTCTTGTGAATTTTTCCATTTTAACATTGCAAGGCAATCTTTGCATTGCTTCCACATAACATCAATTCGGCAAGTAAACAACAACCATAACAAGAACTTAAATTTTTATTCAACTCAAATTAAAATAGTCAAGTAATAAAATTCCTAACAATTATTCTAAAACATCTATAGAAACTTATAGACTTCTTAATACTACTAAACAGTTTGGTCCAAGTGACCTTATTATAATTATAAATTCCTAAATCCTATCATTAGTAGACTATATTAGATTACTCATCTTCCTCTTCGGGGTCTTCCTCATCATCCCTATTTGCTTCAAGGTTTGGAAGGTTTGGAAGTGGTGAATTGTAGTCCTCCTCATCATGTTCTCCTTCAATGTCATCAGATGTTACTCCTTCACTCTCACTTGAAGAATAATAGGTACATTTCCAAATTCCAATGTTTCATGGTATCAATCATAACCCCACTTAGAAAATCTATGGTAGGAAACCATCTTCCTTTATGCATATATCTTTTATAGTTAAATTGCTTAATGATCATCACATCACGATATTTGTCTTTTACATCTCTAAATGGTCCCTCATTAGGAAGTGTCTCCAATAGAATGTGTGCCTGTCTCTCTGGGGCATGGAAATTATTAGCCTTCAAATGATGATTAAGACAATAGCTCACAATGGCAATCTTCAGGGAGTGGACATAATCAACAACATGTTCTCTATACTTCATTTCAATCTTATAGGGTGAATGAGACAATGGTGAAACTGTCTTCCTAGAGCAACATTTTCTTGTAGTTACTCGTTGTCTTGCCATCTAAACATATACAAAAAAAGAAAGAAAACAAACAATTAATAAGCACCTGAAATAAGTGCTCTCACATTAAAGCACATTTACCCTTTTCGATCCCACTCTCACAATTCATTTCAATGTTTATTATTTAATTTATTTAATACCTATATTATTTACCCTTAGACTTATAATTTTTTAACACATTTTATAAATTCCTAACTTAAATTAGTTTATTATAACCTAAGCTCTGATTCCAATTTGTAACACCCTAAAACTTTGGTTTAAAAATTTATAAAACATTTACTTTTCATTTGAAAAATCTGACTAAACCTTTAGAGTGTTACCGCCGCATCTATTGTTAAAAATAAATGCAAAGCTAATTAATAGAATAAACTTAAACTTACAATCCAAATTATCAAAATAAACCAAATTTAAATAGGAAAAGAACAAAAGAAAACAAATACACAAAAATTAGCGAAAGCTAAGTAATTACAACTTCATCCCGTAAAATAATAATAGTTATATTTTGAAAATAGTTTGTATAACATAATACAAACAAGTATACTACACACATAACCAATTTAAATTCTTCAAGTTTATATGATTCACACAACAACAAATTTAACTATTAAAGGGGAATTGAACGTCAGTAGGCCGAGACTAATCCCAGTAACCACCTACTTCAACATGGCTCATCACCCAAATAAATTTAGAATCATGACCAATATCGTTTTGCAGAACGTCTCGAGTGTGCACACCCCTCACTAATCTAATGGGTATCCGCAACGAGCACCGATAGTATTAGGAGGAAGACAATAACAGAGTTGTAGCAAAATAAAAATTAAGTACTGTTCATCACCTATGGAGGATCTAAGTCCATAGGATAATTCCCTCAATAGTATTTCCACTTTACATTATTAATGGATTTTAAAATTTATGACACATCAAATATCACATTAAACATTACACAAGAAATCTTTAGCTTAATAAATATCTTTTCCAACTTAATCACTTTCATAAAATTATTATACTCAACGTCCATATTTCATAATATTAAATATATCCATCTTCTGAGCCTCGTAGAGTTACAATGTCAACTTATAAAATCATTTATAACATCATTAATTCACCGATTTGTATCCATTAAGTTACATTATCAACATTAACATAATTTTAATATGATGGTATCTATACTATTATCTAAAGCAAAATGATAAATCCTATGTGACACGCTCACAATCACCAAGCAACCTTAGAGTTTCAAAAATTAATAACACTATATTAAGGTGTCCACGTGACATTAATCAATGAAAAGTATTGAAGCATTAAAAAATGAGATGCCCGTGGCATTTTGCTCCCTCTTTCTTCCGTGCATTTTCCTCAAATCTTGCCTCCAATATGGCTTTCCTTAACAACTTGATTTCAAAATAGAATCAACACACTTAAGGAAATAATTGCTCTAATTAAGGGCCGATTTTAAGTAATTTCGCAAAATATAAGGAATTTATTTAGCTGATGTAATTCTCAATGTGAACTTGGTAATCAATTTCAAAAACTACCTAAATTTTAGGCACTAATAGTGGCGTTAATTTAGCTACTACATGTATATATATAGATGATTTATGTATTAGCAAATTCATGGTCTTCCAATTTGATCTGCGATAAATTTTTATACAAAAAACCCATGAAAGGTTGAAACCACCACCCAATCACCGAAAAAAACCCTAAAACCACTATAAAAAAGAGACCCACCCTCGAACCATCTCCCAAAAAACAACAAGAAAAAGCACCACACCAACCACCCGAAATGTCTCCCGTATGTCGCACAATCACCTTGAAAATATCCATCAACACCACCAAAACACCCACAACGTAAAAAAGGGAAAAAATGAGAACGAATGAATAAGTAATTTTCCTTTTGTTAATTATAGTTATAGGTGGTCAATTTCAGCCATGAAAACCCCAGATCATAAGTTTCTATAAACGAATTTAACCATGAAAACCTCATAGTTAAGATGATGTTGAAGGAAAAGATGGGGAAAGGGGGCGACATAAATGTGTAGAGGCGGCAGAGAAGGGCATAAAACTGATTAGAAATACTGATTAGGTGGTGGTGGTCGTCTCGAAGTTGGGGTTATGGGGGTTAGTGTTGGCCATTGGGGGCAGAGGGTTGGGGGTAAGGGGTGATGACTGAGGATTAAGGATAGAGATAGAGAGTGAAACAAAATGGAGGGTTTTAGTACTTGAGTTAGATACTTAGATTAGACGAGAGTGAAATCCAATAAAAGTTAATACATCCATCTTTCTAACAAGTTAAATAAAATGTTGAAACATCATTAATATTCGGCCAAACTCATGTATTGATTCGAAGAACTTTTTTTTTGAATTCATGAAAGTTTCAAACAAAAAACATTGCTAATGTGAGTATAATTTTTTAAAACCATGTGTAGGCGTGATTTTATTTAACCTACGCGGTGTGAGCGCGTATTTGATTTGACTACCCCATTGTAAAGGTTTTATTGAAAATTGTTTTGAAGTCGCCAACAAGTCGTTAAAGGAAGACTCACAAACCTAATTGGATATTGAAAACTATAGGGACATCTTAGGGACTTATCCAATGTACATTTCCCTGTCCTGACTCCATAGATGGTCAAAATGAACCAAAGATTGAGTTCGGGGGTGATGATACGAACACGGTCATAATGAACCACATTCTCCCATTGCTGGCCTCTACTAAATATCGATTCATGTCAATTTTTATGCAATAAAATAACCATATAATATTTTCATGCACCCTAAAAATAATTTAGTCTAGGTTGGTTCAGGAAACACATACAAGACTATTTTTTGAGTGATATGTTATTAGGCAATCAAAATTACAGGGAATCTAGCAGGTTATCCAAATTATCTGATTAATATTAGAACAATTCTTTAGGTCTTGATTAACAATAAATACAATGTGATAAATATTGCAATCAGTCATAAAAATACTAATGGCCATGAAAAAAATAAAAATAAGAAGAGAAAATATTACAGGAAGTTAGCATAATATACAGTAAAATAATAAAATAAGAAATAAAATAAAGTTTGTTAATTTAGTTGACCCTAAGAAATTATACCACCATCTGGGAGTCGTTGATTTGTACGAATCTTGGATCGAATTGTCGTATAAGTCTTAAAAAAAATTGTGTTGTGGTTGATCAAAAGTTGCGTCCAATAAGACAATAGAATGGCTTTATATTGATGCGTGATGTATAAAGTGAAGGTATGTATGCATTGACTTTTGTTTTAGAATTTATATGTTGCTGCTACTTGTTATGTATTAGATGAAAATGGCGAGAATTGGTGATAGGCGGTTGACTCTATTGGAGCTCGCAGCGGAAATTTGACTTCTACTATATAATATGAAATTGAAACCTCACAAATATTATAATAATATTTTAGGGATAAACAAATAACCACTATGAAGGAAATAATAATTGTAAGAAAAATAAACTTTCTTGAATTACTCCCTTCGTCCCTAAATAGAGTGCCCATTTTTCCATTTATGTTTGTCCCAAATAGATTTCCCATTTTCTTATTTGGTATGGGTCCACCAATTAAAATATTATTTTGCTTTCAACTTTTATAATATCACCCACTTTCCCACATGACCCACATTCTCTCTCCTTAATAAACAATTCATAAAAAGTGTACCAACTTCTATATTTAATTGTGATTTAATACAACTAAGGTCTCTACATATGATTTCTTCTTAATACTTGTGCCCAAAAGAAATGGGCACTCTATTTAGGGACGGAGGGAGTATATTCTAATTTTTACTGATGTGAATAATGAATTAAATTTCTACATTACAAGCTAAGCTATTTATAATAACTTACATGCTTTAAACAAAGAATGGCTTAAATTCTTTTACTAAAGAAAACAACGAAACTTGTTTTCCTTTCCTACCATTATGCCATTATTTCATCTTTTCTTTCCTACAACTTCTCTTCTCTTTTCACATTAATTCATAATGCTTAAATTAGAGAATTAATTTGTTTGTTAATTATAACCATATATTCTCACAATTCTCCACCTCGTTCATAATTTGAAGAATATTCAAATTTTGGACGAACAAATTGCGTAATACATATCTGGTAGCACCATTCTGATAATGACTGCCTACGTACCCTTCGACCAGGATCAAATAACCAACCGTAGTTCCATATATTTGCCATCTAATACCTAACATGGGACAATATTTAGCAATTCCAAACAATGTTGGAATTTATTTCCTAACACAACTTTGGTCAACATGTCTGCAGGGTTCTCATTTGTGTGCACCTTTAATAGAGAAATATCGCCTTCTTCTATAACATCTCGCACAAAATGATATCTCACATCTATATGCTTGGTTCGAGCATGATGAACTTGGTTTTTAGCCAAATGAATTGCACTTTGGCTATCACAACTAAGATTCACACATTCTTGCTTGAACCACAAATCATCCAGAAGTCCCCATAACCACAATGCTTCCTTAACTCCTTCTGCCATAGCCATGTACTCGGCCTCTGTCGTAGATAGAGCCACTGTAGCCTGTAACATTGATCGCCAACTAACTGGAGCACCATGTATTTTAAACACATAACCAGTAGCAGATCATCGTTTATCTAAATCACCGGCATAATCTGAATCAACGATGCCGCTTATCTGACATGTATCACCACCAAAGCACAAACCCGTATCAACAGTACCCTTTAAGTACCTTAAAACCCATTTCACAGCTTCCCAATGTGCCTTTCCCTTATTCACCAAGAATCTACTGACAACACTAACCGCTTGTGAAATATCTGGGTGTGTACACACCATGGCGTACATTAAACTGCCAACTGCACTAGCATAAGGTACATTATCCATGTATGCCTTATCTTCCGCTGTAGTGGGAGATTGTTTACCAGAGAGTCTAAAATGTGGACCCAATGGAGTCACCACTGACTTAGCACCTTTCATCCCAAACCTTTCAATAACCCGCTCAATGTAGCCTTTCTGGCTCAAGAACAATTTTCGGTTTGATCTCTCTCTTCTAATCTCCATACCCAGTATTTTCTTTACAGCGCCCAAATCTTTTGTCTCAAACTCTTCACCGAGTTGAGCTTTTAACCTATTTATCTCCACCTTGCTTTTCGAAGCAATAAGCATGTCATCCACATACAATAGGAGATAAATATAATCACTTCCACGAAGTTTACGAATGTATACACAACAATCATAATTACTTCCCGAAAACCCTTGCTTTAACATAAAGGAATCAAATTGCTTATACCACTGTCGAGGAGATTGTTTCAATCCATAAAGTGATTTCCTCAAGCGACATACGTGATTCTCTTTACCCTCAACCTTAAATCCCTCAGGTCGATACATATAAATTTCCTCATCCAAGTCACCGTGCAAGAAGGCTGTCTTTACATCAAGTTGTTCTAGCTCAAGATCGCCATGAGCAACAAGACTTAATAGCACCCGAATAGAAGTGTGTTTTACCAATGGAGAAAATATGTCATTGTAATCAACACCCTCTTTCTATGCAAAACCCTTGGCCACTAGCCTAGCCTTGTGTCTTATACCATCAGTCTTGGACGGATCCTTTTTTCTTTTATACACCCACTTACATCCAATAGCAGTCTTTCCCACAGGCAATGGGACTACCTCCCATGTCTTGTTTTTATGAAGAGATTGCATCTCTTCCTCCATAGCAACCAACCAACTCTCTCCATCCTTGTCTTTGATTGCTTGTTTGAAGGTGACCGACTCATCATCCTCCACCGAGGGTGCATATTCTACCAAGTTAACCTGCCCGTAATGCCTCAGATGTTTGTCTGACCCAAACTTCTGAACTGATTTATAATTCCTCTTTGGCCTAGTGGATGCCAAAGATTCCTGTTGCTGAATCTCCTCTCGATCAAGCTCATCCTCTTCTTCATCTTGAGTAACACCAGGATGCTCCACCGGAACATGACTAGAATCTAGTTGGTATATAGATTTTATCTCCACTATTTAAGAATTTGATCACCATCATAACTTTCGATAAAGCTACCATAGATCTTTCATCAAAGGTCACATCCCTGCTGATTATAAATTTAGAGTCCTCTACACTCCAAAGACGATAGCCTTGAACCCCTTTTGGATACCCCAAATAGATTGCTTTCTTGGCTCTTTCATCAAGCTTATTATCCTTAACATGATAGTAAGTTGTGCCCCTAAAGACTCTAAGTCTCTCGTAATCTGGATGTTCCCCTAACCACACCTTATAGGGCGTGTCACCATCTAAATAAGAATGTGGTGATCGATTCACTATATAACAAGCTGTAGCAACCCACTCTACCCACCATTCTCTAACTAAACCAGAATTAGAGCGCATACACCTTGCCTTCTCAAGTAGTGTACGATTCAGCCTTTCTGCGACTCCATTCTGTTGTGGTGTGTCTCTGACTGTCCAGTGTCTCACAATGCCTTCCTGATCACAAAACTCCTTGATAGCTCCCTCTGTGTATTCTGTACCATTATCAAACCGTATAGTTTTTAGCTTTCGACCCGTTCTGTTGTCAACCATTGCTCTCCACCTCTTGAAAATGTCAAATACCTCATTCTTATGCTTGAGAAAATAAATCCAAGCATATCTAGAATAATCATCAACAAATGTAACAAAGTACCTGGAACCTGCCTTGGAAGCAACTTTAGCAGGACCCCAAACATCCACATGCACATAGTTTAACAACCCTCTGCTCTTGTGCTTGCTTGTAGAGAACTTCACCCTATTTGCTTTTCCATACACACAATGCTCACAAAATTCCATTTGTGGCTTCTTCATGTTCTTCAACAAACCTTGTCCACTAAGCAATGATAGACCTTTTTCTGACATATGCCCAAGGCGCATGTGTAACAGCCCAAGTATCTTAACCAGCTTTATAAAAACTTAGTTATGCTTCATTAGCCTTGATTATCTGATGATTTATATATGATATTATTTTGAGAAATTTGAGTTTGTTTGTTTTTTCAGAAATAATTTTGGTTACTTAAATATTTTATTTTCTTTCTAAAAATATAAATTGAGTGGTATTTAGTTATAAGTGAGTATTAAATTTTATTTTATAAAAAAAAATGATCCTTCTTTCCTCTGTGTTTCTTCTTCTCGTGGCTTCATTAGATTTCTAGAGAAATCTATAACCTTCAAATTATACTTTTATAAATCTGTTCAAGTCATATTATCCAAAGGGATGAAGAGCTTTTGGAACCCCAAACTCATTTATCTTTCTCTCTCGCATCCTCCTTCTCGTTTAGTGTCTCTCCTCTTCATCTGTGGTATAGCG
The DNA here is from genome assembly GCA_947646795.1 of Beta lomatogona. Taxonomy (NCBI): domain Eukaryota; kingdom Viridiplantae; phylum Streptophyta; class Magnoliopsida; order Caryophyllales; family Amaranthaceae; genus Beta; species Beta lomatogona. The sequence goes on from CANSNZ010000357.1 coordinate 367,303, forward strand.
TGGTGGTGTCGCTGCGAGATGCGCAACTGTCGGTGCTCTCACCACCACTGCTGGTCTTGGCGTTATTGTCGTTCAGTGCTGCATGTTGCCGGGTGCTAGTGGTTCTGCCACCTCGGTGGTTTTACTTTATTTTCCCTTCCTTCATTGCTTCGCCATTCTACCGTTGTGTTGTCGGCACCGCCGAGTTTGTGGGCGCTGTGAACTGATGCTCCGGAGAGTTGTGGGTCGATGTTGCCATGGTCGTCGGTGTTGATTTATATCTATTTCAAAAGTAAACCAATTCTAATTCTTGGAGGTATAATTCAAGTCCTCATCTTTCTCTAATGATATGGATATTATTGTTTGATTTCATTAATAAATTCAGTTCTCAAACTTGCTATTGATTAGCAAAATCAGGTTGTGGTAGTTCTTTCCTCTTTGTTTGAAGGTTGTCATCCAAGATTTGATTTTTCTCAAGTTAGTTTATAAGTTATGTTTCTATGAATTCGATTTAACTATGATTTTCATTTTTACAATAAGAGTTGTAATTTGGTGAAATTGGGTAAAATAGAGATAGCTCGTGTTGATTAGTATCTGGTGGAATAATGTGAGCTCAATTAGTGAGATGGTTTGTGTATAAGGATTTGTCGTTAGTTCATGAAAAGGGTTTCGAAAGTATGAGCAAATGAATTTCTTTATGTGAATTGTAATGAAATCGGTTGATAATTCTTGTTATTGGATTGAGAATGATCGTTAAGTTAAATAATTGGAGTTATAGTTTATGGGAGACATGTTAATGACTATCTGTTCCACAAATGGCAATTAAGTGAGATTCGTGAATGAGAATATAATAGAAAGGATGAGTTAGACTAGTTTCCAAGTATAAAGATCCATGAGGGAATTCTGATTCTTATTGTTGTTGATGATATGGTTATGGATATTGATGTGTGGAGCTCAAGAATGTTGGACGAACCAAGACTCAATATGGAACAGAGGTAGAATTCAGAGATCGGAGAAGGTACACATTGTCCCTCCACCTTATTACTAAATTTGTTTGTGCAACTGTATGTTGTATGAATTTGATGATTTTATAAAAAGAAATAGAGTTTAGACTTGAAATGGTTTTATATAAAGTCAAGTTTGTTTGAAAGTGTGATGTTAAGTACTAAGTTTTCTAATTATCCGAATTATATGATTTAACGCAAATGTTGGATTATATAGAGTTTAGCATTGATTTCCTAGTCATGGTTTGAGATATATTTATAAGTTTTGGCTTTGGAAAAATAGTTTTATTCGAGGATTCTGAAGCAAAGGTTGCCAGTAATATCAGCTAATGTTATACTAAGTTAATCGTGTTTCATATTGAAGAATAATTGGTTTTTGAGACCTAATAGTATAAGTTAATCGTGACCCACGTTTTAAGATATTATATGAAAGTCATAAATGGACGTGTGATTATAAGTATTTAAGTAATGACAACATGATTGTCAGTGTAATTGTAGGAGTATTTATAAGTGAGACATTCTGAGCAATTTTGTATGCTTTGGAATATAAATGTATCAAGAGTTTTATTTACAAAATGTATTGAGAAATCGAGTATATTGTAATGGTCAAGTGTTTCGTGATTCAAGTTCGTTATACAAATTCTGGAATATGTCCACTATACAATATTTTAAATATAGTGGACTAGTGGTTATCAACTTTGAGGAATATGGACTTACTTTTGGAAGATATATATATATATATATATATATATATATATATATATATGGGTTTAAAAGTCAGACTATAATACAAGATTTCTAGGTATATCTATTATGAGTTTTCCATTATTGGGATTACTTGGCAACTGAAAAGTGTATGGTTAGAGATTTCAAGAGAATACTGTTGTTTGGAGATGTTATATATAGTACAACTTATGACTTGCAGAAGATTTAGCTATATGACGTATTTGTGATAATTATTGGACTTGGTCATATATCCTTTGAGATAGTAGATGGAGTGTAAGTTGGTAAGTTATAAAGTAAGCTTTACGATTCCGTTTCTTTTGTGAAGAAGAAAAGTTCATATTAGAATTTAAGCTATACTATTTAGAGGTATCTTCGAATAATATTTGGAATTGGGTTTTATGAGATTGAACATCTATGTTAGAGTGGTTGTAAGATATTGTAAGATGTTATGTGAGGAAGTTAAGTTGGTTAATTAAGGTTGTAGTCAGAAATAAGTTCCGGAGTTTAAACGTCGTTTAGTTGATTATTGGAAATTGTTAGAGGAATGTCATGGGTCCTCAAAACGTGATGAGCAAGGTGTTTGTAAATCTTGGATAGCATAAATCAAGTACAAATAAAGATGTGAAATCGGATATATAAGACTTATATTAGTGATATAATCGCTCAAAAGAGATGTGATGGATTGAAGGAGTAGAAAATAGTATAATAAGTCGTATAGTATCTAAGTTGGAAAGAACCATATCCGAAACGGGAGTCTTCTACTATGAGTATTGGACGGGGTAAATAAAAGGTTTTAGAGATACCATCCTCTAACGGAAAGAGTAAGTTAAATAATGGAAAGTGGGAGAAGTATAAATATTTTGAAAAATAGGCTTTGGTGATAGGATTTAATAATATAACAAAGGAGTCAAGATTAATATGACCGTTGAGTTCAAATATTTAAACAATATTGTTATGACTTATAAATGAGTTTAAGTATTTGGAATGATATTAAGAAAAAGTTATAAACGGATAGCTGAATAATGGTATAACTATTTCTGACTGGAAAGATGAAATAAGATGTTGAATTATAATAATAATTGTAGATTATAAAATATGGTATAATATATTAATGGTGATGGAAGTATGAAGTATCGAGGCAATAAAGTCGGGAACCCAAATAATAACTTATGATACTAAGGCTAAAGTAAAGAGGTGTTAGTTTAACTCCAGGGTGGAGTTTAATCATTTTAGATTCTGCGTCAATGGGCTACTAGAAGTTGGAAGTTCAAGTATGAGAGGTCTAAATAATTGAAACAAAGGGGAGATGTTAAACGCCAAATTATTTTAAAGGTAGAGTTACTTGTAGTTATAATACATTAGTCCGATCTCTACGAGTTTCACCTAAATTATAGAGATATGTTCTATGAAGCTTTATATTATGAGACTTAGATAGATATGATACGGTTTATAAATCTAGAGATATGAGCGATGCGGAAATTGATGTTAATACTTTTTGAATTCAGGATGAGTGTGAATAACATGAGTTATACTTGGGATATGAAAAAAATATTATAATTAGTATCATTGAGCATAAGTATAAACATCGAGATTGGCTTAGCTGTATAGATTGTTAAATAAGATTAAATGAAAAGTTAGTCCTAAGTAAGAGAAGTTTTGTAACTAAGATATAAAGTTATGTAAGATTAAATTCTGTTTTGACTTTCTGATTAGTAAGCTACATTTTAAGCTTCAGTTATAATACGCTTGGACTATATTTCCTTTAAAAATCTGTATTTGAATGGTTTTAACAAATCAATTTGGTAGAGGATTGAATTGTACCCAAATGCGATTACGTTACGAGGTTTTTGATATATAAGAATTATGAATTGAGCTTTAGAAAATATTGAATTTGTGAATTATGTATTTTGATTCTGTTATGTGAGGGGAAGAAGCTGCTAGAGCAGTGATGAACAACATTATGTATTTTGTATTTTATGTATTCTGGGGACATGTCCTGAAAAGTCTTGTAAGCAGTACATAATGGAAGAGGGAGACGTCCCTTGTAAAAGTTTAGAGAATTTGCCTGGAAGGCAACCCTATTCGTGTTCTCTTCCCTAGTGTAATCTGATGATTTCTAAAAGAAAATAGAATATGTATTCAAATGTGCAAGCGGTTTCGTGGAAGGATATTTTAAAAGTTATTTTCGAGTAATATAATCTTTACTCATCCAAGTTTATGGAATTTCTACACTGAATATGGGAATGACTTTCTAAGGAAGTCGTTAGGAATATATATTAAAGGAGTTAATGATGTTATACATATGAGGATTAAAGGTTATTACAATGAATTATAGAAGTTGTAGATATTGTTATAATTAGAATCGATTTTGGAAGGTCGTATTAGATTCTGTAGCACCTAAAGGTTCTTCTAATTTATTTGTATACTAATTATTTTGTGGTGTATTCGTATTATTATTTTAAGCAAGTGACATTATGAATTGTGTTCAAGTATTTGTTACATAATGCTCTGGTATGACTTTTCTGTAATTTGATTTGAAATATCTCGCAAGATCAACTTAAATCTGTAAATACGTTTTAAGCCACCATAAAGATTTTCTGGTTGGATAGTGTGTACTTAATTTCGCTGATATTGTTCTTGGAACCTGTCTTGGTGGGGGCAGTGTTCAATATTAGTTATTTTTGCAGGAAATGTTGAAGCTAACCCAGTGTGGATAAAGGATCATTATAAGAGATGATGGTCGGATGAGCTATGGTGGAGATTATATAGTTTAGTATAAAGAACTGATCTTATGGTGTAATATTGTATTATTTCGGAATTCCGGTTTGATAATTTCATGTGAATGTATTTAAACTCTGGAAAGTTTTTGTTGGGTCATAATTCCACCGATCTAGGATCATATAAGAAGGTTATGTTTCTGTTGCAAGATAATGTAATTTGTGGTTCATTAAGTGTTGATTGTGATTAATGAATCTTAAGTGTGATTAGCTAGCAGCTCGGAAGTGCGGGCTGTTACATCATGTGCCATATCCTCGTGCATTCTGTTTGGTCTTTACTTCCACCTATTCCAACTGCTAAATCACATGTAACAGTTGTTCCCAAAAGAGGATAAATATTACCATGACGAATCCCCTTCATCACTACCAAGGAACCACGAACAACTTTTAAAACTCCATTCTCCAAGATTATTTTGCAACAATTTTTCTCTAATAACCCAAGAGAAATAAGGTTCTTCCGCAAATATGGGATGTGTCTCACATCCTTCAAGGTTATTATTGTTCCATCATGCATCTTGATTCGGATAGTACCTAACCCGATCGTTTTGCAAGCATGATCATTTCCCATCAAAACAGTCTCACCATCCAAACTCTGGTAAGTTGTAAACCACCATATCCTGTTTGGGCACATATGGTGTGATGCTCCCAAATCAAGCATCCATTTACCAAGTATCTCATTGCATTTTTCTGAAACCGAGTAACAATAATCATCCTCGTCATTTGAGACATAACTAGCTTCTTGTTTTTCATGTTGTTTTCCTCTGGAGTTGTCGTTGTTGTTCTTCTTGAATATTACCCTCTTGTTTGGGCAATTAGCTTTGAAATGACCAAGCTCACCACATTTGAAACATGGTCTTTCTGCAAGAGGTCTAGATTTCGATCTAGACTTTCCTCCCTTGCTTCTTCCTCTTTCATTGGTCCTTGCTCTGTTTGCAAACAATCCTTAAGCTTGTTCATTGTATTCTCTTCCATTACTAGACATCATCCCACTTGTAGCAACCTTTCGAAGGTCATTCGCTAAAAGTGGTGTTCTAGTCTCATCCATGGTTAGAGTATTACCCACAAGCATCAATGTTTGAACCAGATTTTCGTAGGACTTTGGTAATGAAAATAATAACAGGAGTGTCTGGTCTTCCTCATCTACCTTCACATCTATATCCTTTAAGTCTGATATAATCCTATCAAACTTATTGATATACTCTCGGATTGAGGTGCCTTCTTCCATTTTACATGTATACAATTTTGATTTTAAGTAGATCTTGTTTGTTAGAGTTTTTGTCATGAATTTTGTCTCTAGCTTTATCCATACAGCAGCAGCCGTTGCTTCTTCATTTACCAAGAATGCAACATCCCTCTCAAGGCACAAGATTATGGCTGCTCGTGCTTCAAGATATAACTCTTCCCAATCCTCGTCCTTCATGTCCTCGAGTTTTTGTTCTTTTTCCGCCAATGCCTTGTGCAACTTTTATGAAATAAGTAAATTTTTCATTTGCATCCTCCAATAGGAAAAATCATTTTTTCCATTGAACTTTTCAATTTCATATTTTCCAACTTTTACCGTTCCACTAGTAGACGCCATTATAATTATTTTTCAAAATAAAAAATTTAACCACTTAATATTTTGACGTTGGCTCTTATACCAATTGTTGGAGCTCGCAGCGGAAATTTGACTTCTACTAGATAATATGAAATTGAAACCTCACAAAGATTATAATAATTTTTTAGGGATAAACAAACAACCACTATGAAGGAAATAATAATTGTAAGAAAAATAAACTTTCTTGAACTGTATTCTAACCTTTACTGATGTGAATAATGAATTAAATTTCTACATTACAAGCTAAGCTATTTATAATAACTTACATGGTCTAAACAAAGAATGTCTTAAATTCTTTTATTAAAGAAAACAACGAAACTTGTTTTCCTTTCCTACCATTCTGCCATTATTTCCTCTTTTCTTTCCTACAACTTATCTTCTCTTTTCACATTAATTCATAATGCTTAAATTAGAGAATTAATTAGTTTGTTAATTATAACCATATATTCTCACAGACTCCTATGATGTTGATGATGCGGCGATGGAAGGAGAATAATGAGGTGATGATTGTGAAGGATCAGGTAATGTTAGGAGGTGTAGATGATTCTAGGCGTGGAATGAGGAAGTAGGAGACTGCCGTGGGTTTTAGGCGGCAGAGTTGTAGAATATGTCGAGGGAATTATGGCGTAGGAGTTTGGCCATCTGTTATTTGCGTGAGGATGCCGTGTGAATGATGAGGGAGGTTAGGGGTAATACATATAGGTTTAGTTAGTTAGGAAGTAATAGGTTTCCGAAACCAATTAGGTCTCTTAAAAGATATTTTCACAAAATAGTTAGATAAAGATATTTAAAAATATTTTGGAGAAAGATCATTTTTTTATAAAAGATATTTTTATTAATAAAACTAATTAATATAATTAATTAACTCGTTAATTAAATTGGGCTAGAAAAAGGGTATTAGAAATTGGGTTTTCATAAAATTATTATTTTAAAACGTTTTTTAAGGTGGACTTATAAAAACTATTTATAAAAAAGGTTTTCGAAAATGGGTTAATAAAAAGAGCTATAATATGGTTTGGGCTTAAAACATTTTATTTTAGACTCATTATTTATTCTTTCCTCGATCCGGACCAATTAGAGCAGATTATTAGTCATCATAGGGTACTAAATGGGGAGACACGATTATGTGTCTACAGAAGCCCCCACTTTGACCGAGGTTCAGGAACCCGAAAGTCAAAGTATATAGTGTCGGGAGGGAGAACGACTCTAAACGCTCTGTAGTTTAGAGCTGATCTATATATCGCTGGTCTCTGCAAAATAAAGTTAGTATGCAGGACAATAACTACAAGCAACCTGATTATGTGCAAAAGAAGATGTTAGCAAATAGGTGTAAACAACTAAGATACGACACATAATGATACAAAAATGCAAACTTAGACTCTCTAAGGATGCATGAGACGCTATGCAAGGATTAAGGTTATGCAAAGTGTAGGCATGTTTTTATTTCGCCTACGCGGTGTGAGCACGTATTAGATTTGACTACCCCATTGTTAAGGTTTTATTTAAAATTGTTTTGTATTGAAAGAAGTCGCCAACAATTCTTTTTAGGAAGAATCATAAACCTAATTGGATATAGGAAAATCATAGAGACAAATTATCCAACGTAGATTTCCCCGTCATGACTCCATAGATGGTCAAAATGAGCCAAAGATTTGAGTTTGGGGGTGAGGGTACAAATATGGTCAGGAACCACCTATACTAAATATCGATTCATTTGCAGATTTGATGCCAAAGAATAATCATATACTCCCTCCGTCCCAGAATACTCTTGACACTTATCAATGCACGTAGTTTTAGATGACAGGTTGTTGTTTGGTTATCAATTGTTATTTTATTGAAGAGTACATGTGATAGGAGTCAGTAGTTAGTAAAAATAGTATTATTTTATTTTACGGAGAGAGAGTGTGGGCCATGGTTAGAATTGGTGGGTGGTAGGAGTGGTATTATTTTATTTGGAGGAGAGAGAGTGTGGGCAAACTTAAAAGGTAGAAGAATTAAAATAATAGTGGGTCATATCCAAAAATAGAAGTGTAAAGAGTATTCTGGGACAGATGAAAAAGGAAAGTGTAAAGAGTATTCTGGGACAGAGGGAGTACTATTTTTCTACACCCTAAAAATATATAGTCTAAATTGGTTCTGGAAACACATAAAAAGACTATATTTTTAGTGACAAGTTATTAAACAATCAAATTACAAGTTTCCTAGCAGGTTGTCCAAATTAATCTGATTAATGTTAGATACGCATGCTTATTGGTCTTTTGACCTTTGTTCGAGTCTAAGATAACAAGTTTGCATCAGTATAATATTCATATAAAAATCCGTCTTTTCATGCAAGGTCAAGTCTGTCCTAAAAAACAAATGCATCTAAAGGGTCATTATAGAGTTAGAGTTGTCATGCATGTCTACCTCTTCCCATTTCATCCCTGCTATCCCTGTTAATCTTACCTTTTCATATTCATCATTTTCAAAAACTTACATTTAAAATAAATAAAAAAATCAATCCTGCACCTCCTTCTATTCTACTATTTTTCAAAAGCATTTATTAAACACCATCATACACGATATTTCAATATATATATATATATATATATATATTTCAAATCAATCCATCATCTTTTCCTAACAAAAGATAAAACAAGGGGTTCATTTCAAAAATAAATTTCGAAAATTCTAAGCCCATTCCAAATACCTTCGCCAATCCAATCTAATTCAATCCAATTCATTTGCATTCATTCTAGGCCCATATGCACAAGAATCCATTTTGCATTCATTTAAGCCCATGTGCATTTCAGTCCATACATTCTCTAGCATTGAGTCGATCTTAGGCCCATATAAATCTAGTTCATCTCAAAATCTAGGCCCATCTGCATCTTTATGTGAAGTCCGGTCCAAGTCTATCCCTAATCAATTCCAATCTAAGTCTAAGTCTAGTCCAATCCAAATCTTAGGTCCATTTAGGCCTAATTCATATCCTAGGTCCAGATTGCATCTCCATGTAGGCCGTAGTCAGTCTCCGAACTATAAAAATCCAGTCTTAGGACTACAAAAGTTCATCCCTTGAAGTCTAGCCTGCTTCCTCACCCGTAAGTTCAAGGTATAGCATTCCTCAAGTCTATAGGCATTGTTGTGTCTAGCCTGCTTGCTCACCAGTAAGTTCAAGGTATAGCATTCCTTAAGTCCATAGGCAATTTCTGTGTCTAGCCTGCTTGCTCACCCGTAAGTTCAAGGTCTAGCATTCCTTAAGTCCATAGACGATTTCTGAGTCTAGCATGCTTAGTTTAATGTAAGTTTCGAAATCTAGTTGTCTAGCCTGCTTGCTCACCCTTAAGTTCAAAGTCTAGTTGCGTAGCTTGCTTGCCTTAAGTTAAGAGTTTGGTCTCGTTATTGTCCAGCCTTCCTTAAAGTCTAGCCTGCTTGCTCACCCGTAAGTTCAAAGTCTAGTCTCTCCTAAACTCAATTGTAGAGTCCAGTCTGCTTGCATAGTCCAGTCCAGTCTGCTTGCATAGTCCAGTCCAGTCCATGTTTGCATTTGCATATAGTTAGGCCCACGTCTCCATCATGGTCAAGTCTATACCAGTCCAAAACCCATAACCATTTCCGTTTCAAAATCACTTTCCATTCTCATTTCCCATTTTCATTTCCATTTCCACTTCCATCTCCCATTTCTCATCTCCATTTCTCATTTCGAAAGCGTCATTTCCAAATATTTACGAGGTCCATTCTATTTTTGTTCAGGACGGATCGTGAGATTATAACTTGGGAACGTCCAACAGCGAGGCAACAAGGTCGACCTTCTCCCAGACTCGTCAAGCGCATCCTCACTTTTTTAGACGAATCCTCAACTCTTCTGAATCATCATCCGAAATGGGGGATACTAATGAACAACTTAGTGCCATTATGGCTCAACTCAAACTGATGAATTCTCGTCTTGAGGAACAAGACAAAGTGTAACAGCCCATAATTTTGCTCCTAGTTTTTCGCAAGAATTTTCTCTAAATTAATTATTTTTATTTTATAATTTTGGGAGCCGAATTATTATTTTTATTTTTGTGGCGTGTTAATGTGTTTATTTCATTTATATTTATAATATAATTTATTAGAATTATTTTCATTATTAAGTATTTTCAAAGTTTAGGCGCGTTTTAGGAAGTTATCGATTTATCGCGTGGCGGACTTTTGAAGCATGGATCATTGTTGCAATGGGCCGAAATTTTTGTTTGGTTGTGGGCTTGGACAGCCGGCCAAGTGAAGGAGAAGGGAGCCTCATCTTCTTTCTTTTTTTTTTATTTTTATTTTCCTTGTGAGTCTTTGTTGCTTTGTAACTCCCATAACCCCCTAATCATTCTTCCTAATTAAACCTCTTTAAAACAACCTTCATCACTTCAATTTCTGATTAAAAAATCAGAACTCCTTGCTGCCATTTTCCACCATCATCATCTTCATTCTCTCAATTTTCTTTTCATTTCTACTCCTTGTTAATTGTTCGTGAATTGTTCTTGTTGCCTTTTTCTTATACTTGGTGCTTGGGAATTGAAGAAGGAGAGGAGCACACGCCTAATTTGGGATTTTCCAGAAGTTTTCAGCTCGCCTCCGACGATCCAAGTAACTAGTTGTTATCTTAGAACCATAGTGATTAGGGTATTATTCGGTATTAGATTACTACGCTAGGAATTATTTTAAATACTTTTTGAATGAAATTTTTGACGAAATTTGACATGAATATACTTGATACATGTTATGTGAATACTGTGTAGTGAAAACTAATTTTCGCATGATTTTTAGTTTTTATTTGATTTAATTGATGTTTTGTGTGTTTTTGGCTAAATTGCATGAAAATTATGGAACGACTGTTATAATTGATGAAATTATTTTTCTTAGATCATGTTACATGCGTAGTATGTATTCCATGCCTTAGAATAATTTTTGCCTACTGTTTACTATTTTATTTAATTGATATATCATTGGGTAACCACATGTTTATGTTTGATTTATGAAAGAAAATGATTAATTGTTACTACTCTTTTAATGAATATGATTTAGAGTTAATTGGTGATGTAATTTTGATTGAATTGTGGTTGCTGTAAAAACCAGTATATTATCATTGATGATGTTTGGAGATGTTCAAGTGTTATTGTGAGAGATATTTGTTGAAAATTGAAAGTGATTTATTTTGAGGAATTATGAAGAACTGTTTTGATGAACTGTGGGTATAAGGCCGGGTGGCATCCCTTTTTTGATGAATATTTTGATGAATGATACTTGGATTGTATGCATGATTGTATTTTGAGATAAGAATATCCGGTGGGATAGATGTAGTCCCCGGTGAAGAACATGCCAACCACCTGGCTTGCGAACTAGGGGTACACCTGGGTTAATTGTTGTCGTCCGAGAGGTCAGGGAGTTTTGCGTGTTCTACCCTGCATCGGGAGTTTGGCCATTCTTAGACACAGGCAGTGGGGAACGTAAGCCCATAGACTGACCTGGAGATTGCGATCTGACAAACCTTAGGAAGTGATTTGCGAATCACTGGCGTTCGGTTTCTGCCTCAATAACTTGTTGAATTCTTGATTTATTATTATTTATGTATATTAGAATTATGTCACTCACTCTATCATGTTTACTTATTGTTGATGAACACTTGTTTCATCTATGAGCTTTATGATTTCTATGTGCATGCTATTGATGTAATGATTGCATGTTATTCCTTTCTTAATAATCTACTTCTGAATCGTGCTTTGATTGCTATTGTTCTGGGAGAACTGCTAGTTACTCCCCACTGATTGTGGAATTATTTAATACATCCTTGCAGATGGAAATGAATGCTAGACTTGTGACTGCTTGGGCTAGCAGAGTGAGGGTTTGTAGTGAGAAGAAGCTTCTGATATTGTTTTTGGTAGATGAGTTTTATGGGGATCATAGACAATCCTATTTTTGGATAGCCTTCAAGGACATTTAGCTTTATTTAAGTTTTCTTGGGAGACTTGCATGTCTCATAGTATTTGGTTTTGATAATATGTTACAATTTGGGATATTTCTTTTATTTTAGAATTATGATGTTTACTCGGATATTAATTCTCTTTTGAAGTTATGAAACTTTGAGTTTGAGGAATTATCTTTATTTATTGTTCTAGAGTAACATAACCATCCTGACGTTATTTCCGCTAACGTCATTTTAGTATTTCTTGATTAGATATTGTTTAGTAGTTTATTAGTAGAAGGACGGGGTGTTACAGTTGGTATCAGAGCAAAGTACCCGAGACCCTTACTTAGTCACTAAGAGACTCCCTGGAAATGTATAGTTGAAGTAACTAGGATCATTAGAATCTTAGGCTTCAAGAAAAGTAGTGGTGAGAGGGTCACTTGGGTAGGAAACCACGGGAAAATATTTTTCTTACTTTGATGTGATAAGTTGTTAATTTACAACTAATAACGTGTTCAGTAACGAATGTTTAATTTGTGTTTGTAGAATGCCGCCTCGAGGTTTGACTGGTGCTAAAAAGGAGGCTGCCCGGAAAAGGCGCCAAGCACTTGAGAACGCCATCATAGCTATGGCTAATCGATCTTCTGCTCCGCCTAGTGGGCAATCTGTCTTTGATTGGTTTGACCGTCACCGTCCGCCTACTTTTGACGGGACTTCTGATCCTGTTGTGCTAGAAGGGTGGATAAGGGAGATGGAGAAGCCGTTTCTTTGCCACTCTTGGATGCCCTCTTCGTTGAAATGGTGCCTATTGGTACCTACTATCTGAAGATGGAAGCTGATAACTGGTGGAGTACTGTTCGTGCAAGCTGCAAGGCTACACCGGGATTTGGATGGGATGAGTTTCGTGTTAAGCTGAAGGAGAGGTTTTATCCTGATGAGCTCCGTTGGCAGAAGCAGGAAGAGTTCTTAACTCTGTCTCAGGGTACTCTGAGTGTGCAGGAGTACACTGATAAATTCACCGAGCTGTCCAGGTTTACTACCACAGTTGTACCTACTGAAGCTGAGCGTGTGAAGAGGTACATCAAGAGAATGGATCCTAGGGTGAGGACCCATGTTCTGAGTTCGGGAGCTTCGACTTTCCAGGGAGCCTATGAGATAGCTCTAAGTATTCATGCCTCTTTGAAAGAGGAAGATTCTGCTAAGGCTGCTGCTGCTAAGAAGCCTGCTGCTACCTATGTTCAGTTCCCGGCCAAGAAGCCGAGATATGAGCTGTCTGGTCGAGGGGGTTATCAACAGGGTTCTGGATCTGGATATCGTCCGAGTTTTGATCCGAGCAAGTGCCGAATCTGTGGTAAGGCTGCTCATCCGGGGAAGAACTGTGATGGATCGACTGTCGTTTGTTTCTATTGCAAGGAAGTAGGGCACAAGTCATTCCAGTGTTCTAAGAATCCTAGAGCTCCGTCTTTTTCTACTGGTCCTGCTAAGCCAGTTAGTTCTTCTGCTCCTCCGAAGAACAGGATTTATGTGATGACGCAAGCTGAAGCCTATGTCCATCTTGATGTCATCTCTGGTACTTTTCTTGTAAATAATACTCCTGCTTTTGTTCTGTTCGATACTGGTGCTACAGTGTCTTTTGTTGCTAGTTCCTTTGTTCGAAAAGCTAATCTTTCCTCTAGATCTCCTACTATGTCCCTAATATCTCTTTCGTCTGGTGAATTATCCTTGTCATTCTGAGTTTAAGGGCGTGCCTGTCAGTATTCTGGAATCTGAGTTGCCAGCCGTTCTTAAGGAGTTTCCTATGTCAGAGTTTGATGTGATCCTTGGAATAGACTGGCTATCGAAGTATCATGCCTGCATTCAGTGCCGTGATCAGAAGGTAGTGCTCCGAGATTCTAAGGGAAAAATGATTTCTTATTCTGGTGTTGTAGTGAAGAAGGGTGTTAAGTGGGTTTCCGCTCTGATAATGCGGAAGATGCGTCAAAAAGGTGAGGTGGTATACCTTTGCATGGTGAGGGATTTGTTATCTGAAGATCATCTCGAGAGTATTCCGGTAGTTCGGGATTATCCTGATGTATTTCCTGAAGAGTTGCTAGGTATTCCTCCTGAAAGAGATGTGGAGTTCTGCGTTGATTTAGTACCGGGTACTGCTCCTATATCCAAGGCTCCGTATAGAATGGCGCCGTCTGAGTTGCAAGAGTTGAAGACTCAATTGCAAGACTTGATAGATAAGGGCTTCATAAGGCCTAGTGTGTCTCCTTGGGGTGCTTCTGTTCTGTTTGTCAAGAAGAAAGACGGGAGTATGCGTCTGTGCATCGATTACCGTGAGCTGAATAAGGTAACTATCAAGAATAAGTATCCGTTGCCTCGCATTGAAGATCTGTTTGATCAGTTAAAAGGTGCTGGGGTATTTTCCAAGTTCGATATGAGAACCGGATATCATCAAATTCCCGTGAAGAAGGAGGATATTCCGAAGACTGCTTTTCGCACCAGGTATGGGCACTATGAATTTGAAGTGATGCCATTTGGTCTCACGAATGTTGCTGCGATTTTCATGGATCAAATGAATCGCTCTTTCCACGAGTACTTGGATACTTGTGTAGTCGTGTTTATCGATGATATTCTCGTTTACTCTAAGGATGAGAAGGAGCATGAGAAGCATTTGAGACTGGTGTTGGATGTTCTGCGCAAGTAAAAGTGGTTCGCAAAGCTGTCTAAGTGCGAGTTCTGGCTGAAGGAAATTGCTTTTCTAGGGCATGTAATCAGCAAGGAAGGAGTCAAGGTGGATCCCGCTAAAATCAAGGCTGTTGTCGAGTGGGAGAGTCCTAAGAATGTGACCGAGATTCGGAGTTTTCTGGGTCTGGCTGGTTATGATAGGAGGTTCGTTCAAAATTTTTCCAAGATAGCTCAACCTCTGACTCGCTTGATGCGCAAGGACTGCAAGTTCATTTGGTCTGAGGATTGTGAAGGGGCATTTCTGAAGCTGAAAGAGAGTTTGACCTCTGCTCCTGTTCTTACCTTGCCATCTGAGGGCGTTGGGTATGAAGTGTTCAGTGATGCATCGAAGAATGGTCTGGGTTGTGTTTTGATGCAGCAAGGGAAGGCAATAGCCTATGGTTCGAGGCAGCTGAAGGTGCATGAGAAGAATTACCCGACCCATGATCTGGAGTTAGCGGCTGTGGTGTTTGCACTAAAGATATGGCAACACTATCTGTATGGTGTTCCGTGTAAGGTGTATACTGACCACAAGAGCCTGAAGTACATCTTCACTCAGCGTGATTTTAACATGAGGCAGAGAAGGTGGCTTGAATTGATCAAGGATTATGATCTGACCCTGGATTACCAAGAGGGTAAGGCGAATAAAGTAGCGGATGCTCTGAGTCGCAAGAGTAAGCATTCATTAAACGGTGCTATGGTGGTGCCTCGTGAATTGTGTGAAGAGTTTCGCAAGCTGGATATCGAGGTTGTTCCTCAGGGTTATGTGTCTGCGTTGTTGGGTTCCATGAGTGCTGAGCCTGAGTTGTTCCAGGAGTTAAGAAGCAAGCAAAAAGGTGATCCGAAGCTGGAGAAGATCCGTGAAGCAAAGAGGCAAGGTCGTGCAGAGAATTTTGAGATCTGTGCTGATGATAGCTTGAGGTTTATGGGGCGTTGGTGTGTGCCCAATGATGGTGAGCTTAAGAGAAATATTCTCGAGGAAGCTCATAGTACTCCTTATTTCGTTCATCCTGGGGGGGGACAAGCTTTATAAGGATCTGAAGGCTAATTTTTTTGTGGCCTGGTATGAGGAGAGAGATTGCCGAGTTCGTAGCTAGGTGTTTGGTTTGTCAGAAGGTGAAAATTGAGCATCAGAGGCCTGGTGGTTTGTTGCAACCTTTGCCTATTCCTGCTTGGAAGTTCGACTCGATCTCGATGGATTTCGTGATGGGTTTGCCTAGAGCTGCTGGTGGATTGAATGCTGTATGGGTGATTGTGGATCGGTTAACTAAAGTGGCTCGTTTTATTGCTATGAAGAACACTTGGTCTATGGAAGAGTTAGCTGAAGCTTATGCTAATGAGATCATTCGTCTTCATGGGGTTCCCAAAGACATTGTCTCTGACCGTGATCCGCGATTCCTATCTCATTTCTGGATTGCTCTGTAAGAGGCTTTTGGTTCGAAGTTGAAGCTGAGTACTGCATTTCATGCAGCTACCGATGGTCAGACTGAGAGGACTATTCAGACCTTGGAAGATATGCTTCGTGCTTGTGCCTTGGAATTTCAGCAGTCTTGGGTCAAGTCTCTTAGCTTGGTGGAGTTTTCTTATAATAACAGTTATCAAGCTAGTATCCAAATGGCTCCGTATGAGGCTCTCTATGGAAGGAAGTGTCGTAGTCCCACTTGTTGGAGCGACATCAGTGACTCATTGATTTTGGGCCCGGAGTTAATTCAGGATACGATTGAGCAGGTGAAAGAAATTCAAGCGAAGATGAAGGCTGCTCAAGATAGGCAGAAGTCGTATGCTGATTTGCGTCGGAAACCTATTTCTTTTGAGGTGGAGGATAAGGTGCTTTTAAAGGTTTCTCCTATGAAGGGAGTGATGCGGTTTGGTCAAAAGGGCAAGTTGAGTCCGAAGTACGTAGGTCCCTATGAGATTCTTGAAAGGATCGGGGAGGTCGCGTATCGTTTGGCTTTGCCGCCAGAGCTGTCGAAGGTTCATGATGTGTTTCATGTGTCGCATTTGCGCAGGTATCGTAGTGATCCTTCGCATGTGATCCCTGTTGAATCGGTGTCAGTTGAGCCGAATCAGACTTTTGAAGAGCGACCTGTTCGTATATTGGACCGTCAGAATCGTGCTCTTAGAAGGAAGGTGATTCCCTTGGTTAAAGTACTTTGGAGAAGTCAAAAATACGAAGAGGCTACTTGGGAAACCGAAGAGTCGATGCGACTGAAATACCCGGAACTATTCGTTTCAGGTACTATTTGTTTCTTGTCTTGTTTGTGTGTTTTCGAAGTTTCGAGGACGAAACTTTATTTAAGGAGGGGAGATTGTAACAACCCATAATTTTGCTCCTAGTTTTTCGCAAGAATTTTCTCTAAAACTATTATTTTCTCTAAATTAATTATTTTTATTTTATAATTTTGGGAGCCGAATTATTATTTTTATTTTTGTGGCGTGTTAATGTGTTTATTTCATTTATATTTATAATATAATTTATTAGAATTATTTTCATTATTAAGTATTTTCAAAGTTTAGGCGCGTTTTAGGAAGTTATCGATTTATCGCGTGGCGGACTTTTGAAGCATGGATCATTGTTGCATTGGGCTGAAATTTTTGTTTGGTTGTGGGCTTGGACAGCCGGCCAAGTGAAGGAGAAGGGAGCCTCATCTTCTTTCTTTTTTTTTATTTTTATTTTCCTTGTGAGTCTTTGTTGCTTTGTAACTCCCATAACCCCCTAATCATTCTTCCTAATTAAACCTCTTTAAAACAACCTTCATCACTTCAATTTCTGATTAAAAAATCAGAACTCCTTGCTGCCATTTTCCACCATCATCATCTTCATTCTCTCAATTTTCTTTTCTTTTCTACTCCTTGTTAATTGTTCGTGAATTGTTCTTGTTGCCTTTTTCTTATACTTGGTGCTTGGGAATTGAAGAAGGAGAGGAGCACACGCCTAATTTGGGATTTTCCAGAAGTTTTCAGCTCGCCTCGGACGATCCAGGTAACTAGTTGTTATCTTAGAACCATAGTGATTAGGGTATTATTCGGTATTAGATTACTACGCTAGAAATTATTTAAAATACTTTTTGAATGAAATTTTTGACGAAATTTGACATGAATATACTTGATACATGCTATGTAATTACTGTGTAGAGAAAAATAATTTTCGCATGATTTTTAGTATTTATTTGATTTAATTGGTGTTTTGTGTGTTTTTGGCTAAATTGCATGATAATTATGGAACGACTGTGAAAATTGATGAAATTATTTTTCTTAGATCATGTTACATGCGTAGTATGTATTACATGCCTTAGAATAATTTTTGCCTACTGTTTACTATTTTATTTAATTGATATATCTGTTTTTGTAATTTCGGTTCTGTCAGTATATAAATCATGAAAATTATTTGTATAGGTAGAAAATTAATTTATTTCAATATTATGTATTTTCGTGAGTTTTTACATGTTATGTAAACTTTTGGTAATTTTTGGGCGTCTGTTTATATTTTTAGTTATTATAATGGCTTATTTGAAGAATCTGTATATTAACTGTTAAAAATACTTTTGGAGTCCGAAAATTATAAATAAAAATTGTATCATGTCAGTAGAGCCATTAGGGTCGTATGATAATTTTTGTGTGATTTTACTGCTTGAAATTATCAGTTTAATAATTATTATGGTGTTTTTATTGTGAAATTGAGGATACACTTTTAAATTGTTTGAGGGTTTGTAAATCAGAAATAATTCATAATTTAATATATTCTGGGTTGCTGATTTTCATTAGTATATAGTATGTATCATTGGGTAACCACATGTTTATGTTTGATTTATGAAAGAAAATGATTAATTGTTACTACTCTTTTAATGAATATGATTTAGAGTTAATTGGTGATGAAATTTTGATTGAATTGTGGTTGCTATAAAAACCAGTATATTATTATTGATTATGTTTGGAGATGTTCAACTGTTATTGTGAGAGATATTTGTTGAAAATTAAAAGTGATTTATTTTGAGGAATTATGAAGAACTATTTTGATGAACTGTAGGTATAAGGCTGGGTGGCATCCCCTTTTTGATGAATATTTTGATGAATGATACTTGTATTGTATGCATGATTGTATTTTGAGATAAGAATATCCGGTGGGATAGATGTAGTCCCCGGTGAAGAACATGCCAACCACCTGGTTTGCGAACTAGGGGTACACTTGGGTTAATTGTTGTCGTCCGAGAGGTCAGGGAGTTCTGCGTGTTCTACCCTGCATCGAGAGTTTGGCCATTCTTAGACACAGGCAGTGGGGAACGTAAGCCCGTAGACTGACCTGGAGATTGCGATCTGACAAACCTTAGGAAGTGATTTGCGAATCACTGGCGTTCGATTTCTGCCTCAATAACTTGTTGAATTCTTGATTTACTAGTATTTATATATATTAGAATTATGTCACTCACTCTATCATGTTTACTTATTGTTGATGATAACTTGTTTCATCTATGAGCTTTATGATTTCTATGTGCATGCTATTGATGTAATGATTGCATGTTATTCCTTTCTTAATAATCTACTTCTGAATCGTGCTTTGATTGCAATTATTCTGGGAAAACTACTAGTTACTCCCCATTGAATGTGGAATTATTTAATACATCCTTGCAGATGGAAATGAATGCTAGACTTGTGACTGCTTGGGCTAGCAGAGTGAGGGTTTGTAGTGAGAAGAAGCTTCTGATATTGTTTTTGGTAGATGAGTTTTATGGGGATCATAGACAGTCCTATTTTTGGATTACCTTCAAGGACATTTAGCTTTATTTAAGTTTTCTTGGGAGACTTGCATGTCTCATAGTATTTGGTTTTGATAATATGTTACAATTTGGGATATTTCTTTTATTTTAGAATTATGATGTTTACTCGGATATTAATTCTCTTTTGAAGTTATGAAACTTTGAGTTTGAGGAATTATCTTTATTTATTGTTCTAGAGTAGCATAACCGTCCTGACGTTATTTCCGCTAACGTCATTTTAGTATTTTTTTATTAGATATTGTTTAGTATTTTATTAGTAGAAGGACGGGGTGTTACACAAAGAGATAAAGGCACTAAGGGAGAAGCTCATTGAGGAAGACGAGCAAGTCGACACTCCACCACCGATCAAAACCAACACAGAATTAAGGTTTGAAAAACTCGAGCAATTGATTTAGTTAATTCCTGCGCTCGAGAGTCAGGCTCATGGCCATGACATCATTGATCCTGAACTAAGGGATAAACTCCCTAAAATGGTAACATTGGGTGACCTCCCAAAATTCAAGGGGGTCGAAGTCCTAGATGACCACTTGAGAGCGTTTTCCATCTCTATAGCTCTCAAGGGCATGAGCAAGGACCTATTTGCTTATGTCTTTCCTTTAACCTTGGATGCACATCCATCCAAGTGGTTCATGAATAAGGCCAAGCTGAATGATTGGGAGTTGGGACTACATCAGAGAAGAGTTCCATAAACAATACATCTACAATACTCAGCTTCCAATCGACCTTCGTGAGTTGGAGTTAACTAAACAAAACTCCAACGAAGACTTCGTCACCTTCCTGAACAGATGGAGGGATAAAGTTGCACAAATGATTAACAGGCCATCTCAGGAGGATCAAGTCCGACTGGTGATCCGTAACCTGCAGCCGAAGTATGGGGATCACATCAAGTTCCAACCAATAGAGTCTTTCACGAAGCGCTATAAGGCAGGCCTGCTGATTGAAGAAGAGGTACATGCCACCAAAAATAAGGGTTCCAACAACAACAACAACTCTTTCAAGAAGAGTAACAATAGCCCTTCTAACTCCAAAAGCAATGAGGTCAATACCATAGCTGCTGAAAACAAAGGCTATCAAAAGCCTCAAAGAACATTCACACCTTTAGGCATGTCCTCAGAAGAAGCCTTCACTAGACTTCATGCAAGGGGGGCACTTCAGCCTATTGGCCCTACTCCAGATCCTGCTCCCGAGAATAGGTCCAATATGTGGGATCTAAATGCCTACTGCAAGTACCACCAAGGGAATGGACACCCAATATCTGCGTGCTGGACCTTAAAGAATCACCTGCAGGATATGGTTGAAGACGGTAGATTGCCAATTCCACCTGCAGCAAAAGTTAGCAATAGCAGCAATCCCTTGGGTAGCACCTGAATAACGCCGGGGCTTAGTCATTTAACGCTAGTTTTCTAGGTTGAGTTGGAGAGTCCCTCCCCTAGCTCCTTCATTTCCCTTCATGTCGAGTTTATTTCATTTAGGTTTTTATTTCCAATAAGCCTTGTTCTATTTATTTCTGATTAATAAAATAATTGCATTTTCATTTTCATTTTCATTGGCCTTCCATCATTTTATATATGCTTCTAACTCAATGATGAAACTCAAATCACCTAAACGAACTTGACTAACAATAATAATAATAAAAAGATCTAAAAAAAAAGAGAAAAATAAAAAGGACATATTTTGGATCAGGAGTTATTCCCCTCTCCCTTCCATTACCTTTCATAAGCCATCCTCATACAACCAAGGAAAAACAAGAATCCTTTAAACCATCATCTTCATTAGCCAAATAATCCCTTCAACATCAAACCTCCACAAATAGCCTTCAAGCCTTCCAACACCTTAAACCAATAACTTGTGAGCAAGCCTTACTACACAAAAAATATCAATGCTAGGCAAGTAAAAAAACAAAAAAGTGAAGAAATTCAAGGTGCGAAAAAAAGCAAAAGTAAAAGATACGCACATGACAAAGGAAAAAAATTGCAAAAAAAAAAAAAAAAGAAAAGAAAGAGCCAAAGGCAAAGAAATAAAAGTCAAGCTAGGGGGGCTTGCACACAAGTTCAACTCCTCATTCAAATCCTTCAATCCATCAAAACGTTTAACCTACAATCCAAATCCATGATCCTCCATTAGCCAAAGCAATTCAACCTTCATCTAAACCTCAAGCCTTAGACCTTTCAACCTTTCATCAATCCTAACTCCTTTTTCAAGGTATGTCTAAGCCCGCTAGGTTGAAAACCCGAAAGGGTGGCCTAGGCAAAAGTTAGGGCAAAAGTTAGGTTGAAAAAAAAAAATCGGACAAGAACTACGAATGGTCTGATTCCGCAAGGATACGTAGGAATCCTTATCTCGAGGTCCGACTGCTTCAATAAAATAAAATTAGTCATGGTCTAATGATTTGACTTTCTAGAATTTAGGAGCATACTTTCTCTAGATCCCGACATAGACTCGAGTCTGCACCTAGCCTTGTTAAAGCCTTTTCCTACCTACATTTATTTGAGTCACAAATTTAAACCTTTTACTTTTCAATCCAACCTCTCCTTGTCCCTGAAGGACTCTCCGACCATTCCATGATTTCTGGCGATATCTGACTTTGCCTATATCAACTTCCCAAAGAAGAATCCCCAGTACAATCCCTAGTGAAAACTTTCAATGTTCAAGACATAGCAACTACATTGCAATATCAGATCAAGTACATTTTGATTAAAGCTCATGCCTAATTCAAGGCAAGCTCACCCAAAGTGGGGGCTCCCTACGTGTGGTGGTTCCTCCCATTCAAATCAAGCTCCCGAAGAGTTGTAATCCACGGACCTCGTTTGCGGACCCCAATCATGTACTAAAAACGATTTTCGAAAATCATTCAATCTATTTCTAATCATTCTGATCATTCTATCATTCTATACATCTTCTAGCCTTGCAAAATCCTGACCTTGCATTGCAGCCTTGCAAAACCCTAACCTTGCATTGCATTTCATACATTCTATCTAGTCTTGCACAACCCGACCTTGCATGACATGTCATCCCTTAGCTTTGCATAACCTTAATCCTTGCATTGCGTCTCATGCATCCTTAGAGAGACTAAGTTTGCATTATTGCATCACTATGTGCTTATGTGAGTTGTTTGCACCTATATGCTAACATCTTTCCCTGCATGAAATTAGATTGCTTGTAGTTAGTGTCAGGCGAGTGTCTGACGCGATATGACCAATGTGCTGGACGCACATAGCACACTGAGCGCAGCCGTCGCGTCCGGCGCAAAGTCCGGAATATTCGAGAATATTCCTTTATTAATGTTACGCGTGCTTTTAAGATCTTTTTTATCCCGAAAAATCCGAAGATCGAATTTTCCGGGTTGAAAATATGTTTTATGTGTAAAAGATAATAATAAAAGCTTGTAGGAAAATATTTATCAAAACAATAAATATTAGAAAAAATATTCATGAATAATAAATATTCAGTTGGGCTTTTAAAATGGACTTTTAGAAAGCATTTCACGGGTTGAACTTACAATTTATCATCATGAATGATTATTCATTGTCTCTTGATTGATAGACGTTGAGAATTCGTAGGATGGCAAAATCGTATTTTTTGCAAACTTTCGAAAGTTCGTTGAATTGTCGTGCATAATGTCATAACGAACATTTGAAACCATTTGGAATTAGGTGTGTGGGCTCCACATTGCAAAGAAGCCCCCAAGTGCGTTGTATAGGACTGTGCGCCAGACGCACAGTCCTGCGTTTGGCGTGTAAAGCTGCGCTGGGCGCAGTGCTTCGCGTTAGGCGCGGTTATTGATAATATGTCAGGCGCACATGACGCGCTGGGCGCAAGTCATTAAACGACCTAAAAAACATGGGCGACTTTCTTTCTTCCCATTTCTCTTCTTCTCCGCCGTTTTTCTTTCATTTCTCTCTCTCTCCTAAACCCAACTCCATTTTCAAAATTTTTGAAGCTTGAAACTCCTTAGTTCTTGAGCATTTCTTCAGATCTACTTGGGAGGAGTGATTATTCTCGCTTAATTGTTACTTTTGCGGTATTTTTGGGTGTTTTTGAGTGATTTCGAAGGGCTTCGGGTTCGAAAATTTTCGAAGTCTTTGACCCCTTTTTCGGGCTATTTTCCGGCGAATTTCCCGGCGATTTTCGGGCAATTCAGGTATATCTTTCTTTTTTTTTTTGGTTTTCATGTTTTTCCCTTTTTGTTTCGGGCGATTCGACCCTCTTGTTTTTTTTTTTAAAAAACTGCCGGTTTTTATTAGGTGGAGCGCGCCATTTCCGGCGAGTTTAGGCTACGTTCGCCGGCGAGTTTCCGGCGTACTTCGGCGATTTCCGACGAGCTCCTTCGGGTTTCCGGCGAGTTTTCCGGGCAGCTTTGTTGTTCTTCACGAGTTTGATACTCGTTTCACGTGAGTTTGTTCATTATTTGGTGTAATTTCTAAATCCGGTATTTAGAAATATGTTTATGGAACTTTGAACGTGCGATGATTCTTGGATCATGAATCTTAGAATCAAGATTAGCATAGCTTCTAAATTTGGAACTTAGGAACATGCTTAGGGAACTTTGACTGTGTGATGATTCTTGGATCGTGAATCTCAGATTCAAGATTAGCGTAGTTTCTAAGTTTGGAACCTAGAAATATGCTTAGGGAACTTTGAATGTGTGATGATTCTGCTGGTAGAAATCATGCTTTAGGCAATGCATGTATGTCGATGTGTGAAATGGATTTTGGGAATCCCATGTAGTAGTGACGCTTTGAAGCGTTTTTTTTTTTTTTAACCGATTCATGAAATCTGGTAGTTTAGAGTCGGGAACTTTTTGATTCTTAGTTTCGTTTGCGATGTTCAATCCGATTAGCATGTCGTCAGGAGAATCGGGTGGGGAGGACGATGGTAGAGCAGCTTCCGGATCTAGGAGGGCGTGGAAGGCCGTGGGGTGGACTCCCGACCAGTTGTACTTTGATACGGAGAATCATATTTCACATCGCCCGCTCTCGGGCATCGTAAGTATTGTACATTATACCGACTTCATTTCACACGATAGCCTAGGCATTTGATTGATTATTCTTACATTTGCAGGACGAGGGTAACACTCGTCATTTTGGGACCTTTGACTTTATCTGGCTCAAGAAAGTCCGAAAGGTCCGAGATCGAGCTGTCCTCATCGTGGTCTGTCCTCTTTTCTCGATGTTTATGAGAGTATGGGAGAGGTTCATTCCTCTCACATTGTCGTTCGAGGTTTGTTGGAGTGGTGGTGGGATACTACCAACTCCTTTCACATGCGTCGTGGGGAGTTGACCATTACTCCGCTGGATTTCTCCTTGATTTCCGGCTTGTCTTTTACCGGCGTCCGGGTGCCGATGGTGAATCATTGCCATTTAAGTCGGCGGTGGTTCGAAGTTTGATAGGCCCGGTTGCCGATATGCTTCCTCCGAATGCGTCTTATGCTCCCCGATCTAAAGTGGCTAGAGGACTCACCCTTCAGGGGACTACTGAGGAGAAGAAGGTACGCATCCTGCTGTGGTTGGCTGTCTGTGGCCTGTTGCGCACTGATAGGGGATCGCGCGTGTCGACTCGATATCTGCAGCCCTTGAGGGAGTTGTCTCAGTTGTCGACCTATGACTGGGCTGAGCTGAGTTATTGGAGTCTCTTGTACTGCATGCGTACTGCTTGCAGGCAGTTGGGTGATGGTGGACCGGTCTCCCTTTTTGGTCCATAGAGACTTTTGGAGGTATGACTGTACACGTCGTCCATTTCTTGTTTCGTTATCTTGATCATGACTAAGGTAATCTTATTGTTACAGATTTGGTTTTATGAGTATTTTCCGGGATTGGCCCCGGAAAGGGTTCGTGACCCTACATTTCCCGTCGGCTTGTCCTGGGCGGGGCGCGGGATGACGCGGTATGGTGCTGTAGAGAGTGTCCGGAAGGCTATCTGGCGGGTCAAGGACGACAAGGTAATCGTAGTGAATCAATTTTGTCCATTGGGTGTATGTAGTAGGTGTTAACTTTTCTTTGCTTTTCAGGTTACCTCTTATCCTTGGGTGTCGTTTCTGGAGATGTCGGCTTGGGCTCATAAGGGCCCCCATTCCGACTCGCGAGAGAGTCATTTTTTATGGAGAGTCATACCCTATGTGGTATTTGGGTGAGCGGGTGACCTGTCAGCACGACGAGACGAGGCTATTACTGGTGCCTCATGACCCTCCTGTCACTATGATGGATAGGGTTTCTCTTGTTCAGGCTATCGAGGGAGGGGCGGCGCTGCGGGTGAGCTATCACTACTTTGTTTTTCGTGATCACGATTACCAAGCTGTCCTTTTGCCTCGCTTGGCTCCTCCTGTTAAGTTCAACAAGGTATGCACATTTCGGGAAATCTACAGTGAGTTTGCTTGTTTTTGTTTACTTTGAGATGATCAAAGTATTGAATGTTATTGTTTTCTTGCTTTTGCCAGGAGGCTGCTGCGGCTCGTATCTCTTTCGTTCCGGATCTGAGAATCCGGTATACTTGAGATTCCGGGCCTGTTGAGGAGACGATCGATGTTGCCCCAGAGGCAGAGCAGCATGCTGTTCGTGCTATGCCGACCCATGTGAGCTCGGTAAGTGTTGAAAGTCAGGAACTTTCTTTATTCATATTGCTTTGTAGTGACTTATAACTATTTATTTCCAGGTTCCTCGGGAGACTGTTGTTCAGATTCTCCGAGTGGTCGACTCGCTGAAGCATGGGATGGCCAAGCTGAACAGGAGCATGTCCTGCCGCCACAGCGACGCGTATAGCCAAGTAGACTGAACTCTTGCGCTTTGGTTTTATTTTATTTTTGTTGTATTCCTTTTGCTAATGCTTCGTGACATTTTGTGCAGCGTCGCCCTCAGGAGAGTGGGCCTCGTCCCGAGGCGAGGGTATCGACCCAATCTAGGCTTTCGGCTCATACTCCCCGAGAGTCGACATCTGAGAGGCCTCCGACGGATTCGTTTACTGGGCATTTCGGCATTAGCGGCATGGACTTTATGGGGGGGCGCCAAGCCTGACCCATGCCCTGGGCCTTCTCCGATGTAGATGGAGCAGATGCGGATGCAGCATATGCAGATGTTGTAGATGCAACAACAGATGTTGGGGATGCAGCAGTTGTATCCGACGCGGCCAACTCCGCCTGTGACTCCTTTGATGCAGCCTGGGATTGGCTATCATGTGGGTGAGTCAAGCGCGGTCCGGATTGAAGAACCGGAGGACTCCTCTTCGAGGGAGTAGGATCCTCATTCCCCTTAGATGTCTGCGTTATTTTATTCTTGTTTACCTGTGGCCTGCACTTTTGTTACAATGTATTTTTTTTTCTATGTTGATATGTCTTGCGTCTTTTGTTCTAACATTATGTTCATTGGTGTTACTTCTTTTCCATGCTTATTAGTGAGATTTTGTTAGCAGTGACTCGTATTCTTAAATGCCATGTATAAATGCAATGCGACTGACTCATTTTAAAGCAAATTTGAATGGAGCGTAGTCGACCTTCTCCCAACAAAAAAAGAAAATAGGAGAGCGAAAAGGGTTTGGGCGGGTGGGTTGACAAAAACAGGCCAAAAACGCGGACATTAAGTAAAAAAACAGTTTTTTTATCCGAAGTGGAAGGGGAGTGGTCCGAAATTTTGTGAGAGATCATAATCCGAGTCGACATATGTGAACCGAAGTTGTGCGCTAAGCGCGTATCCGCGGCGCCTGACGCCTGATCTTGCGTTGGGCGCGGGGTTACATCCACGTCTGGCTCGCCATTGTGCCTTTAGGCGCAACTTTAGCGTGTAACGCGTTTTCCGTCATGAACAGTAAGTCCGAATCCGTTTAGAATTCAGATGCGAAGTCGTTATAAATAGGCGAATATGTATGTTTTTTCAGTATTACGAGTTCAATATTTTTCTTTGCACTTTACTCTATAGTACTTTACTGCTACTTTTAACTGTTTGCCATGGCTTTGAACCAACTCTAAGTGGGTGGTTGTCATCATTGACCATTGCTGAGAAACATGAGCTCGGCAGGCGGCATATGGATGTATTGGCGTCCTTGAGGTTTGTTCAGTTAGACTATAATTTCCTTTATGCAGCTGTTAATTTTTGGGATGTCACCCATCATTGTTTTTGTTTTGGGAATCACGAATTAACGATTTTGCCCGAGGAATTTGGTGCTATAATTGGATGGCCCTGCAGTCAATTACCCTGTGTCCCTAGTTTAGAGGATTATTTTTTAAGGACTTTGAGAGATTCATGGATTTGAAGGAAGAAAATATGTCAGAAATTGTGTATGGTAGAAGGGTTAATTTGACTAGGCTAGCTGCACTGTATAGTCCTCCTACTAAAAGGGCTAGGCAGACATATCGTATGCGGGCATTGGTGTTTTGCCTAATTAGTCGTTTTCTGTTTGTGAACAGGGACAATGGTGTTGGTTTTGCTTCCTTGATCACTGTAGTAGAGCAAGTGGAGGTAGGAAGGACACCGATGCGACTTTTCGTAGGGGAGATGATCTCCAGTCTGGATGCTGTGAAGAAGGACCCAAAAGGGCAGATTTCAGGGACCAATAATGTTTTTGCCTTCTTTTTTTTTTTTAGTATTTTATCATATTATGACTCTATGAGAAGTATTCCTTTCCTACAAAGGTTGGAGGTTTAAGGGTTCTTAACTTCTTTGCTATAGCAACTTATGGGTCCTCTCCACCATTATTCCGTAATTGGTTTTGCAACACTAAACCCATACGTTAGGAAAGTGGTTTAAGAGATCTCAGCCTCTCAAGTAGTTGTTCAGGGTTTTCAGCCATTTGTTTAAAAGTTCTCCTACGAGATCTAGTATATAATTGATAGTTTTCCATACAATTCATGCACATTAGCATTGGTATTACTACAACTATTCATCCATACATGTCTTGCACATAAGTTATATTTATTTAATACTAACTTTCATAATAAGAAAATTATATGCCTCAATCAAAACATATTACATTATAGGAAAAATTCATAAGAGGGGCCCAACTATTACCCATTTTCTTTTATAAGTCCCAATTATGAATTATTCCCTGCAGGTCCTAAGTTTACCATCTTGTGATTTTCATAGGTCCAAAGTAATTATAATCGGTTTAGAAAGTAAGATTTTTAAACGTTTACCATCTTCGAACACTTCCAGCAAGTGACAGAGACCTATAAACTCGGATCAATGTTTAAAAATCTTACCTTCTAAATCGGTTATAAGTAACGCAGGACCTTTGAAAATCACAAGATAGTAAACTTGAAACCTGCAGGTTATAATACATAGTTGGGACTTATAAAAGAAAACGGGTAATAGTTGAGCCCCCTCTTGTGAATTTTTCCATTTTAACATTGCAAGGCAATCTTTGCATTGCTTCCACATAACATCAATTCGGCAAGTAAACAACAACCATAACAAGAACTTAAATTTTTATTGCACTCAAATTAAAATAGTCAAGTAATAAAATTCCTAACAATTATTCTAAAACATCTATAGAAACTTATAGACTTTTTAATACTACTAAACAGTTTGGTCCAAGTGACCTTATTATAATTATAAATTCCTAAATCCTATCATTAGTAGACTATATTAGATTACTCATCTTCCTCTTCGAGGTCTTCCTCATCATCCCTATTTGCTTCAAGGTTTGGAAGGTTTGGAAGTGGTGAATTGTAGTCCTCCTCATCATGTTCTCCTTCAATGACATCAGATGCTACTCCTTCACTCTCACTTGAAGAATAATAGGTACATTTCCAAATTCCAATGTTTCATGGTATCAATGATAACCCCACTTAGAAAATCTATGGTAGGAAACCATCTTCCTTTATGCATATATATTTTATAGTTAAATTGCTTAATGATCATCACATCACGATATTTGTCTTTTACATCTCTAAATGGTCCCTCATTAGGAAGTGTCTCCAATAGAATGTGTGCCTGTCTCTCTGGGGCATGGAAATTATTAGCCTTCAAATGATGATTAAGACAATAGCTCACAATGGCAATCTTCAGGGAGTGGACATAATCAACAACATGTTCTCTATACATCATTTCAATCTTATAGGGTGAACGAGACAATGGTGAAACTATCTTCCTAGAGCAACATTTTCTTGTAGTTACTCATTGTCTTGCCATCTAAACATATACAAAAAAAGAAAGAAAACAAACAATTAATAAGCACCTGAAATAAGTGCTCTCACATTAAAGCACATTTACCCTTTTCGATCCCACTCTCACAATTCATTTCAATGTTTATTATTTAATTTATTTAATACCTATATTATTTACCCTTAGACTTATAATTTTTTAACACATTTTATAAATTCCTAACTTAAATTAGTTTATTATAACCTAAGCTCTGATTCCAATTTGTAACACCCTAAAACTTTGGTTTAAAAATTTATAAAACATTTACTTTTCATTTGAAAAATCTGACTAAACCTTTAGAGTGTTACCGCCGCATCTATTGTTAAAAATAAATGCAAAGCTAATTAATAGAATAAACTTAAACTTACAATCCAAATTATCAAAATAAACCAAATTTAAATAGGAAAAGAACAAAGGAAAACAAATACACAAAAATTAGCGAAAGCTAAGTAATTACAACTTCATCCCGTAAAATAATAATAGTTATATTTTGAAAATAGTTTGTATAACATAATACAAACAAGTATACTACACACATAACCAATTTAAATTCTTCAAGTTTATATGATTCACACAACAACAAATTTAACTATTAAAGGGAAATTAAACGTCAGTATGCCGAGACTAATCCCAGTAACCACCTACTTCAACATGGCTCATCACCCAAATAAATTTAGAATCATGACCAATATCGTTTTGCCGAACGTCTCGAGTGTGCACACCCCTCACTAATCTAATGGGTATCCGCAACGAGCACCGATTTGTATCCATTAAGTTACATTATCAACATTAACAT
Source organism: Beta lomatogona (assembly GCA_947646795.1). Classification (NCBI taxonomy): domain Eukaryota; kingdom Viridiplantae; phylum Streptophyta; class Magnoliopsida; order Caryophyllales; family Amaranthaceae; genus Beta; species Beta lomatogona. The sequence goes on from CANSNZ010000357.1 coordinate 397,716, forward strand.
AATTTTAATATGATGGTATCTATACTATTATCTAAAGCAAAATGATAAATCCTATGTGACACGCTCACAATCACCAAGCAACCTTAGAGTTTCAAAAATTAATAACACTATATTAAGGTGTCCACGTGACATTAATCAATGAAAAGTATTGAAGCATTAAAAAATGAGAAGCCCGTGGCATTTTGCTCCCTCTTTCTTCCGTGCATTTTCCTCAAATCTTGCCTCCAATATGGCTTTCCTTAACAACTTGATTTTCAAAATAGAATCAACACACTTAAGGAAATAATTGCTCTAATTAAGGGCCGATTTTAAGTAATTTCGCAAAATATAAGGAATTTATTTAGCTGATGTAATTCTCAATGTGAACTTGGTAATCAATTTCAAAAACTACCTAAATTTTAGGCACTAATAGTGGCGTTAATTTAGCTACTACATGTATATATATAGATGATTTATGTATTAGCAAATTCATGGTCTTCCAATTTGATCTGCGATAAATTTTTATATAAAAAACCCATGAAAGGTTGAAACCACCACCCAACCACCGAAAAAAACCCTAAAACCACTATAAAAAAGAGACCCACCCTCGAACCATCTCCCAAAAAACAACAAGAAAAAGCACCACACCAACCACCCGAAAATCTCCCGTATGTCGCACAATCACCTTGAAAATATCCATCAACACCACCAAAACACCCACAACGTAAAAAAGGGAAAAAATGAGAACGAATGAATAAGTAATTTTCCTTTTGTTAATTATAGTTATAGGTGGTCAATTTCAGCCATGAAAACCCCAGATCATAAGTTTCTATAAACGAATTTAACCATGAAAACCTCATAGTTAAGATGATGTTGAAGGAAAAGATGGGGAAAGGGGGCGACATAAATGTGTAGAGGCGGCAGAGAAGGGCATAAAACTGATTAGAAATATTGATTAGGTGGTGGTGGTCGTCTCGAAGTTGGGGTTATGGGGGTTAGTGCTGGCCATTGGGGGCAAAGGGTTGGGGGTAAGGGGTGATGACTGAGGATTGAGGATAGAGATAGAGAGTGAAACAAAATGGAGGGTTTTAGTACTTGAGTTAGATACTTAGATTAGACGAGAGTGAAATCCAATAAAAGTTAATACATCCATCTTTCTAACAAGTTAAATAAAATGTTGAAACATCATTAATATTCGGCCAAACTCATGTATTGATTCGAATAACTTTTTTTTTGAATTCATGAATTAACTTTATTTATTGTTTTTTGATTAAAAGAAAGTTTCAAACAAAAAACATTGCTAATGTGAGTATAATTTTGTAAAACCATGTGTAGGCGTGATTTTATTTAACCTGCGCGGTGTGAGCGCGTATTTGATTTGACTACCCCATTGTAAAGGTTTTATTGAAAATTGTTTTTAGGTCGCCAACAAGTCGTTAAAGGAAGACTCACAAACCTAATTGGATATTGAAAACTATAGGGACATCTTAGGGACTTATCCAATGTACATTTCCCCGTCCTGACTCCATAGATGGTCAAAATGAACCAAAGATTGAGTTCGGGGGTGATGATACGAACACGGTCATAATGAACCACATTCTCCCATTGCTGTCCTCTACTAAATATCGATTCATGTCAATTTTTATGCAATAAAATAACCATATAATATTTTCATGCACCCTAAAAATAATTTAGTCTAGGTTGGTTCAGGAAACACATACAAGACTATTTTTTGAGTGATATGTTATTAGGCAATCAAAATTACAGGGAATCTAGCAGGTTATCCAAATTATCTGATTAATATTAGAACAATTCTTTAGGTCTTGATTAACAATAAATACAATGTGATAAATATTGCAATCAGTCATAAAAATACTAATGGCCATGAAAAAAATAAAAATAAGAAGAGAAAATATTGCAGGGAGTTAGCATAATATACAGTAAAATAATAAAATAAGAAATAAAATAAAGTTTGTTAATTTAGTTGACCCTAAGAAATTATACCACCATCTTGGGGTCGTTGATTTGTACGAATCTTGGATCGAATTGTCGTATAAGTCTTGAAAAAAAAATTGTGTTGTGGTTGATCAAAAGTTGCGTCCAATAAGACAATAGAATGGCTTTATATTGATGCGTGATGTATAAAGTGAAGGTATGTATGCATTGACTTTTGTTTTAGAATTTATATGTTGCTGCTGCTTGTTATGTATTAGATGGAATAATAGGAGGATGGCGAGAATTGGTGATAGGCGGTTGACTCTATTGGAGCTCGCAGCGGAAATTTGACTTCTAATAGATAATATGAAATTGAAACCTCACAAAGATTATAATAATATTTTAGGGATAAACAAACAACCACTATGAAGGAAATAATAATTGTAAGAAAAATAAACTTTCTTGAATTACTCCCTTCGTCCCTAAATAGAGTGCCCATTTTTCCATTTATGTTTGTCCCAAATAGATTTTCTATTTTCTTATTTGGTATGGGTCCACCAATTAAAATATTATTTTGCTTTCAACTTTTATAATATCACCCACTTTCCCATATGACCCACATTCTCTCTCCTTAATAAACAATCCATAAAAAGTGTACCAACTTCTATATTTAATTGTGATTTAATACAACTAAGGTCTCTACATATGATTTCTTCTTAATACTTGTGCCCAAAAGAAATGGGCACTCTATTTAGGGACGGAGGGAGTATATTCTAATTTTTACTGATGTGAATAATGAATTAAATTTCTACATTACAAGCTAAGCTATTTATAATAACTTACATGCTTTAAACAAAGAATGGCTTAAATTCTTTTACTAAAGAAAACAACGAAACTTGTTTTCCTTTCCTACCATTATGCCATTATTTCATCTTTTCTTTCCTACAACTTCTCTTCTCTTTTCACATTAATTCATAATGCTTAAATTAGAGAATAAATTTGTTTGTTAATTATAACCATATATTCTCACAATTCTCCACCTCGTGCATAATTTGAAGAACATTCAAATTTTAGACGAACAAATTGCGTAATACATATCTGGTAGCACCATTCTGATAATGACTGCCTACGTACCCTTCGACCAGGATCAAATAACCAACCGTAGTTCCATATATTTTCCATGTAATACCTAACATGGGACAATATTTAGCAATTCCAAACAATGTTGAAATTTATTTCCTAACACAACTTTGGTCAACATGTCTGCAGGGTTCTCATTTGTGTGCACCTTTAATAGAGAAATATCGCCTTCTTCTATAACATCTCGCACAAAATGATATCTCACATCTATATGCTTGGTTCGAGCATGATGAACTTGGTTTTTAGCCAAATGAATTGCACTAAGATTCACACATTCTTGCTTGAACCACAAATCATCCAGAAGTCCCCATAACCACAATGCTTCCTTAACTCCTTCTGCCATAGCCATGTACTCGGCCTCTGTCGTAGATAGAGCCACTGTAGCTTGTAACATTGATCGCCAACTAACTGGAGCTCCATGTATTTTAAACACATAACCAGTAGCAGATCATCGTTTATCTAAATCACCGGCATAATCTGAATCAACGATGCCGCTTATCTGACATGTATCTCCACCAAAGCACAAACCCATATCAATAGTACCCTTTAAGTACCTTAAAACCCATTTCACAGCTTCCCAATGTGCCTTTCCCGTATTCGCCATGAATCTACTGACAACACTAACCGCTTGTGAAATATCTGGACGTGTACACACCATGGCGTACATTAAACTGCCAACTGCACTACCATAAGGTACATTATCCATGTATGCCTTATCTTCCGCTGTAGTGGGAGATTGTTTACCAGAGAGTCTAAAATGTGGACCCAATGGAGTCACCACTGACTTAGCACCTTTCATCCCAAACCTTTCAATAACCCGCTCAATGTAGCCTTTCTGGCTCAAGAACAATTTTCGGTTTGATCTCTCTCTTCTAATCTCCATACCCAGTATTTTCTTTACAGCGCCCAAATCTTTTGTCTCAAACTCTTAACCGAGTTGAGCTTTTAACCTATTTATCTCCACCTTGCTTTTCGAAGCAATAAGCATGTCATCCACATACAATAGGAGATAAATATAATCACTTCCACGAAGTTTACGAATGTATACACAACAATCATAATTACTTCTGGAAAACCTTTGCTTTAACATAAAGGAATCAAATCACTTATACCACTGTCGAGGAGATTGTTTTAATCCATAAAGTGATTTCCTCAAGCGACATACTTGATTCTCTTTACCCTCAACCTTAAATCCCTCAGGTCGATACATATAAATTTCCTCATCCAAGTCACCGTGCAAGAAGGCTTTCTTTACATCAAGTTGTTCTAGCTCAAGATCGCCATGAGCAACAAGACTTAGGCCCTGTTCTTTTGGACTTATTTTCAGCAAAAATAAGTAAAAATAAGTTCAGTTCAGCAAAAATAAGTTCAGTTCAGCAAAAATAAGTAAAAATAAGTTCAGTTCAGCAAAAATAAGTAAAAATAAGTTCAGTTCAGCAAAAATAAGTTCAGTTCAGCCAAAATAAGTTCAGTTCAGCAAAAATAAGTTCAATTCAGCAAAAATAAGTTCAGTTCAGCAAAAATAAGTTCAGGCTTGTCTACTGTTGTAATTATAATTTTTGTTTTCAATATTACTATTACTATTGTTATTATTATTATTAATATTATAATTATAATAACGATGAATTTGTATTTTTTATTTTTTTATTTTTTATTTTTTATTTAGTATTTCAATCACCACCCTACTACCGCCAGCCGCCACCATCCTGCCACCGCCACCACCAGAACCACCCAAACAACCTCGCCAACACCACCGCCACAACCACCCTGCCAACACCACCACCACAACCATCTTGCCACCACCACACCTACCCCGCCAACACCACCACCACAACCACCCCGCCAACACTATCAGAACCACGAAAATTCAAAAAAAAAAAAACAGATCTTCATCTTCTAACGAAGTATGTGAGCAAATTCAAAAAAAAAAAAAAAGATCTAATCTAACCAAATTATAGAAAGATCTAAGCATTACAGATCTAACCAAAAATAGATCAAAGACGAAGGAAGAAGGAGGAGATCGAAGGAGCGAGAAAGAAGGAGAACAAAGGAGAGAGAAAGAAGGAGAAATGTCCCGTTCGTCTTTGCAGTGGTGCCTACATCTGTTCGACTTCGTCTTCGCAGTTGTCGTCGCAGTGGTGGTGGATTTGTTCGACTTCGCAGCGGTCTTCGCAGTGGTCGTCGCAGCGGTGGTGGAAGCAGGCTTGACTTCGCAGCGTGAGGGAGGAGAGAGAGTGGCGTGAGGGAGGATAGAGTGGCGTCGAGGGAGGGAGGAGGAGGAGGAGGGAGGAGGGAGGGAGGAGAGAGTGGCGTCGAGGGTATGAGGGAGGAGAGAGAGTGGAGGTGGTGGGGAATTATTATTATTATTTATTATTTTTTATTATTTATTTATTATTATTTATTATTTAATATTATTTATTATTATGATTATTTATTATTTATTACTATTATTTATGATTATTTATTATTATTATTATTATTATTTATTATTTATTATTATTAATATTATTTTTTATTATTTTTATTTATTATTTGTTATATTATTTATTATTATTATTTATTACTATTTGTTATTTATTATTATTATTATTTATTATTTATTATTTATTATTTATTATTTATTATTTATTATTTATTATTTATTATTTATTATTTATTATTTATTATTTATTATTTATTATTTATTATTTATTATTTATTATTTATTATTTATTATTTATTATTTATTATTTATTATTTATTATTTATTATTTATTATTTATTATTTATTATTTATTATTTATTATTTATTATTTATTATTTATTATTTATTATTTATTATTTATTATTTATTATTATAAAATAATAAAATAATAATAATGATAAGTATTGATAATATTATTTTAATATTTATTGATTATTATAATAATAAGTATTGATAATATTATGTTAATACAGTTTAGTTCAACAAAGATAAGTTCAGTTCAGCAAAAATAAGTTCAGTTCAGCAAAAATAAGTTCAGTTCAGCAAAAATAAGTTCAGTGCAGCCAAAATAAGTTCAGTTCAGCAGAAATAAGTAAAAATAAGTTCAGTTCAGCAGAAATAAGTAAAAATAAGTTCAGTTCAGCAAAAATAAGTTCAGTTCAGCCAAAATAAAATAAGTTCAGTTCAGTTCAGCCAAAATATGTTCAAAAGAACAGGGCCTTAATAGCACCCGAATAGAAGTGTGTTTTACCAATGGAGAAAATATGTCATTGTAATCAACACCCTCTTTCTATGCAAAACCCTTGGCCACTAGCCTAGCCTTGTGTCTTATACCATCAGTCTTGGACGGATCCTTTTTTCTTTTATACACCCATTTACATCCAATAGCAGTCTTTCCCACAGGCAATGGGACTACCTCCCATGTCTTGTTTTTATGAAGAGATTGCATCTCTTCCTCCATAGCAACCAACCAACTCTCTCTATCCTTGTCTTTGATAGTTTGATTGAAGGTGACCGACTCATCATCCTCCACCGAGAGTGCATATTCTACCAAGTTAACCTGCCCGTAATGCCTCAGATGTTTGTCTGACCCAAACTTCTGAACTGATTTATAATTCCTCTTTGGCCTAGTGGATGCCAAAGATTCCTGTTGCTGAATCTCCTCTCGATCAAGCTCATCCTCTTCTTCATCTTGAGTAACACCAGGATGCTCCACCGGAACATGACTAGAATCTGGTTGGTATATAGATTCTATCTCCACTATTTAAGTATTTGAAGTCATTCCAACATCACCATCATAACTTTCGATAAAGCTACCATAGATCTTTCATCAAAGGTCACATCCCTGCTGATTATAAATTTAGAGTCCTCTACACTCCAAAGACGATAGCCTTGAACCCCTTTTGGATACCCCAAAAAAATTGCTTTCTTGGCTCTTTCATCAAGCTTATTATCCTTAACATGATAGTAAGTTGTGCCCCCAAAGACTCTAAGTCTCTCGTAATCTGGATGTTCCCCTAACCACACCTTATAGGGTGTGTCACCATCTAAATAAGAATGTGGTGATCGATTCACTATATAACAAGCTGTAGCAACCCACTCTGCCCACCATTCTCTAACTAAACCAGAATTAGAGCGCATAGACCTTGCCTTCTCAAGTAGAGTACAATTCAGCCTTTCTGCGACTCCATTCTGTTGTGGTGTGTCTCTGACTGTCCAGTGTCTCACAATGCCTTCCTGATCACAAAACTCCTTGAAAGCTCCCTCTGTGTATTCTGTACCATTATCAGACCGTATAGTTTTTAGCTTTCGACCCGTTCTGTTGTCAACCATTGCTCTCCACCTCTTGAAATTGTCAAATACCTCATTCTTATGCTTGAGAAAATAGATCCAAGCATATCTAGAATAATCATCAACAAGTGTAACAAAGTACCTGGAACCTGCCTTGGAAGCAACTTTAGCCGGACCCCAAACATCCATATGCACATAGTTTAACAACCCTCTGCTCTTGTGCTTGCTTGTAGAGAACTTCACCCTATTTGCTTTTCCATACACACAAAGCTCACAAAATTCCATTTGTGGCTTCTTCATGTTCTTCAACAAACCTTGTCCACTAAGCAATGATAGACCTTTTTCTGACATATGCCCAAGGCGCATGTGTAACAGCCCAAGTATCTTAACCAGCTTTATAAAAACTTAGTTATGCTTCATTAGCCTTGATTATCTGATGATTTATATATGATATTATTTTGAGAAATTTGAGTTTGTTTGTTTTTTCAGAAATAATTTTGGTTACTTAAATATTTTATTTTCTTTCTAAAAATATAAATTGAGTGGTATTTAGTTATAAGTGAGTATTAAATTTTATTTTATAAAAAAAAAATGATCCTTCTTTCCTCTGTGTTTCTTCTTCTCGTGGCTTCATTAGATTTCTAGAGAAATCTATAACCTTCAAATTATACTTTTATAAATCTTTTCAAGTCATATTATCCAAAGGGATGAAGAGCTTTTGGAACCCCAAACTCATTTATCTTTCTCTCTCGCATCCTCCTTCTCGTTTAGTGTCTCTCCTCTTCATCTGTGGTATAGCGTGGTGGTGTCGCTGCGAGATGCGCAACTGTCGGTGCTCTCACCACCACTGCTGGTCTTGGCGTTATTGTCGTTCAGTGCTGCATGTTGCCGGGTGCTAGTGGTTCTGCCACCTCGGTGGTTCTGCTTTATTTTCCCTTCCCTCATTGCTTCGCCATTCTACCGTTGTGTTGTCGGCACCGCCGAGTTTGTGGGCGCTGTGAACTGATGCTCCGGAGAGTTGTGGGTCGATGTTGCCATGGTCGTCGGTGTTGATTTATATCTATTTCAAAAGTAAACCAATTCTAATTCTTGGAGGTATAATTCAAGTCCTCATCTTTCTCTAATGATATGGATATTATTGTTTGATTTCATTAATAAATTCAGTTCTCAAACTTGCTATTGATTAGCAAAATCAGGTTGTGGTAGTTCTTTCCTCTTTGTTTGAAGGTTGTCATCCAAGATTTGATTTTTCTCAAGTTAGTTTATAAGTTATGTTTCTATGAATTCGATTTAACTATGATTTTCATTTTTACAATAAGAGTTGTAATTTGGTGAAATTGGGTAAAATAGAGATAGCTCGTGTTGATTAGTATCTGGTGGAATAATGTGAGCTCAATTAGTGAGATGGTTTGTGTATAAGGATTTGTCGTTAGTTCATGAAAAGGGTTTCGAAAGTATGAGCAAATGAATTTCTTTATCTGAATTGTAATGAAATCGGTTGATAATTCTTGTTATTGGATTGAGAATGATCGTTAAGTTAAATAATTGGAGTTATAGTTTATGGGAGACATGTTAACGACTATCTGTTCCACAAATGGCAATTAAGTGAGATTCAAGAATGAGAATATAATAGAAAGGATGAGTTAGACTAGTTCCCAAGTATAAAGATCCATGAAGGGATTCTGATTCTTATTGTTGTTGATGATATGGTTACGGATATTGATGTGTGGAGCTCAAGAATGTTGGACGAACCAAGACTCAATATGGAACAAGGGTAGAATTCAGAGATCGGAAAAGGTACACATTGTCCCTCCACTTTATTATTAAATTTGTTTGTGCAACTGTATGTTGTATGAATTTCATGGTTTTATAAAAAGAAATAGAGTTTAGACTTGAAATGGTTTTATATCAAGTCAAGTTTGTTTGAAAGTGTGATGTTAAGTACTAAGTTTTCTGATTATCCGAATTATATGATTTAACGCAAATGTTGGATTATATAGAGTTTAGCATTGATTTCCTAGTCATGGTTTGAGATATATTTATAAGTTTTGGCTTTGGAAAAATAGTTTTATTCGAGGATTCTGAAGCAAAGGTTGCCAGTAATATCAGCTAATGTTATACTAAGTTAATCGTGTTTCATATTGAAGAATAATTGGTTTTTGAGACCTAATAGTATAAGTTAATCGTGACCCACGTTTTAAGATATTATATGAAAGTCATAAATGGACGTGTGATTATAAGTATTTAAGTAATGACAACATGATTGTCAGTGTAATTGTAGGAGTATTTATAAGTGAGACATTCTGAGCAATTTTGTATGCTTTGGAATATAAATGTATCAAGAGTTTTATTTACAAAATGTATTAAGAAATCGAGTATATTGTAATGGTCAAGTGTTTCGTGATTCAAGTTCGTTATACAAATTCTGGAATATGTCCACTATACAATATTTTAAATATAGTGAACTAGTGGTTATCAACTTTGAGGAATATGGACTTACTTTTGGAAGATATATATATATATATATATATATATATATATATATATATATATATATATATATATATATATATGGGTTTAAAAATCAGACTATAATACAAGATTTCGAGGTATATCTATTATGAGTTTTCCATTATTGGGATTACTTGGGTACTGAAAAGTGTATGGTTAGAGATTTCAAAAGAAAACTGTTGTTTGGAGATGTTATATATAGTACAACTTATGACTTGCAGAAGATTTAGCTATATGGCGTATTTGTGATAATTATTGGACTTGGTCATATATCCTTTGAGATAGTAGATGGAGTGTAAGTTGGTAAGTTATAAAGTAAGCTTTACGATTCTGTTTCTTTTGTGAAGAAGAAAAGTTCATATTAGAATTTAAGCTATACTATTTAGAGGTATCTTCGAATAATATTTGGAATTGGGTTTTATGAGATTGAACATCTATGTTAGAGTGGTTGTAAGATATTGTAAGATGTTATGTGAGGAAGTTAAGTTGGTTAATTAAGGTTGTAGTCAGAAATAAGTTTCGGAGTTTAAACGTTGTTTAGTTGATTATTGGAAATTGTTAGAGGAATGTCATGGGTCCTCAAAACGTGATGAGCAAGGTGTTTGTAAATCTTGGATAGCATAAATCAAGTACAAATAAAGATGTGAAATCGGATATATAAGATTTATATTAGTGATATAATCGCTCAAAAGAGATGTGATGGATTGAAGGAGTAGAAAATAGTATAATAAGTCGTATAGTATCTAAGTTGGAAAGAACCATATCCGAAACGGGAGTCTTCTACTATAAGTATTGGACGGGGATAAATAAAAGGGTTTAGAGATACCATCCTCTAACGGAAAGAGTAAGTTAAATAATGGAAAGTGGGAGAAGTATAAATATTTTGAAAAATAGGCTTTGGTGATAGGATTTAATAATATAACAAAGGAGTCAAGATTAATATGAACGTTGAGTTCAAATATTTAAACAATATTGTTATGACTTATAAATGAGTTTAAGTATTTGGAATGATAATAAGAAAAAGTTATAAACGGATAGCTGAATAATGGTATAACTATTTCTGACTGGAAAGATGAAATAAGATGTTGAATTATAATAATAATTGTAGATTAAAAAATATGGTATAATATATTAATGGTGATGGAAGTATGAAGTATCGAGGCAATAAGTCGGGAACCCAAATAATATCTTATGATACTAAGGCTAAAGTAAAGAGGTGTCAGTTTAACTTTAGGGTGGAGTTTAATCATTTTAGATTCTGCGTCAATGTGCTACTAGAAGTTGGAAGTTCAAGTATGAGAGGTCTAAATAATTGAAACAAAGGGGAGATGTTAAACGCCAAATTATTTTAACGGAAGAGTTACTTGTAGTTATAATACATTAGTCCGATCTCTACGAGTTTCACCTAAATTATAGAGATATGTCCTATGAAGCTTTATATTATGAGACTTAGATAGATATGATACGGTTTATAGATCTAGAGATATGAGCGATGCGGAAATTGATGTTATTACTTTTTGAATTCAGGATGAGTGTGAATAACATGAGTTATACTTGGGATATGAAAAAAATATTATAATTAGTATCATTGAGCATAAGTATAAACATCGAGATTGGCTTAGCTGTATAGATTGTTAAATAAGATTAAATGAAAAGTTATTCCTAAGTAAGAGAACTTTTGTAACTAAGATATAAAGTTATGTAAGATTAAATTCTGTTTTGACTTTCTGATTAGTAAGCTACATTTTAAGCTTCAGTTATAATACGCTTGGACTATATTTCCTTTAAAAATCTGTATTTGAATGGTTTTAACAAATGAATTTGGTAGAGGATTAAATTGTACCCAAATGCGATTACGTTACGAGGTTTTTGATATATAAGAATTATGAATTGAGCTTTAGAAAATATTGAATTTGTGAATTATGTATTTTGATCTGTTAAGTGAGGGGAAGAAGCTGCTAGAGCAGTGATGAACAACATTATGTATTTTGTATTTTATGTATTCTGGGGACATGTCCTGAAAAGTCTTGCAAGCAGTACATAATGGAAGAGGGAGACGTCCCTTGTAAAAGTTTAGAGAATTTGCCTGGAAGGCAACCCTATTCGTGTTCTCTTCCCCAGTGTAATCTGATGATTTCTGAAAGAAAATAGAATATGTATTCAAATGTGCAAGCGGTTTCGTGGAAGGATATTTTAAACGTTATTTTCGAGTAATATAATCTTTACTCATCCAAGTTTATGGAATTTCTACACTGAATATGGGAATGACTTTCTAGGGAAGTCGTTAGGAATATATATTAAAGGAGTTAATGATGTTATACATATGAGGATTAAAGGTTATTACAATGAATTATAGAAGTTGTAGATATTGTTATAATTAGAATCGATTTTGGAAGGTCGTATTAGATTATGTAGCACCTAAAGTTTCTTCTAATTTATTTGTATACTAATTATTTTGTGGTGTATTCGTATTACTATTCTAAGCAAGTGACATTATGAATTGTGTTCAAGTATTTGTTACATAATGCTCTGATATGACTTTTCTGTAATTTGATTTGAAATATCTCGCACGATCAACTTAAATCTATAAATACGTTTTAAGCCACCAAAAAGATTTTCTGGTTGGATAGTGTGTACTTAATTTCGCTGATGTTGTTCTTGGAACCTGTCTTGGTGGGGGCAGTGTTCAATATTAGTTATTCTTGCAGGAAATGTTGAAGCTAACCCAGTGTGGATAAAGGATCATTATAAGAGATGATGGTCGGATGAGCTATGGTGGAGATTATATAGTTTAGTATAAAGAACTGATCTTATGGTGTAATATTGTATTATTTCGGAATTCCGGTTTGATAATTTCATGTGAATGTATTTAAACTCTGGAAAGTTTTTGTTGGGTCATAATTCCACCGATCTAGGATCATATAAGAAGGTTATGTTTTTGTTGCAAGATAATGTAATTTGTGGTTCATTAAGTGTTGATTGTGATTAGTGAATCTTAAGTGTGATTAGCTAGCAGCTCGGAAGTGCGGGCTGTTACATCATGTGCCATATCCTCGTGCATTCTGTTTGGTCTTTACTTCCACCTATTCCAACTGCTAAATCACATGTAACAGTTGTTCCCAAAAGAGAATAAATATTACCATGACGAATCCCCTTCATCACTACCAAGGAACCACGAACAACTTTTAAAACTCCATTCTCCAAGATTATTTTGCAACAATTTTTCTCTAATAACCCAAGAGAAATAAGGTTCTTACGCAAATCTGGGATGTGTCTCACATCCTTCAAGGTTATTATTGTTCCATCATGCATCTTGACTCGGATAGTACCTAACCCGATCGTTTTGCAAGCATGATCATTTCCCATCAAAACAGTCTCACCATCCAAACTCTGGTAAGTTGTAAACCACCACATCCTGTTTGGGCACATATGGTGTGATGCTCCCAATTCAAGCATCCATTTACCAAGTATCTCATTGCATTTTTCTGAAACCGAGTAACAATAATCATCCTCGTCATTTGAGACATAACTAGCTTCTTGTTTTTCATGTTGTTTTCCTCTGGAGCTGTCGTTGTTGTTCTTCTTGAATATTACCCTCTTGTTTGGGCAATTAGCTTTGAAATGACCAAGCTCACCACATTTGAAACATGGTCTTTCTGCAAGAGGTCTAGATTTCGATCTAGACTTTTCTCCCTTGCTTCTTCCTCTTTCATTGGTCCTTACTCTGTTTGCAAACAATCCTTGAGCTTGTTCATTGTATTCTCTTCCATTACTAGACATCATCCCACTTGTAGCAACCTTTCGAAGGTCATTCGCTAAAAGTGGTGTTCTAGTCTCATCCATGGTTAGAGTATTACCCACAAGCATTAATGTTTGAACCAGATTTTCGTAGGACTTTGGTAATGAAAATAATAACATGAGTGTCTGGTCTCCCTCATCTACCTTCACATCTATATCCTTTAAGTCTGATATAATCCTATCAAACTTATTGATATACTCTCGGATTGAGGTGCCTTCTTCCATTTTACATGTATACAATTTTGATTTTAAGTAGATCTTGTTTGTTAGAGTTTTTGTCATGAATTTTATCTCTAGCTTTAACCATACAGCAGCAGCCGTTGCTTCTTCATTTACCAAGAATGCAACATCCCTCTCAAGGCACATGATTATGGCTGCTCGTGCTTCAAGATATAACTCTTCCCAATCCTCGTCCTTCATGTCCTCGAGTTTTTGTTCTTTTTCCGCCAATGCCTTGTGCAACTTTTGTGAAATAAGTCAATTTTTCATTTGCATCCTCCAATAGGAAAAATCATTTTTTCCATTGAACTTTTCAATTTCATATTTTCCAACTTTTACCGTTCCACTAGTAGACGCCATTATAATTATTTTTCAAAATAAAAAATTTAACCACTTAATATTTTGACGTTGGCTCTTATACCAATTGTTGGAGCTCGCAGCGGAAATTTGACTTCTACTAGATAATATGAAATTGAAACCTCACAAAGATTATAATAATTTCTTAGGGATAAACAAATAACCACTATGAAGGAAATAATAATTGTAAGAAAAATAAACTTTCTTGAACTGTATTCTAACCTTTACTGATGTGAATAATGAATTAAATTTCTACATTACAAGCTAAGCTATTTATAATAACTAACATGGTCTAAACAAAGAATGGCTTAAATTCTTTTATTAAAGAAAACAACGAAACTTGTTTTCCTTTCCTACCATTCTGCCATTATTTCCTCTTTTCTTTCCTACAACTTATCTTCTCTTTTCACATTAATTCATAATGCTTAAATTAGAGAATTAATTAGTTTGTTAATTATAACCATATATTCTCACAGACTCCTATGATGTTGATGATGCGGCGATGGAAGGAGAATAATGAGGTGATGATTGTGAAGGATCAGGTAATGTTAGGAGGTGTAGATGATTCTAGGCGTGGAATGAGGAAGTAGGAGACTGCCGTGGGTTTTAGGCGGCGGAGTTGTAGAATATGTCGAGGGAATTATGGCGTAGGAGTTTGCCATCCGTTATTTGAGTGAGGATGTCGTGTGAATGATGAGGGAGGTTAGGGGTAATACATATAGGTTTAGTTAGTTAGGAAGTAATAGGTTTCCGAAACCAATTAGGTCTCTTAAAAGATATTTTCACAAAATAGTTAGATAAAGATATTTAAAATTTTTTTGGAGAAAGATCATTTTTTTATAAAAGATATTTTTATTAATAAAAGTAATTAATATAATTAATTAACTCGTTAATTAAATTGGGCTAGAAAAAGGGTATTAGAAATTGGGCTTTCATAAAATTATTATTTTAAAACATTTTTAAGGTGGACTTATAAAAACTATTTATAAAAAAGGTTTTCGAAAATGGGTTAATAAAAAGAGTTATAATATGGTTTGGGCTTAAAACATTTTATTTTAGACTCATTATTTATTCTTTCCTCGATCCGGACCAATTAGAGCGGATTATTAGTCATCATAGGGTACTAAATGGGGAGACACGATTATGTGTCTACAGAAGCCCCCACTTTGACCGAGGTTCAGGAAACCGAAAGTCAAAGTATACAGTGTCGGGAGGGAGAACGACTCTAAACGCTCTATAGTTTAGAACTGATCTATATATCGCTGGTCTCTGCAAAATAAAGTTAGTATGCAGGACAATAACTACAAGCAACCTGATTATGTGCAGAAGAAGATGTTAGCAAATAGGTGCAAACAACTAAGATACGACACATAATGATACAAAAATGCAAACTTAGACTCTCTAAGGATGCATGAGACGCTATGCAAGGATTAAGGTTATGCAAAGTGTAGGCATGTTTTTATTTCGCCTACGCGGTGTGAGCACGTATTAGATTTGACTACCCCATTGTTAAGGTTTTATGAAAAATTATTTTGTATTGAAAGAAGTCGCCAACAATTCTTTTTAGGAAGAATCATAAACCTAATTGGATATAGGAAAATCATAGAGACAAATTATCCAACGTAGATTTCCCCGTCATGACTCCATAGATGGTCAAAATGAGCCAAAGATTGAGTTTGGGGTGAGGGTACAAATATGGTCAGGAACCACCTATACTAAATATCGATTCATTTGCAGATTTTATGCCAAAGAATAATCATATAGTACTATTTTTCTACACCCTAAAAATATTTAGTCTAAATTGGTTCTGGAAACACATAAAAAGACTATATTTTTAGTGACAAGTTATTAAACAATCAAATTACAAGTTTCCTAGCAGGTTGTCCAAATTAATCTGATTAATGTTAGATACGCATGCTTATTGGTCTTTTGACCTTTGTTCGAGTCTAAGATAACAAGTTTGCATCAGTATAATATTCATATAAAATTCCGTCTTTTCATGCAAGGTCAAGTCTGTCCTAAAAAAAAAATGCATCTAAAGGGTCATTGTAGAGTTAGAGTTGTCATGCATGTTAAACACCTCTTCCTATTTCATCCCTGCTATCCCTGTCAATCTTACCTTTTCATATTCATCATTTTCAAAAACTTACATTTAAAAAAAAAAAAAATCAATCCTGCACCTCCTTCTATTCTACTATTTTTCAAAAGCATTTATTAAACACCATCATACACGATATTTCAATATATATATATATATATATATATATATATATATATATATATATATATATATATTTCAAATCAATCCATCATCTTTTCCTAACAAAAGATAAAACAAGGGGTTCATTTCAAAAATAAATTTCGAAAATTCTAAGCCCATTCCAAATACCTTCGCCAATCCAATCTAATTCAATCCAATTCATTTGCATTCATTCTAGGCCCATATGCACTAGAATCCATTTTGCATTCATTTAGGCCCATGTGCATTTCAGTCCATACATTCTCTAGCATTGAGTCGATCTTAGGCCCATATAAATCTAGTTCATCTCAAAATCTAGGCCCATCCGCATCTTTATGTGAAGTCCGGTCCAAGTCTATCCCTAATCAATTCCAATCTAAGTCTAAGTCTAGTCCAATCCAAATCTTAGGTCCATTTAGGCCTAATTCATATCCTAGGTCCAGTTTGCATCTCCATGTAGGCCGTAGTCAGTCTCCGAACTATAAAAATCCAGTCTTAGGACTATAAAAGTTCATCCCTTGAAGTCTAGCCTGCTTGCTCATCAGTAAGTTCAAGGTATAGCATTCCTCAAGTCTATAGGCATTGTTGTGTCTAGCCTGCTTGCTCACCAGTAAGTTCAAGGTCTAGCATTCCTTAAGTCCATAGGCAATTTATGTGTCTAGCCTGCTTGCTCACCCGTAAGTTCAAGGTCTAGCATTCCTTAAGTCCATAGACGATTTCTGAGTCTAGCATGCTTAGTTTAATGTAAGTTTCGAAATCTAGCTGTCTAGCCTGCTTGCTCACCCGTAAGTTCAAAGTCTAGTTGCGTAGCATGCTTGCCTTGAGTTAAGAGTTTGGTCTCGTTATTTTCCAGCCTTCCTTAAAGTCTAGCCTGCTTGCTCACCCGTAAGTTCAAAGTCTAGTCTCTCCTAAACTCAATTGTAGAGTCCAGTCTGCTTGCATAGTCCAGTCCAGTCTGCTTGCATAGTCCAGTCCAGTCCATGTTTGCATTTGCATATAGTTAGGCCCATGTCTCCATCATGGTCAAGTCTATACCAGTCCAATACCCATAACCATTTCCATTTCAAAATCACTTTCCATTCTCATTTCCCATTTTCATTTCCATTTCCACTTCCATTTCCCATTTCTCATCTCCATTTCTCATTTCGAAAGCGTCATTTCCAAAAATTTACGAGGTCCATTCTATTTTTGTTCAGGACGGATCGTGAGATTATAACTTGGGAACGTCCAACAGCGAGGCAACAAGGTCGACCTACTCCCAGACTCGTCAAGCGCATCCTCACTTTTTTAGACGAATCCTCGACTCTTCTGAATCATCATCCGAAATGGGGGATACTAATGAACAGCTTAGTGCCATTATGGCTCAACTCAAACTGATGAACTCTCATCTTGAGGAACAAGACAAAGAGATCAAGGCACTAAGGGAGAAGCTCATTGAGGAAGACGAGCAAGTCGACACTCCACCACCGATCAAAACCAACACAGAATTAAGGTTTGAAAAACTCGAGCAATTGATCTAGTTAATTCCTACGCTCGAGAGTTAGGCTCATGGCCATGACATCATTGATCCTGAACTAAGGGACAAACTCCCTAAAAAGGTAACATTGGGTGACCTCCCAAAATTCAAGGGGGTCGAAGACCTAGATGACCACTTGAGAGCGTTTTCCATCTCTATAGCTCTCAAGGGCATGAGCAAGGACCTATTTGCTTATGTCTTTCCTTTAATCTTGGATGCACATCCATCCAAGTGGTTCATGAATAAGGCCAAGCTGAATGATTGGGAGTTGGGACTACATCAGAGAAGAGTTCCATAAACAATGCATCTACAATACTCAGCTTCCAATCGGCCTTCATGAGTTGGAGTTAACTAAACAAAACTCCAACGAAGACTTCGTCACCTTCCTTAATAGATGGAGGGATAAAGATGCACAAATGATTAACAGGCCATCTCAGGAGGATCAAGTCCGACTGGTGATCCGTAACCTGCAGCCGAAGTATGGGGATCACATCAAGTTCCAACCTATAGAGTCTTTCACGAAGCTCTATAAGGTAGGCCTGCTGATTGAAGAAGAGGTACAGGCCACCAAAAATAAGGGTTCCAACAACAACAACAACTCTTTCAAGAAGAGTAACAATAGCCCTTCTAACTCCAAAAGCAATGAGGTGAATACCATAGCTGCTGAAAACAGAGGCTATCAAAAGCCTCAAAGAACATTCACACCTTTAGGCATGTCCTTAGAAGAAGCCTTCACTAGACTTCATGCAAGGGGGGCACTTCAGCCTATTGGCCCTACTCCAGATCCTGCTCCCGAGAATAGGTCCAAGAGGTGGGTTCTAAATGCCTACTGCAAGTACCACTAAGGGAATGGACACCCAATATCTGCGTGCTGGACCTTAAAGAATCACCTGCAGGATATGGTTGAAGACGGTAGATTGCCAATTACACCTGCAGCAAAAGTTAGCAATAGCAGCAATCCCTTGGGCAGCACCTGAATAACGTCGGGGCTTAGTCATTTAACGCTAGTTTTCTAGGTTGAGTTGGAGAGTCCCTCCCCTAGCTCCTTCATTTCCCTTCATGTCGAGTTTATTTCATTTAGGTTTTTATTTCCAATAAGCCTTGTTCTATTTATTTCTGATTAATAAAATAATTGCATTTTCATTTTCATTTTCATTAGCCTTCCATCATTTTATATATGCTTCTAACTCAATGATGAAACTCAAATCACCTAAACGAACTTGACTAACAATAATAATAATAAAAAGATCTAAAAAAAAAGAGAAAAATAAAAAAGGACATATTTTGGATCAGGAGTTATTCCCCTCTCCCTTCCATTACCTTTCATAAGCCATCCTCATACAACCAAGGAAAAACAAGAGTCCTTTAAACCATCATCTTCATTAGCCAAATAATCCCTTCAACATCAAAGCTCCACAAGTAGCCTTCAAGCCTTCCAACACCTTAAACCAATAACTTGTGAGCAAGCCTTACTACACAAAAAATATCAATGCTAGGCAAGTAAAAAAACAAAAAAGTGAAGAAATTCAAAGTGCGAAAAAAAGCAAAAGCAAAAGAAACGCACATGACAAAGGAAAAAAATTGCAAAAAAAAAAAAAGAAAAGAAAGAGCCAAAGGCAAAGAAATAAAAGTCAAGCTAGGGGGCTTGCACACAAGTTCAACTCCTCATTCAAATCCTTCAATCCATCAAAACGTTTAACCTACAATCCAAATCCATGATCCTCCATTAGCCAAACCAATTCAGCCTTCATCTAAACCTCAAGCCTTAGACCTTTCAACCTTTCAACCTTTCATCAATCCTAACTCCTTTTTCAAGGTATGTCCAAGCCCGCTAGGTTGAAAACCCGAAAGGGTGGCCTAGGCAAAAGTTAGGGCAAAAGTTAGGTTGAAAAAAAAATCGGATCAAGAACTACGAATGGTCTGATTCCGCAAGGATACGTAGGAATCCTCATCTCGAGGTCCGACTGCTTCAATAAAATAAAATTAGTCATGGTCTAATGATTTGACTTTCTAGAATTTAGGAGCATACTTTCTCTAGATCCCGACATAGACTCGAGTCTGCACCTAGCCTTGTTAAAGCCTTATCCTACCTACATTTATTTGAGTCACAAATTTAAACCTTTTACTTTTCAATCCAAGCTCTCCTTGTCCCTGAAGGACTCTCCGACCATTCCATGATTTCTGGCGATATATGACTTTACCTATATCTACTTCCCAAAGAAGAATCCCCAGTACAATCCCTAGTGAAAACTTTCAATGTTCAAGACATAGCAACTACATTGCAATATCAGATCAAGTACATTTTGATTAAAGCTCATGCCTAATTCAAGGCAAGCTCACCCAAAGTGGGGGCTTCCTACGTGTGGTGGTTCCTCCCATTCAAATCAAGCTCCCGAAGAGTTGTAATCCACGGACCTCGTTTGCGGACCCCAATCATTTACTAAAAACGATATTCGAAAATCATTCAATCTATTTCTAATCATTCTGATCATTCTATCATTCTATACATCTTCTAGCCTTGCAAAATCCTGACCTTGCATTGCAGCCTTGCAAAACCCTAACCTTGCATTGCATTTTATACATTCTAGTCTTGCACAACCCTGACCTTGCATGACATGTCATCCCTTAGCTTTGCATAACCTTAATCTTTGCATTGTGTCTCATGCATCCTTAGAGAGACTAAGTTTGCATTATTGCATCACTATGTGCTTATGTGAGTTGTTTGCACCTATATGCAAACATCTTTCCCTGCATGAAATTAGATTGCTTGTAGTTAGTGTCAGGCGAGTGTCTGACGCGATATGACCAATGTGTTGGACGCACATAACACACTGAGTGCAGCCGCCGCGTCCGGCGCAAAATCCGGAATATTCGAGAATATTCCTTTATTAATGTTACGCGTGCTTTTAAGATGCGTTTTTTATCCCGAAAAATCCGGAGATCGAATTTTCCGGGTTGAAAATCTGTTTTATGTGTAAAAGATAATAATAAAAGCTTTTAGGAAAATATTTATCAAAACAATAAATATTAGAAAAAATATTCATGAATAATAAATATTCAGTTGGGCTTTTAAAATGGACTTTTAGAAAGCATTTCACGGGTTGAACTTACAATTAATCATCATGAATGATTATTCATTGTCTCTTGATTGATAGACGTT
Source organism: Beta lomatogona (assembly GCA_947646795.1). NCBI lineage: Eukaryota > Viridiplantae > Streptophyta > Magnoliopsida > Caryophyllales > Amaranthaceae > Beta > Beta lomatogona. The sequence continues at coordinate 418,825 of CANSNZ010000357.1, forward strand.
GAGAATTCGTAGGATGCCAAAATCGTATTTTTTGCAAACTTTCGAAAGTTCGTTGAATTGTCGTGCATAATGTCGTAACGAACATTTGAAACCATTTGGAATTAGGTATGTGGGCTCCACATTGCAAAGAAGCCCCCAAGTGCGTTGTATAGGACTGTGCGCTAGACACACAGTCCTGCGTTTGGCGTGTAAAGCTGCGCTGGGCGCAGTGCTTCGCGTTAGACGCGGTCATTGATAATACGTCAGGCGCACATGACGCGCTGGGCGCAAGTCATTAAACGACCTAAAAAACATGGGCGACTTTCTTCCCATTTCTCTTCTTCTCCGCCGTTTTTCTTTCATTTCTCTCTCTCTCCTAAACCCAACTCCATTTTCGAAATTTTTGAAGCTTGAAACTCCTTATTTCTTGAGCATTTCTTCAGATCTACTTGGGAGGAGTGATTATTCTCGCTTAATTGTTACTTTTGCGGTATTTTTGGGTGTTTTTGAGTGATTTTCGAAGGGCTTCGGGTTCAAAAAATTTCAAAGTCTTTGACCCCTTTTTCGAGCTGTTTTTCGGCGAATTTCCCGGCGATTTTCGGGCAATTCAAGTATATCTTTCGTTTTTTTTGGTTTTCATTTTTTCCCTTTTTGTTTCGGGCGATTCGACCCTCTTGTTTTTTTTAAAAAAAACTGCCGGTTTTCTATTAGGTGGAGCGCGCCATTTCCGGCGAGTTTAGGCTACGTTCGCCGGCGAGTTTCCGGCGTACTTCGGCGATTTTCGACGAGCTCCTTCGAGTTTCCAGCGAGTTTTCCGGGCAGCTTTGTTGTTCTTCACGAGTTTGATACTCGTTTCACGTGAGTTTGTTCATTATTTGATGTAATTTCTAAATCCTGTATTTAGAAATATGTTTATGGAACTTTGAACGTGCGATGATTCTTGGATCATGAATCTTAGAATCAAGATTAGCATAGCTTCTAAATTTAGAACTTAGGAACATGCTTAGGGAACTTTGACTGTGTGATGATTCTTGGATCGTGAATCTCAGAATCAAGATTAGCGTAGTTTCTAAGTTTGGAACCTAGAAATATGCTTAGGGAACTTTGAATGTGTGATGATTCTGCTGGTAGAAATCATGCTTTAGGCAATGCATGTATGTCGATGTGTGAAATGGATTTTGGGAATCCCATGTAGTAGTGACGCTTTGAAGCCTTTTTTTTTTTTTTTTAACCGATTCATGAAATCTGGTAGTTTAGAGTCGGGAACTTTTTGATTCTTAGTTTCGTTTGTGATGTTCAATCCGATTAGCATGTCGTCAGGAGAATCGGGTGGGGAGGACGATGGTAGAGCAGCTTCCGGATCTAGGAGGGCGTGGAAGGCCGTGGGGTGGACTCTCGAGCAGTTGTACTTTGATCCGGAGAATCATATTTCACATCGCCTGCTCTCGGGCATCGTAAGTATTGTACATTATACCGACTTCATTTCACACGATAGCCTAGGCATTTGATTGATTATTCTTACATTTGCAGGACGAGGGTAACACTCGTCATTTTGGGACCTTTGACTTTACCTGGCTCAAGAAAGTCCGAAAGGTCCGAGATCGAGCTGTCCTCATCGATCAGAGTGGTCTGTCCTCTTTTCTCGATGTTTATGAGAGTATGGGAGAGGTTCATTCCTCTCACATTGTCGTTCGAGGTTTGTTGGAGTGGTGGTGGGATACTACCAACTCCTTTCACATGCGTCGTGGGGAGTTGACCATTACTCCGCTGGATTTCTCCTTGATTTCCGGCTTGTCTTTTACCGGCGTCCGCGTGCCGATAGGTGAATCATTGCCATTCAAGTCGGCGGTGGTTCGAAGTTTGATAGGCCCGGTTGCCGATATGCTTCCTTCGAATGCGTCTTATGCTCCCTGGTCTAAAGTGGCTAGAGGACTCACCCTTCAGGGGACTACTGAGGAGAAGAAGGTACGCATCCTGCTGTGGTTGGCTGTCTGTGGCCTGTTGCGCACTGATAGGGGATCGCGCGTGTCGACTCGATATCTGCAGCCCTTGAGGGAGTTGTCTCAGTTGTCGACCTATGACTGGGCCGAGCTGGGCTATTGCAGTCTCTTGTACTGCATGCGTACTGCTTGCAGGCAGTTGGGTGATGGTGGACCGGTCTTCTTTTTTGGTCCATAAAGACTTTTGGAGGTATGATTGTACACGTCGTCCATTTCTTGTTTCGTTATCTTGATCATTACTAAGGTAATCTTATTGTTACAGATTTGGTTTTATGAGTATTTTCCGGGATTGGCCCTGGAAAGGGTTCGTGACCCTACATTTCCCGCCGGCTTGTCCTGGGCGGGGCGCGGGATGACGCGGTATGGTGCTGTAGAGAGTGTCCGGAAGGCTATCCGGCGGGTCAAGGACGACAAGGTAATCGTAGTGAATCAATTTTGTCCATTGGGTGTATGTAGTAGGTGTTAACTTTTCTTTGCTTTTCAGGTTACCTCTTATCCTTGGGCGTCGTTTTTGGAGATGCCGGCCTGGGCTCATAAGGGCCCGCATTCCGACTCACGAGATAGTCATTTTTTATGGAGAGTCATACCCTGTGTGGTATTTGGGTGAGCGGGTGACCTGTCAGCATGACGAGACGAGGCTATTACTGGTGCCTCATGACCCCCCTGTCACTATGATGGATAGGGTTGCTCTTGTTCAGGCTATCGAGGGAGGGGCGGCGCTTCGGGTGAGCTATCACTACTTTGTTTTTCGTGATCGCGATTACCAAGCTGTCCTTTTGCCTCGCTTGGCTCCTCCTGTTAGTTCAACGAGGTATGCACATTTCGGGAAATCTACATTGAGTTTGCTTGTTTTTGTTTACTTTGACATGATCAAAGTATTGAATGTTATTGTTTTCTTGCTTTTGCAAGGAGGCTGCTGCGGCTCGTATCTCTTTCGTTCCAAATCTGAGAATCCGGTATACTTGAGATTCCGGGCCTGTTGAGGAGACGATCGATGTTGCCCCAGAGGCAGAGCAACATGCTGTTCGTGCTATGCCGGCCCATGTGAGCTCGGTAAGTGTTGAAAGTCAGGAACTTTCTTTATTCATATTGCTTTGTAGTGACTTATGTACTGTTTATTTCCAGGTTCCTCGGGAGACTGTTGTTCAGATTCTCCGAGTGGTCGACTCGCTGAAGCATGGGATGGCCAAACTCAACAGGAGCATGTCCTGCCGCCACAGCGACGCGTATAGCCAGGTAGACTGACCTATTGCACTTTGGTTTTATTTATTTTTGTTGTATTCCTTTTGCTAATGCTTCGTGACATTTTGTGCAGCGTCGCCCTCAGGAGAGTGGGCCTCGTCCCGAGGCGAGGGTATCAACCCAATCTAGGCTTTCGGCTTATACTCCCCGAGAGTCGACATCTGAGAGGCCTCCGACGGATCCGTTTACTGGGCATTTCGGCATTAGCGGCATGGACTTTATGGGGGGGCGCCAAGCCTGACCCATGCCCTGGGCCTTCTCTGATATAGATGGAGCAGATGCGGAAGCAGCATATGCAGATGTTGTAGATGCAACAACAGATGTTGGGGATGCGGCAGTTGTATCCGACGCGGCCAACTCCGCCTGTGACTCCTTTGATGCAGCCTGGGATTGGCTATCATGTGGGTGAGTCGAGCGCGGTCCGGGTTGAAGAACGGGAGGACTCCTCTTCGAGGGAGTAGGATCCTCATTCCCCTTAGATGTCTGCATTATTTTATTCTTGTTTACCTGTGGCCTGCACTTTTGTTACAATGTATTTTTTTTTTCTATGTTGATATGTCTTGCGTCTTTTGTTCTAACATTATGTTCATTGGTGTTGCTTCTTTTCCATGCTTATTAGTGAGATTTTGTTAGCAGTGACTCATATTCTTAAATGCCATGTATAAATGCAATGCGACTGACTCATTTTAAAGCAAATTTGAATGGAGCGTAGCCAACCTTCACCCAACAAAAAAAAGAAAATAGGAGAGCGAAAAGGGTTTGGGCGGGTGGGTTGACAAAAACGGGCCAAAAATGCGGACATTAAGTAAAAAAACAGTTTTTTTATCCGAAGTGGAAGGGTAGTGGTCCGAAATCTTGTGAAAGATCATAATCCGAGTCGACATATGTGAACCGAAGTTGTGCGCTGAGCGCGTATCCGCGGGGCCTGACGCCTGATCTTGCGTTGGGCGCGGGGTTACATTCACGTCTGGCTCGCCATTGTGCGTTAGGCGCAACTTTAGCGTGTAACGCGTTTTCCGTCATGAACAGTATGTCCGAATCCGTTTAGAATTCAGATGCTAAGTCGTTATAAATAGGCGAATATGTATGTTTTTTCAGTATTACGAGTTCAATATTTTTCTTTGCACTTTACTCTATAATACTTTACTGCTACTTTTAACTGTTTGCCATGGCTTTGAACCAACTCTAAGTGGGTGGTTGTCATCATTGACCATTGCTGAGAAACATGAGCTCGGCAGGCAGCATATGGATGTATTGGCGTCCTTGAGGTTTGTTCAGTTAGACTATAATTTCCTTTATGCAGCTGTTAATTTTTGGGATGTCACCCATCATTGTTTTTGTTTTGGGAATCACGAATTAACGATTTTGCCCGAGGAATTTGGTGCTATAATTGGATGGCCCTGCAGTCAATTACCTTGTGTCCCTAGTTTGGAGGATTATTTTTTAAGGACTTTGAGAGGTTCATGGATTTGAAGGAAGAAAATATGTCAGAAATTGTGTATGGTAAAAGGGTTAAATTTGACTAGGCTAGCTGCACTGTATAGTTCTCCTACTAAAAGGGCTAGGCTGACATATCGTATGCGGGCATTGGTATTTTGCCTGCTTAGTCGTTTTCTGTTTGTGAACAGGGACAATGGTGTTGGTTTTGCTTCCTTGATCACTGTAGTAGAGCAACTGGAGGTAGGAAGGACACCGATGCCACTTTTCGTAGGGGAGATGATCTCCAGTCTGGATGCTGTGAAGAAGGACCCAAAAGGGCAAATTTCAGGGAGCCCCCTATTGTTACAGGTAAAATATATATTTTAGACATGAACCAATAATGTTTTTGCCTTTTTTTTTATTATTTTATCATATTATGACTTTATGCGAAGTAATAATACATAATAAAATTTTCGAACTATGACGGCTGTATTGAATAATGGAATTATGATATAACATCCCAAAAAAAGAAGGAAATATGAAAAAAGAATTTGCGTTGAGCGCAGGTAGTTGCGTCTGGCGCATATGTACGCGTCTGTCGCTCGCAGGGCGCGTTTAGTGCAGCTTTGTGTGTCAGGCGCGGTCGTAGGGACACTCGCATTATTACTCTATAGGAAGTAATATGAGGTTGTATTTATTATCACTCGTCATGAAGAGATAAAGGTCGTGCACTTTTTATTACTCTTTGAGAAGCAATAATGAAATAGTGTATATGTTTATTTCTCATCAGCAAGCAATAATAATATATACTTTACTTGTTGCTGCAAATCTAGCTGATGGAACACTTGAGGTTGATTGATCCTCCTTTTTCTTTGGGGATGATGAGTTGAGTGTTAGATGGGTAGTGCCATGGTGGAGGATTGGGTCCATGGTAGGGATTCGTGATGATTCACCCTATGTGAGGTTGTGTAGTCTGTACACCATGACCTTTTATTTTCCGTCAAGGGTGTTGAGACAATATGGGTACCGCCAATTGATCCCTGCTGAAGACACTATTGCTCCAAAAATATATGGTCTGACCTGGAGTGGAATTAAGAGGTGGGAGAAATATTGGGGAGAGCGCCCACTTTGGTATACTCAGGAAAGAATAGAATCTGAGAAGGTGTCTAAGAGCTATATCGTATGGATGCTGACTAGGGACCCTGCTGTGAGGAAAGAGAGGAGGGTGAAAGAGTCCACCGAGGTGACAAAGAGGCGGAAGTTTATTCCCTGAACTTTGGGGAAAACTTGTGAGACTTTGGATAACAGGGGCGAGAGACCAGTTGGACACTCATCTGCAGGGAAGAGCAGCCAGAAGCTTGTTAATAAAACTTCCTCTGTGAAGGAACATTTAGGTCCAAAGGTAGCACCAGCGCGGGAACGACTTGGGTCGTGGATGCCTCCTACAAAGAGAAGATTACGCTTAGGGGGCGTAGTAATCAGGAAACGGACCGACACAGGAAAGGTGACTCAACAGACATACACTCTTACAGGCAAGGGGAAGGAACCTATGGTGTACTGGGAAAAAAAGAAGGCTCCTAGACCAAAACTACGATGGAAAAGAGAGAAACTTCTACTATGGGGGAAAAGGCTGAGAAGGGGAAGGAAAAGAACGATTGATTGCAACAATGTCTGCAGCGGTTATGTTTTTATGTTGATTTATTGCTTTCAATAAGGCTTTCATGCCACATAGTTATTTTATAGTGTAGTCATAACTTATGTTTCATGTTTTATTTTCATTTAGTAATTTGAATAAAAACAAAGTTTATTTTTATGTAGACCGAAGTGAGCCTAAATATGTCGCAAAATATCGTTGTATATGAGCATCTTAACTAATGCCGGAAAAAACGTTTGAAGTGGGTTAGTGTGCTAAACGCGAAAATGTGCGTCTGGCGCACTGCACAGCGCTAGGCGCAGAATAGTTGCGCCTTGCGCGATTAACCATACTATTATTTTTTTTATTTTTGTAAACTCGTATCAACCGCGGGAGGTTTTGATTAATGAAGGGGGCGAACCTCGTACAAGGTTGCCTACGTATCCAAATAAGAATCAGGCCGCACGTAGTTCAAAAAACATTGGATAACTACTACCAATCAAAGAATTGGTTGTGTTTTACACATAAAATTTCTTGAGTTGATCAAGATTGGTTAGATTATGAAATTCAGTGCCATCCATGTTAATGAGTTGAGCTGCTCCTCCAGATAGGATTGTCTTGACAATGTATGGACCGGCCTAGGTAAGTCTGAATTTTCCTCGAGGATCTAACACATTTTTCCTTAATGCTTTGAGCACTAAGTCACCCTCTTTAATATTTCGGAGTTTGACCTTCTTATTGAAAGATCTTGCAATACGATTTTGACTAACTTGCACATGATGCAAGGCAGCTAATCTTCGTTCATCGAGTAAAATGAGCTCTTCGAATCTAGCTTCAGGAATTTGACTGTCTAGGACAATGCGTAGTGATGGTATTTCTAGTTCAATAGGTTGAACAGCTTCTATGCCATAGACAAGAGAATAAGGTGTAGCTCCGGTAGATGTTCGGATGGAAGTGCGGTATCCCCATAAGGCAAAGTGTAGCTTATCGGGCCAATCTTTATAATTTTCGGTCATTTTCTGGATAATAACCTTGATAATTTTGTTAGCAGCCTCCACATCACCGTTGGCCTGGGGTTTATATGGGGAAGAACGATGGTGCTTGATGCTATATTTTTCAAGGACCTTTTCACATTCAGCTTGGAAGTGGGTACCTCGGTCACTGATGATCTCGTGGGGTACCCCATAGCGGCAAATTATGGTCTTTTCTAAGAATGCAGCACGTGTTTGGCTGTCAATTTAGCATAGGATGTTGCTTCTACCCATTTAGTGAAGTAATCTATGGCCACAAGGATGAATTTATGCCCCCCAATTGCAGGTGGTGTTATTTTACCAATAATGTCAATACCCCAGGTTGAAAATGGCCACGGTGAAGTGAAGGTATATAACAAGGAAGGTGGGACATGTTGCAGGTTAGCGTATAATTGGCATTTTGGACAGGTTTTGGCATAAAGGTAACAATCTTTCTCCATTGTGGTCCAGTAATAGCCCAAGCGAATGATCTTTTGAGCTAACATGAGGTCATTCATATGTGTGCCAAAAATTCTACTATGGACTTGAGCCATTACCGTTGTGGTATCAGGTATATCCATACAGAGCAGGTGCACGCCTTGTGGTGTTTTTTTGTACAGTGTCCCGTTATATTCAACATATTGGGAGGCCAAGAGCCTTAAGGCACACTTGGCTCTTGTTGAAGCTCCAGGTGGGTATTCTGTTTTTGTTAAATAGTTGAGAACATCAATAAACCAGGGTTCAGAAGGAATATGATCTAGCTCAGTGTCTAAGGCATGAACATAAGCAGGCTCTTGCCGTCTTTCAATGATAAGGGGCATTTCTGGCATGGTGCGAGGAATCCTAATCATAGAGGCTAAGCGGGCCAAAGCGTCAGCAAATTCGTTTTCTTCTCGTGGAAGATATATATATTGTATTTCAGGGATTTGTTCAGCGATGGTTTCTAGATGAGTTTGATATTGCAAGATGCTTTCATTTCGAACTTTCCATCTTTTAGAGATTTGATTGATGATCAAAGATGAATCACCATACACTCTTAGTTTCTTGATGTCGAGGGACACTGCAGCCTGGAGCCCTATGATACATGCTTGGTACTCGGCTCCATTATTAGTAACATCAAAGTCGAGTTTAACAGAAAGAGGAGTGTGTTCGCCGTCCGGTGATACCAGGAGTACCCCGACGCCACATCCCTTTTGGTTGGATGCACCATCGAAGTATAGTGCCCAGCTTTCATCTTCCGTCATGAGAAGGTCTTCGTCAGAAAATTCGTATTCTTCGCGAGATTCATCTACAGGGAAATCCGCTAAGAAGTCAGAAATAGCGTTGCCTTTGATGGATTTATAAGGGATAAATTTTAAGTCAAATTCGGCCAACATTACTACCTAGTGGGAGAGTCTTCCATTAAGGGCTGGCTTAACGAACAAGAGCTTAAGAGGGTCCAGTCGTGAAACTATATGGATTAAGGGAATAGTATGCTGAGCAATTTCGCGATCAATACCTGGCATGTCCTGGTAGGACCATGCGAATACGTCGATATATTCAACTAACGTTTTGATTAATTGAGTGCGTTCGTATTCCCTTAAAGTTAAACCAATTCTTACCTCCTTTGGTTCATTATCATTTGAAAGATTGATTTTTTCTGTTTCCTCAATGATTGGAGTTTTATTTTCATGTTCTTCCACTGCTTTAATTATTTCTTTTTCAGATTCATTATTGCAATCAGAAGGAGAAAGAGAGGAGGAAGTAGAGATATTGCACAAGTCATAAGCAAATGAGTTCATATTATTGAAATCGAAAATCATAGAGTTGAACAATGACTCAGCAGAAGCTAAAGACTCTATTTGAATACTAGAATTAACAGGCTTAGAAATAGTCCCAACCGGGATACTAGACTCAACAGACTCGGACTTTGACTCAGACTCTGACTCAGATGACTCGGACTCTTCAAACATTGGCCCTCCCCCGGTGGTGAAGATCATCTTCTTTCCGTTTGGGGTAGTCAGCTTGATAGTCTTCCTCCATCCTTGCATGACGCCACTTGCAGGAGTGATCACAATAGCAGGGTCGAAGTATTCATTTTGTAACACAGCCTAGATATGAGCGGTATTATTTGGGCATTTAACTTGTTCTTGACCGAATAGAAGTCCCAATGCCTTGTAGTCTAAACAGTCTTTAGTGAACTGTTTAATTTGGGGATCAGGAATCCCTTCTTCCAAAAAGTGACAGTCTAGAAATACTTCAAATCCGGGGTAGATCACTCCCTCCTGAGCCTGATAGAATGGTTCAGGGAATTCATAGCAAGGATAATCTTCTCCTTCCCTCAGAAATTGCCCATTCAAAGTGGGTTGATAGGGAGGAAAAGGGATACTGTCCTTGTCCTTGGTATTGCGATATGCTATGCGTTGTGCAATACGTTCTGCAAGCTCCTTCCTGTTAGGATTGTATCCTAAGCCAAATAAATTTTCTACTGACTTAGAGTCAGTGACAGGAGGTGCTCTAGACTTCTTACTACCCAGTGACATGCCTGGGAAGTGTCCCTTCTTGCGCATGATGTAGTTGACGGCTAGATTAGAGAAGCAATCAAAATCAAATGGCGCTAAATCCTCTTCAATGAGGGCAACTTCTTCGGGAACGAATCCTCGAAGATCTGCATCCTCCTCGTCATGGTCTATGTGGATGAGAGGTTTGCCTATTACTTCTACCTTCATTGTAAAGGCACCAAGAGTTATGGGAACGCCATCCACAATCATCTTAACCTTTTGATGCAAGGAAGACGGGACCGCACCAAGCTTATGAAGCCATGGTCATCCTAAAAGTAAGTTGAATAAGGCCTTGATATCAATGACCAGGAAAATCGTGCGCTTTTCTATAACCCCTACAGAGATGTTTAGGGCTATAATTCTCAAGGATTGACGACGAGAATTGTCGTATGCTCGGATGCCTTGATGAGAGGGACTGAAATCCTCATCTTTGAAACCTAGATGGCGCGCAGTTCGCAGTGGACATACGTTAATGATAGATTAATTGTCTACTAATGTCATTGGGACATTCATGCCCACACATGCTATAGTGAGATGTAGGGCTTTGTTGTGTTTACATCCTTCGAAAGGAAGGTCATCATCAGTAAAGGAAATAGTGTTTCCTCGGATTGGCTTATCAGCAGTCAGAAAATTGACCAATCCTTCAGGAGAAGTGTCAGATGACACATTCATCTTGGTAAGGGCATTTAATAATGCCATGCGATGCCCATGAGAGGAAGCTATCAACTGCCAAATGTTAACATCAGCTTTTGTTTTCATGAGCTGTTGAATGAGAGAGTTCTCTTTGGGAAGAACTCCTTCATAAGATGCAGACGATGTGGGAGGGTCTTGAATAGGCTGAGCGAACCTTCCAGTTCGAGTAAGTACTCGTACCGCCTCCTCATCATTTTTGTACCAATCCATTGCTAAAGTAAAACGATCGGTTTGAGGACTAATGAATTCATCATCGTCATATGTTACCCGTATATAGTCACTTTCTTCTGTGACAAACTCATCTTCTTCATCACTATCCCAGATACCATTAATATCTGGTGAGGTGCTAGCAATAATGATAGCGGGGACAGGATTCCCTATTGGTGTAATCAAGAGAAGTGGATCATTGCAGTATCGATCCTCAGAGATAGCCAGAACTTTGTTTAATGGTCTATCTTGATTGTTAGGCTTCTTCCCTGCAGGAGGAATGGAAAGTCTACCTTCGTCGATCATGTCTTGAATGGCATTCTTCAGTCTGAAGCAGTCTTCTGTCTTGTGACCATTTTTCCTATGGTATTTGCAGTAAGCATTCTTGTCCCAACTCGGTTTTTTCTTATTCTCTTCTGGATCAGGAGTTGGTCCAATGGGATCAAAAGCGCCCTTCGAATTGAGGCGATCAAAGGCGGTGGCATATGACATGCCTATTGAAGTGAACGTCCTTCTCATGTTCCTCTGTAAGGATCTTTGGGGTGCCTCAAGAAGGTTCACCTCTCCACCTTTGGAAGTGGATCCGTAATCATTCTTCTTGTTGTTATTATTGCCCTTATAACGATTGTTGTCATTTTGGGCATTTTTCAACAGATCGTCTTCAATTTGCACTCCTATGTCGTATAGCTTGGTGAAATTATCGATACCCAAGTATTTGAGATGAGTTTTGTACTTGGGTAACAAGTTGTTAACAAATATGCGGACGAGGTCCTTGTCAGCAGATCTGGAGACCATATAAGCAGACTTTTCCCTCCACCTGTTGAGGTAGGTGGTAAAGCCTTCATTGTTATCTTGCTTCAACACTTCCAATTCCATGAGGTTTGGATTATAGTGTTATGTTCATATTGCTTCATGAACTCTCTAGTGATATCACCCCATGTTTCAACATATTTGGGGTCCAGGGAGTAGAACCAGTTTTGACAGGCAGGGTCCAACGACATTGGGAATACCGTTGGATGAAGTTCAGGGTCCACAGACTTAATGATCATAGTGGCCTTGAAGTTCCTCAAGTGATACTTGGGATTGTCAGTAGGTTTGAACTTAGGAAAGTCACTAGTGGAAAACTTTTCAGGTAGTTTTCCGTTGAATTTGTTGTTCTCATCCAAATCAAAGTAGGACTCCTTATTGGTGACCTTTTGGACAGCATTTTCCATTTGTTTGGCGAATACAGTATTTTCACCACTTTCAACTTGGTGCAGACGGAGAGTGACCTCCTCCAAGTTCTTACCATGCGTTCGATGATATTGGTCAATTCAGTAACCTTTTCGTCACCCATTATTGCTTCAACAGTTGACCGTTCTTTAGCTGGTGGAACAGATCTAGCCTTTCGCGCACGCGGACGACCTATCGAGACTGTTTTCTCAATTATCCTGTTTGACAAGGACACATTGTTTTACGAAGCACTCCAAAAATGGATAGGGTGAGGAATGAAATATTTTCGAAAATATCATTTTAATTTGTTCAAAACTTCCTGCCAAAAGGAGGGAAATTTATGGAAGGAAATCTATTTTGTGGATGATGTATGAATTTATTTTGTGGAGGAGAATGAATATGATATAGTGGACGTTATGGATTTTATTGTGTGGGGAAAAATGGAGAATGATATACTAGACATTGTGGACTTTATTTTGTGGAGGGAATGGGATAATGATATATTGGCAAGAGTTTATCATCAATCAAAATGCTGTTTTGGAACAAAAAAAAAATAAAATTTGTTAAGATGGGGTAAGTTGTTGGGAGGATAGGAATATCCGACTTTCTCCAAAAAAAAAAAAAAAAAATATGACCATGCACCTAGATGAAACCTGATAATGATAGAACTCTAAAAGAAAATAAAGACTCTCTTTTTTAGGTTAAGTTAAACACGGAATGGTTTGAATAGTCAATGACTCAAATGCATGAAGTATTATACGGAATTGATCACCACATTGCCTAATATGACGGAAAACGAGAGATGCACAACAATACGCTGCACAGCAAATTTGCGTGTGACACAAAGTGTGCGTCTGGCGCAGGTCAACAGCGTCAGGCGCATCCTCATGCGTCTAGCGTGCTGGGTCTACCCTCATGTTCGTGACAGTTTAGGCGATGTTTTGATAAATCTGGTATAATTTCAAGAAGCAAATACTGACGCACTAATCATAACAACAGTTTCGGACGTACTAAGTTAGGACGCACTAATTGACGCAAATTGTTGACGCGATCAGTGGTCAGAAGACCAATTTGCATGGGACGAAAAGACTGCTTGTCACGCAACATATGTGCGCTGCTCACAGTCTTTGCGTCTGGCGCAGGACAATTGTGCCAGGCGCAATAATCAGCGGCATGCTTATTGGCAATTTGACAAATGTTCGGCGAAAACAACGACAGTTTTTAGACGCGAAGTGTATTAGTTTTAGGCGCAACACATATCCACATGTTAATAAAAATATGATCAGGCAAAAATTGCAATCATAGATAAATATCAAGTAACATGGAAGCAGAAGTTCTCAACCTAAAGTCCAGTTCTACATTCAACTATTGGTCAGGTTTAGGTTAAAGCTGAAAAGGGTCTATGACTAAGAGATTAATCCCACGCTTCGTACCCCTGCTTAAAGAGGTGGCCACGTGTAAGACGCACTCCAGTCTCAAATCAGGAACAAGAGAACAATGTCATAGTTGGGTAGGTTTGCTTATGACTAAGATCCAACACTATCGCTCAGGAAGCATTTTGGAAGGACAAAGCACAGACCCCCCGGGGGTGACCTCACACATAGAACATGTGTTAATGAGGCAAGATAGATTGTCCTGATGATGGCTAATAGCCATGCACATGCAAAACAATATATCATTCTAAGGCATAAAAATAAGAGTGAATTGTATTTTTCAAGTTTCACCCACTCATTTAAATTTTTTTTTTTTTTTTTTAAAATCCTCCCCAATGGAGTCGCCAAATTGTAGGCGTAAGATTTTGAATTCCTTTAATGCCTACACGCGGTGTGAGCGCGTTTATTTGACTATCCCATTGTTAAGGTTTTATTAAAAATATGTTTTGAAGTCGCCAACAATTATTTAGAGGAAGAATCATAAACCTAATTGGATTGAAACGGAAGGGACATCTTAGGGACTTATCCAATGTAGATTTCCCCGTCATGACTCCATAGATGGTCAGGAACCAAAAATTGAGTTCGAGGGTGAGGGTACAATATAGTCAGGAACTATATTGCCCATTGCTGGCCTCTACTAAATAACTATTCACAGCAGACTCTATGCAATAGAACAATCAAATGATATTTTAAAGCACCCTAAAATAATTAATCTAGAAGGGTTTAGGAAACACACAGAAAGACTAATTATTTAGTGACGAGTTATTATACAATTATTTTACAAGGTTCCTAACAGGTTGTCCAAATTATCTGAATTAATTAGAACAATTCTTTAAGTCTTGTTTAGCAATAATAACATGTGGGTGATAAAAAGCATGCAAGACAATCATAATAACATGAGCATTATATATACAGAAAATATAAGAAAAGAGGTTAGAATTTACAAAAGGACTACGGTTATTAATTAAAAATCTACATCATGACAAGAAAAAGGTTAGTAACTTCAATGAAATAAGTATGATTATTCAAGTGTCCTCAGGATTATACCTATGCGGTTTAGATCGAAGAGCGTAGTGACCTTCAGTCGAAGCAATCTTGGAACCAGGAATATAGTAGAATAAGGAACCATAATCAATGTGGAAGATCAAAAGTGTTTTGTATGTTTTGTATTCGAAGTATGTTTCGGAGTGTTTGAGAGTATTTGTGTGCGTAAAAGTAATAATTTGAAGTTGTCTTTGATTCGGGAAATCGCCCGTATTTATAGGAAAACAAGCGCGTGCGTCTCACGCACAACCTGCGCCTGGCGCAAGCCTACGTGGCAGGCGCGCGGACACGCGTCAGGCGCAGGTTGGCCTGCCTGACGTGGTCCGTCCAATTAAATCTTTGCACAAGTCCACGTGTCGGGCACTCATTGGAGTGTCTGACGCGATATGACCAATGTGATGGACGCACATAGCGCGCTGAGCGCAGCCGCCGCGTCCGGCGCAAAATCCGGAATATTCGAGAATATTCCTTTTTTAATGTTACGCGTGCTTTTAAGATGCCTTTTTTATCCCAAAAAATCCGGAGATCGAATTTTCCGGGTTGAAAATCTGTTTTATGGGTAAAAGATAATAATAAAAGCATTAGGAAAATATTTATCACAACAATAAATATTAAAAAAAAAATTCATGAATAATAAATATTCAGTTGGGCTTTTAAATTGGACTTTAGAAAGCATTACACAGGTTGAACTTACAATTAATCATCATGAATGATTAATTGGGCTTTTATAATATTATTTTAAAACACACATTGCTTGGTTATTCGGACTGCTCCTCCATTGGGCCATGCCAACTAAGAACGCGGTAGATTTCATCATTTGACCCTTAAATGGGAGACACGATTATGTGTCTACAGACTGTGTTAGTAAATCTTTTATATGAACCAAAATTTGAGCCAATGGAAACCCCATATTGTGTAATTATTATATTTCTTAACACCAAACGGGAATTTCTTCTTTTGGATGCCATTGTAGGAAATCGTTCTGTAAAGTATGCTCCCTCCATTCTTTATAATTGTCATTTTAGATTTGTACATACATATCTATCTATATAATTATCTAAAGCAAAATCATAAATCCTACGGGGCAAGCTCACAATCACCAAATAATTCTAAAGCATTGAAAAGTAAGAACTCTTCAACAGGATGTCCACGTGGCAATTTAATTAGAAATCGGATTAAATAATTCTGATTGGCGTGACTTATGGTGTAAATATTAGGCATTTAAAATCATGAAATCTAGGTAATGAAGGCCGAAATTAAACATTTCCAAAAAAAAAGGTAACTTACGGTAAGGATTTTAATTTCTCAATCAACCTTATTTTTGCCTATTAAATGTCAATCAACCTTAATTTTGAATTTTTAAAATGCATATGTTAATTGCCAATTGACAACTAATTAAGGAGTGAATATATTGTTGCCATAAGTGTATAGCAGAATGCTGCACACGTCCCACTGAGTTTACAGAAATAGAAAAAATTCAAAGTCCCCATGATTGGTGTTAATCTCTCGGTTTTTCATAAAATACTTTAGGTGAAGCTTATTGCATACGTTTTTTAAGCTAAGGCCCTGTTCTTTTGGACTTATTTTCAGCAAAAATAAGTAAAAATAAGTTCAGTTCAGCAAAAATAAGTAAAAATAAGTTCAGTTCAGCAAAAGTAAGTTCAATTCAACAAATTAATAAGTTCAGTTCAGCAAAAATAAGTTTAGTCTTGTCTAATGTTGTAATTATTATTTTTGTTTTCAATATTACTAATAATATTGTTATTATTATTAATATTATAATTATAATAACGATGAATTTGTATTTTGTATTTTTTTATTTTTTTTTTTATTTTTTTATTTTTTTTTTTTTATTTTTTTATTTTTTTATTTTTTTATTTTTTTATTTTTTATTTATTATTTTTTATTTATTATTTATTCTTCATTATTATTATTATTTATTATTTATTATTTATTTATTTATTATTATTATTTATTATTTATTATTTATTATTTATTATTTATTATTTATTATTTATTATTTATTATTTATTATTTATTATTTATTATTTATTATTTATTATTTATTATTTATTATTTATTATTTATTATTTATTATTTATTATTTATTATTTATTATTTATTATTTATTATTTATTATTTATTATTTATTATTTATTATTTATTATTTATTATTTATTATTTATTATTTATTATTTATTATTTATTATTTATTATTTATTATTTATTATTTATTATTTATTATTTATTATTTATTATTTATTATTTATTATTTATTATTTATTATTTATTATTTATTATTTATTATTTATTATTTATTATTTATTATTTATTATTTATTATTTATTATTTATTATTTATTATTTATTATTTATTATTTATTATTTATTATTTATTATTTATTATTTATTATTTACTATTTATTATTTATTATTTATTATTTATTATTTATTATTTATTATTTATTATTTATTATTTATTATTTATTATTTACTATTTATTATTTACTATTTATTATTTACTATTATTTTTATTTTTATTTTTATTTATTATTTATTATTTATTTATTTATTATTATTTTTTTTATTTATTATCATTATTATTTATTTATTATTATATTTTTATTATTTATTATTATATTCTATTATTATTATTTATTATTTGTTATTTGTTATTTGTTATTTATTATTTGTTATTTGTTATTTGTTATTTATTATTTATTATTATTATTTATTATTTATTATTATAAAATAATAATAATAAGTATTGACAATATTATGTTAATATTTATTGATTAATATAATAATAAGTATTGATAATATTATGTTAATACAGTTTAGTTTAGCAAAAATAAGTTCAGTTCAGCCAAAATAAGTTCAGTTCAGCAAAAATAATTACAGTTCAGCAAATATAAAATAAGTTCAGTTCAGTTCAGCCAAAATAAGTTCAAGAGAACAGGGGCTAACTCATGAATCATTTTTTGTTTTAAATATAAATATGCAATTACTTGTCCTTGATTTGCGCTGATATTAAAAAAATTGCACTAATTACGCATTGTATCTTAATGCACAAGCTTCACAATATACATGTATAAATAGGGCCACTTGAAATCCATGAATCAAAAAAAAAAAAAAATTCCCATTTCGCTGGGCTTCCCTTCCCCTCCCCCCTTGGTTTGTGCGTCGGCTTCCCTTTCCTCTCCCCGGTTATGTTTATCAGTTGGTGGTTCCCGCGTTTGGTTGAGTTTTCTAGTTTAGGATTCGGTGTTACGAATCTAGTGATGTGTGTTTTCGTTATTTTACTGTTTGGTTCTTTCAGATCCGATGGCCCTTAATGGTTGTGCTGGGGTGTTCGTTAGTGGTGATTGGTGGGCAGTTCAAGGCTCTTGGTTTCCAATGGTAAAGAAAGATATAGACAACCTGATAGATAGAGCTAATGATCCTGGAGTTTGGCATGGGATTTTTGCCACTTTAACTCACCTTAAATTTGTAAATCCTAAATCTTCATGCTATCTCATGACGTCTTGCTTGAAATTTTAGCCCATGTAATTTCTTGAATGAAATTCTTCAATATACTACCTTCTTTTGTTCTTCTTAGATAACATACCAGATATAACTCACATTAAATTGCGCCAAAATATCAGATCATGATATTCGTCACACAAAAAACACTCAAAAAAATCTACAGATCTTGAGGAAAAAACTCCAAAAAAATGGCCCAAAAAATTCACCTACAAATTTTACCACGATATTCTTTAAATTTCATGACAAAGAAGCCCAGAAATTAGGTCAGTAAAATTGGTGTAATGGTGGTAATCTTGAAAGCTCAAATTCAAATTTGCATGTACAGAGGGTTAGTAATTGAGGAGTGAGAAAGGTAGAAAATTAAGTGAGTTGATATTGTTTAAAACAAGTAAAAAGAAAAGATAGATAATAAAAGAGGTAGAAAAGGCTAGCAAAGTCAAGCAGATAAAATTTTTAAAAAATAAAAATAAAAATTAAGCAACGTAAAAGAAGATAAAAAATTATGTTGGGTGAAAATAAGCGCAATTAATTTGTAGTGTCTTGATTGGAATGGAGATTATCTAAGCAATGTGAATTTAGTAGGAGTGTAAAACTATGTTTGATTTTAATTAATATAGATATAGATAAGTAGGACAATATATAGTAGAAAGAGTGATTTAAATATTAAACGAGAGAGAGATAAAAAAAAGTTAAGAAGAGTATAATATGTGATAAAATAAATGTAGTTATGTAGTAGCTTAGTATGGGCATATACATTAACTATTTCTTCTATAAATGAATGATATAGCCATATGTCAACTACATCAATTATATATTGATGAGTGATAAAAATCCTCCACGTATTAGTACTCCCTATGATGAAATATTGTGATTCAACTTTATGCACATCTTTTTTTAACAGAACGAGGGAGATATATTACTTAAACAGGGTCATTAGCGAAAGCTAATAGCCCAGGCAAAATTACAAGATAAGCCACATCTATTATGTAACAACAAAAGAAGCCATAGAACTTAATCAAACCCCATCCTTACTACAACCATAACATCTATAAACAACAAAAGATCCAATAAAAAACATATTGGTCCGTGGATGATAGGATATAGTGGGATATATTCAAATTTAATCAATTAACACATATGACAGAAGATAGTGATATATATTTATTAGAATGAGAAAGTTTGTGAGACCTGAAATTTTAGTAGTTGTAAGAAGTTGTTTTAGATAAAATGATCCTTTTCAGAATAAAAGTGTAAATAGTATCTACGAAATAAAAAAAGAAGAGTGCAAGGATGACTACAGAACATAGAGAGTATTATAATTAATTTACTTTGATTTCGAAATAAAACATACAAGACTGCGAAACAAATATATAAACAAAAAAGAGGTAACACATAACGAAAAGAATAAAACTTAATGCTTTAAGAATGTATATGGTCAGAAATAGTGTTATATTCATTAGATTTTTCAGTGACAATTGTTTTTATGGAAAGTGACATGGTTGAACATAGGGGTGTTAGTGAGGCAAGCCTGCTCGCAAACTATTCAAGTTCGGCTCGGTCAAAGCTCGGCTCGAGCTCGGGCTCGGCTCGATATATTAACGAGCCAAGCCCAAATCATCAATGGTTCGGCTCGAAAGCTCGTGAGCAAGCTCGAAAACCTCGTACTTCGGTAATATTTAAGCCAGATGTCCCACATCGATTTCCAAAACAAACAACACCCTTATTTTCCCTTACTTATTGTTAGCTTTGTCTCACATTTCTTGGTGAAGGCTATTTATAATTTGATAATATTTGACAATTTTATAGTCTGCAAAAACTTGTGAACTTTTTGATTTCTAACAATAAACTTAAACACTATGAAATTATTATAATATGTAAATTTTGTCCACTATCTAACAATAATGTAATAATCTATAGTATAACTTTGACAAATTTCCCCAAAAGAAAAGCTTCTTCCTTCAACCTTCGTCTAGTTGTCCACTGCTATGTAATGTCTCTTTTCCTCCATTGCTTCTTGCATCTTCTTGTCAAAGCTCTAACAACCCATTCCATTTTGTTACTGCATTAGGACAGATTTGTCCCGTAAATCATACGTTCTTTCTTGCAATTTTTATTAAAAGATATGTTTATGAGTTCTTCGATTCTTGCTGTGCTACTCAGCACTTCAGCAGACTTAACTTCTTAAGATTGAAAATCCATCCTCACAAATCGATGCAAAAAATGTTCAATGGCAACAATAGCATCACAATTCCAGCCTCCGACGACGATACCGATGAATATATTACAAAAACGAGATTCGAAACAGATGAAGCACGAGAAGTCGGTAACCGTGCGATCCTCTTATTTTTTTACAACAAAAAACGCAAACTTGAAGAATCAATCAGTATTATCAAAGGCAAGATCAAGAATCACTAATTCAAAATTAAACCCATCTATATTTTCTTACTTACTTTCTCTCACCCAAATTTTTTTTCTTGTTTCTTCTCCAATAAAATCTCAGAGCCAAGAACGAAAAAATTTCAGGGAGAGAAAAAAATAAATTAAACTGACAAAGAACAAAAAGCTCCAAATTTAGGTAGTTGAGAAAGATGATTATCTGCTGTTAAAAAATAGAGAGGGGACGAGGAAGCTGGAATTTTGTGGCAAATGGCAATGGAGGAGTAGGACTGTAGGAGAGAGAGGGAGTGGAAAGAGTGAATCTTACTAAGGTGGAAAATGTTTGGTTTTGTCCAGGACTTTGCTTTTCAGCTTTCAAAAATCCCACATCGAGTGTTTAGCAAGTGTAATGGGAATTCAGCTCTATAAAAATGGGTATACCTGAGGGGCTGAGATAGTTATGTATGTTGGGCTTAGCCAACCTTATGGGGCTGACTCTTTAGCATCTAAACTACTGATTTATTGATTTGAGCTTGCTAAGATTTAAATGGGCCGAAAACTTAATAAAGCCTAATTTATCCAAGTTCTACTAAAGCAATTTCGGGCCGAGCTTCGAGCCGAGCCTGGGTTAAATCCACACGAGCTCGAGCCGAGCCGAAATTTCTAAGCTCGACGAGCTTCGAGCTGGAGCAGAGCTAGACCTTAATAATTTTCGAGCCGAGCCGAGCCTGAACATGTTCGGTCTCGGTTCGGCTCGTTAACACCCCTAGTTGAACATTAGCATATAGTTATAAATTTTTGATGTATGTGAAATAAGCAACATATTTGAAAGTATCTAACAAATAGAAGTAATGAAAAATGAACAAATAAGAATTGAAATCTATAACTGGAGAACATAATAAATACAAAATGAAAAATAATGAAAAATCACTTAATGCTAGATGAGTAAAAACATGTTGAACATTCAAAAGCTGCTTTACATAGAAATATCCTTCCTACCATAAAAATGTAAATGGTATTATGAGACAAAAGAAAATGAAAAGTCCTAAAATTACTCTAGAGCAAAGTGAGCATTAAAAATTAGTTTACATTAATTTTCAAAGTAACATATAATGCTACGAGACTATAAAACAAGTATATATAACAAAAATAATATAATGAGACTTTTATCACAGGTTATTAAAGATTCTCATTTATGTGCAATCACTCCCTTATTTGTAGTTACAGCCAAAATTTTCTATATAGATAACGCCTGCCAAAATTCCCGGCGGTGCAGTACAACGGTGGTTCAAGACAATAAAAGAGAAGGGGTGAACGTGTAATTTTAAATCACGAGCTAATATATGACTTTACACAAGATATCATTAAACACGAAAAACAACCATTCGATGTAATTTAGTAAATCTTAAATAGTAATTGATCTCAAACAAAAAGAGAAAATGAAAATCATGGCAAAGTGGGTGGCCTGATGTGGTGCATCGGTGGTGTTAGACATCTAGAGATAGAGGGTTAGCATGACTGTCGAAAGCGGGAGCGGAAGCGGGTGTATGAGTGAATGTCGGTGGTGGTTGTGATTTTCTTTTAGCATATGAGGGAAGCAGTATGTAGAGTAAAAACTTTTTAATCAATTTTTAAAATAAAATAAAATGGTGGGTCACATGATCCACTATGACATTAACTACATGAACCACTGAACATACGGGTCATAAGCCAGTTTTAAAACAATCTTAACACGCGATTATATATATTTTGATCACAAGTTAATATTCACACCATTCTTTTAGGAGAAACTTCGTAAAATCTTAGATTTATAAGACAATAATGTAACGTAAAATATGCAAAAGCCAAAGAGCTCAGTTATGTGGAGTTCCCTACAAAATTTGTGTGGAAGCAAGCTCAGAGAGAGTGGACACCAAGAAGTAAAGGTTTCGCAATAGGACGAATCTACCACGTCACACTAGGATCTGGAGAGAAGTTCTATCTTAGAACTTTGCTCAATTTTGTAAAAACTGGGACATGCTACGAAGATATTAGGATGGTTGATGGCGTAGTGTATCCTACATTCAAGGAAGCTTGCTACGCAGGGGAGTTACTTGATGATGACAAGGAGTACGTTGACGCAATAACATAAGCAAGTTTTAGAGAATCAGGGCATTACCTAAGACATTTGTTCTCCATGTTACTGTTATCTGGGAGTTTGTGGAAGCAGGAGCAAATTTGGCAGAAGACTTGGTGGTGACTATCTGATGACATTCTGTACAAGCAGTGTGCTATTCAAAAGAATAAAGGTAAACAACTATCATAGCATTTTAAGAAAGTAATAAGACATTTTAACCAATCTGCATACTAAATGTAGATTATTGCCTCCTTTGAATTTATATTTTCACGGATCTCCAGCTAACTGACGATGTAATGGTAGCAGCTTGCGTAGATTCAGTGAAATGCCTTTTCTAGATGAACTAATCATGTTTGAAGGACGAAAAAAGCTCATAGCAGATAAGCTTTCATACGACATAGAGGAAATGACCTTGGAACACGACAAGTTGTATAAAGATTTAACTGATAAGAAGTTGAGGATTTATCGAGAAGTAATGGATGATGTGTCGAGTCAAGATGGAGGCGTCTTTTTCGTTTACGGCTATGGAGGGACGGGTAAACCATATGTTTGGAAGACATTATGTGCTGCAATAAGGAAGATGGGTGAAATCGTATTGTCAGTAGCTTTGAGTGGAATTGCTTCTCTCCTCCTTGCACGAGGAAGAACAACTCATTCGAGATATGGTACCCCTTTGAAATGTAAATGAGAATTCAACATGCGCTGGCATTCGCCCAGGGTCAAATTTGGGTGCACTTCTTATTAAGACAAAACTTATCATTTGGGATGAAGCGCCCATGATGCAAAAGTTTTGTCATGAAGCACTTGATAGAAGTTTGAAGGACATCGTGAAGTCGGTTGATAGGACTAACTTGCATCGACCTTTTGGTGGCAAAGTCCTGGTATTTGGTGATGATCTCATGCAGATATTACTAGTTGTACCAAAGGGAATGAGGCTTACTCGCAATATGAGACTGCAAGCATGTTCTTCGAAATCAGCTGTTGATGAATTACGAGAATTCTCTGATTGGATACTAAGCATTGGAGACGGAAATCTGTGGGTCCTAATGATGGTGAAGCCTTAATTAAGGTTGCAAAAGACATCCTTATAGATCCCGGGGCGAATCCAATTTCAGCAATTGTTGATAGCACGTACTCAGATCTACAGGAGCATATTTGGGAAGCTAAATACTTCCAAGAAAGAGCTATTTTCGTTCCAACAAATGAGATAGTGGAGATAGTCAATAATCATGTTCTATCTACCATTTCTGGAGAAGAGAAAGTCTACTTGAGTCCGGATGCTATAAGCAAAGAAGAAGGCAATTTGGAGTGCATGAAATATACTCCACTGAATTCCTCAATACAATAAGATTCTCAGTGCTCCCGAATCATAGCATACGATTTAAGGTTGGTGCGCCAGTCATGCTTCTAAGGAATATTGACCAAACATCTGGATTATGTAATGGCACGTGGTTAGTCGTCAATCATTTAGGCAATCATGTTATTGAAACTACTACTATTTATCCCAAGAATGACACTGACCCCATCTGACTCCACCAAATTTCCTATCAAATTTCAGAGACGACAGTTTACTTTAGTGGTTTTTTTACTATGACTATAAACAAAAGTCAAGGACAATCTCTGTCTCATGTAGGCCTGTATCTCCCGAGACCTGTTTTCAGCCATGGACAATTTTATGTTGTCATTTCCAGAGTTACGAGTAAAATAGGTCTCAAGATCCTTCCATTTGATAAAGATCACGGTGTGTGAACAAGTGCATACAAATGTAGTTTACAAGGAAGTGTTTGCAAACATATAAATTGATTTAGAAATTTCATTTGTAATTTGTGTTCTTCACCACTCTTACATTATGATTTTATGAGTTTGTATGATTTTTTTCATTGTTATTATATGACTTCTTTTAAATATGTTATAAAGCAAAAAATACTCCCGTGCATTATGTACGGGTCCTAAAACTAGTGAGTACTTACATGAGTACATACATTTATAAGTCCCAACAAATAATATTACCTAAAGTTAGTCATTTAAATATAACATCCCACGATAGGACCAAAGTTTGTAAAATTAATAATTAGCAAAGTGATATAACCAAAGTAGAAAAAGAAAATTAATAAAATAATAAAAACCTTTACTGGAAAACGTGACATATTGTCACAAACTTTGTAAAAAAAAAAATTTGCTAAGAAATTATATGTGACAGCAAGTCACGAATTCATCACGTGAACTTGCTGCACATGGGGACAATCAAAACACCCTTTTCTTTTATATTTTTTTTTGTTTTGAAAAATCAAAAAGGGTTGAGGGCATAAATCAAAAACCAATGTCCTGTTGCTATTGGTCGCACGCGAGAACCAGAAGAAAAGAGGAAATAAGAAAGAGAAAGAAGAAGAACAAAGAAGAAAAGAGAAGAAGAAAGGTGATGGCCGGCCAGCACCGTTACTCTGCCGACACCGCGGTGTTGGTTACAGTTTTATTATTATATTTTTTTTTGTAAAGATAAATCTGATTTTTGATGATTTTGCTAAAAAAAAGGGAAAAGAGAATGAAAATCAGGGAAGAAAAAAGGTGAACTTACTCAAAGGAAATTTATGGTTTGCGTGGTTTTGCAATTGGGTGATAAAGGTATTTATAGTGATAGGGTTTATTAGGGTTTCCTCAAAAGATAACTCTTTAAAATATGATCTTTTCCCAAAACCCACTCAAATTATACTTCTCAAAATTTTCTTTTGTCTCAATTTTTTTTGAACAAAAAAAAATTTGATTTACTAAATTTTTTAACTAATTTCGAGTTTTTTTAAAGCTTAAAAACGAAAATGGCTTATAATTTAAACATATTTTCTAAAAAAAGATCATTGTTAAAACTTTTCAGAAACTCAATAAAAATAACTTGTAAAATTGGGATATTACAATTTCTATTGCCTATATAATTTCCTGTATACTAAACAACCACTTAGTTTCTCTGTCCACCTTTTCAGTTTCCATTCATACTTTTATACTTCCTCATTGGTTCTCTCCCTAAGTGAAGTGAGTAGATAATTTCTCCAAACTGTACCTAATTTTATCGTAAGTAATAAATTTAGTATTAATAGCATGAAATTTTTGAGTTATTGTAATTACATCGGGATGATAATAGATAATTAATATTTATCGAAAAAAGTTATTTACTCCATATGATGTAATAAACTCTAAGAAAGTATTACAATAGCACTGAAAAGATTCTACAAATGATATATGAATATCATCTTTGTATTTTTACTTTAATCAATCATTGAAGAATAGGGAGAGTGTCGATAAATAAGTAATAAGTAGTAATGATAATAATAATAATAATAATAATAATAATAATAATAATAATAATAATAATAATAATAAATATTGTTATTATTATTATCACCATCATCTGCAATAGCCGCAAGTTAGGGTTATTGGTAGGGTTGTTATGGAGGAAGGGTGATTAAGCTTAATTAGGAGTTAGGGTTATTGAGTTCATTAGATTAAATTAAGGTTATGGGTTAATTAGGAGCTAATGACTGACGGTGTTAACCTTCCGTTAGTCAAAAGGACATGTTATGTTATTGGTGTAAAAGTCAGGGGTATTTGGTGAATGTCCAAAAGTTGGAAGGTATATTGTGAATTATGTGAAAACTCAGGGATATTTAGTGGGAAAAACCTTTATAAATAATAGTTTTTGTGTCTAACCAAAGTAGCTACACTTTGACAGTTTGTGATTACTAATTAAAATTTTAAGGGCTAATATCTTTGATTACGTATTTGTATAAATTATAAAAGTTGATGTTTCAAAAATATTCAGACAAATCTAATTAGATTACAACCCGATTATATTAACCTGACATATAAATCACAAACAATGATAATAAATATAATATATGGATAAGTGCAAAATACATCTTACACATCTTTCTAATTCTTAAAATCTTATACGCTAGTTCACCTCTTTTTCTCCCTAAATTTGGCACAAGTTTATTCAGCTTCCAAAATATTTGGATTCTAGGACCGAAAAACTCAAAGTTTCCGAAACATAGGAAGGATTACAATAAGTTGGTCTGAACCCTGTTTGGGTCGTTTAAACTAATTTTTACTTTCATTTTTTTTCTTTTTTTACTTTAAAATAATTATTGTATTGTAGGTCTATAATCATATTTTATTTTTTGAAAAATATAGGTATTAATAATGTAATAATAATCTTTCGATGTATTATCTATAAAAAGTACATAAAAAATATAGTATAATTAAATTTTAAAGTAAAGTTATGTAAAAGCCAAAAAAAATGTCCAGTCGATCAAAAAATTGAAACTTCAAAAAACTTAGACCTTTTAGGGCCCCAATTTATATGTTCGCCCTTATCCCTCTAAAATCTCAGAAACGGGATGAGTAGGAAATAGAGGTTTAGTCAGAAGCAACAATTTGGAGTTCATCATTAGAAAGTCAAGGATAAAAGGAGTATTTAAAGAGTAGTATGAGTATTGTGGGTGTCATTACAGGGATAAAAAAGAGCATCTCGATTGGTCTATTTTAAGCTAACATTTACGATGTTTGACACTCAAATTATGAGAGTTGATTGAGTTTTGTTGGACCTAATTAGGGCCCAAATTTATATGTTCCCCCTTATCCCTCTAAAATATCAGAATCGGGGTGAATAGGAAATAGAAGTTTAGTCAGAAGCAACAATTTGGAGTTCATCAC
Organism: Beta lomatogona; assembly: GCA_947646795.1. Classification (NCBI taxonomy): domain Eukaryota; kingdom Viridiplantae; phylum Streptophyta; class Magnoliopsida; order Caryophyllales; family Amaranthaceae; genus Beta; species Beta lomatogona. The sequence goes on from CANSNZ010000357.1 coordinate 445,957, forward strand.
TAGAAAGTCCAAGGATAAGAGGAGTATTTGAAGAGTAGTATGAGTATTGTGGGTGTCACTTCAAGGATAAAGACAGAGCATCTCGATTGGTCTATTTTAAGCTAACATTTACGATGTTTGACACTCATATATAAATGATAATATTTCTGTAAATAAATGAGATCATTTATGTAAATAATGTAGTAAGTGTGTTTTTTTCTTAGTGTGTGTGTGTATATATATAGAGGTAGAATCCACTGAAAACTTACCTTAAGCTGAAAACTGAAAACCGACCTTTTTGCTCATTTTGCAGATTTTTGCTCATTTTAGGTTTTTTGCTCATTTCATGTTTTGCTCATTTTAGCAAACTATCGCTCATTTTACGATGTTTTTGCTCATTTTAGCAAAATCTGCAAAATGAGCAAAAAGGCCAGTTTTCAGTTTTCAGTGGATCCTACCTCTATATATATTGGGTTCTAATGAGAACCCTCTTATGGTGAGAACCGTGAGAACCACAAAAAATGAGCAAAAACTTCATAAAATGAGCAAAAAAAAAAAGAGCAAAAACATAAAATGAGTAGAAAACATTAAATGAGCAAAAACGTAAAATTAACCAAATGTATAATGAGAAAAAACGTTGTGAAATGGGCATAAAAATGTTAAATGAGCAATAACATAAAATAAGCATAGCATAAATGAGCAAAAACGTTGTGAAATGAGAAAAATCTTCGTAAAATGAGTGGTTCTCACTGTTCTTACCATAAGGATGGTTCTCATATGAACTTAGACATATATATATAGAGGTAGGATCCGCTGAAAACCTCCCTTAGGCTGAAAAATGAAAACTTATAATCTCAGCCGTTGAAAACATCAATATAATATCAACCGTTAGATTTTACGCAGCCTTACTAACCCATATCGTGAAATTGCAAGCTTATATCAGGTATCTCTGATCCTCTGTTTCTCTCTCTATAACAGCAAAAATTCTACTTCCAAAACCCATGAATGTCGATCTTTAAACTTTCGAATCAAATTTCATACGACGTTAATTAATTTGTTAGATTCGAATTTCGATTTCCTAATCCCTAATTTTCAGTTGCTTGTGATTTAGGTTTAGTTTGAGTACTGCTTCAAGTTCGTTTCAATGGATTCAGATTAAGAGGAACTTAAACATCCCTAATGCATGTATCAATGAAGAAAATGACTGAATTTTGGGACGATGTAGTGTATAAATACATATTAATTCATTATTTCTCGTTGTGAAAGAGAATAGTCATTGTGAATATGCTTAAATTCAGGAAATGAGCAAAAAAAATCTCAAAATGAGTAAAACTTGTCTTAGAATAAGCAAATTTCATATCTTCTCTTTTATTTGGTGAACAATTTCATATCTTCTCAATAGGTAGTATTAGGTCAGTAGCATTAGGTATATGTCAAATGAGCAAAAACAATTAAAATGAGCAAATTACATATTCGTCCAATTGCTAGCATTAGGGTCAGCAACATCTGGTATATGTTGAATGAGTTAAGAGAATTGAAATAAGCAAAAAGTTCTCAAAATGAGCAAAACGACATTAAAAATGAGCAAAATTCATATTTGCTCAATTACTAGCATTAAGGTCAGTAGCATCATGTATATGTAAAATGAGTTTAAAACATTAAAAATGAACAAAAACTTCTTAATATGAGTAAAATAAACCTTAAAATGAGCAAATTTTATTTTTGCTCATATTGCTAGTATTAGAGTCAGCTACATGAAAAATGAGCAAATAATTTTGAAATGACTAAAAAAATTCTTAAAATAAGCAAACTTTTCTTAAACTGAGCGAAAACTTCTTAAAATGAGCAGAACAGACGTTAAAATGAACAAATATCATTATAGCTGAAATTGTTAGTCTTATGGCCAGTAGCATCAGGTATATGTAAAATGAGCAGAACGAACTCAAAATGAGCAAATTTTATTTTTGCTCAGTTTGCTAGTATTACAGTCAATAGCATCAGGTATATGAAAACTGAGAAAATAATTTTTAAAATGAGTAAAAAAATTCTTAAAATGAGCAAAAGAAACTTTAAAATGAGCAAATTTCATATATTATATAGATAATGAAAAGTTTATATGCTTACTGATTATTTTAATTTGCACTCCTATGAACATGAAGGGTTTTTTAGGAGTAGTGATACAGGAAAATGGCAGATAAAGAATGTGCTCCAACTCCAACTCCAACTACAACTCCAACTTCATGTGTTAATACAACTCCCATTGCAATTGCAACTACAACTCCAACTCAAACTCCTTGTGTTGATACAACTCAAAGTGTTGCTACTAAGACTTCTAGTGCTCAGACAACAAAATCGACATTAACTCCTCGTCCATGCTACACACCAAGAGGTACAAAAGAATGGATTCCTTGCTGCCCCCCTTAGCCGAAACCAACTGTGGGTATGCCTTTTGATTATATAGCTGATGGTATTGAGTTTTATAAAGCTTATGCTCGCTTTTGTGGTTTTCTCAAAAGATTGGCTACTTAAAAAAAAGATAAGGAAGGTAATATTTACTTGAAATACATCTATTGTAATAAACAACTATTTAAAGAAGGTGGTGAGAGTAACGCAAAAAGTAAAGCTACAACAAGCTCGAATTCTCGAAAAAGAAGTATAAATCTTGGTGGTTGTCAAGCAAGGATAGGTTTGAGAAAGTGTAGTGATGGAATGATTCATGGTTTACTGATATGTTTAGCATAAGACATATGTGGATCCCTTCTCACTTTCGAGATCTTTTCATGGGTGGTATTTTGAAGTCCACACAGATTTCAGTCTGAGAACAACTTTTTCACTTTGTTTACAAATGCAAATATGCTTCTAGTTAAGTTATGATTTCGGATAGAATCTGCCATGGATGCGCAAAGACATGCCCATGATAAACTCAACTCTGATTCTAAGAATTCAATTCCCCGTCTCATTACCCCTCTTCCTTTAGAGAAGCACACATCTCTTGTGTACACACACAACATGTTCTATAAGTTCCAAAGGGAGTTTTAAAATGCAATTTTCAATTGTGGAGTTTACAAAGTACAAATAGAGGAAGGGGTTGAGGAGTTTCAAGTTGCGGATAATACAAGGAAGAAAACATACCATGTAACTTACATTCCTGGTTCTCAAGATTGTTTTTGTTCCTGTAAGATGTTTGAATCCATAGGAATATTTTGTCGGCACATACTTTTTGTGATAAAAGGAAATTTTTTGACTGAAATTCCAAAGCAGTACATATTGCATCGGTGGACTAAAGATTCTTCAAAAAGGTCCATCTTCAACTTTTGTGAAGACTTGGATGGAATAGAAAATAATCAGAAGAAAATAGTTGTTGGGGATATTTGGTCCAAATTCTTCTCATGTATAAGCCTTGCTGAAAGTAACACTAACCATCTTGAGTCATTATTGGAAAGGTTATGTGCTTTTGAAAACGAGATGAAATCTGGAAAAGAAAAGGATGAGCAATATGCTAAAGACAAACATATTGAGTTGTTTGTTGGTTCTAATATAGTATCAGGTGATATACTCCCACCAAACAAGTCTTCAAACAAAGGAAGTGGTACAGGAAAAATAAAAAAATGATCAAGAGATAGCCATTGAAGTGAGCAACAAAAAGGAGAGACTCTGTAGATCGTGTGGTCAACTCTCAACTCATGATAGTCGTAACTGCTCTCTCTAAAAAAAAAGAAACATAGAATGAGGTAAGTTAAGAATAGAAGTAGCATCAATACCAATTATCAACATGCTAATTCTAAAATAGCAAATACTAAAACCTTATTTGATTTTATGCAGGTAGTAAGAATCGATCATCTAAAGAGAATACTTGAAGAGAAGAAAGGGATAGGCAACAAGGTTATTGATATTTCTAATTTATTGTTTTACATTAGCAATACAATATATAAGATTCATTTTGACTTTGATTTTGTAATTTACTACAAAATTTCGTGAGCGAAAAGAGCATAAAATGAGCAAATTTTATTTCTGCTCATCTACTATAACTACTTGCAGTAACATCAGTATATGAAAAATGAGCAAATTTAATTATACGGATGTGAGCCTCATAGTCATATCTGCCTCCTCCATTTGGTTGTTTTATGTTGACTTTTAATACTATTCATACATGTCTCCTATATCTTAATTATTCACATATTAACTTTTAACACTATTCATCTAATCTTTTGTTACATTTTTGTAAGAAAAAATCTAATTATTCCATATTAATTTTTAACACTTTTTAATCTAATATATTTAGATCTGTCTTTGGTTATTTTTCTTAATAAATAAGTGAAATCTTGTTAGTTTCATCTCAATACATACTTGAAAATATTTACTTTTCAAAATTTTTGCTCATAAAAAGTTTAAATTATACGTTGACAAACGTGTACAAGAAAAATGGAACAACTAAAAGAAATAGGAGGAAGTAAAATGAGCAAATAATTTTCAAAATGAGCAAATTTCATTATTGCTCAGATTGCTAGTATTAGAGTCAGTAGCATCAGGTACATGAAAAATGAGCAAATAATTTTGAAATGAGTAAAAATTTGTTAAAATGAGCAAAAGAAACCATAAAATGAGCAAATTTCATTTTTGCTCAGATTACTAGTATTAGAGTCAGTAGCATCAGGTATATGAAAAATGAGCAAATAATTATGAAAATGAGTAAAACGTTAATAAAATGAGCAAAAGAAACCTTAAAATGAGCAAATTTCATTTATGCTCATATGCATGAGGTATATCTATAATGATAAAAAAAAACATGTATAAAATGAGCAAAAATGTACTTAGTATAGGCAAAAACATCACTACTAAAAACATGAAATAAAATATAAGAGAAATGTACTTATATTTAGCCAAAATAATGAGTTGAAAAACTCATATCTCCAAGTTAATGGAACTAATAATCGTTCACAAAATGGAATTCATACTAGACCAAAAACTTCTCATTGTTACACCTAAACACTTTAAAGCTAAGATTGAATTTGATTCACATCACTCCTAACAATCTCAGCACAATACTTGTTCCGAAGTCTGTTCAAGCTCCTCAGATCGTTCTTCTTAAGACCACAATCCCACTTCTTCAAACCCATAAAACTTGTCCACCACCCATGGAAAGCGAAGGTTGATGATGTCCTAACGCTTGGTGCCAGTCTGGCTCCACGACCGGTGCCATTCCATCACTTCTCCTAAGATTTCCATGATTACCCTCTCCATGGCTCATGGAGATTGCCCTTGTGTGATGCGCATGGGAGGAAGTTTGTGGATCGCCTGTGATAAGTGTATCTCTAGTTGCAGGATGGGAGAAATGTACCCTTGGAGGATAACCTAGTGGAGGAACATTTGGCTTTGCGCCAGAATTTCCCCTTGCTCTATTCAACGGGGCCTCTTCTAAGGCCTTAACTAGCTTCTCATTTAACTAATAGTGTTTTTCGACTAATGGTTCTAGACGAGTAACTACTTCAGTGGCAAGAGATTTTGACATTGCCGTAAAAGTTGCACTCATAGTATCATTGATATCTACAAGTATTCTATCAATTTGCCTAGAGTTAATCTCTCTATTCTCTTCACTTATCCATTGGAGGATGTCTGTGAAGACTCTAGCAGACTCATGGGCTAGAGTCCTGTAGTTGGAGTCAAATGGTTGTCTCTGACTCTCCTTGGCTTCTAACAGTAAATTCTTTACTAATTCTGTGAATTTTCCATACATTTGGTGTATGAATCCACAACCAATACTACCTGGAGATGAGCCTTCCCATTGTGGGGTCTCTCCATTTGACTCTTCATGGTTATGGTGAATTGGTTCACCATTGTTATAATGCACCCTAGTTCTGGAGAGATTGAAGAACTCGTTTCCATGTTCCGGAAACTTGATTCCTCCTGAGCAACTTCCTTATTCTTTTTATAATGTGTGCCCGGCATTTTAGTAAAAACAACCGTTTTTTACAGTTAGTTTTTCGAAAGTACGAAGAAGAAAGTTCACAATTTGATTATGAATCTTCTTCTCCCACTGTGGTCGCCAAAAAACTTGATGGTGCAAAATCAATGGGTTGACTTTGCACACAAGTTGATGCACACCCTATAGTTTGATACTGAATGTCTTTAGCCCCTGGAGGTTACCGGTTTTAATTAGATAAAACCTTGCTAACATACTTTGTTACAATTTAATTAAGGATTAAATTACAACACCCAATAAATTCAAGCGAAATGCAATAAATAGAGCAAGCAATAATTATTCTATTAATTAAAGCACAACATTCTCATACATGCCACAAACTTTAAGAAATATTTTACAACACATAGAGGGATAAGCCAGGCTGGACAACTAAAGGGAAGACACAAAGGTTGTTACCTCCATGGTTCCTTGTTTCAATGGGAGAATTACATAACTTGGCGCCAGAACATGTTCTAAGTCTAAGGAACTAAACTATAACCCCAGAAGGAGGTTGGCTAGGCTAAGGCTAGGCTACGCTAATGCGATTTGTTGTGTGTTTGTTTGTTGTTTTCTGCTTGATGATTGTTTCTCTATTTATAGAGAAGCGTGTTGTGTAACTTCCGTGCTTACTTGGAGGGAAAATATTTGAATCATCTTTGATTCAAATATCAACCGTCTTCTAGCGCTGAATAATTGTAGTCTTGCACGTTCTTCCTTATATGGATCTGCCTCATGATTGCTCTTTAACGCCTGTCCTTTTACCTTTCTTGACTTTCATCTCCTGATAGTCCTCTTTTACTAACTTTGACTTCTGTTGACTTCGTCCGATGGGCTTTATACTTGCGTTGGGCCTTTACATTAAATCGAAACTAAACCTTTTGAGGTTCAATTCAATGTACCATAATAAATATAACTGGACATCTAAAAATAGTGGTAGCAGTCCATCACTTGCTATTTATAGCCGAAGAATCATGAAGCAATGGATTAAAATATTGTTAAGTTTTGACATTTGGAAGACCATGAGAGGATTATTAGAAAATTTTCTAGTATTAAGAAGAGTATGAGTGCTCCATGCGAGGGAGGAAGAAAGCAGAAAGAGAGAGAAAGGTAATTTTATTAATTATCATGATCCCTTTTTCTTTTATATTATTATAATCAACAACCCATCAACTTGCTATTGTTAGTAAGTACCAACACACCAAGCTTTCCTCTAAAATTTTATCTTATAAGTTAATTATTTAGTTTGTAAATTGGAAAGTCATGAGATTGGTTAATTTAACTTGTAGCTTATTATAATTCAAGTTTGTATTAGCTAAACTAAAATAAATTTATGCGTCACATTATATTTAAAGAAAAGATTTAACTACTAATTATAATTAATATCTAATTAAGCAAGTTTAAATTTTCAGGATATTACAGATTAGCTCTAAACTGTAGAGCGTTTAGCATTGATCTCCGTCCCAACACAGGCTACCTTGACTTTCGGTTTCCTGAACCTCAGTCCAAGCGGGGGCTTCTATAGATATAAAATTGTGTCTCCCCATTAAGTACCCAATGATGAAACGTTTTGTCGTTCTAATTGGTCTGGTCCAAAGGATATTTATTGGTTTAAAACAATCAAAGCTTAATTTTAAAGGCCCAGTTAATTATTCTTGATAATTAATTGTATTTTGAATAATTTAATATTAATTATTCCCAAAAATTAATTTTTAAAGGATATCTCGAAAATCATATTTTATTACTAAAGATAGTTGATTTCGGATTGCAAAGGATAGATTTCATCAAAAGATATAAGAGATTCTTAGAATAATAATAAAAAAAACTGTCCAGATCAACGTTTGACGCAGCATATTTCGCGCTCACAACGTCGTTGCCGTACTCAAATTCTAAAAATGCAAAAGGAGTGCGCTAGCTAATGCACTGTTTTGTTTATCTTTTCCGCATCATTTTCGGTTTCCTTGGCCTATATATACTACATTTCTTCGAACATTTTCACACTTTTTTTCCAACGCTTTGATACTTCAGATACACCTTACATACATAAAACAAGCACTCAAACTCACATTCAAACACAATCAACTTATATTCAAACTCCATTCAAATTCATTCAGGCTTCAAGATTGCTCCTCCTGTAGACCGTTATACAAGACCCAGTAGACAAAGGTATAATTTAGGATGGTCACTTCCAATTTAATTCCTTTTTTACTGTCAATTTACTTTTCACAATGTAGATCTCAAAAGGGATTAACGTACATTGTTCCCTAATCTCTAATCTTTTTATTTCTTTTCTATATTATTATTATTATTCATATGCATGATTGTATGATTTAATGCTTTCATCACCTCGCATGTTTATTTTTGTTAATCAAAGACCTAAGTAAATGCTCCAATTCTAAATTAAGATAATTTGGACAATTGGACTAGGTTCCTAGTAATTTGATTTTTTTTAATAACTATACATCTCACCAAAAATTAGTTTTTTATGTGTTTAATGAACCAATGTAGACTAATTATAGATTGCATTAACATATTATTTGGTTATTTAACTACATAACACTTGACATGAATCGATATCAAGTAGAGGTTATCAATGGGCGAATTTGATTCATGATCATATTCGCACCCTCACCCCCAAGTCAATCTTTGGTTCAATGACCATTCATGGAGTCATGACGGGAAAATCTACATTCGATAAATCTCTAAGTTGTCCTTACAATTTTTCAATATCTAATTAGGTTTATAATTCTTCCTTTAAAGACTTGTTGGCGACTTCAAAAACGTTTTCAATAAAACCATTACAATAAAGTAGTTAAATACTCGCTCATGCCGCATAGGTAGTGAAATATTTCTCGAAGAAATTTGAGATGAGCAGCAAATGGGTGAGCTTCACACCTCATTAGAGGCGGCCCGACATGAAATTGCTCAGGAGATGGTGCATTTCATTCACATACCTCTACTGTCCCACTTGGAGTTGATCGATGTGAAACTTCTGAGCCTAACGGCAAAGAAACTTCTAATGTTGCTCCCCAACATAGGTCTAGTAGGACAATCATTCCGTCCAAGAGATATATTGATTTCCTTTTGACAGAGAGTTATGAAATAATGATTTTTTGAATATGAAGAACCTATTAGCTACAAGATGCTTTGGAGAGTCAGGACTCCGTTAAATGGCTTGAGGCCATGAAATCTGAAATGGATTCCATGTTCGAGAATCAAGTATGGTACTTGGTTGATTTTCTTGATGGGGTAAAACCTATTGGCTGCAAATGGATTTTCAAACTGGAAACAGACAAGGACGGAAACATTAGTGTTTTCAAGGCAAGGTTAGTGGCAAAAGGGTTCAGACAATTTCATGGTATTGACTATGATGAAATCTTCTAGCCAGTACCTATGCTAAAATCTATCAGGATAATTTTTGCGAGTGCTGCCTTTCATGACTATGAAATATGGCAGATGCATGTCAAAACCGCTTTCTTGAATTGGTTCTTGAAAGGACGTGTACATAACTCAACCTCAAGGTTTTGAAGATCTAGAAAATCCATGGAGGGTATGTAAGCTTAAGAAGTCCATTTATGGACTAAATTAAGCATCCAGGAGTTGGAACCTCGTATTTGATGAGGCAGTCAAGAAATTTGGCGTTCTCATAAATGAAGAGGAATCTTATGTATACAATAAGTTAAGTGGGACTAGCATCACCTTTCTGGTCTTGTATGTGGATGACATACTTCTCATAAGAAATGATAAAGCTATGCTTGAATTAATCAAAGAATGGTTTAAGAATTGTTTCTCTATGAAAGACTTAGGAGAAGCATAGTATATTTTGGGAATTAAGATCTATAGAGATAGGTTAAAAAGGATAATTGGACTTAGTCAAGAGATTTATATTGATAAGGTTCTTACGAGGTTCAAGCTTGAAAACTCTAAGAGAGGTTTCATGCTCATGCAGCATGTCATAACGCTTGATAAGTTTCAGTGTCCTTCGACTCTTGACACTAGTGGAAAAAATGGTAAGAAACTGTTCCGGGTTTTAAAAAACCGGATCGGTTAATCTATACTGATGAGGTTTTGGTCATGGCCCGCATCAGTAGCTGATCCAGCCCAAAAAAAGGCACCTCGTAATAGGAACCAAAGGAGGGATATATGCACAGACCCATACCACGCTCTCTACTCTCTCTTTCCTCTCTGCTCCTCCCTCATACCACGCCAATCAGATCTGCTCTAAGCTCCCTCCTCTCTCTTCTCTCTCTCTCTCTCTCCCCTCAAGCCCTAAGCTCCCTCCTCTCTTCTCTCACGAACACCACCACCTTACCACTCCCCTCACAAACGCCAACCAGATTTGCTTGCACCCCTTTCAAACGCCAATCAGATCTCCGACGCGATGTATGCTGCTTGCGCCCTCACCACCGCCAACAACAATTGCCAACTGATCAGATCTCTGACGCGGTTTCAATTTGGTTTTTGTATCTCGCTTTATTGTTGGAATTTTTGCGACTTTTGAGATTTTCAGGTCTAATTAAATTGGGTATTTCGTATTTTCACTAGGATGAACAAATTGCTTGATAAAAAGGTTGAATGGAATCGCTCCGCTGCTTCGATGCATTCTCCTCCTTAACCAACGCGACGCCACCCATAAAAACCAACGTCGAGCAGGAATGGAATCGCTCCTCGCCGTCGAGGTTTTCAACCATAGATCTCTCCCTTCTCGGTTTCACTATCTTATAATTTTCTCTCTCTTCTTCTCTAATTTCTTGATTTGTAAGTTATTGTAGTGTGAGAATCGAATTCTAGGGTTTATGTTTCGTGTTTGAGTAATCATGAACTGATTAATTTGCTGATTTCTTTGTTGGAGGCATTTTTTGATCTTAATTCTGAAACTGGTGATTGTGTTCCTTTCACGTGCATTAAAAATGCATGCGAACAAGTGCTTGGAAAATTTCAAGTACAAGATTGAGCTTTTTGTGTTTTAATGATTCAGAAGTTTTTTTTTGGTTGGAAAGAAACACCCTGTCCTTGTCGAGGATAGGCATATGGATTGTATTATGATGTGATTCTTGATGTAACACATATGATTTATAACACCTTGCACATCTATTCTGTCTTTTAAACTCTTTATGTTGTTGTAACTGTTCTATTGGTAAAGTGAGAAATATAATGCTGAAGTGAAAAAATCAAAGTTTGTGGCTTCCCTGGGTTAAATCGCCATATTCTTATGGAAGGTAATTGGGACTCACACTTATGAATTTGATGAGGATACACATACATAAGTAATATGAAATAGAACTTCTTGATATCTCTTTTCATATTATGTTTCTGAAAGTGCTTCTCTTCTGTATACTTGTGGTGCCTGGTTGCTACAATGCACATTGCAATGGGGTGAGCGATTTTGGCTCTTTTCCTGCACCCCTCTTTTTAAGCTCTCATTTTTTTTACGTCTGCTAAGTTGGAGCAACAATTATGTGTTGAATAAAGAGCAATACTAATTTTGACTTGCAAAGACTCCAAAAAGCTTCTCGCTTCCAAAACTTACTTGCTAGTTGTTAGCGATCTGGGTTGTTATGCTGCTGCTTCTTCATCTAATATGCACCACTTCTCTTACTCAAGGGAACAACGAGCACCCATCTCTGAATTCAGACGTGTAATTTTTGCTGCTTATGGACCGCCATCATCAAAACCAAGATTTTTTCATATGTCTGCTGCCTGACTATCTAATGAGGAAAAAAACAATATCAATCTAGAAGAGGTTGAAATCGATGTACCTTGTGAAAAGAATATTCCAGTCAAAGTATTAATATTTTTTATACCGCTGCGGTTTTGACCCAAAACCGCAGCGGTAAATAATTAACTGATCCGGTTTAGGACGCAGCGGTAAATAATTAACTGATCCGGTTTAGGACCGGATCAATTAATATTTGGGGACTGCTGCGAGTCCAACCGATGCGGCCCAAAACCTGAGCGGTAAGCCCGGTTTTGACTACAGAGGTTAAACTTTTTTACACTAGTGTGATGAGATCAAGTGCATGAGTAGTGTACCCTATGCTTTAATAGTAGGTTCCATTATGTATGCCATGACATACACTCGACCAGATGTTGCATATGCTTTAAGTATATGCAGCAGATACCAATCAAATCTAGGGGATCTAGGGGATGCACACTGGATGGCGATGAAGAATATCCTTAAGTTCGTGTAAATGAATAAGGATGACTTTTTGGTATATAGTGGAGTCCCAATGAGTTGGTTGTTACTGGATACACCGATGCAAGATTCTAGAGTGACAAAGATGACTTTCCATCTCAATCTGGTTTCATTCTTTTGTCTCAATGGAGGAGTTGTGAGCTGGAAGAGTTCAAAGCAGAGTACCATCGCATATTCTACAAAGGAGGTTGAGTACATTGCAACAGCTGATTCGGCAAAGGAAGCTGTTTGGATCAAAAAATTCATTAGTGAGCTTGGTGTAGTTCCTAGTATTGATTATAATAGTAAGTTGGCGTAACTAATATCGCATGCTATCCCCTTTAAAAGGAGTTACGCCCCTGTAACTCGACTAACCCTAAAACTTAACTTAAAAATTATTTATCAACTTTGTAAAACCCCAAATTTCTCTATTTCTATAACATATTATCATATAAAACTCTTGAGAACTTGAGAGTATCACCGCCACGTGATAATGTTAAAGGCTTTAATACTAACTACTAACTGAACTTTTAACTAAATGCAGCGGAAATAACTGAAATAACTAACTCTTTATTGAAGTAAACTTTATTGTTCAACTATAACAATAATGTAATTTGAGAAAATAAAATGGCAACTCCTAGACTAATTATGATTCCTCACTAGCTCTCCCATTTGAAATATGCATCATATCTCTGCTCGCCAAAATAGGGTCATCACAAGGACAAAGCCAAAAACAAAAGAAAACAAATATAAAAGCGCGTCAGTAAAAATACTGAGTACATGTATATGCGGAATATTAAACACTTATTTAATAAAACATTCAAAATATTTGTAACACCCCCAAATTTCTCTCTTTCTAAAAACATATTTTAATATAAAACTCTTGAGAAACTTAAGAGTATTATCGCCACGTGATAATATAACGTTAAAGGCTTTAATACTAACTACTAACTGAACTTCAAACTAATGCACCGGAAATAACTTAAATATGTAACTCTTTATTGAAATAAACTTTAATGTTCAACTATGACAATAATGTAATTTGGGAAAATAAAATAACAACTCCTAGACTAATTATGATTCCTTACTAGCTCCCCCATTTGAAGTATGCATCATATCAACCTGCAAACTCTGCTCGCCAAAATAGGGTCATCACAGGGACAAAGCCAAAAGCAAAACAAAACAAATATAATAGTGTGTCAGTAAAAATATTTTTTTTCTTTTTGTAAAATATTTTTTTTCTTTTATTTCTGTAAACCTTTTTGGATTTTCTTTAAAATATTTTTAATTTTGTTTTAAATAAAGTACTTGGGTTTACAACTGGTAAACTTAGGCCCAACATCCATTTAGATTAGAATTTATTTTAAATACCCAAAATCTTTTATAAAAGCCCTTTTAATAAATAAAACCTTTTTAAAAATATAAATAATAGCTTACTTAAAATACAGAATATTACACCCGGCCTACTGTCGTTTACATTCCCTCTCTTAATTAGATTATCGTTGTTGATTGTGTGATTAAATGTTATTGATTAAATGACTTTATGCCTAAGTTTCGTAGTATAAACGTTATTGAACCTAAACATTCTTATCATTATTGTTTTTCTAAACTCAAAAATTATTTTAAAATTATTATTTTTATGGAATGGAGTCAAATTACTCAGTTGTTCTGATTTTTTTGGAAGTTTATCTTTTGTGCTGTTTTTCTTTAGCTTTGCAGGTGGGACTTGGTGATGGGAATCTCGAGTTAGGAATCTTAATTTAATTCACTTAGGTGACTTTATTTAGTTTTTTTTTCTACTTGAATTTTTTTTTAGTTTTGTCTAAACTTGGGTTGTAATAGTATTGCTTAACTTTAAATTATTTTCTAAGGTATTTGGGTTTAGTTAACATTTTGTTAGCCTTTCATTTACTCTTAGAGGGTAATTAGGCGGTAATATCTTGCAAGTTTGAATAAATGATTTTTGAAAAGTATATTTATTTGATATTTTAATATTTTAAATTTGGAGGTATTACATTCTTCCCCAAAGGTAACCGTGTAAATCTTTTGGAAACAAATGTCGTAGTATCTTTTAGTATTTCATATTGTGGTCTTGAATGAGTAAAGGGAAGGTTATGTCTTCATGACATTGGTTTGATTGCTTATTTATTCAACTAAGGTTAAAGGAAGTTAACAAAATTAAATTGGTGTGGTGGTCACCTTTATTAATTCGAAGATAAATTAAGTATTTATTTGTGTATTATTTGAATTAATTGGTACTCTTATATTTCTTAAATAATTAATTATTTAAAGTGAAAAGAGGATAAGCAATAAAATACTATGTCATTGCACATCTAGAGTATTGAATTAGGTCATTTAGAGCTCATGGTAGGATCCCGTGAGTTTTCCGAAGGATCGAATGATAAGCGTATCCTTTTTATTTACTTCAAATACTAGATTTTATATATGGCTTAAAGTCACGGCTAATACCATGTACTTTTAAGACATTTGAATTGGATCAACTCGTTCGTTGCTTAGTCCAAACTAAGGTAATAAATAGGATGTTTCAAGTTATAGTCAAGAATTATCATGTTGTTATTGCCTATTTGAGTTGTCTGTTTATAGTTCAAAAAAAAATAAAGTTGTATGTTTATGTTTTTAATGTTATGTAGTATCATGCTAGGATTTTTATATATGTTCTTAGCTTGTATATATACACAGCTTTGCTTAATTACGTGCTTTGTGTTTGATCATGGGTTGTGCCTTATTGATCATATGACGATACATCTTTACTTAGGTCTTGTTTGGCGGCCTGTCCCTAGTAACAATTAGTTATACAACTATTTCAGGTTGGAGATCATGATGCATTTGGGAAGTGAAGACTGAGGGGTTTATAGGCTTTTCTTGTCTTTATTTTATTGTTTTGGTTATTAAAGTCATTTGGAAGATGGGAGTTTACGGTTTATTTTCTAAGGTTTGTATTTAATTATGGATTTGGTTTTTAGGGCATTAAATGGTTCCAGATTGTAACGAAGTAGTTTTGACTTTAAATATAGTTTAAGATATTATAATTATATGTTTCACTGCAAAATTATAAATAACCTAAACGTTTTCACACATGAAGGTAATACTTTAATAGTTCTCTATTGTTTTATGAGATTTTTTTAAGGAAGAGAATTATTGAGGCACCCGGTGTTATACCATGTCAATGCTAGCATGGTAACTATGTTGTAATAAAACTCAACTAAGTCGAAGTGATCTTCTCAACTTTCTTGGTGTCTCATAACTGCCGGTTACTATGATATATATTTCAAGCGAGTGTGGTGTCTCATATTGCATATAACATATGTCCTAAAAGTATTGCAATGATACGGTAAATAGCAGGGTGACAACCCCCAATTTTAAGGACAATTGGTCTATAGACCCTTCTCTAATCGTGTTCACTTCCTCCAAATAATAATAATAATATGTTGCTTGAAATGTTTCATTTTTGGCTAAAGTATTAATGAAATGACATTGACTCAAAGGCTAAGGATTTGGATACTATAGAGAACTAGAAATACATCTGTTGTTTTGGAATGATATCGGAGAACAAATGAATTTCGAATTTATTTCCAATTACATACTAGTATATCAAACATACATACTTGTTTACTTCGACATTGTGATTTCTTGTATTTTGTTCTTGGAAATTATCCCGGTGATAAGGGTTAATTAGCCATATAATTGTAACACCCTACCCATACGGAGTCGAGTATATTGTCACCAATGCGCATCAAAGGCCAACAATTGTCCTCAGTAACCAACACAGGTTCTTCCGGCACATTTTGTCCTCACTTATGCGCACCCTGATAAACTTCCCAGGAGGTCACACATCCCTTGACTACTCCTAGCCAAGCGCGCTAACTGTAGAGTAACTAAGGAAATAAGCTCCCTAAAAGAAAGATGCATCTTGTTGAAATGAGCAATCTACTAAATCCCTTTAAAGCAATGATGAGGGTTATTGCATACTCCCCCACTTGAGAACAGCAACACCCTTGTTGCGCCTGAGGACTCCACATATTCGGCCACAATGACCTGTGGGTCACCCCAACTTAGAAACTAATCACATATTCGACACGCAGCCGATTATATAGCCCCGGAATCCTCCCCTACTAGGCGACTAACCTTGGATTAATTATCTACACGATTAGCACACGGTCGTAGGGTTGCTCTGATACCATTTGTAACACCCGGCCCATACGGAGTTGAGTATATTGTCACCAATGCACATCCAGGGCCAACAACTGTCCTTAGTATCCAACACAGGTTCTTACGGCGCATTTTATCCTCACTTATGTGCACCCTGATAAACTTCCCGAGAGGTCACTCATCTCCGGACTACTTCCAGCCAAGCACACTTAACTGTGGAGTAACTTAGAAAATAAGCTCCTGAAAAGAAAGATGCATCTTGTTGGAATGAGTAGACTGCTAAATCCGATCCCTTCAAAACAATCATGAGAGGTATTACAATAATTGTGTTTAGTGTTTTAGTGAGAAAATCAGTTTTAGCCTTCCTTATATTCAGGGAATTAGTTACATGTTTGTTAGTAGTTTAGATGTAATTTTCATCTACTTAGCTATCAACTGAGCTATAAATAGCTTAAGCTTAGAATGTAATAAGCATTTAGAAAAATAAACACTCATTCTTTTTCATCTCATATTCTATTTCTCATTCTATCTTTCTCTTATTCATTTCTATATCAGAATTCATAGAATTCTATTCACATTCAAAGTATTACTTGAAGGGTTGCCCTCCTGTAGACACCAAATTTTGAACCCCTTTTTCGGATAAATATAATTTTTGAAAAATAAAAATAACAAAATCGTCATGCATCGTGGAGCGCACGCACCGGAGCGCGAGTTTCATTCCATCGCACAATTTTTCGTTTTTGCGTATAAGTCATACAGTTTCGGCTTAGAAGTATAATTTTCGTGAGTCGTAGCCAATGACTACAACCACCGTTTTAATAAAATGATTCATAGTATAATCATGCTCGTCTTTATTAATTTGATGAGTTTTCATTAATTGTCATAAGTTAGTCTTTCGGAAAAATAAAAACGAGTCGCGATTAGGCGTCGGGATTTTAGTTGTATCCCAAAACCGGCATTAATCAGTTTTCTTGATGGTCAAGTGATTGGATAAAGAATAATAATATATTCTTTATTCACTAAACCCATCCTTTAACCATTCGTTAGAGAATAAGAATCATGAAAAGATGTGAGAATAAGAATCAAATCCCATGTGTAAGAGGGGGAAATCCATATTCTTTCCGGAAGAATCGAGTGTGCGCCAAGCACACAATCATGTGCTAGACGCATGATTGTGCGCCTAGCACACGAGCTCACTCTGCGCCAGACGCAGAGCCTTGCGCCTAGCGCAAGGTGCTGTGCCTAGCGCAAGGTGTTGTGCCTAGCGCAGCTTCCTGTGCTTGGCGCAACACCCTAATCAGTTGGTTTTGCACGTTTTTCGATGCATTTTAATTTACGTATTATGATGTTTAAGGAAGAATATTTTCTGAAAATCTAATTTTGCTTCATTTATGAGAAAATCCAAAAAGAATAAGAATATTTGTGTTTCCAAAGATATTTGATGATGTCATTAGGGTGAGGTCATTAGAGTGATGTCATTAGGGTGATTAAGGATGAAGAAAATCAGATTTTTGGGTGAAAAATCTGATTTTCTACCTCTTTAAAACCCTAGTTCACCTCTTTCATTTCTCTATAAATACCTTCCTAAATTTCACTTCAAACCAAGTTGAAAAGAGTTCAACTTAACTTCACTAATTCTCTCATCTTCTCTACTCCTTTTTCTCTAAAGAAATCACACTTAAGAAAAGAAAGAAAAATTTAGTAAGATAATTAGTAAGTAAAGAAGTTCATCAAAAGAAGAAAAAAACAAAAAAAAGGTTTAAGTTAGTAATTAAGAAGATTTAGAAACTCACCTAGAAATTAAGAAAATCACAAAAAAGTAGAAAATTTGCAAAAAGGAAGTGCATCATTGAGCTAACAAGGTAAAATTGAAGGTTTTATTATTATTTTTTTTATTATCTTCTTAATCATCTACTAAATTTCTCCTTGTTTTCTTCTTATTAATTTTTTAATCATTGGAGTGATTTGGGTATGTGGAAGTCTTAATTGGTTCCCAACCTCAAATCACCCCGCCTAGAATAGTCACCTCTAATGGGGTGACTCTTAGGAAACAATGTGATTATGTGATTTTCCTTAATCAAGATGGTATTTATCACCAAAAATGATTTCATAAAAAAATTCAAGATAAGTTATGCAAAAACATCTCCATAAAAAGAAAATGTGATGCTGTAATTATAGTAAGTTCTACTTTCCTATTTTATTTCATTTTTTCGTCTGAATTAACTAATTAGTTCATTAGATTTAGCATTTTTTCTATGAAGTGCAAGATGTTTCCAAAAATTGGGCTTTGGAATTTCTAAAAAACGAATTTTGTGTAAATAATTAAAAATTATACAACTTTGTTGTGCAAAACTGATTTTGTCCAGTACCACCTAGGATTGTTCTTTCAATAAAATAAAAAAATAAAGTCATTTAGATAAAACTAAAAACATCAAGTTTGAATAAAACATCAGTAACTTTTCAAAAATATAAAAATCATGTTCATATGAATTTTATAAAATTTTATATCATATTTACAAAGATGTTCATGTAAATCACTAAATGTCAGAATACTGATTTTCTCTTCAGTTAAGAAAATAAATAAAAATGGTCTTAAAAACGTCCAATTCAAGTAAAAATTTCCAGTCTAGTCTTTCAAAGCATCTAGAATGTTCATACCAAATTTAACTTCAAAATAAGTTCAATAAGTTAGGTCTCAAAGAACAATTTGAATGAAGGTCCTGTTTTGACCTGTTTTGACATAAAATTCACCAATAATTCAAATGTTCACTAAAAACTTGTAAAATTTTGATACAACATAAAGAACTCACTGATCTATCCATAGATGTATCATATTCTTAGTTTAACACTTTGTACAGAAAGTTATGATTTTTTTAATTCAGTACAAGAACAAAAAAGGCAATCTGGAAAATCAAATAAAGTGATTAACTCAACTTCCATAGAAAAAAAATGTTTTCTTTTCATACTAAAATGTGAATAAAAAATCATGAATTCCTTAAGTTTATCTTAAAATTACTCATTTTATCATGTACATAAAAAATCAATAAAAATTGTCATAAAAGATCAAAATCAAAGAAGTTAATTAATCTTTAACTTTCACAAATTCACAAGAACATGAATTCTAAAGCCCATTCAAGGCGGTGAAGATCAAGAAGCATCATGGTGAAGATCAAGATTGCAGATTTGTATAGATCATAGGTTTTGTACATTTTGTTGTAATAATGATTCTTTGTAAATAGTTATCGCATCACTCAATTAATAAATAAAAAAACATGGAGATGTTTATGCATAATTTTCTTAAATAATTCCACATCTCTTTTTAATAAAATGAGCAACCAATGTTACAAATAGTGCATGTTGGGCCATTATATCATAGTATATGAATCAAATGACCCAATCTTAATTAAGAGGAAAGATTGCAAATCTAGCTAAGTTAAATTGCTTGATGATCCATCTTACATTTTAAAAATGTGTTCTCCATATTCAAATGGATTAATCATATAATTTGACATAATTAGATTGGTAATTATGATCTCCGAATTGATTTTAGGTCGTTTCACGTGTCTCGCTTTAAATGGCCAAATTCCATTTAGCCAAACACAAATCTCCAAATTCAATCTCAAATTGATTATTTCTCTCCAAATGACTTAATAATCTTCAATTAAGATTATTTCTCAAAAGCCTTCAATTAGGAAGCAAACCTTCTAAGACCTCTCGAAAATCATACGTGATCACTATTAAGGTGGTTATTTCAATCCTCGATTAATCGCTAATTAGAGCGGTTAACTCAGACTTCCTTTCATCACTATTTAGGGTGATTATCTCCAATCTCATTTAATCATTGACTAGAGTGATTATTTTAAACCCTAATAATCGTTAATTAGGACGATTATTCTTCTCATTTAATCACTAATTAGAGTGATTATCTTAACCCTTGATTAACCATTAATTAGGGTGATTAGTTTAACCTTTCATCATATTTAATCACTAATCAGAGTGATTATCTTAAACCTTAATAATCATCAATTAGGGTGATTATTTCCTAACCTTCATTGTTAATCGCTAATCAAGGTGATTATCTTTTGTCTTAAGTTTAGTCACTAATTAGGGTGATTATCTTAACCTCCATTTTCAATCACTAATTAAGGTGATTATCTTAATCCTTCATATTTAATCGCTAATTAAAGTGATTATCATAACCCCATTTTAATCACTAATTGGAGTGATTACCTCATTTCAAATACATTTGTTTAATTCTAAAAGTGAGTTATTCATAATCTATTCCCCTCTCTACTTTCCCCAGTGGAATTGGCCATTTAGGGTGAGACATATGCTCGAACTACGACGGTTTTGATCCATAAGTGGATTCCAATCCCACAATGAGTGGTACGTAGTGCAACTTCAGTGCTCAAACCTACCATGTACAAATGATATATTAGTCCTAAATAAAAATGGTTAATGTGTATATGTGCAAATTATGTGATTTTCTTTCTTTTTAATAGCCATGATTACTTTTAAATAGAAAATAACGCATTTAGTAAGAGCCCGTTCTTTAGAACATAAGAGGAGACGAGTTCTAGACGTTCGCACCTCTTAACCTAAACCCCGAACCCTATCTCATGGTATGAATAACCAATTTTCAAAAAGCCTTATCCATATGAAGTCATCATCGTTTTAAATGATTTTTCTTGAAATTGATTTTAAAACGATTTATTAAATAAATTTGTTCCTATTCAGAAATTAATAGGGTGGCGACTTCCAAGTTTTCTAAAACTCAAAGTCCAATGAGAGACTTTCGTGGGATTCAGACCGTTAATTAAGACAGTAAAAAATCGGATACCACACCTTCCTGTAACATTATATGAGAAGGGTTAATTAATTAGCTTGTTGTTCTTCCTTATATTTAGGGAATTAGTTAGATGTTTCTTAGCAGTAGTTGAGCTGTAGATTTCATCTACTTAGCTATTGACTTAGCTATAAATAGCTTAAGCTTAGAATGTAATAAGCATTCAGAAAAATAAACACTCAATTTTTCTTATCTCATATTCTATTTCTCTCTCTCTTTCTCTTATTCATTTCCATATCAGAATTCATAGAATTATATTCACATTCAACGTATTACTTGAAGGGTTTCCCTTCCTGTACCATTGGTATAAGAGTTAAAGAGCAGTTGCTGCTTAGAAGTTCAATTCCGTCATTTTTAAGAACTTCATTAAGCTTCTACACTGTAATTGTTCGACAAATTGCCAACCTGAACTTCTATCAAAATCATCCTAGCACCAGCAATTACTAAGATAGTGACAGTCATGGAAGAGCAATTGAGCATTCAAGAACAAAAATGGGAAGAACAACAAGCTCAAAAAAGGTGTTACATGACACTTTGAATGAGGTAATTATGTCTTTACAAGAAATGAATGGGAGATTGAAACACTAGTGGAAAAAACCTCATCCGATCCGGTCAAAATGGGTCTTAATGATCTGGTTTTTGACCGGAACAGATGGGGTACCAGCAGTAAAATAAAATTTACTGATGCGGTTTACAACCGGATCAGTAAACATACTAACTGATCCAGTTTCTTCATTGACCGCATCAGTTTATGGGGTGAACAGTAAAAAAATGAGAAAGTAGAGCCTGACAGCCTGCCATATACTCTGCTTCACTAGTGGAAAAAACTGCTTTTACTACTTATTAAATGCTCCGGTTGACTAATCAACCCGAGCATTTGTGAAAATTTTAATAAAAATATTCACAAATGCTCGGTCAACCCGAGCATTTGATGTCAAATGCTCCGGTTGACTAGTCAACCCGAGCATTTGGACCCTCTCTCAATTCATGAAACCTCGCACTACACGTATTAAAATAATTTTCGTCTCCTCATCAGTCCTTCCCTCTCTCTATTGTTTTCCCCCTGCTCTCTCAATTAGACCCTCTCTTAATTGAAAGTTTAAAACTTCCGTCGTGCCTCCCTTGTCGTCCTTCGCTCCCTACGTCACCCCTCCCTCCGTTGTGCTTCGCTCCCTCCGTTGGTTGCATCACAAGCAAGACGTTGACTTAGCTGTTTCTTCAATCAACCTACCAAACTCCTTCAAGGTTTGATTTTCTCCTATTTCTAAGTTTTTTTGAATTACTCAAATTAATTCTAGGGTTTAATCTAATTGGCCAGTAGAAGAGAGAGAAAGAATTGAACAATCGAAGAAATCGAAGGATGAAACCCTAGATCCGAGAAGAAAATCAAGAGCACGAAGCATGAAACCCTAGATTCTAGAAGAAAATCAAGGCCTGTAAAAAACGAATAAAGAAAATCAACAATTTTTAGTACTTATACCGGGTGTGAAGCGTAAAATGAGTTCCATAACCATTGGCAGTGTGTCCGTTGTATGGACTGTGGAGGGAAAGAGAGAGAATGGGAAGCGTGGCACAAATATCGACAAGATTTGGGCAGGAATTTAGAGCTTGCATGCCTTCGCTGCAGGCTTGTGAAAACCTACGATCAGGTATTGTGAATTGCCAATTTTAGGGTTTTGATATTGTATACAAGTATTCTCTCTGTTTCTTCTTTCTATAATGTTAGATTGCTTGCAGTTTAGGGAATCAGGATGCGAAAACTATCCCTTCTTTGTTTTGGATAAAGATCATGAACGTGCTGTTGAGTGCACTTCTCCTAATTTCAGTGGGTTTCTTTCTTTCTCTTCTATTTCAATTAAGCCTGCCTTTTTGTGTCAATATTTTACTTTCAATTAAAGATTATTCTGATTTTGTAGGATATTATGTTTTTGGCAACCAAACCTATCAGCAATTTTTATCGGAGCCCAGAAATGATCGACTGGAGGTAGGAATCAATTTCTGCACTACAATAGAGGTCATTGCTGCTCTAAAAGATCAAATTAAGGCATAAATCTCTTTTTTCACTCAGAAGGGAGAAAAATCCCATCTTTATTTACTCGTCACCTAGTTTTGCTGAACTGAACGACTACCTTATTTAACACTATGGTATGTAAATAGTTGCATATCATAGTGATGTTTCTCGTAAAATTTGGAGAAAGTGATGGCCATTATGGGGATTCAAGGGGAATATAGGGGATATTTTGTGCAATGAAAAACTACTTACGCAACATAACCCAAAATGCCACTTTGTAATATGCACTATTTATTACCCAAAATGCCACTTTGTGATATGCACTATTCATTGCTTTTGAGGCGAATGTTCATTTCAGCATACTTTATCTAAACTCAGGTATATAGAAAGTAAACCACGGCACTGGAAACCATGTCACAGTGTGCAATTGAAAAACATTGTAGACATGAACAAGATTAAGATGGTTCTTTTCATCACCCACACTATCAACTTCCAGAACTTTGTAGAAAAAGGCAGGAGATGATCAGATCTTGTCTTGCAACTGAAAAGTATCTTTGAAGAGTTGGGAATTAGATATCATCTTCTGCCGCAAGAGTTGCATGTTACATATGCTGGGTCGCTTGCATCTGCTTCCATTGCACATAGCTGATCGTGTATTCTAGCATATCTTGGTATGGTTGTTTTTTCTTGCAATTTTATATTTTGGAAGACTATTGCTACATTATGAACGACAAATGTATATCTAGATCTCACGACTCTTTAAAACTATCAATCACTGTCCCTAAGAATTCAGGGCAGAACTCACTACTCAGACAGGTGGTTGACCAGGCCGTGAATTGCGGTCTAATAGATTTCCAAGGGTGTGTCTCTCTGTTTGCTTATTGATATCAGAGTGGTGTTGGTTCAAATATCTAGGTTGGAGAGGTTATGTTAGTTACCATCAAAATTAGTCGAGGATACCCCTCTCCAACGCTGCTGTCAGTTAGGTGAACTGCTAAGAAAAGGTGTCAGAAAATACTTTAGGAGCAAATGGAGGGGTACTGATAGTGGTGTATGATATCCTCTTGGACATGAAACCTGCTGATTGGACAATGTGGCTCAGCTTGTTTGGCTAAAATACGTGGACTTCTCTTATTAGAGTAATGGCACTAGATGGAATCTAATAGGGTAACTAGTCTTCTGCCAGTGCCGCGATGAGAATGGCAGCACTATCAATCAATGTAATCCGGGTTATCTCCTATCGAGGAGTTAGTATACCTGTAAATGCCATTGATGCGGGTGGATATCAACGAGGTTTTTTTACAGTTAACAAGCCCATCTAGACATGCAGATTTGTTCTGATTCAAGACTTCTGACTTTTGCCCACTTGTCTTAGTAACAAATTTGAATTGACAGTTAGATATGAAATGTGATTGAAAATTGATATCCGTAGTTTAAATGTTGATTTGTAAAATCATATATCTAGTTTGTTGTAGTCTTTTATAACAAACCCCTTCCTTTGACAACTGGCCAGTTTCTTTATTCTATATTCACAGTTAGAAAGCAAGCTTAGTTAAGGTTGCTACACTGAAGGCCATCATGCATATGCCCTTCTTTTAATTTGAATTAATTTGATTTGTCTGGTCTCAAGAGGGTCTGTAAGTTTTTTCTGCCTTTGAGAACTAGCCAGTTTCTTCAGTCCATATTCCAACAATACACAACTCAATGTAATTTTGAACAATTTGATCTGCCTGCAGAGATAAGCAATGCGTCAAATGCGGTGAGACAAGGACCTTCTGTAGGACAAGCGGCTATCGGGGGGCCATTCAACCTTATTAGCCATGAAGGGAAGTGGGTGATAGATAAAGATTTTCTGGGTAAATGGACGGTGATATATTTTGGCTTTACTCATTGCCCTGATGAGCTCCAACAGCTTGCTGCTGCTGTTGATAAGATAAGTAAGTCAAAATATTTATGTCTTTGTTACACTTGTTTAATTAATTATGTGTATGCCCGTCTTCCTGGAATCAGGAATTAATGTAACAAAGTGCTATTGCCTTTGTACCTTGAGCTTTCGTTGGGTTATTTCTTTTTTTTGAGTTATTCTGTTGTTAGTTTGTACTAGGTTTTTGGACCCAGGTACGCTCGATATTTTTCAAGAAATAATGTGATAAACTAATGATTATATTAACAAAAAATAATATCAACATCACACAAGTACCTTTTAGTATTTGCTATATCTCTCTTTTTTATATCTTGATGGTTTATTAAGAGCATATATACATTCTAAAAAAAAGGCTTAATGCCAAATTGGAAAACAATTATGTTATGATTCCAAGGGAGGTTTTTAGTTTTGATACAAAAGCAAAGTTTGTTTTGTCAATCAAAAAATATTTTTGAACAGATTAGATGTGGAGCCAATCTGTAAGTTATGGTTTTCACTCATCCAACTAATATGTGATTTCTTTCAGGATATGATGCAGTTGGTTATTATATAACTTTGAAACTTGGAGTATTAAATTTAGAACATGTGGTTGTGTCCCAGTGATTGAGGTTTCCATCTTAGTAACAAGTTGATAGATTGGTACCATAACAAACTGAAAGAATGCTTCGAATTGGTAGTAGCTAGGATGTTTTTCGGATTTTTTTTTTTTGGGGGGGGTGAAAGCGGGTCAAGTTTTTGTACAAGTTCTTACAGCAATTCTTTGTTGTTTAGTTGACTGTCCAGAAATAATGGAAGTCTCTTAACGCCACTATTCAGTATATCAGGACATTTTTCTTGGATATACAACTATGGTGTGTACCAGTATATGCTTAGACTAGATGTTAATATACTCTATTATTATATTATCTGATAATGCAGAAGAAAAATCGGGGATTGAGATTGTGCCGATTTTCATCTCTGTTGATCCTGAAAGAGAAAATGTCGAGCAAGTCAGTGACTATGTGCAAGGTACTGTGTTGAATATTTTGTCTTTACTTGTACAAGTGTCCTTTTTTGTGGGAAGAAAGAAAATTGATGTTGAACATGTATAAAAAAACAACTACATTTCAGCCAAGTTTTTCATTATAAGGGTGTCCTCGATTTTATTGATAAATCAGGCATGTACAGTAGCACGAGACATAGAATATCTTCTTCTTGTTGGTTATGGCAGTGGTAGACTGGTGGTTGTCCCACTATTTTGCATTGCACACATCGCCATCTTTTTCTTCTTTTAAAAAAAATAATTGGTAGGTTTAATAGCTTATCAAGAGATACAAGCACGTAGATATATTGCCTTTGTCTAAATACTTTTTTTCTATTTTACTGGATAATATGCAGAGTTCCACCCAAAATTGATTGGATTGACTGGTGATCCAGAAGAGATTAGGAAAGTTGCTCGTCATACAGAGTGTATTATATGAAGACAATGGAGGAAGGCTCAAATTATCTTGTTGACTACTCTATAGTCATGTATGTATGAGTTCACTGCTTTATTGCTTCTCCAGGCTTGACTTTCTTCTTTTTGATTGATTCATCTCAGCACTAGTGAGTTGCAATCTATAATGCACTAATTATACTTGAAAATTTAGAGAAGAAGCCTTTCTAATGCTAGGAGTTGTGAACTTAGTTGATACTTCGGTGCCTTTAATATTTTCTGATATCCTGTTAATAATACCTGAGTGCTTCGCGTTGTGTAAGTTGAACCATGAAAAAACAGAATTGTTGCCAGCTTCGTAGAAGTGTTAGTTGCTATTAGATATCTGTTATTTTTTGCTTTCGGATGAGTGTATATTTTTCCTAGGATATCCGATGATTAGTTCATCTATCAATGCTTTAATTTGTATGTAATTTATTGTACATCTTGCTGGAAACCTGGGAATTCCCACCTCTATCTTGCAGTTCTGTATTTTTTGGACTTGTTACCCATGCTACTGCCAGCAGGGGTAGCAGGTTTTATATTTTTTGTTTAAAAAAAGATCAAATGCTTCGGTTGTAGAGAAAACCGAAGCACTTGTGACACCAAATGCTCCGGTTTTCTCTTAAAAAACGGAGCATTTGACATTTTTTTTACTAGTAAAAAAGGTCAAATGCTCCGTTTTTTTTAAAGAACCGGAGCATTTGAGCTACCAAATGCTCCGGGTACAACCGGAGCATTTGAGCTACCAAATGCTCCGGGTACAACCGGAGCATTTGTAAAATGCTCAAATGCTCGTATGACGTCTGCTACGAGTCAAATACGGAGCATTTGTGGCATTTTTAACCGGAGCATTTGAGTTTTTTTCCACTAGTGCTTTCTCGTTTTTTCTCTTGGCTCATTATGACAAAAATAAATGAACCAGTTATAAAAAATAAATGAACCAGTAACTTACAAAAAATAAATTAATGCAAAAATCAACATTGAACATTACACAAAATCAAAAAAACTGATCCAAAAAAACGAAAGAATAACCTCCAAAAATCAACTCAGATTAACATCCACAAATTAATAAGTCAGATTAATATCCAAACAACTCAGATTAACATCCACAAACGAGGTTCACGAGCAAATTACACAAAAAAAGGAAAAATTAAACATTAAACAAAATTTACAGAAACAAAAAAAACCGAAAAAGTGAAAGTTACAAAAATAAAAATAAAAAACTAACCACAAAAATAAGAACAACCTTATATATAATTACGAAAAATTACAATATAAATTAGAACATAAAATAAGAACCCTAGATCTAATTACGCAAATGAAATGGAAATCATTAAGAACGAAAATAGAAAAAGAACCTCAAACCCTAGATCTAATTTATCCCACTCTGAAATTTTTGTTAGATTAATGATAGGCTGTCGTACACCTGTCAAAAATAATTCCTGCAAACCTTCTAACAAAGTAGTAGGGTAAGTAGGGTCGAATCCACAGAGAGATGGTCGTTTTAATCTAGCTTCTAAGGTATAGAGAAACTAAACAAAATCAGGAATAATGAATTAAAGTTCTAAACTAATCAAACTACGAAAATCAGGCTAAAAAGGATCTAGGGCAATGGTTCACCATGTTCATAACTATAATCTATCAAAATATCATCAATGATTCAATTAATCAGATATCTAGAGCACATGTTAATCCTACGGTCGGGCCTTCACTCTCTCAAATCAACATATGCTAGTACGGTCGCTCAACATAATCAGATTTGCTAATTGTAGGTAAGCCTCTAAAGAGTACTATCTCTCGATCTATGACTCGATATTAGCAATATTTAATCAGACAATTGATCAGATTGCAAGATTAACAATAAAAACACTAATCAATTAGAGATATCAATAACTAATCAAACCATTAATAAATATCAAGCAAGAATCATAGCATATAAACATGGATTCCCAAACCCTAGAATATAAACTACTCAATCATGAAATAAAAAAAGAAATTTAAATCTACAAAGAAAAGCATGATCAAAGAAAACAATGAAATAAAGAGAAGGAAATAATATAACTCATGAAAATTCAAGAACAAGAAAAACTAGGGTTTACTACTACAAAGCTAGAGAGAAGAGAAGAAGAAAACTAAAAACTAAAACTAAGAAAATAATAACGTGATAGAGGGAGGAGGAGGAGAGAGATAACTCTAATCTAAAAAATATTCAATAACCTAATAAGACTAGGAAAGTAAGTTACCAACATAAGGAAGGTCGAAATATCATTAAATGGGCGGATTTAGTGATCCGCGCGTACAAAAACAGATTCCAGCAAAAACAGTCCCAACTTCGGAAGGGCATAACTCCTTGACTATAAGTCTCCTCGGGGCGTGCAACCTATCATTGGAAAGCTCTTCAAGTCTAGTTTCCAAATATTCTGGAATTACTCGATTATAAGAAGCACATAAAAAGTTATGCTCATAAGAGTAGACATGACTCCTTTTTCACATTTCTTCTAATGATTTTCCACTTCGTTTTCGCTCAAACTCGTACTAAGACATATCCATACTATCCTTATGCATCGTAGCTTATTTCCATGTGCTCCTAATCCTCAAGCTCAGCTAAATATACTCCAAATACATTCTCATTACCTGAAATTCATCAAAAACAAGAAAACATACCGAATAGGAGTAAAATAACATAACTTAAGAATATGATGCAATAATGAGCCTAAATATGAATCTAAATGCTCTAAAATGCAACCTAAATGCACCTTATAACTATATATAAATATGATTTATCAAACTCCCCCAAGCTAAACCATTGCTTGTCCCCAAGTAATAAGACATAGACATGGAAAAAGTAAGACAACCTACAATATAGGACTAAAACAGGGCTAAACACTCAACTGAAAACACAAGAGATATAATCACTACACAAACCAAGCATCGAAACAATCTCGAACAAAGCCGCATAGCATGTCATGTATCGCAATCGACTCTCCAATCATACCACATACCATCTCTCCCAAGCTGGATTTAACAAAACCTGACAGACCTCACTATAGTTATGTGCACTCAAATCTCTCATGTGTTTAAGGCATAAATGATGACACTCAACCTAATCAAGTCGACTCAGATGAAGCAAATACTCTTTAACTTTGACTTTTTGACTCACTTAATACTCAACAATACAATACACAATGATCAAGAGGACTTTTAAGGGTTGTAATGGGGCTGAGATTAAAGGTATGGAATAATTTGGGAATTGTGGTGGAAAAACCAACTAGGGGGAGCATCATATAACTGAAAACATGACCAAGAAAGGTCACAACAACTCCGTGCAACAACTAACAATCTCCAAATATAATCAACAACCTTTTTCACTCAAGAATTCAATCATAACCCTTTTTATTTCACTTTATTCACAACTTTTTTTTTTCACTTCTTTTTCATTTCATTTTTCACTTTTTTTTTTCGACTTTCAATTCAATTTCAAAGCTCACTAAACATACTTTTCCATCCATCTAAACCACAAATAGAGCACTTCAATTCAATACAAACTGAACCAAAACTAATACTCGCTCCCCCAAGCTAGGCTTAGGACAAATATCAAATGAGGCCAAGGGCTTGTAATGTAGGTTTCAATTAAACACAGTCGGGGAGGCTCAATGGGGGCTAGAGAAAGGATAATATGATAAAAAGAATAACTCTGGAGCTAAGATCATGAAATGAAATGCCTCAATCATATCAAAATGTATGCATTATCGAATAACAAGGAGTACAAAATCAAAGTTAAGATCAATGCGACAACTGAGGAACTAATCACACATGAAAGAACATAACTGACACAGAAACGTCAGTTTATAGGCACATAAGCTCACTTAGGCTAGGGTGTCTGCATAGTCAAGTTAAATCGAACCAAAGGGAGATCAAATAATCTTACCACAAACAATCAATTGCGAAACAATCGTGCTATGAAGAATCATGAACAAGATGAATGACGTGTAGTAAATGTAGTAAAATATCATCAAGGTTCTCAAAAAGTGTCAGCAATAGTCCCATAGATGCAAACTAAGATGACATGAAATCTAATATGAGATGAAATATGCTAATGCAACTACGAAAGCAATACAATTTTTTTGGTTACACGTAAACTCCCACTCCTAATAAGCGGTATAAACCGTGTAACATCCTATAAAAACAATAAAATCTACACTAGAAAGCAATAAATAATAGAATATTCCTCCCCCAAGCTAGAATCGGCAGTGTCCTCACTGCAGAAACCAGTTTAGAGAAAGAACAAAATCGAACCTCAACAATCATCCAACACCGAGCACTCCCACAAACACCACAATCCACCACTAACACACCACACATGAACTCCAACAATCCAATAATTCAATCAATGTGTTCAAAAGATTCTCAACTAGATGAGATCAAAACAAAAATCCAAGCAAAAATTCGAAATGAACATTAACAACGGGTACGGTGAGAATAGAGGCTTACTACCCAATTAATTGGGGAGAAGAGTCAAATATATTCAAAAATATTGTCGTAATGCTTCATGAAGGCGAACTTGAACCAATTTGATGCCTACTTGAGAGAATCCTATAACAACATTTGATCAAAAAAAAAAATTAAAAGTTCATTGGGAAAAAGTAATAACAAAAGAAAATCAGATTAATACAAACAAAAAAGAAAAGAAAAAAAAAGAAAAGAAAAGAAAAAAGAGAAAGAAGAACGAAGAACGCAAGAAAAGCTGGGGAAAGGCGTGGTTGTGGTGCGTGAATCAGGAGGCTGACAGCTGTGATGATGGCGGCGAGTGGGAGCGCCGGTGGGAAGCAGAAGGACGGCAGGAGGCCGGCGAATGTAGGCCATGGGAGGGGAAGGCGCTGGGTTGCTGCGCATACCAGGAACGAGTCGCGAGGGAGATTGGTGGGTGCCGGCGAGGAGAGATGTGGGGTGGAGACACCGGCAAGTTGATGGTGGTGGTGCAGTGGGTGTCGAGCGCTGGAGAGGAAGAAGGCGCGAGGCAGAAGAGTGCCTGACAAACGTGAGGAGGACGAAGAAACAGGGAAGCCTGTTGGATTTTTGTTTTTTTTTTTTTAATTCTCCTCCTTCGCCCGGCCAAGACCAAAATCTCGCCCAGTTAAGCACAAAATCTCGCCCGGTCAGGCAACTTCGCCCGGTTGACCGGGCAAGCAATACTTAGCCAAATTTTTGTAAAAATCTTCAGCCTCATAAATTGCTTGCGCACCCAGGAGGGCGAAATCCGCCCGGTCAGGCGACTTCGACCATGCCTTAGACAACTTTTTTTTTTTTTGAATATCTCGTCCCACCTTCAAAAAACACAAAGATACACCAAAGTGAGTAAAATCACTCAAACAGGATGAAAAAGAGATAAAAAAATCAAAATAAAAAGTAAAGAAAAGGAGAGAGAAAATAAGTTAAAACTCGGGTTGCCTCCCGACAAGCGCAAATTTAAGGTCTTGCATGACCGTTTAAGATTAGTAGACCACTCATAATAGTTCAATGCTCTAAGAAGCTTATCATATGTTCCTGCAAACATCTCATAGCATATTATATAAAAATGAAAAGGAAAAATAAAATAAGTTAGTTCTAAAAATCTATGAAAAATACAAAAAGAAAAATCAAAGGAAAAATTAAATTTACAAGAAGAAGCAAAAGAAGAATTGTTAGTTTTTTTACATGACTCAAAAGAAGAAAAAGAAACTAATTGTACATTATTTACATTATCATGAGAGTCATTCAAAAGGGGAGAAAGAAAGAACGATGGAGGATATAATAAAGGGGAAGAAGGAATAAGATCAAGTTTTTTAGAGAAGGGAACATGAGACTCAAAAACAGTATCAGATGAAACCGACAAAGACTCATGCATTATCTCACTCTCAACTGTAGACCCATATGCAGACGAAAATTTTATCGAAAAAGTGTCAGACAATTCACTCTCAACTATAGATTCGTCAACATAGAGACACTCACTACCAACTTCACCAATTACACCCTTACCTTCTATCAAATTATCATGAGTCAAATCAACGCTTTTCTCCTCCGAAGTATAATTCTCAACACCAAAATCATTATCATCAAGCATAACCTGTTGGTTAATAGATTGTTGCACAACAAGTAATTCAATAGATTTCGCCATGTTTTGATAATCATGAGCTAATTCATTTAAATCTTCATGTTGTTTAACAATATACTCTTTCATCATGTTAAAAAGTTCCTGACGCTCTGCTGTTTCGGGTTGAAAATAATCATTCACTTCAGGTTGATAACATTGGGTATAATCAGGCACATAAGACTCATTAGGGTAATGGGAATATTCAATGGAATTCATGCACAAATTTTGTGAATTTTGACAATCATATGATGCATCATAAACATAATCATTCGCATTATAATACCCAGAATAATCATATTGCCCTTGATAATAAGAAAAAACATCCCCCTCTGAAGTATAATTATTACACTCCATGACAACACACTAAAACAGACAAGGAGAACAACAAAATATATATATTCACAAAAAGAAAGAAAAAAGAAAACTATATATATATATATATATATATATATATATATATATATATATATATATATATATATATATATATATATATATACAGTTTTAATTTCACCAACAATAAAAACTAAATAAAACTATACCGTCTCAACGGCGCCAAAATTTGATAGGCTGTCGTACACCTGTCAAAAATAATTCCTGCAAACCTTCTAATAAAGTAGTAGGGTAAGTAGGGTCGAATCCACAGAGAGATGGTCGTTTTAATCTAGCTTCTAAGGTATAGAGAAACTAAACAAAATCAGGAATAATGAATTAAAGTTCTAAACTAATCAAACTACGAAAATCAGGCTAAAAAGGATCTAGGGCAATGGTTCACCATGTTCATAACTATAATCTATCAAAATATCATCAATGATTCAATTAATCAGATATCTAGAGCACATGTTAATCCTACGGTCGGGCCTTAACCCTCTCAAATCAACATATGCTAGTACGGTCGCTCAACATAATCAGATTTGCTAATTGTAGATAAGCCTTTAAAGAGTACTATCTCTCGATCTATGACTCGATATTAGCAATATTTAATCAGACAATTGATCAGATTGCAAGATTAACAATAAAAATACTAATCAATTAGAGATATCAATAACTAATCAAACCATTAATAAATATCAAGCAAGAATCATAGCATATAAACATGGATTCCCAAACCCTAGAATATAAACTACTCAATCATAAAATAAATAAAGAAATTTAAATCTACAAAGAAAAGCATGATCAAAGAAAACAATGAAATAAAGAGAAGGAAATAATATAACTCATGAAAATTCAAGAACAAGAAAAACTAGGGTTTACTACTACAAAGCTAGAGAGAAGAGAAGAAGAAAACTAAAAACTAAAACTAAGAAAATAATAACGTGATAGAGGGAGGAGGAGGAGAGAGATAACTCTAATCTAAAAAATATTCAATAACCTAATAAGACTAGGAAAGTAAGTTACCAACATAAGGAAGGTCGAAATATCATTAAATGGGCGGATTTAGTGATCCGCGCGTACAAAAACAGATTCCAGCAAAAACAGTCACAACTTTCGAAGGGCATAACTCCTTGAATATAAGTCTCCTCGGGGCGTGCAACCTATCATTGGAAAGCTCTTCAAGTCTAGTTTCCAAATATTCTGGAATTACTCGATTCTAAGAAGTACATAAAAAGTTATTCTCATAAGAGTAGACATGACTCCTTTTTCACATTTCTTCTAATGATTTTCCATTTCGTTTTCGCTCAAACTCGTACTAAGACATATCCATACTATCCTTATGCATCGTAGCTTATTTCCAAGTGCTCCTTATCCTCAAGCTCAGCTAAATATACTCCAAATACGTTCTCATTACCTGAAATTCATCAAAAACAAGAAAACATACCGAATAGGAGTAAAATAACATAACTTAAGAATATGATGCAATAATGAGCCTAAATATGAATCTAAATGCTCTAAAATGCAACCTAAATGCACCTTATAACTATATATAAATATGATTTATCAATTAACATCCAAAAATCAGATAAACATCCACAAAAAAACTGATTAACATCCAAAAATCAGATTCACATCCACAAAGAACCTCAAACATCAAAAAAACTGATCCAAAACCGAAAAAATAATTTCGTCGTCCTTCATTGTGAACTACGTTATCATAATTTCGTCGTCTTCTTCAAGCTCTGAAATCGATGGCGATTCGTTGGCGACGACAGGAGATGTGGAGTGGTTGTGCGGTGGGGTTGAAAGGAGGAGTGCGAGAATTCTGGGCAGAAGGAGAGGACGGCGATGTTGTTGCTGAAGAGCTGGTGGGGAGGATGTTGTTGTTGATGATGATGGATGATCTAGGAGAGGACGGCAGATGGGTTTAGGGGTTGTGAGAGGAGAGGGAGTTGATGAGAGAGGGAAAAGGAGAGGTTTGAGAAAGGAGTTTTAGATTTTAGGTTTGAGAGGAGTTTTAGAGTTGGACGCTGAAGAGGATAAATGTATAGCGTGTGATTGTCTTTAACTTTGGCACTGATTTGGGCCACGTGATTTTGGGCCGCGCTATTTTGTCTAATTTACTGATCCAGTTTTATAAATGACCAGATCAGTTAATTTTAACTAATCTGGTTTGATAAATGATTGGATCAGTTAATGTTAACTGATCCGGTTTTGAAAAAACCGAATCAGTTATCTTGTGTCATATAAGGTTTTTTCCACTAGTGAAAGCAGTAGAAGAAAAGAAGAATTTGAAGTTACCCACATCTTCTTTCATATCCACAGAAATACATGATGATGGAATCAATGCTACTAGAATTCAAGGGTATGTTCCTAAACTAGAATTTACTAAGTTTAATGGTACAAACCCATGAATGTGGATTAAAAAATGTCATAAATATTTTCATTTATGTAAGATTCCTGAAGAGCAAAAAATGGATTTAGCTTGTTTGAATATGGTAGAAAAGGATTACTTGTTAGTAAGAAGGAACATTGACTGGTCTAAATTCATAATTGATTTGTCTGCTAGATTCAGGGATGAAATTGGAATGAATGTTGTTGAGAAGTTCAATAAACTACAACAGATTGATTATATTGGGAATTACATTGATGCTTTTGAAGATATGAGGTCTTTAATGTTGCAACAAAATCATATTCTGCCTGATTCCTACGTTCTTGATGATTTTGTTGGAGGACTTAAACCAAACATTAAGCCTATAGTAAGAGCTTTGAAACTCAAAAGTGTAGTTGAAGCAGTAGAATATGCTAGATTGCAAGAAGAAGCTATAGCAGCTAACTTCAATTCTCATTCAAGCAAAACCCATAAAACTACTTTTTCAACTTACTCCACAAATAAAACCCTTGATACACCTGTGTTATTCCAAACCCCCTATTCTTCCCCTTCCACCAAACACAAACCCAACTACAAAAAAACCTTTCAAATATATTCCTGCAGATGTTAGACAAGAAAAGATTGCAAAAAGATTGTGTTACTACTGTGATAAACCCTATGATAGGAATCATAAGTGTAACTTCAAAGAACCTCAACTGTTTACTGTAGAAATAGCTCGCAGGGCAGGTGGTTATTAGTGATTCACATGATGGAGGAGATGATTTCTTAGATATTACAAGTGGAAGTGATTCTGGAAACAGTGAGCCTTGTATCTCAGTTAATCCATTGATAGGGAATCAAAGTTTCCATACTATGAGAGTAAAAGGTGTTGCGAATGGTAGTTATATTATTATTCTCATAGACTCGGGGAGTACTCATAATTTTCTGGATATAGAAATGGCCAAGAACCTAGGGTGTACAATCCGTCCAATGTCTCCACAAGCTGTTACTGCGGCAGATGGGAATCACATTGCTTGTCAGCATAAATGTGAATCGTTCTCTTGGGCTATGCAAGGCAAGTTGTTTACCACTGATGTTATGTTAATTTCATTAGGGTCTTCTGATATGGTGTTGGGAGTTCAGTGGTTAACTACATTGGGTTCTATTTGTTGGGATTTCAAGAAACTGTTGATGGAGTTTACAATAGGAGGAGATACATACAAACTCAGAGGAGTTTCACCTAAAAAAGTCCAAGTGCTAGAGGGGGAGCCCTTTGCTCAAATGTTAGAAGGTGCAGCTCGCTTGTGCTTCTTACAAGTACTAGATACTTCTAAGGAGGAAGTAGTTGAACAATATTCCTTATGTACTCTTGAGTCTTCAATTGTCCCTCAAATTGAGACTCTTAAACAGAAGTACAATAGTGTTTTTGAAGACCCTGTGGATTTACCTCCTCACAGGGGAGTGTTTGATCACAGAATTCCCTTGGAAGTGGGTGTAGGTCTTGTTAACATTAGACCTTATAGGTACCCACTGAAACAAAGAGGTGCGATAGAACAACTAATTCAAGAGATGCTTGACAGAGGAATTATTCAAAACAGCTACAGCCCTTTTGCATCTCATGTTGTTCTTATTGGCAAGAAAGATGGAACATGGAGGTTGTGTAGATTACAAAGGACTAAATAAAAAGACAGTGAAAGATAAGTTTCCTATTCCAGTTATTGATGAATTAATTGATGAATTATCTGGTGCTGTATTTACAAAGCTTGATCTAAGAGCTGGCTATCATCAATTGAGAGTTCATGATGCAGATGTTTTCAAAACTGCATTCAAAACTCATACTGGGTATTATGAGTTTTTAGTAATGCCTTTTGGCCTTACTAATGCTCCTGTCTCATTTCAAGGGTGGATGGATGATGTTTTTAGACCATTGCTCAGAAAATGTGTCTTAGTATTTTTTGATGATATTCTTGTTCACAGTAAAAATGAGACAGATCATTTACAACATTTAATTAATGTGTTTGAGCTTATGCAGAAGAACAAGATGTATGCAAAAGCTAGCAAATGTATTTTTGCAACTGATAAGTAGAGTATTTGGGGCATTTAATCTCAGTTCAGGGAGTGGAAACTGATCCATAGAAAATTTCAGCCATTGCTAGCTGGCCTATTCCTAATTCATTGAAAGAATTAAGAAGCTTCCTTGGTCTTTCTGGATATTATAGGAAATTTGTCAGAAATTATGCTATCATTAGCAAAGAGTTGACTAATCTTCTCAAGAAGGGGGCTTTTAAATGGAATGAGAAAGCTCAAGAATCCTTTGAAGCACTAAAATTTGCATTGACAACAGATCATGTTTTGGTTGTTCCTAATTTTTCTAAGCCTTTTGTGCTTGAGACAGATGCATCTAAGTTTGGTATTGGTGCAGTTCTAATGCAAAACAATCATCCTTTGGCTTTTATTGCAGATCTTTCGGTCCTAAGTGGCAGAAGTCATCAGTTAATGAAAAAGAACTGCTAGCTATTGTTTTTGTTGTACAAAAATGGGAACAATACTAGACTGCTGGGCATTTTATCATCGAGACTGACCAGAAGAGTTTGAAATGGCTATGACAATAGAAGATATCTACTCCTTTCCAGCAGTTCTGGTTGTCAAAACTCATGGGTTTTGACTATGAGATTCAGTACAAGAGTAGGAAGGATAATATAGTTGTAGATGCTCTTTCTAGAGTGCAAGGTGGAGAAGTTCTGTTAATAGCAATCTCAGTTATTGCTTCAGACTTGAAGGACTTAATTATTCAAAGCTATTAGCTAGATATTAATACTCAAAATATCTTGACTCAATTACAAGATAATGTTAGTATTCCAAACTTCAGTATTCAAGATGGGTTGCTTAGAAGAAAAAACAGAATTGTAATTGGCAAAGATAATAATTTGAAGCTTAAGATGATGGAATGGCAACATGCTTCTCTTGAGAGTGGACATTCAGGCAGAGATGTTACATTGAAGAAGCTCCAAAGCTTATTTTATTGGCAAGGCATGACTAAGGACGTTAGAAAATTTGTCAAAAGATGTCCTATATGCCAAGTTTCTAAGTATGATAATTCTGCCAAACAAGGTCGGCCTGCTACAACCATTGCATATTCCTGAAGAAGTATGGAAGGATATTTCCATGGAATTTATTGGTGGCTTACCTAAATCCAATGGTAAGGATGTGATATTTGTAGTGGTAGATCGTTTCAGTAAAGCTGCCCATTTTATGCCTCTCTTACATCCATACACTGTTGTGCAATAGCTCAATGTTACATGGACCATGTTTTTAAATTACATGGTTGGCCAAGAACAATTGTTAGTGATAGGGATGCCATTTTTTGCAATCCCCCGTAATTTTATGAATTTTATAAATATATTTAATATATAGTTGTTTATATTTTAATATATTTTAGCATTTTAATGATTTAATTCTTCAAAGGTTGACTATTTGAAAGTCAAAGGAATTGTTTTAGTAATTTATTCAAGTCAAATATTTATTAAAGTCATGCTTTGAAAGTACTTGAAATGTTTGAAATACCTATTTGGATTTGAAAAAGGAGTTTAAATGGGCTTGAGGAACCCAAATACTAATTCTCTAGTGATGATAGGAGTTCAATCATCATTCCTATTCATCATTAAACTCTATTTGAAGCCCAATTGCCTTTTCCTAAACCCAAAAAGGGAAACACCTATTGAAATACCTTGAACCCAAATATTTTACCCACACATTATTTTCTCTCTCCTCACTCCTCAAAACCGACGCCCCTCTCTTGTTTTCTTCCTCTCGATTTTTCTTTCTTCTCTTCCAAGAAACGATTTCTTCTTCAACAAGAAACCTTCCTCCTTCACTTCGAACCACCGCGACCACCGTGAAGTCGGCTGCTGCTGCCACATCAACTAGCCGATGCCCTTTTGTCCTCTTCCTTCTTTGTGTTGGTTGGATTTCTTTTCTTCCTCCTCAAGTTTTGATTAAAGATTATGTTTTTATGATTTGTTTTAGTACTAGTTAGGAATAAAAGCTTTAATTTACTATTTTAATGATGAATCTATGATTGTATAAATTATGTGTTGAAAGAATAAAATTCAGATTTGATCATTATATTTAAAATAGAGTTTAAAATATCAAAGCATGGATTTTTAGGGTTTTAGAGATCGGAAAATCATAGTAGCATGTTATAAACTATGAAATTGATTTAAATTATGAATTTAAGCATGATTAAGTATGTTTAAAGGGAGTTTTAATAATTTTTAAGTTGCTGGAAATTTTAGAAAGGTTGTTATTAATGGAGTTTTGTGGATTTTAATGACTAGTATAGTAGTACTATGCTAGGAAGTATTAGTAATTGAAGTTTTAATGATGGAAACAACTTTTAAATATTTTTAACGGAGGTTTAAAGTATTTCAAAGTTGCTGGAAATTATTTGAGTATTGATTATAAGTTTATATTGGTTATTTTAGGCGGAGAATTCTCTCTAGGTGACTTTTAAGTTGTTAAAGTGGCATTCCAATTTGTCTACACAAGGTACGTACATACCTATGTATTGATTGAGATAGCATCATGATTCAAGGAAGAAAAATTATGTAGTATCATGTATAGGAACTATGTTGAGTTCATATATGATATTTATTATGTTGGATTTTGCATGTTTTATGTTGTGGTGTAAACATGTTGATTATGAGATTATATTATGAGATTTATATCATGTTTGTATGGAAAATTGATGCAAGCATGTTGGTTGGGAACTTTAATTTATTAATTCACATGGGGGAATTAATATATTTATTAGTATTGGATCATGATTGATCATTGTTACCTTTGAGTATTTCACTGCTTTATAAGGACCGAGGGCCTTATCTGGTAAGTTGATATTTTCTACCTATGAAAGGTAATTTGGTTGTTGGCAAGGTTCAACAAATAAAAAAGATTGGATTAAAGTTGAAACTAATCTTGGATTGTAAGTTGTGTGATCACTTATATAATCCTAAGATAAAAAGAGAATTGTGATTGTTTGATGATTTTATTATTTGTGTTGCTTGTGAGTCATAACAAGTAATAACTGGTAAATCACGTAAAGTGAAACTAGATAGCAATAGCTTTAGACTGGTGTACGTCTAAAGTGTTGGACAATTAGGAGTTGGAGTACATCACTAGTGGAAAAAACGCTATATGTCACAACACAACCGCTATGGTCCTTAAGAGAACCGCAGCGGTAAATCGTTGAAAATTTGGGTGGGAAAAGTGGCCTAACAAATAGTTGCGGTCTTCATAAAACCGCAACGATTAACAGTTAACCGCTGCGGTTCGCTATTAACCGTTGCGGTTTTATGAACCGCAGCGGTTAATTTTGTTTTTTTTCCGCGTGAAATAGGCTGGCTCCCTCTCATTCCACTGTTAGCTTCCTCCTTCCTTCCTTTCAAAAAAACGAGCTCCCTCCTTCGACATTTCACGCAAGGGTTCACCACCACCACTGCCACCACTAGGTTCCACCACCACCACTGGGTTCCACCTTCCCCCGACGACCACCAGCTACCGGCAACAAACCCCACCGCTATTGCGTCCTCCTCTCCAATTCGGTGGGTTTCAACCACAAACCCCACCGTTGTTGTGTCCTCCTCTGTGGCTGCACTTGCGTCCTCCTCCGTGGCTGCACCGCCACCGCCGCACCTACATTCCTTCTCTACCTCTTCTTAGGTACCTAAAATTTCTTAACTTTTATTGTAATCTCATATTTGAAGTTTCAAGTTTATAATTAATTGTACTTTTATGAATAATTGTTAATGAAATTAGGTTGTATAATAGTTAAAAGGTGTAAATTTGATTGATTTAAGTTAATTATTTTATTTAAAGTAGTTAGTTTGATTTTTAGGTTAAAAAAACTAGGGCTTTGCTGTGGTTGCTATTTTTGTGGCTGTTGTTGTACTTGTAGTAGTAGTAGCTATTGTTGTTGTTGTTGTTGTTGTTGTTGTTGTTGTTGTTGTTGTTGTTGTAGTACTTACTAACTAGTTAGGTTTGAACTTTAAACATTGTTGTTGATTATTGGTTTAGATATTTAGTTTAGTTTAGCTTAGTTTTGTTTAGTTTTGTTTGAATTGCTAATTTATACTAATGTTAACTTTTAAACTTTGTTGTTGATTATTGAAGCTAGCTAGTGACGGAGTGTTGAGCTCGATTTTCCTATTCATAACCTTGATATTGGTATGTTATCACTCATATTTAACTTTCTTTCATAGTAAATTGGTTTATATATATGTGCAAATGTGTATATATTTATCGTTGAATTGAGATTAGATGTAAAATGTTTTGTTGTTTTTAAAAACCTATGTTTGCATCATCATATCATATGCCTAGATACCCGTTCGAGACTTACTCATTAGGAGTAAGTCTTGAATAGTCCCCGATTTGGGAATGTTCTTAGATGTTTATTTTCACTTAGGTGGTGAATATATGTCTTTAGTTCGATTCTAGAGGAAAATCTTGGCTCGTCGTTTCCCTACTTTTGTTCTCTGGGTACATATGTAGATATAAATAACTATATATCTACATCGTGTACTTGGAGAACTGTAGGGAAATGCTGCCGAATTTTCCGTAGATTCGAACTGTAGGCAATACATTCACTAGTGAGATTAGACATCTAAGGATGGGTTAGGTTGGAGTGATAAGGACCCTTGGAAAGCATGCCTAATCTCATTAAATATATATCGTGTATAAACTCTAATAATGTAGTGAAGTTCGTCATTGACATGGGGTACTTGTTGCTTGTGTTAAATTAGAGCTAGGTTTGGTTGAAATGAATCGTGCATGGATGTATGGTAGTCGTGACACGTGTGAATTCGTGGATGGGGTCTTTGAATTTTGTGATGCTGCATTAAGTCATCAGGCTGCAAAGGGAACCGAGGGGTTTTATTGTCCTTGTGTTGATTGTGGTAATGTGAGCATCGTTAGTAGCATTGAGTCGCTTAGGGAGCATATCTTTCGTCGCGGGTTTAGACAAAACTATTATGTATGGGTTTGGCATGGTGAGGAGGGTATATAATATGGTCGAAATGCCATTGTTAACGATGTGCATGAAGAAGGTGAGTTTGATGTCATTGAGAATGACAACATTGAGGATGAATATGAGGATATTGAAGTAGAAGATGATGATGATGAAGGGGATCATATCGAGGAGATGATGGCGGGGGTAGATCATTCTGGCAAACGGCCTCGTATTTTTGAGTGCATAGACGAGGCATCTCGAAAACCGTTGTATCCCGGTTGTACGAGGTACACCAAGCTGACGGCTGTGATAACACTCTTTAATTTCAAGACGAAAGCCGGTATAAGTGACTCTTGTTTCACTTCCTTGTTGCAAGCATTTGGTGATATGTTGCCGGACGACCATGAACTACCCAAGTTGAACTACTATGCTAAGAAACTGATGTGTCCCTTCGGTTTAGAGTACCAGAGGATACATGCTTGTCCAAACGATTGTGTGCTATATTGAAATGAATATGAAAATATGGATGAGTGTCCTCGATGTGGGAAGTCGCGTTACAGGCGCGCAGGGGTTGGTGATAAGAAAGGTCCTGCAGCAAAGGTGATGTGGTATCTTCCGATTATACCACGATTCAAGCGCATGTTTTCAATCAAAAAAGATGCTAAGAACTTGAGGTGGCATGCAGAAAAGGACGGTTTTCTCAAACATCCGGCTGATACTCCTGAGTGGAAAGGTACCAACCATTGTCATAAGACCTTTGGTGCCGAAGACAGAAATTTGAGGCTTGGCCTATGCACGGATGGAATGAACCCATTTGGCAATCTTAGTTCTCAACATAGTACGTGGCCGGTTCTTCTAGTTATATACAACTTGCCTCCTTGGTTGTGCATGAAACGCAAATACATCATGTTGTCTATTCTTATTTCAGGGCTGAAACAGCCTGGAAACGACATAGATGTCTACCTCCAACCACTTGTTGATGATTTGAGAAAAATGTGGGATGAAGGAATTTCTGTGTATGACGCACATGCTGATGAGGTATTCACATTGCGTGCCATGCTTTTATTCTCTCTTAATGACTATCCTGCTTATGGGAACTTATCCGGGTACAAGAACAAAGGCAAGAAAGCATGCCCGATTTGCCTGGACGACACAACATCTATATACATTACTACTTGTCACAAAGATGTTTATATGCGCACCCGAAGGTTCATTTGACACGACCATCCTTATCGTAATAAGAAGAAGGCATTCGATGGAACAGTTGAGGAAGGGGTTACTCGTAGACCATTGACTGGTATTGAGGTTTATGATCAAGTCAAGGGTATTGAAACGATATTCGACAAAGGAGCGAGTGTTGGTGATAAGGGACTTTGGAAAAAGGAGTCTATTATGTGGAAACTTCCATATTGGAGAGATCTAGAGGTTAGACATTGTCTCGACGTCATGCACATAGAGAAAAATGTATGTGACGCCATTCCGGGGACACTTATGAATATTCCACATAAGACAAAGGATAGCAAAGGGGTGCGACTGTATCTGGAAAGTGAGGGGCTTCGACCAAAACTATGGGCTCAAAAGAGGGACACTAAGAAAAGAAAGAAAAAAGAGAAAGTGTCTGGAAAAGGAAAAGGAAAGGGAAAAGAAAAGGAACAGGAAGAAGGGTCGCCTGCAGGAATTGAAAGAAAAGGAAAGAAAACGGTGAAGGATGATGATAGGAACTATTTACCTCTGGCTTGCTACACTCTATCTAGAGCTGAGAAGCGTCTTTTTTGCGAGTGTTTGTACAACATTAAGGTTCCATCAGGGCACTCATCGAACATGAAAAGATTTGTTACCTTAGACGGTGAGTTGAAATTATCGAGCATGAATTCTCATGATTGTCATGTAATGATGCAAGTATTCTTACCGATTGCAATTCAAGGGATATTGCCGAAACACGTGAGACATACCATAACAGAGCTGTGTTCTTTTTTCAATACTATATGTAGCAAAACGTTATAACCCTCGAAGCTTGATGCTCTGCAGGCTAGCGTGATACAGACTTTGTGCAAGTTTGAGATGTACTTCCCACCTGCTTTCTTCGACATTATGGTCCATTTGGTTGTACATCTAGTTCGAGAAATTAAGCTATGTGGTCCAGTGTTTTTGAGGTGGTGCTATCCCTTTGAGAGACATATGGGCTCTTTGAAAGATAAAGTAAGGAATACAGCGCAAACAGAAGGAAGTATAATTCAGGAGATTGTGAGTGAAGAGGTCGGTAATTTTGTGGCTGAGTTCTTAACTAATGTTGATCCTATTGGACTTCCTACATCTCGACACAAGGGCAGACTCGCGGGTAAAGGTACACTTGGCTCCAAAACGATAGTACCTCCTGTTGAAAGGCGCATACAAGCACACTTATTTGTATTGCAGCATAT
Source organism: Beta lomatogona (assembly GCA_947646795.1). Taxonomy (NCBI): domain Eukaryota; kingdom Viridiplantae; phylum Streptophyta; class Magnoliopsida; order Caryophyllales; family Amaranthaceae; genus Beta; species Beta lomatogona. The sequence continues at coordinate 490,773 of CANSNZ010000357.1, forward strand.
GGTACAGGTGCATCCGTACTTGGATGAGCATTTGGAGGAGTTGCGTGACCAGAATCCAGGTAAAGGGACTAGAGCATTGATGCAGTTGCATAATAAGACGTTTATTGATTGGTTCCATAACCGAATAATGCGTGAAGTAGATTCCAATGTTTCTGAAACTCTGAAGTGGCTAGCATTTGGTCCTCGAGAAGCTGTGCACTCCTATGAGGGTTATGATGTTAACGGATATGCGTATTGGACAGATCGTCAAGATCAAAAGTCGAGATCTCTCTAGAATAGTGGTGTTTCAGTAGAGGCATCATCTACACAGTATGCAAGTGCCAAAGACAAGTCTCCTATTGATGCTAGATTGTTATACTATGGACGCGTTCAAGATATATGGGAGCTTGACTACTCTGGTTTCACGGTCTGCTTATTTCGATGCAAGTGGGTTGAGTATAACCGGCGTTACATAAGAAAAGATGACCCTTGTGGATTTACTCTTGTAGACTTGGGTCGGTTGCGTGATAGTGAAGAGCCATTCGTGCTTGCATCACAAGTTAAGCAAGTATACTACGTAACTGACCCTTCTGATAACAAGTGGTCAATTGTTGTTCCGGGAAAAAGAAGTATACTTGGAGTTGGTGATGTTGAGGATAAGGAGGAGTATGATGCATTTGAAGACACCCCGCCTTTCACCATTCCCAACTCCGATGCCACTGATGCGGAGTTAGCGACAAGTTACATGCGTGCAGATCACGGGGAAGGGATAATGGTTGATACTTCAAATGAAAGTGGCAAAAGTAAACAATAGGCTCGACTTCTTTGGTTCCAATTTCGGCTTTCGGCTTTGCAAGGTCATTTTACTTTATTTTTCACTTTTAGCCGCATGTAGTGTCATGTATAGTTCTTATTACTGTATATATATGTATTTCAATCAACTAAACTCGCTTCACATGTATTGAAACCCATTTTGGGTATATGAATGTCATTTCGGGCCAATTTCGGCTTTCCAACCTCAATTAACTTAATTTCTCGCTTTTTGCCGCATGTTAGGTCATGTATAGTTCTTATAAGTATATATGTATTATAATCATCTAAACTCGATTCACATGTATTGAAACCCATATTGGGTAAGTGAATGTCATTTCGGGCCAATTTCGGCTTTTCAACCTCAATTAACTTAATTTCTCGCTTTTTGCCGCATGTTAGATCATGTATAGTTCTTATTAGTATATATATATGTATTATAATCAACTAAACTCGCTTTCACATGTATTGAAACCCATTTTGGGTAAGTGAATGTCATTTCGGGCCAATTTCGGCTTTTCAAACTCAATTAACTTAATTTCTCGCTTTTAGCCGCATGTTAGGTCATGTATAGTTCTTATTAGTATATATATATGTATTACAATCATCTAAACTCACTTCACATGTATTGAAACCCATTTTGGGTAAGTGAATGTCATTTCGGGCCAATTTCGGGTTTTCAACCTCAATTAACTTAATTTCTCGCTTTTAGCCACATGTTAGGTCATGAATAGTTCTTATTAGTATATATATATGTATTACAATCAACTAAACTCGCTTCACATGTATTGAAACCCATTTTGGGTAAGTGAATGTCATTTCGGCCAATTTCGGTTTTCAACCTCAATTAACTTAATTTCTCGCTTTTAGCCGCATGTTAGGTCATGTATAATTCCAATTACTATATATATATGTATTACAATCAACTAAACTCGCTTCACATGTATTGAAACCCATTTTGGGTAAGTGAATGTCATTTCGGGCCAATTTCGGCTTTTCAACCTCAATTAACTTAATTTATCGCTTTTAGCCGCATGTTAGGTCATATATAGTTCTTATTAGTATATATATATATGTATTACAATCAACTAAACTCGCTTCACATGTATTGAAACCCATTTTGGGTAAGTGAATGTCATTTCGGGCCAATTTCAGCTTTTCAACCTCAATTAACTTAATTTCGCGCTTTTAGCCGCATGTTAGGTCATGTATAGTTCTAATTACTATATATATATGTATTACAATCAACTAAACTCGCTTCACATGTATTGAAACCCATTTTGGGTAAGTGAATGTCATTTCGGGCCTATTAGAGTCACTTAAAGTCGGGTCACATGATTTGAAAACCGAATTGGGTAGATGAATGTCGTTTAGGGTGTAATTATGGATTGTTTTGGGGGGCGAGTGGAGGGGACTGTGCAAGCGGGGGTAGGACAGTGAAGGAAGGGCGTGAAGGGGGGTTATGCATGGGGGCGGTGAAAGGGGGTTGGCGTGGGGTGGAAGTGAAGGGGGAGTGTGCGGTTCGGGGGGAGTGTGCGGGGGGTTGTGCGGGGAGGCAATCAATGGGGGAGTGAAAGGGGGGTTGTGCGGGGAGCAAGTGAAGGGGATTGTGCGAGGGCGCGTGAAGGGGGGCATGCGAGGGCCGTGAAAGGGGCGGGGCGGGGCGGGGGCTGAAGGGGGGGGAGTGTGCGGTTCGTGGGGAGTGTGCAGGGGGCGAGTCAATGGGGGAGTGAAGGGGGGCTATGTAGGGGGCTGTGAAGGGGGGAGTGTGCAGCGAGGGTGGGGGTGTGCAGGGGGGCAGTGAAGGGGTGGGAAGAGTGCGGGGTGGGGCGGTTCGGGGGGAGTGTGCGGTTCGGGGGGGGAGTGTGCGGCGAGGGTGGGGTCGGGCAGGGGGTGCGGGGGGGGGGGGAGTGCGGGGGGTAGTGAAGGGGGAGTGCAAGAGTTTCTAATCATATGTTTGTTTAATCTTACGCGTTTCTAATATCGTTTTTTAAAATTTCAGGAGTTTCAAACATTGTCCGAGATGATGTGATTGTGGAGGAAGAAACCGATGATGATTATGATAAGTCATTGGATGATGATGATGCGTATGATGCGGAGAAGGAGAACGATAAAGGTGATCCGGAAGACATAGCGCATGATGAGGAGAAGCGCTTGCGTGATAGGGAACTTCACTTGGCTGAAATAAATGAGGAGCTAGCCGATAAGGCTCCCCCCATTGACAACAATGCTAGGGAAGATTATCCTTGTATTTCATCTGTCATTGTGCCACACAAAAATGCGAGGAAAGAGGTTCTTAGTACCAAAACTCCAAGTAAAGTTGCAACAAAGAAGCGGAAAGGAAGGGGTGCGACCAAGGGATTAAATTATAACACCCTTATGACCCTCGAATATGATGATATGGGTCAACCTTGTGGTCAACGGCGTAAAAAGTATGGGCAGCATTTAGGGTTATGTGTGCGCAAACTGAGCATTTTAGTGGGGTGGAAAGATGTGCCCGATGCAATGAAGAAATCATTATGGGAAGACACTTGTGTAAGTTTATGTTTTAACTGAATTACTTTTATTTCCAGCATTTTGGGGCATGTTAGGTCATATATAGTTCCAATAGGTACGTATATAACTATAGGAGTCAATTAAACTCCACTTATATGCTTTGAAACACATTTTTGGGTAAATGAAGGCCATTTCGGGCCGATTTTGGCCTTTACACTCCAATTCACTTAGTTGTTTGCATTTAGCCGGATGTTAGGTCATATATAGTTCTAATAGGTACATATATAACTATAAGAGTCAATTAAACTCCACTTATATGCTTTGAAACACATTTTGGGTAAATGAAGGCCATTTCGGACCGATTTTGGCCTTTACACTCCAATTCACTTAGTTTTTGCATTTAGCCGCATGTTAGGTCATATATAGTTCCAATAGGTACATATATAACTATAAGAGTCAATTAAACTCCACTTATATGCCTTGAAACACATTTTGGGTAAATGAAGGCCATTTCGAGCCGATTTTGGCCTTTACACTCCAATTCACTTAGTTTCCGGCATTTAGGGGCATGTTAGGTCATATATAGTTCCAATAGGTACATATATAACTATAAGAGTCAATTAAACTCCACTTATATGCTTTGAAACACATTTTGGGTAAATGAAGGCCATTTCGGGCCGATTTTGGCCTTTACACTCCAATTCACTTAGTTTTTTGCATTTAGCTGCATGTTAGGTCATATATAGTTCCAATAGGTACATATATAACTATAAGAGTCAATTAAACTCCACTTATATGCTTTGAAATACATTTTGGGCAAATGAAGGCCATTTTGAGCCGATTTTGGCCTTTACACTCCAATTCACTTAGTTTTTTGCATTTAGCCGCATGTTAGGTCATATATAGTTCCAATAGGTACATATATAACTATAAGAGTCAATTAAACTCCACTTATATGCTTTGAAACACATTTTGGGTAACTATTTGTTTGTTTCTTGTTTTTATAGAATACGTTCCATATTACTCATAATGAGGAAAAAAAGGCGGTGTTTCTATCCGCGGCGGCCGAAAGATTTAGAGCTTTCAAAAGCAAACTAGTGAGTGGGTGGATCACGAAATGGAGAAAGAGGACTATAAAGAGGAGGAAAATTCAAAAATCAAAGCAAAATGAGGGTGAGACGGACAAGGAGGCCGAAAAAGAAATATAAAAGGAAGGGGGAGAGGAAGATACATTTCAACCGGATTCTTTGCCTCATCAGATTTGGGGACATATAAAACCAGAAGATTGGGAGGCATTTGTTGCCCAAAATACTACGCCGGAGATGGTGGTAAGTATTGCACTTTAAACTATATATATTCGACTTTGCATGTTCACTTTCAATACAATTACATGTGTTTTCTAATTGCCCATGTGAATTTATAGGCTAAGCGTGAGAAACATTCACTCAGTGCAAGACAGAGGAAGCACTACCATCATATGGGTTCCCAAACTTATGCGAGAGCGAGAAAGTTGTGGATTGACGAGAAATTTTACCCTTCTACCGATACAACTATAACGCCGTCTTCTAGCTCTAAGGCTGCGCCGTCTGTCAAAGTTGATCGTGTCGCTGATTGGTGGTGCTCCTTGCATAGGCGTGATATCAACAATCAAATGACCATTTCAGATCCGGGAACCTTGAAAATAGTCAATGCCGTTGTAAGTACATGCACTACCAATCCCTAACCCCCCTGCACACTCCCCCCCCCCGGCACACACACTGCCCCCCCCCAACACTGCCCACACCCCTAACAATCCCCCCACCCCCGCACACTCCCCCTACGCTTTGCTCCCCCCCTCCACTAGTGCATGGTGGTAGCCCATGGCTTTTTTCGGGGCCGAATTGATCACCGTGTCCTATTTTTATTTCAAAAGTCCCTCGATATCGTAGGTCATGGGAATACGGAGTCGCGCCCGTATTTCGTCTTCCAAAGGGAAGGCTGGTTTTAGTTAGACAACTCGGTCCATTGACTATTCCATCTAAAGTAATAAGAATGTTGTTAAGGTTTAGTTCAGTAAAAGTTATCTGCAAGTTATTATTCTATTATTTATTCCTGCCTACTATTTACTAGTATCATGTTAGGATTGTGTACTTGTTTAGTATGTAGTACTCAGCTTTGCTGATTACGTGCTTTTGTTGTGTATGTTGATCATGGCTTTGCCTTATTGATCCTGTGATGACCCATTTCGGTGAGCAGTCTCTAGGGATCAATAGTGCATCGTCTATCTACAGGTTTGAAGATGAGCATCATTGGGTTCGGGATGTTGGGGAGCTTGTGTAGTTTATATTCAGTACTTTTGAGTTATACATTTTATAGTTGGTTTAATTTGGTTTTAAGGTTGACTTTAGTTTTGTTGGTTGGTTTTGGAGTTGACTTTATCGTTGACTAAGTTTTATTTATAAAGTTTATTATTATTGTTTTCTGCTGCAAAATTCTGAATAAGCCGATACGTTTTCACTCGGGCGATAATACTTTGATAATTCTCTATGTTTTATATTAAAAGGGTATTTTAGAAAAGAGAGAATTGTCGGGGTGTTACATTTTTCTTAATCTATTTTGGAAGGGACTTTTTTCTCTTCATGGCACTGAATTCCTCTTATCTTCTGCCTATCATCCTGAGACTAATGGCCAAACAGAGGTAGTGAATAGGTGTTTGGAAACCTATCTCAGATGTATGTGTGGAGAAAAACCTAAGGAGTGGTTATTTTGGTTACCTTTAGCTGAGTGGTGGTACAACACTCACTTTCATTCAACTTTACAATTAACCCCTTATGAAGTGGTTTACAATCAACCACCACCACTTCATTTGCCATATCTCTCAGGGGAATCTTCCATTGAAGCTGTGGATAGAAGCATGATCAGGAGGGAACAAATGCTAGCTATGGTCAAGTTTCATTTGACTAGAGCACAGTGTAAAATGAAATCTCAATCTGATAAGCATAGGTTAGACAGAAACTTTAAGGTTGGAGCATGGGTTTTGCTTAAACTACACCCTTATAGACAACACTCCATTTAAGCAAGAACTAGTCACAAGTTATCTGCCAAGTATTATGGGCCATTTCAAGTTCAAGCCAAAATTGGAAAGGTCCCTTATAATTCTCAGATACATGACGTCTTCCATGTATACCAATTGAAGAAATTTCAAGGTTCTCTTCCTATAGCTGCTCATATTCCAATATGGTTCCAAGGACAAGATGATGTTGTCTTGATTCAACCAGCTGCTATGTAGTCAAATTTCAGAATGTGGCTCATGTTCAATATCTGATTCAGTGGGAAGGTTGTCCAATTCCTGAAGCTAGTTGGGAGTACGCTACAGATTTTGAACAAAGATTCCCTGATTTTAATTGTACTATTAAGACTTGAGTCAAGTATTTTTTTTAGGAGGGCGGTATGATAAGGGTTAATTAGCCTGATAATTGTGTTTAGTGTTTTGGCGGTAAAATCAGTTTTAGCCTTCCTTATATTCAGGGAAGTAGTTGAGCTGAGTTTTCATCTACTTAGCTATAGACTGAGCTATAAATAGTTTAAGCTTAGAATGTAATAAGCATTCAGAAAAATGAACACTCATTCTTTCTCATCTCATATTCTATTTCTCTCTCTCTCTTTCTCTTATTCATTTCCATATCAGAATTCATAGAATTATATTCACATTCAAAGTATTACTTGAAAGGTTGCCCTTCCTGTAACACCTGGTGGGGGCAGTTGATTACGGCTACAGGTGATTGTCGAAGTGCCTCCTTGGATGTGGGATGTTGTGTTGGCATGTTGTTATAATAATAGTTCCATTGCTTGTGAGGGACGTAAATGGAATTATGTATTTTCATCATTGACTTGTCTATGTTAAATTTAGAATTGTAATAAAGTATTATGTGACGTATTTTTTTATTTTGTTATGGTTATGTACTCTGAGATGCTCTTTCTCTTAAGCCTAGGCCTTAAATAATAGCTCACTTGATTCTATTGAGCTTCTGTTACTGTATAGTTATGTATTAAGCAGGTGTTTTCTTGTGGACTATTACACTTACAGGCACCCACGGTTTTTACCCATCTTCATTAGGGTTTTCTATGTCACTATTTTCGCAACTCTCTTGTTTCTCCCTTTTCTCTTTTCGTAGCATTTCACACTCACATTGACATAAATTGTATATCTATAAATTTTTTTTTTCCAAAAGCGCATGAAGTGGGAATATCTTTAGCATTATGTAGGGAAAAGTACTAAAATTAAATGAGGCAGTGGACTTTTGTACCAATATATACACTAGTAGAAAAGAACGCAAGAGCGGCAGTACAAGGGCTGCGGTTCATTGCAAAACGCAGCCTTTAATAGTGAAGGGTTGCGGTTAACCCAAAATCGCAGCCATTTAGTAATTAAGGGTTGCGGTTTTTAGAAGGGTTGCGGTTAGCCTAAAACTGCAGCCCTTTAGTGATGAAAGGCTGCGGCTTTTTGCCAACCGCAGCCCTTTATAATAAATTCTCGCTGGGCTGGGTCACTTTTAAATGGATTGGCACTCAGCAAAGTGTGAGAAAATCTCACGTTTATCTCTCTCATTCGTCTCTCTCCTCTCATTTGTCTCTCTCCTCTCTCATTCTCGGTGGCTAAGGTTTCCATCGTCTGTCCTCTTCACACCACCACAGCCCCTTTCCTCCTTCGTCATTCGTCTCTGGGCTCACACCACCACACCCCCTCTCCTCGCGCGCACAAACATTCGTCGCCCACACCAACACCACATCATCTCTCTCCTCTCATCCTTCTTCGCCGGCGATATTGCATCATCATATTTTCCGTTCGCAACGGTTGGTGGTTGGTTGGGGAGGGTTCGCAAGTGTCGCCATTGTTGCTGCTCGCCTCCGCGTCTACAGCTGGTTGATGGTTCTGCCGCCACGGTGCTGCTGCTATTGTTAGTGATTTGGTGTGTGCCTTCTTCTCTATTTTCTGAATCTGATTTGTTCTTGGTGTTGGTAAATGTTTAAATAGTTTAATTTTGTTTCTAATTATTTGATAAATTAGTCTCTAATAGTTATCAGTATTACATAACTGATAAGATGAGAAGGAATGCTATATTGTTCTCCCTATTGCTTACCTGCTTTTTATCTTTCGCTCTAATATTTTTTTGCGTGATGGTGTTTTGATGGAAAACCATTGCTCTAGTTCTTTTCCTTTTATTCTCAGATGGCTCAGTATGAGTTGTATTGCTTCTTTTGCTAACTCTAATTTGTTTTCTCATTAGTCATCAGGTAAGTACAGATGTTAGAGATAGATACTGAGAATGCATTAGTGTTGTTCATTATTCATTCTTTAGATTCCTAATCGTCAAATAGTTCTCCTATTATCACTATCATAATGTTTTATGTTGTGAATTGAATTTTTTACAACTTGTAGTCCGAAATTCCATGTTATGCTCGTCATGATTCCCACTTTCTTTATTGGTTAAGAGTGATCTTTTTTTGTAGTTTGATCAGTGCTTATTTTGTATTTAAGCTGTCTATTTTATCTGGTGCAGAGGATCCCGGGTTTCTAAACTTAGATAAATTTATATGCTAGGCTGAACTTAGAGGAAGAAATAGGAGAATGAAGTTTGAAGAATAATAGGAGTTCTGTTGTGCTGCCATGTATAGATGTTGCTTGATGAAGTACTAAAGTATCAGTTATACTAAGCTGATACACCATTTAGTTATAAGGCGATATAGCTGGAAATTCTCATTTTTTGATTTTGTGAATTATATGCATCATTTGTAAACAATTGAGCTACTTATCATGGAAGCGAATTGGAGGATAAAAAAATACAGGAGCTTTCGACTTCTCTTGTGCTATTATATATAGATGTTGGAGGGCTTATACATATTTCTTGTGGTTCTGCACAGGTTCGTTTATATATCCATATTTGAAAATGAAATCTATTCAGTGAAAGGAAAGGAAGAAAAATTATCAAATTTGTCTCCAGATGGATCTTATATTTACATGCAACATTCAGTTGTTAAGGGCCTTAAAGAGGTTATTTGTCACTTCTAGTATTCCCATTTTACTTGGGGATGAATAATATGTCTGTTTCTTCTTGTTTGATTCATTTTATTGGTATATGTACATTAACAGATTTTGGTCAAAGATGTTGCACAAGCAGAATCTGTTATTGCCCATGCAAAGTCAAAACGTGTCACTGCAATGACAAACTCAAAACAGTCAATCCAGGTTTGTGAAGATCATCATCTTTTTGTAACTTGGTTGGCTTATTTGTAGATTTCTTGAACCAATCCCTGTGGCGCTTGTGCATGTTTGCTATTGTTGTAGTCGCTCATAATGCATAATTAACATTCGCTATGCTGCTGGTGAGACTGAGGGGGAGATGGTTATTTTGCCTTGTGAAGCTCCATTGACCTTTGTTGACCTTGCTGGTGCTGAATATGATCTTGTTTACTCCTATAGGCCCTATTCGGACATTTAGGAACCATTTCACGCATTTAGGAACCATTTCGCTGAAATTGCTATTTATTTGTTCACAAGTGAAATTTTGATGATGAATTGATACTCTTGTTTTCATGTTTGTTCAGTGCTTTGTTTTGTATAAGATGGATTGTTTTTATCGTTTCTTGATATGTTCTTGTCTTAGTATTGAAAAAAAATGTCCTTAAATTTTGTTCTGAGTCAAAATCAGATAAAATTTTGAAAGCTTTGTCATATTTGTTCCTGGACAATTGGACTTCTAGATTTCCTCATTTAAGATTTTTACTACTAATAGTACAACTACTTTGATAAGGGATTTTATGGGTATGGTATGATTAAGAATTTTATGGTTTTCTGACATAAAGAGTATTACTAACTTTTGAGTTCTTAAAATTAGAACTACATTGACTTTCTTGGTTCTTAAATTTAGAACTACATTAAGGATTTTATGCTTTTCTGTCAATGGCCTTGATGAACTACTCCCCCCTGCTGCACTCCCCCCTGCACACCCCCCTCCATTGCTCCCCCCTTGCTACACTCCCCCCTCCCCCCCCGCCCAGCCTCCCCAGCCCTCCCCCTCTGCGGCACTCCCCCTACACCCCCTGTATAAAAGCTGTGCAGAATTGGATACAGTATGAAGGTGATGTGTTTAAGTTTCCTGGTGGAGGAACACAGTATGAATGTAGTGTATATAGAATTCATTTAGTATATGGACCTTTGACTTTATTAGGTTGCAAGTTGGGGAGCATACTTGTTCAAGAAAAATGTCCTGACTATGTCATTTGCAATTTTGCACCAAGACACTCCCATGAAGCACAAGTTCAATTTGCTCTTGAGAGAGGAGTTCCTGCTATCATAATTTGTAATTTTCTATATTTTTGAAAATTTCTTATATTTGTATAAAAAACATAATTTGCAATAGAAAATGATACTTATATATATATATATATATATAACTGTTTTTGTAATTTTCGATATTTTTCTAAATTTCTTATATTTGTTCTTTTTGGGTCACAAGTAGGGATGGCAGTAGGGCGGGTCAAGTAGGAGACCCGTCTCATCCCCGCCCAAGTGGGGCAGGGATGGGGTGGGAATGGGGATTAAAATGGTACTCGCAATGGGTGGTGGAGCGGGTGTGGATTTTATGCTATACCAGCCCCATCTCCGCCCCACCCCCGCCCCGCCCCGCATATTTATTATTAAAATTTTATTTATATACTTATATTATTAATCATTTTATCTTGTAAAATATAAATATGTGGGTATGACGCGGGTACGAAGCGGGTGTTGGTACCCATGCGGGTGGTGGGCGGGGATGAAGTGGGTACGAGGCGAGTACGAAGCGGGTGCGGGTACCCATGCGGGTGGTGGGGCGGGGATGGGTTTAAATATGTACTTGGTGGGGCGGGGATGGGTCTGGAATTTTCCCTCGCAATGGGTGGTGGGGCGGGGATGTGCGGGTGTGGAGGTACCATCCTCCGCACCCGCCCAATTGCATCCAACACAAGAGTTGCGGTTTTCATCAAAACCGCAACCCTTAATTTGTAAAAAGGGCTGTTGTTTAGGCCCAAACCCGCAGCCCTTCCAGATCGGAAGGGTTGCGGTTTTGGGCCTAAACCGCAACCCTTGGGAGTGAAGGGTTGCGTTCAAAAACCGCAACCCTTCCTTTTTTTCCCAAGGGCTGCGGGCCAAAAATGCAGTCCTTAGGGCTATTTTTACTGCAGCTCTTGACGTTTTTTCCACTAGTGATACGAAATTTAGAGCTGTTAATTTTTAGTCGCAATGGAGTAGTGGACTTTTAAATCTAATAAGGTAGTGTTTGGTAACTTGGCTTTCAATTCAAATGCTTGATTTCAAGATATGAATCTCAAAATCTTGACTTTCAATTCCAATTTATTTGTTTGAAAAAAAATAAAATATTCAAAATCTATGACATCAAATTTCAATTGTAGAATTAACTTCAATTGTTTTATTCACAAAAAATATAAAATTCAACGACAAAATTAGCTACTTAGCAAAAGAAATTATGAACAATCGATTTCATTTAAAGATTTCGGATCTTCATATTTCTTTGTTATTCACATAGAGAACTATTAAATTAAAGTTTAGAAATCAATAACAAGGTCTTCGGTTAGTGGTGAATGGTGAATTGGTGATGATGGTACAATGTAATGGGGTCAAGAAGAGGAGAAAAGAACGAGATGTGAAGAACTACATATCGTGATCTTGAAAGCAATCACATAATTGCTCATTTGAAAGAAAAAAGTGAATTGTGAGGAGTAAGTTAGTTGCTTGGGCTAAGAATTACAGATGGACGTACTATTTCAAATCCTTTCTATTAGGCCTTCTAATCTATTTAAGGATTTGAATCAAATTCTAAATTTGAAATTCTTGGGTACATAAACATTTAATTTGGTCTAATTTCATCATTTAAAATGAATCCAAGTTACAAAACTCACCGTAATTGAAATTCTTTATATTTGCCAAAAAGACTATTTGAAATTGAATATTGAAAATTAACTTTCTATAACTGAGTAGAGTATTACATACAACAGTAGATCTCAAATGTAACCTTAAAGTAGTCTCCGTATACAAGATTTTTAAGATCAACCTCAAGGTGATTGGTGGTTGTTCGAGCGAAAAGTTTTAACACTTGAACCAGAAATGCACAATCATTAAAACTTGAATTCACCATAAATATGAATAACGAATAATGAGATGATTTTACCATTGCAGCAGAATGCACATATGTGTTTAACAGGTCTTCTCAAAACTACTCTCTTACAGTTCTTACCATTCCGTCGGTTACCTCCAAATTAGGTCAACACCAATTAACTGTAAATTTACTTCGGCAAAATCTAGCAACCAAAGCCTGAACTGAACTCTGGTCATCAAAACCCCTTCCGATGTATCCGCATGAAGTTCATCTGTTGAGAACATGAAAGAGCCTCACACCCATAACACCATTAAGGAATACGCATTATATCACGGACGAGGGAGCAAATAGACGATTGTCCACATCAAAACTCTCCATCAAAGGATTGCAGAAGACAGAAGCTTCACCTCAGTAAATGAGAAATACATGCATAGGATCTTCCTCAAGCTGCCATCTGTACATATGATTCCTAGGTGCTCTTTGTGATCATCTGAAATTATCCAATGAACGTAGCCAGGTGTAATACTACTCATCTTTCACCCGTGACATAACTGGAACCCCTTTGGCAGTAAAACTACAGCACTGCACTCTCAACTCGTCACCTACCTTGATGTCCTTGTCGTCATTCATCTGCGAGCAAAGGTGAACATGTCTGAAGCATAACTCTACTCATACAAAACTTCAATCTTGCAGCACAAATAGAATGTCAAACATTACTCAGGTTTTAGTAGTTCTAGGTTCAGAGTTTCACAAACAAGACTTGCACAGGTCAAATTTCATCCACAATATTACGTATCACAAGACCTTCTCCAGGTCCTAGTCTATCTATCATACAGAAAAACGATGGTGAAACATATCAAGCCTTCTAATATTATGTTTAGATGCTACTAGAGATTACTTGCTTTTTTTTTTTCTCTTCAAAAATGAGATTCTACTTGTAACAAAAATCATATGAAGTTTTCTATTTTATTTTATAAAGTAGTTTAATTAAGTTTAAGGGGCCTTATATAGTTCCAACTTGTAGGTTATTTGTATGAACTAAATTCGCCGGATTGGTTTGGTCCCAATTTGTTTTGTGGAATAAATTCGGAGTTAATTAAAGATAATGAATTGAACATCCTTAGTTTTGAGCAGAAAGCATAGTCACTTTCTAAGTCTAGTTTGTTTCCTACTATTCTAGTAGAATCAAATTTAGGGAAGTTGTTCAACTTTGTTTCTCATTAAAAGAGTTAAGGACATTATTTTCGTTCTCAAGTCATTTAAGAGTGTCATATATAACATACAAATCAGATAAGACTTCATTAAATTTTGTGATCTTATGCTCAAGAATAGTGTTATACACAAAACCAAGACTTTTGTGCCTCTTGAACTGAGACTTTCAGAAACCTTCAAACTGCAACTTTGATTTCTTCCTGTCAAGTTTCCAACATTGTGAAACACTTTTAATTCTTTCCGGATACTCACCTTAGTTTCAGTTCAGAAATTCAAACATAAGAACAGTGTTATAGCACAAAACCAAGACTTTTGTGCCTCTTTAACTGAGACTTTCAGAAATCTTCAAACTGCAACACTTGTAATTATTTCCGAATACTCAGCTTAGTTTCAGTTCAGAAATTCAAACTTCTAGACAAATAAAATTGTCCAAGATTTGTCCACAAATAGATCAATCTTTTTACGATTTGTGATTTTCCTATGAAGCTTCACTAACATAAGGATTTTTTTTGAAGTGTCACTAACATAAGGATCCTATCCTTTTTAATTCAATCTAAAAAGTCATGTAAAGATATATTGGAAGGCTTGATCCGTATCAGATGATTATATTCTAGAAATTTGGTATTACTAGATAACCACTTCACTCACACTGTAGACAACAATAAATATAATACAGCAACACCACAGATCAGTATGAGCTTCTATAAAACGCATTTCACACATATATGGCTTCAGAATTGAGCATTTTAGGTAGCCAACCTTATTTCTTACTTCCAAAAAGAAAGAGGAAAAGACCTGACGATATAATTAGAACTTTGAGATGTTACAAAAGCTTGGTGAATTTTGAACTTCAGGAGAATGTTAGATGCCATCAGCAGAGAATATATATAGTTACAGTGACAGATAGATCATATTAGCATAATCATACTCCCTCCAACTGCAAACCATAGTAGTATTTGCTATTTTTGTTATTACAAAAGAAAAGTTGGTAAGGCCCTGTTCTTTTGGACTTATTTTCAGCAAAAATAAGTAAAAATAAGTTAAGTTCAGCAAAAATAAGTAAAAATAAGTTCAGTTCAGCAAAAATAAGTTCAGTTCAACAAAAATAAGTTCAGTTCTACGAAAATAAGTTCAGTCTTGTCTAATGTTGTAATTATTATTTTTGTTTTCAATATTACTATTAATATTGTTATTATTATAAATATTATAATTATATTAACGATGAATTTGTATTTTTTAATTTTTTTAATTTTTTTGTTTTATTTATTATTATTATTATTTATTATTATTTATAATTTATTATTTATTTATATTTATTATTTATTATTTATTATTTATAAAATAATAAAATAATAATAATAAGTATTGATAATATTACGTTAATATTTATTGATTATTATAATAATAAGTATTGATAATATTATGTTAATACAGTTTAGTTCAGCAAAAATAAGTTCAGTTCAGCAAAAATAAAATAAGTTCAGTTCAGTTCAGCCAATATAAGTTCAAAAGAACAGGGCCTTACAGAATAGTAGTAGATTATCATTGTACTTCCTACATCCCATAAAGTTGGTAAAAGTTTCAATTACCAGCTATCCTGTATTATGTGAAAATTGCATTCATAGGTATTACCGTATTATAATAATTGTGAGTAATATATATGGTACAAAATGCAAAATAATCCATATTACCGCATTTTTTTCTATATTTACGAAGTATTTCCAACTCTATGGAGTGGACGGAGTGTTTGTCAAATTTCCTCGACTTTAATTGAGTAATAATAGAGATGATGCAAACTACACAATTGTCATAAAGGAAATTTTGATGAAATCATGCTAAATCCCTCTGTATCAGGAAGTGGAATGATGACTCTTATTTCCAACGGGAAATATCAATTAAGGGCCTTCATTGTATTATAATTCCAGAGCATAGGAAATGGATTCAATTACTGACTCTATTACTATTCATTCATTTGTTTGGCTCAAAAAGACATTATGTTTCTAGACCTTAACTCCCTCCCCCTAAATGTTACCCCCTTTATCTCTAGTGTCAATAGAATGCCTTAATTTGGGGTTAATACAAACATCCCCTTCGACCACAACCAGAAGAAGCATCAATCAAAAGTCATATTGATAACAAGCACACAGGGAAAATTTTAATCATCTATGCTACTATTCCTCGCAGAAAGAGACAGTGAAAAATCCAGAAAGACAGATCAACAAGTTAAGTCATGATAGAAAACAAAGTATCCACAAAAGCATGATTCTTTCCCAAAACAGTGGGGAGGCCTGACAATGCAATAATTAACTATTCAGATGGAAGTTCGTTCAGACAAGGATACGATCTTAAAAGAAAACATACCTCAAAACGATACATTCCTTTTAGTCCGCCTCCCAAATCAAGGACTAACCCCCGTGCCCGAATTTGAAAGACTTTAGCTATAATCATTGTCCCAAGTTTCAGGTCTTTTGCACGAAGACCAGATCCCACTTCAGCCTTCTTATCTTCCCTAATGGAATTGACAGTGCTAAAAGGCTGACGCAAATAAGCAGAGTCTTTATTCAGACTAGCATACTTTTCTTCCCCGCAGACAGCGGCACTTTGATTTAAAAATGGTGGATCAGAGGAAGCAAAAGACCTGAGATTCGTACTTTCACTTAAGGCAGCCAATTTTTCTTCTTCATCACACTCTGTGGCACTTCGTATCAAAAAAGAAGTGTCTGAAGCAGCAGAGGTTTTGACTTCAGCAGCTTCGTATTTAGTTACAACCCGCTCCTTTGTGCCACTATGCTTTCCTTGACCATCATACTTCTCTCTGGCTGATGCCCATATTTGAGATGCACTTTTATTTGGCGCAGCACATTTTTCGTTTGTAAAACAGCTCTCCTTGGCTTGTTTTAAGGATAGTTTAATATTACCACGAACATCGAGTGCTATACACATTAAAGAAAGCTGCTGTCCAATAGACACTACATCTGAAACTCGAGAGACCTGATGAGAGACAGATACAACAAGAGATATATATACATTTAGTCAACTTTGATTAGGCTACTCCAACTGAACAATATGTTCCAGAAACAAAACCGGAACAATTTTCTGGTAAATAGTCTACTAAAGATTCATTTGTCAGGGTAAAACAATACAAGACTGGATAATGAGATGCTCGAGCAGCCCGCGTAAACACACTTTCATGATATCAATTTTTTAAAAGTTCTACTAACAGATAATTAGAGATATTAATGGTCAAAGTTGTATGTTGAAAAATGATGAAAGTCAAACGGTTGCATTTATTTCAGAACGGAAGAAGTATCCCACAACATTGAGTAGAGGGGGAAAGCACTATTATAAGACTTTCACTCACAGGTTCATGAGACAACTCGGACATGTGTAGAAGACCTTGCTGTCCGCCATTAAACTCCACAAAAGCACCATATTCTTTGATTGAGGTTACAATACCTTTGTAAACCTTTCCGACTTCAATTTCACGACCTATGATGAAATCAATCTGACCAGAGAGAAATAGTATATCACAAGGGATCAAGAGAAATTTGGCATTGGTGTAAAGTGCAACTACAGATTAGACTATCCCAACATAAAGAACAAGCAGGGATTTAAATATATACAACTATAACTTGAGCAGACTACATGGAAGAAATACCTTCTCCTGTACTTTGTCCATTATAGATTGATTTTTAGCTAGTATAGTAAGTGTCCCATCACCAACAGATATCCGTGCCCCTAACAAGAAAATTGAAACAGAAGCTATTAGCACTGTTGAAGATACTGCAGGCAGTAGACAATTTTCAGTCACAAAAGAACAAACAAATGATGAGCGCAATATATAATTGTACAAGCAATCATCTTATGTTCTACCCAACACATGCTCGAGATAGAGAGAAGACAAGAGCGCTTTTCCTGTTACAAGGCATATACAGTTAGAGATAGAAAACAAGTTTCATGACCTAAATGTTGCTAAATATGATTATCTTCTTCACAATGATGAGCAACTCTGTGCTATAAAAGCCTTTCTCTAAGCTATTTGATACCCAAAGAAAATAAATCTACAATGACAAAACAATGACCAAATGTTCATGAGTCAAAGATTTTTTCACTAGAGAAGACAAACTTTACTATAAAACTTCGCCACAACTTTGCTTTAAAAACTACTAGCCTTCTTTGCACGCGATGCGTGCGTGGATTATTTTGGCGATTATTCTTAAATTTCATCTAAATGTATTCTGAAGGATGTAAATTACAATCATCATTAGTTATAATTAAATATCATGTGGTGTAAATACAAAAAATAAAAATTACTTGATGAAGAAGTTGTTTTCTCGGTATTTCTATGACTTATTAATGGATGTTGGGATTGTTATTGCATTTCAAAGTTTAGGTAGAATTAAAATTTATGTCTATGATTTTGTAACTGATTTGAAAACTACTTTAGTTATGTTAATTTATTCTTCAATCATAAACTTTTTCTTTCACTACACATATTTTTATGTCAGTTTATTTTAGCTACTTTGAACTTCCTTTGATATACATATTTTAAATTAGGAAAGGGCTATGATTGAGGAAAATCTCAAAATCTTAATAGGTAATAATTTTTATTGAATTAAGGGTTAAAGAGTCTTTTAGTCTTTTCAAATGGGGACACCATAGCTCCCCCCTTGGCTTATATAATAGAGATAACAGACAGAAATAACTATCAGAGAAGCAGGCTTAGGTCCAGATTCATGCAGCCTTTTCTCTAAACACAATGGAGGGGCTGATTTGAAAAATGGCTAGAAAGAAATATTTCATAAGGGGAAAGGGCGGTAAAAGAAGCGTGATGTAGACCAAAAAATAAGGGAGATTGTTAAAACCCAGTAAATCCTAGTCTATTTTTGAATTTGAAACATGGTATTTGACACAGATGTGGTAAAGAAACTCAAGATAATTAAATTAGTTGATCTATTTAATTATTGGATTTGGACCATCGTACAGTTCAAAGTTGTAAGTAGTGAATTTGTGTTAGTTTTAATTGTTAAGGGCCGAAATTCACTTATTTAATTCGGTTCCTAAGTTGTTTTATTATTTACTTAGCTTAGTAATAAGCCCATGATTTTTATCTAACTCTTCTAGTTCGAGTTTTACATGGTGCAAGCTGTTGGTTATATTAGTTAAGTTGGTTACTTGGAAGTAGGCGTGTAACAAGGTTCGGAAATCCCTGGTAATTTCGGATTCTTGGACTCCAAGGTGTTGCTTGTTGTCAATGAGTTGTAAGTTAGGAAGGAAGATCATAATAATTCTTAAATTAAAGCTTACTTGCATGGCAAGGTCTATGAGTTGTCATTAGTTATATTAGGCGTGTAGTATCATGGAGATATTAGGAAAGATTTGCAAATCTGTCCTTATTTCTAATAGGCATGTGATCTTAATGTTGTTTAGGAAACTTTCCCTAGATCTCTTTCTTTTGTAATACCTATATAAAGGCCATAAGTTTCATTAATAAAATTAAGAATAGAGTGATTTTATGATAAAATCTGTGTTATTGTTTGTGGGTTAATTCATAAGCTTTAATCTTCCATTAATTGATATTCAAGAGTGTTTATTAATTAGTATTTAAACAACTTAATTTCAAGACTGGTTTGAGTGTTTAAGATTCATTGTTGAGAGTTCGGGAGTGATCACTTAGCATTGATATATTCGTTCTTTTATAGTTTTCTTTAATCCAAAAAGTCTTTTCCTTTCAAAAATCCAAACTTTAATTCAAGCCATGTGATTCTTTACTCTCCCTATCAAGAATCACATCACTTTATATATCAGCCGCATCGCCACCATAGTAAAGGTTTTTGAGCTTATCGCCTTAGTTTTAAAAGGCGCAAGGCGCACCTAGGCGCAAGGCGCAAAGCGCACCGAGGCGCAAGGCGAAGGCGCACGCCTCACGTAGGGGAGGCGCACCCTTGGTGCCAAAAAACTTAGAAATTAAATATGGAAGCATTGCAATACTTAAAACAACAAAAATATTATATTAAAGACCCATAAAAGAATATAATAAAACATAATTCATCGACAGAACACCGCAACAAGTGAAAGTACTATGTAGAAAGAAAAAACAAATAAAGTTTCCAAAACTAAATAAATAAAGAAGCTACAATCAAATGATATATCAAAACTAATTAAATAAAGAAGCATGTATATGGATTTTTTTTCTTTAAATAAATCACTGCCTATACTCACTGTCTCCACAAAAAATAATGCGTGAAGAAGAAATAAAGAAAAGAAAGAAGAATCCTTAAAAAAAAAAAAAAAAAGAAAGAAGAAATAAGGGGGAAAAAAACAAAGAAGACACGTGAAGAAGAAATAAAGATATAGGAGGAAGGGGGAAAAAAGAATAAAAAAAAGATGAAAGTAAAGGAGAAATAAAGAAACGAAAGAAGAAAGAAAGAAAAAAGAAGATAAAGGCAGTGGGTTGGGCACGTGAGCCTCAACCATTTAATCAAAGCAGGTACAACTAAAAATATAAAATAAAAAGTTGAAGAAAGAAGACAGAAAGAAGAACGAAGAAACAGAAGACCGTAAAGAAGAATTGAGGAGAGAGAAACTTACCTGAAATGTTTCACGGCGAAGACCACCGGAGATTGCTCACCGGCTATCTCTGTCACAGTTGGAGTGTTTTTGCCAACAAAAATACAAGTATTTGTGCGATTCGAAAATTAGGGTTTTTTTCCATATTAGGGTTTTGATTTAGGGATGAAATTTGAACCAATTTCATGCAATTGATTGAGGGCTTTGGTTCGAATTTCAGTTATAAATCTTGGGTAAGTTTTAATCTTAAGAAATTTTGGTTCTTTAAAGGTATTTATCCAGATCTTCTTTCGTTTTCGCGCAACTAGCCTGAAAGCGACAAAGGCGGCCGCTTTGCGCCTCCCCAAAAAGCGGCCTGAGGCGCGCGCCTGCCTGCGCCCGTCGTAGGTCGCCTCGCCTAGGACTTCTAAGGCGATTTTCCTTGGGCGCGCTTTTTAAAACTAAGCTTATCGCAACTCCGAATTAAGGCCACCGCATTGCCCTCGAAAGTGATTCCGCGACCATCGCAATTGTGACCGCGACGTTCCCTAAGAGTATTATTATTATATTTAGATTACTTTTGAAAAGATTTTTCATTCTATTTAGATTACTTACAGAAGTTGTATTTCCTTTTTTTTTTTTCTTTCTTTTGCAGCTTTTACGGTCTACTAGCTAATCCTCTAATGCATACTGCCACATCTAGTGATTTTTATAAAGTAATATCGAATGGTAAGGAAAACAAGGTTCTTGAGACCAATCCATACGTGTGAGCAAAGTGTAAGTTTAGACTAAATTTTCATAAATTATTACTCGATAACCATGAAATCATCAGTTTCGTTCACAAAATACTACCTCCATTCCATTTTACTAGCTAACACTTACTCCCTCTGTTTTTTTTATCTTTCTACTTGGAATCTTGACATTACTCATACTCAAAGAGAATCTTCTCAATTTTTCTCAATTTATAAGAAAAAACATAGTCATGTGGGGTCTTTTTTGATTCGTCTCAATTAGTACTTTATTAATATTCAATCGTTATAAATAATACTAATATATAATGAAAGATATTTAATTTCGAACAGGTGCATTAGAAGACGCGCACAGGTTAGTGAGAATGATAAGACAAAACAGAGGGAGTACTATTTATGGTTGTTTCATTTTCATATTACTTGCAACACTATCTTTTTTGGATATTCTTTCTTTCTATCTATCTCCTCATCACATGGGTCACCTTTCTCTCTCTCTCTCTCTCTCTCTCTCTCTCTCTCTCCCCTCACCTATCTAATTGTGCCTCCCCCCCCTCCTTGTCGCAAGTAAATTGGAATGGAGGTAGTATTAGATTGGACAGATTTGCTCTGAAACTGAACCAGGTCGATGGTATCTCACAATTAATATCAAATTTACATTTTAAAATTTGATAGACCATGTGTGGAATTTGGTAACCTTGGTCCAATCCGTAAAACAAAATGAACTAGTAGGACATTGAATATTATTTGAACCTGTTTCGGTTTCAATCTTCCTTTTCAAGGCACCAAGAGGCCCAACCAGGCGGCGAATAGAATCATTGCTGTACATCAAAGTTGCTGCAGCAAGGATTGTAAGTTAGGTAACACAGGCCTATAAACAGTGTCAAACCATAGTATGGATGTCGCCAACATATACCTAATCGTGGGGAGTTTCTATCATCTTCAGTGCGAGGTGCACCAATCGCACGCTCCATATGATCAAGGATTTGGAGGCGACCTATAAAAGCAGGTTCCAAGCTTTCACAAATTATATCCAACGGAATTCCCGCAGGTTTTATGTCTAACTGAATCGCTGTTATTCCATTTCGTGTCCCGGCTATTTTGAAGTCCATATCCCCCAGATGATCTTCCAGTCCCTGACATTTAGGTTATTGAAAGCATTATACTCTGATAGAATAACTGGTCATAAATATACAACATTAAAGAGTATGTGAAAAGTAATTATGAGCCTTGCTGCCTTGACGGAGAGGGGTGCCTGGGGAGAATATTTTGAAGTTCTAGTACATGAGGAAGTATAGAATTCTAGGAACCCGTGTGACACATTATCTAACAGTCTTAATAGATGAAATGAGCTTTATTTACTTTTGGAATGCCGCATTACCTTCCATTAGTTTAGGTTACTAATGAGCTCAATGTGATCATGAGATACTCAAGCTCGACTCAAGCAGAACTTGGTCAATAGATTAAAACTCAAGCTTAAGCTCAAGACCATAGGCTTGAAAAGCTAACAGCCTAACATGGGTTGAATAATTAAGAGTAGACGGATGCACTTTTCAGGATCCAGGTTTCCAATTCTAGTTCTTGGATACTTGTATCCTAGATTTCTGCTATACTTGTTCACATTGTCAATTATAGAGTTGAGATCTCTCATAACAACAGACCCTATGAGGATACAGAGGCATAGCATCATATCCTTCTGTCTGTTTCCTTTCTGGCCTGCCTTATCTTTTATAACTCAACACTTAGATGATAACCCCCATCTTCGACATGCAATTCGCTACATAGTTTGTCAATTTAGTCTAAAACTGTACCAATCCACATACTCTAGATCACAGCTCATGTGCAAATAGGCGAATTAGGTCATACTAAATTGGATGGTATTCTTTCTTAGAATATCCATTCTAGAAGCTAAAGATGGGGATTCAAGTGAAATTCTGAGACTAAATTGTTGGTTGAGCTCAAGTTGGGTGCCTTCTTTAGTTTCCTATAAAGATGGGTATAGAAATCCAAGATCTCTACGATGTTGAAAGCCTTTAGAGCTTGCTTTTCACAAGCGCTCTTCCTGAATATTGACCAGTTCATGTATAAAGGTGAAAGTTACTCGGATTACATCCAAAGTCCAATCTAACAGAAGATTGGAATTTCTTTTAAAGTAATTGGATGGACTGGACTCCATTTAAAAAATATATATATCTGATGTTTGGATTGAATCGGATAGAAGGTGTTTAAACCAAAATAAGCTAAAGAAACCTACATTATATGAATATTTTATCCTCTTTGAAACTATAACATGTTTATGTTATTTTTAAACTTTATTTAGGACTTCTCATATGATATCACAATTTTTCAGGCTTATGAGCAATGTATGGGCTTGTAACGATTTTTATTCTATATTTATATATATATAGGCCCAATATTATAACTTAAGGTCCGTGAGCCATTGTGATGCGTATCTTAATCCCTAAGACACGAGTTATGTTTTCTTGATTCCTTTCTTGGCTTTCTTGGCATTATTTTTGGTATTATTGTATTATATTGGACGAAAATAAAGTTATTTCCTAACCAAGGCTTAATAACAACTATGATATGAAGAAATTCAACTAATCCAAGTTAAAGATCTACGGTTTGTGCTTTCACAGCTAAAACGATGCCTTCTCGACCAAAACGGGTGCCTTCTCGGCGAAACTTTTAATTCACAAAGGAAATAACTTTACTCAATCTCAACATCTATTTTATTAATGCCGAAAATCAGCTATTTATACATCAATAATCCTAATCTAACTCTAACTAGGAAAACTGAAAAGATAAAACATAAAATAACTAGATAGAAAATACTTGATCACCAAGTAATTCCTTACATGCCTAAACTACTAATTATTATCCTACTCTAACTAGAATCCTAGAGTGCTTAAAGTAAGAAAAACCTACTCTAAGTAGAATAGTAAAAACTAACGAGCAAAAGACTTCTAAGGCAAATAAAATACTATATTACATAGGATCCTAATATAACTAGGAAGCTACATAATAGAGTCCTAATGGAACTAGGTCTTGAAAAAAATGAGCCATGGCGCACATGGATCACATTGGGCTAAAAGATAAAACTAATTTCGTTTATTTTGATTTTCAAATTGGATTCAACCTAGCAAGTCCCAAATTGAATTAGATTTTGATTGAAGTTGGTAGAAATACACATTGGATTGGATTCAAAATCCACAAATCGAAATATATCTTGGATTGGATGGACCAAATACAAACCAAAAACTGAGATCTTGCCCTTATCCGTGAATCCACATCAATGCAAAGCTAAATTCTTGGCTATTCCAATTTTTAATGGACATTGCCAGACAAGATGTAGAAATATAAAATCTTGTTATCGTTCCTAACAGCAAGATATGAACATTTTCCAGAATCTTCACATCCATAACTTATATAAAGCCGACAATTATCAAGCATTGTTTAAAAGAATAATGGATTGCAAATGCCTCACCAAAATATCAGTCAGTATACGATAATCCATTATCTCAGAAGTAATTGGGTCAACCTCACTAACAAGGCCCACAGATACACCTGCTACATGATCCCTTACAGGAATTCCAGCATCCATCAGTGCCATACTACCTACCGCAAAAACAAAGGAATAAGCAAAGGGAGGAATATGGAAACAAAACAGAACTACAAATGCATGAGCAACAAACCATGAAAATTCATTACACCCTTTAAAGAAAAGCTTGTCCTTGTATCATTCAGAGTTAAAGTGAGTAGTGATGAAAGAAAAGCTTGTCCTTAAATCATTGAAAGTGTAAAACAAATAATTTCGACCTGAATTCTACAGCCACCGAAGGATCAAAAAGAGCAAGTGGTGCAATATTAGGGATACAAATCGAGAATATCAAGCTCATTTGTGGTTGATAAACCAATAATCGAGATTATGACTGCAATTGTAGGTGGCAGAAAAGTCGATACACAAAATGAATTACCTCCACAAACACTAGCCATTGAGGTAGAGCCATCAGAAGCCATGACTTCTGAATTCACACGCACTGTATAAGGAAAGTCATCTTCTGGAGGCAATACGGCAAGAAGAGCTTTCTCTGCAAGTGTACCTATACATCAAAAGATTAAAGAAAAAAGGATTCATTCACTCTTTAACATAGAGGAGATTGGGGATGAAAGCTCGCATTCTAAAACATCAAATGTACCATGAAATAGCAACTAAACAGCATGTAAAGAAGATATAGGTACTCATAAACGAACAAACTGCCACTATATTTTCCAAGATACATACATAGAATACAAGCCTTAATGACATGACTGTGATCTCTGTTCACGCGTTAAAAAAGCTTTCTAAAGAGATGCAACAACAGAAATCCCAAGAATAAACTAAATATCCACAACCAAATCACAATTCTTCACCTTTTATCAACTTAATTAAGCCTCTAATCAAATCCAATTCAAAAACTATCCATAACATCATATACAATCATGCATATGCAAGCTCTAAACAATTCCGATCCCAGAGGGAATAGAACATCGGTAGATAAGGTGTTTTGCATGCCAATCTGATGTCAATGGGTAATGGATTATTTTGGTCAACAGAAAGCCAAAATGAGCGTGAAGACTGAGGAACCTACCCATCATATGGGGGGGACGGATTTTTTGTTTCACAGTAAGTGCTGGGCGATTATTTTGACCCTCGCAGAGCTTACAGCGATAGCAACCACGCTTCTGTTAGATTCTCTACCCCTGCCTTTTCACCTTACATATCACCAGAGCATTTCGATGCCACCTCCTAATATGCCTGAAACATCCAAGTCTGACCTCTCACTAGTCTCACATCTTACATTCAACCAAAGTCACCTTGTCTCTCACAATCTGGTTTTTTCTTTGGGTGAAATTCAAAAGACTACTACAATCTCTCCTATATATATACACATATATATACATATATATACATATATATACATATATATACATATACATATATATACATATATATATAAAATTGTTGGCAATGCTCGTAGTTGCAACAAGAACATAGCATAAAATGTCGATCAGTTTATGACTTGGAGTCTTCGACAAAGTCCTTCCGCAATATTCAAAGTTTTAATGGTAAAGACTACAAATTGAATCTAAATTGAGATGACAATGCTGATATTCTTCCATTTCTCTCTGTAATTTCTATATAAACAAAGCCACTAGAATAATAGAAAAATTCCAGTAAAATTGAGCACTGTATGTTTCTATGATGTACATTTTACCCATAGATTTCTTTTATATCTTGAATCCTAAGACGAATGAATACTCTTTCGTAAAGCATTTCCCAATGCTAATTTCCTAATCTCATGCATGCCTCCTCTAAAATTGTACTTGATGTGGATCTAGATAGGTAGAACGTTATTTTTGGTGTTTTTCTTGTAATGAAGCGAAATATAAAAGGATAGATTAATCCTTGAAGCCGCAGTTCAAGGTTGGATTATGTGGTCGTGGCACAAGTTCCCACACAAGTTTCGGCTGTGTTCGGTTTACTCTCTCTAAACCTATGATAGCCAAATGCTCATCCAACAACAAAAAGTGAATATTCAATCTTAGATCTCTGTTTTATTCATTAGTAATTGTGGCTTTATAATACGCTTAGAAACCTAAAGTAACCTAAAGAAACCTAGAATAACTATAAAATACTAAAAAAGACAAATAACAAACAATAATATTCTATCAAGTTTTATTCTAGATTATTCCCTAAGATAACAATAGTCAAAATACACACCCAACAAAACGCATCAACTGATAAACTTAAGCTACTCGCTGTTTTATCGTACTCCATGTAACACACTAACACCCGTGGCACTTTGCTAACTTAATTAGCTGAAGGAAAAAAATCAGCTTTACAACCAATCATTGCCAATCAACACAGGCGTGCCGACACCAATTCTCACGAAAACTCTTTACTGCTGCATTTTTTTGTCAATTAACAACGAATAATTCCATTATGGCCCAATGATTGCAGCCCACTAACTTACTACATGACGAAACATATATGGCAATGATATGATAAATGATTACTTATCACTAAGAAATTCATGCGCACAAAATGACAAAAGTTAACAGCAATTTTGCATCAATTGAACCCGCTGGCGGAACAAACCCTATAAAAATTATTGCTAATTACACTAGGCGATCTCATAAAAGACCGAGTAAATGGTAATAGAAGACCCATAAGATACCGTATGCAAAGACATATTTTCAGTAGAAAGTCACTCAAATTCGAAAACTTTTCTTTTTGACTAATAATTCAAGGTCATCGCTTTCTCCATAGGTTATCAGACACAATCATGTCAATCAATCACCTAAAAGCATCCCGGCCTCTGCATGTATGCAGAGATTCCCATCTGGTTTTTCTTTCTTCATAATTCTCTGACAGCCAATGTGATTTCTGATAATCTTATGTCACAAACATGCACTTTTCCTCTTGTACTCTCTCTATCACTACATCCTATTTGCAGTGTTCCTTATTTGGAATTTTTTTTTCTGGTTTCAAGTCATTTAAGCTTGCTCTATGATTTAAAATCTTGTTATGTGCTAATTATGTAGGTATGTGGAATTACCCATTTCCATTTGTAAATTCCAGTCTTTTGGTCACCAAAAGGGGTATTTTCACATGTCAATCTCTACTAATGAGCTTCAAGGAATTTTAATTTAATGAACAATGCAATATCAAGCAGTAGATTTTACCAACTTACCATGCCCGACTTCTCGTCTATTGAGGCCAGTTCTTTTCCCTACTTCATTGATTGAAAATGGAGGGAAACTATAATGAAGCATGAATCGTTTAGATGTAGGGCCCACTACAGATTCCAAACGTTGTGCATCTCCAGGTGCTCCGAGTGTGACAGTACAGAGTACCTGTACTTGTAGAACAAGAACATGATTAAAAACTTCAGACCACCCCAATTAGATCTATTTGCATCTTTCTAGTGGATATTCGAATTATTCACTAACCTGAGTATCTCCACGTGAGAAGAGCGATGATCCATGCAAAGCAGGTAAGTTACCTGCTTCACTGTACACAGGCCTTACTTCATCAAGGCGTCGTCCATCAACTCTCGCTCCTTCAAAAATCCTTCTACGAACAATCTATAAAAGCATCATTCTTAATTCAACTCCCAAGATTAGACATATAAAATCAAAGATCAACAACCACAAAAAGGATAATAAAGGAAAAGAAAAGCTAAGCTCCTGCAAAGTCTGTAGTTATTGGGAAGATTAAGGGTAAATCTGAAAATTCTAAAAAAGGGTACGACAAGGAAACGGCAAATATTAATATTTTGTTGAAATATATATAAGAAATGTTTTTATATATAATGAAAACATTAATTTCTAAATCTTCTAATGATTAATATTATTGGACTAGTTTAAATGATAACATTTGGCCTTGTATTTCCTACTTTCATAGAAATATAGGGTTAACAAGTTGAAATTAGCTAATTAGACAAAAAAAATTAATATAAAAAAGAGCAATAAATAGTTGGAAATTTTTATAAAAAAATCATGAATGCAACCTTCATTTACTAAATGCAACCCATCTAAATACCCAAAATACCCTCTTCTTTCATAAACCATTTCTCCCTCTTCCTCTTCCTCCCTCCTCCCTCTGTCTCTTGCTCTCTTGCTGCGCTGAATTCGTCCAAAAAACCCAATTTCCTCCCATATTCTCACAAAATTTGTAGAAATAATACCCTCAATTTACCTAAACCCCTTTCTCCATCTCCTCTCCGAATTAGTAGTAACTATTTCATGAACCTGGGCTCAATTAGTAATAACTATTTCATGTACCTTGGCTGATATAGTAGTAACTTTTTTAGGTACCTGGGCAGAATTAGTAGTAACTATATCATTTAAGGCTGAGACTACCATAATACCATAAACCGGGAGAAGAGATCTGAAGACAGGACTTCGAAAAGTCACCCAAAAACCATTTGCAGAAGAAAATTGATGTAGCTATTGTTGAACAATAAACCAAATTATGCAACATGTTAAAGGCAATGTAGCTGGTGTCTAGCAGCAATATGTATCTGCATCCTTAGTTATTGTCTATATTTAAGATAGCAAGTATTTTTCTTTCACGAACATGTGTGATCTGATCAGAGCTGATAGTTCAATAACCGGTGATTGATTCTACTATTAGATTGCAATCTAAGTTTAAGTGAAGTTAAGCAAAAGGCAATTCTTCATATGAAAAGAATATTCTGATCATGTGGCGAGAAGAGAAGATTATTTCTAGAGAGAATTTTTTTTAGAGAGGATATGAAAATAAGGGTTTGGAGGCCTGCGTTTAACGCAACCCCCTAAAAAAATATTCTCCACTTTCAGCTGTCTTCCTATAACAAAATGGCTTTTAATTATTCTATAATAATGCCAACTCTTAGGGGGACATTCTCAAGATAATCTAAACTATTATTCTTTATACATACCATAGGCCTAAAATAGATTAATATATGCAACAAAATGAACTTTTGGATTACATTGAGAAGGTTCGCCAAAAAGTTGGGATTATTCATATCAATTTTTCTTAAACAGTTTACCCTTCCCCATACCTTAGGCACCATCAAATTGGTAGAAAAATAAAAAAGCAATGAGGAGTTAAACATAGACTTATTACAACAGTTTTTATCACGTGACTTGTGTTTTCAATAGTAAGAAAGGGAATTTATGTCAAATAGGCAATTAGCACATTTATGGTTTTTTTTTGGTACAGTAACACCTTTTTATGCTAGTTTTTGTTGTTAAATAGCACTTTTTAAAACCATTTTGTTTCAAAATGTCACATTTTGGTCAAACTTTGACCAAATTATCAAAATTTTGGCTTCTAACTTCGCTTCCCCCTCCCCTTTTGGAACGTGTACTCCACGCTCCTTATCCTACTTCTTGTTCTTCTCACACCTACTCTTCTGCCTCAATGAGTTTTCTCTCTCCTCACTCTTTCTCTAGCATGTCTGCAGCTCATCGAGAACCCAACAATCGAAATTTTAGATAAGAGATGAAAAAAAAAAGGCTAGCCGCTGCTCCATCTTCTCTGCTCCTCGGTCTTAACTATTATGGGTCTGACCCCCCCCCCCAATTCCTAAAATTGAACTTGAAAACCCTAGCTCTTTCTTCTTCCCAATGACTAGAAGTTCTCTCATAAACCAATCTAAAATAAGTCCAACCTGCATTTTCAATTGAACTAAAATCTTTAAGCCCCATAAATTACCTAATTTGCATGTTAAAAATAAAAACCATCAATTCATGAAATATCACAACGCAATCTCTCTCCCCCAAACAAACGAAAAACAGAAAAGAGAACAACTAATTAGAAAAAAACACAAATTTCAAAAGCATATGAAATGTCTACGCATAATACTACAGTTAAAATTAAATTGATAAAAGAAAGCAATGTGATAAGAAGACGATAGACAAAACGATAAAGTGATACACCGAGCCAGAAAGGAGAAGTGGTGATGAGCAAGATGGAAACTGAAGACAGAGGAGGAGGAGCATGGAGTACACATTCCGAAAAGGGGGGGAAAAGCTTAAAGTCAAACGCCCAAAATTTAACTATATGTTTGGTATCCAGCCGAAAGATTTTTGTAACAAAACGGTCTTAAAAGGTGTTGTTTCACATAGAGAAGCATAAAAGATGCTATTTTACAAAAAGAAGTTTCCACAAAAGGTGCTATTTGAGAAAAGGAAGCTAGTGAACCGAAGCCATTCATCATTCTCCTTCTCTTGCCTGCTGTCGTCGGAATCATCAAGAAAAAGCTCAACCTGACTTGGTCACAAAACTAATTATAGTGATGACAAGCTTTTCACCATTGTGTGCTACTCTATCTAGCTTGCAAAAGCCTAAACTTCTTAAGAATAAAAAAAAAAATTGTATGGTTAATCTTTAATTTAAAAATCTAGGGTTTACTATTCGAACACTATATGCAAATTCCTAGATCCCACCAAATTAGTGAAGGGGATGCACTCACGCGTGAATTAGATTTCCTAATTATAAGACGTCCCTATGAACCACTCAAGTTGTCCCCAATTTTTCTCATCCCCAAGAGTAAAATTTTGTCTTCGAGATCACATAAGGTATCTTATCTGATAAAATGGAAGGAGATAGTAGGAACACAAGAGCTTAGCTAATTTCAAGGTTAAAAGGCTAGAAGGACAACCAAAGAAGGTGGAGAAGGTTTTTATTTAGAAAATCAAGAAGCTTGTAAAATGTTGATAATTTTTTATAACATCATCAGTAATAGTTTTGGGTAATATTATTCTTTAATGATTTATTAATGGATATCTATAAGAATTATATAATTTTAATTACATATGTATATTGCTTGTTTCGATATTCTGCTAGGTTCTAAGAAGTTTTTTTAACTCAAAATGGTAAGTAAAACAGTCTCACAGATAGCAGTTGTATTGATGATTAGCAAAACCAACAATTACAACCCCTCACATTCGAGAGGTGAAGGAACTCTCCCACTACAACAACCACACTCAATTTCTGGATACCCTCTCCCCCTTAGCTTCTTGCTATTTATTACAAAATATTTACTACTGAGTGGGCCTTAGTGGCCTGCCAAAGACAGGTGGCAATACAACCTAACAGAATCTTCCTCAACAAACTTTTCCCCCCTCCCAAGGTACATCTCCCCTGGTGATAACAGCAATAGATAAGCTCAGTCACTTATCATTTCTTGCTCGCCCGTTTCCTTCTGCTGTAGGTGTAGTAAATAGGAGGAGTGGGCTGGGCCTTAGCAATACCCCCCACCCAATCAGCCACCTTGTCCTCAAGGTGGAACTCAGGAAAACGTAGCTGTAAGGCTTGAGCATCTTCCCAAGTGGCATCAAACGCTGGAAGGTTGACCCACTGTATCAAAACTGCCGTCACTTGATGTGGATTGTGGTCAGAAAATTTAACCTCAAGTACTCTCTGTGGAACAGCCTCAAGCACCATATCAGCCGTGAGTTGTGGAGGGATGGTGGGTGCCACAGGGTGGTCTCCTATCGCCCGCTTGAGTTGGGACACATGGAAAACCGGGTGGATTTTGGTATGTGAAGGGAGCTCTAATTTGTAAGCTACAGCACCTACTTTGCTTACAATTTTGTATGGTCCATAAAACCTGGGAGCCAACTTTTCATTAAGCCTTTTAGCCAAGGATTGCTGTCTGTACGGTTGTAACCTGAGGTAGACCAAGTCTCCAGGAGTAAACAGCACCTCTCTCCTCTTCTTATCTTCCTGTAACTTCATAGAGTGCTGCGCCTGCAACAACTGGAACTTTAGTTCATCCAGCACTGAATCCCTTGCCAACAATTGCTCTTCTAAAGTGGCCACAGTGGTACTCCCCTTTTCAAACTTATGCAATATAGGTGGCTTTCTGCCATAAACCGCTTCGAATGGGGTGCAGTGAGTGGATGAATGAAATGATGTATTGTACCAATACTCAGCCCAGGGTAACCAACCAGCCCAAGATCTAGGCTTGCCCTGTATGAAACACCTGAGGTAAGTTTCCAGACATTTATTGACCACCTCAGTCTGCCCATCTGACTGGGGGTGGTATGCAGTGCTCCTGTTCAACTGTGTTCCCTGCAGTTTGAACAACTCTCTCCAGAAAACACTCATAAACACCTTGTCCCTATCTGAGACTATGGTTGAGGGAAACCCGTGTAACCTAACCACCTCTTTTACAAAAGCCTGAGCCACTGTTTGAGCAGTGAAGGGGTGTTTCAAAGCTATAAAATGGCCATATTTTGAGAGTCTATCCACCACTACTAAAATTGCATCCATGCTTAAAGACTTAGGTAACCCCTCCACAAAGTCCATCGATACATCTTCCCAAATTTGAGAAGGTATGGGCAAGGGCTGTAGTAAGCCTGCAGGGCTCAGAGTGGTATTTTTTTGTTGTTGGCAAGTAGTGCAGGCTTGGACCCATTGCTGCACCTCTTTCTTCATGCCCTTCCAGAACCAGTCAGCTGCCAGCCTTTGATAGGTTTTATAAACCCCAGAATGTCCCCCAATAGGTGATCCATGGTACTCTTGTAGGAGGGTCGGGATGACTTAACACCCTTTGGGCAGCACTGTCCTGCCCTTATATTTTAGAATCCCCTGCTCCAAGGTGAGCCCAGGCAAAGTGTTAGTGCCTTGCTGCACTGCTGTGGCGAGTTGCTGGACCCATGGATCTTGTTGGACCTGTGTCTGTAGGTCTGCCAAGGCCTCTAGGTGGGATGTCAGCATCACAGTCATCTCCAGTTGGGGTGGAAAACTCCTTGAGAGGGCATCTGCAACCTGGTTACTAGGGCCTGGCTTGTACTTGATCTCAAAGTCATAGCCTAGCAATTTGCCAACCCATTTCTGATACTGAGGCCCTATTTCCCTTTGCTCTAGCAAATATTTCAAACTCTGCTGGTCGGAATGGATGGTAAAATGCCTACCCAAAAGATAGTGGCGCCATTTTTGGACAGCCAGCACCACTGCCATGAGCTCCTTTTCATATACTGACCTCCCTTGAGCTCGAGGACCCAAAGTTTTGCTGAAATATGCAATAGGGTGTCCTGTTTGAAGTAATACAGCCCCTAAACCATATCCACAAGCGTCTGCTTCAATGACAAAAGGAAGTTGAAAGTTGGGCATGGCCAAAATAGGGGCTCTGGTCAGTGCCTTCTTAAGGGACTCAAATGCCTCAGTGGCCTCCTTGGTCCATCCAAAACATTCTTTCTTCAGCTGTTGTGTCAAAAGTTGAGCAATGCTGGCATACCCTTGAACAAACTTCCTATAGTAACCTGTGAGTCCCAAAAATCCCCTCAACTCCCTCAATGTAGTAGGCACAGGCCAATCCAACATAGCTTGTACCTTAGAGTCATCCATAGCCACTCCTTTAGCCGAAATGATATGCCCTAAATAAGCCACTTCCGTTTTACCAAACTCACACTTTTTCTTGTTGGCATATAACTGATGTGCAGCTAACAAACCCAAAACTTCTCTCATGTGTCCCACATGTTGTTGCATGTTAGTGCTATAGACTAGTATGTCATCAAAGAATACCAACACAAAACGCCTAAGGAAGGGTTTAAAGACTTCATTCATGAGCCCTTGAAAAGTGGCAGGAGCATTGGTGAGCCCAAACGGCATCACCAAAAATTCATAGTGACCCTCATGGGTCCTGAAAGCTGTTTTAGGGATGTCATCAGGTTTCATGCGAATTTGGTGGTAACCTGACTTGAGGTCAAGCTTGGAGAAAACAGTAGCTCCATGGAGCTCATCCAACAGCTCATCTATCACAGGTATAGGAAACTTGTCTGGTACCGTTGCCTTATTCAAGGCTCTGTAATCCACACAAAAACGCCAGGATCCATCTTTTTTTTTTAACTAGCAGTACAGGGCTTGAGTATGCACTATGTGAGATTTGAATAATTCTAGCCAACAACATATCTTTTATTAATTTTTCAATCTCATCTTTTTGAACTTGTGGATACTTGTATGGTCTTACACTAATGGGATCAGTACCATTTTTAAGTGTAATTGAATGCTCATGATTTCTGTTAGGGGGCAGCCCTGAGGGCATATGAAATACCTGTTCATGACTGGTCAATACTGCTAACAATTCTTCAGAACAAGATGGATCATAACCTTCGTGTTTGTTTCCCCCTTCTTCTTGCTCCAGTTGGTTCAGCTCCACTAAAATCCCTCCTTTGGCTTTCTTAATGGTTCTGATCATTGCCTTTAAGGAAATGCAAGCTCTACTCAAAGCTGGGTCTCCTTTCAATGTCACTGTCTTCTCTCCTTGTTTGAAAGTAATGGTTTGTGTCTTCCAATTGGTGGTCATGGTGCCAAGCTTCTCTAGCCACTGAATACCTAGAATCATGTCTGAATTTCCCAGAGGTAATGGCAGGAAATCCTCCACCACCATCACACCTTGTAAGCACACCTCCACCTGCTTGCACTCTCCCTCTCCCTGTACTGCAGCTCCTATCCCTAGGGAAACTCCAAACGTTTTGGATGGGCTAATGAGTAGGTTAAGGCGTTGGATGGTGTCTAAGGAAATAAAGTTGTGGGTTGCCCCCGGGTCAATCATGATCACCACCCTTTCCCCCTTGACAGTTCCCTCCAATTTCAGGGTCTTTGGGCTAGTTAGTCCTATCACAGAATTTAGGGAGATTTCGGGATTAGGCTGTTCATGGTAGGGTGGGTCAGGGGTATTGGAGATGATGTTGAAATGGGATGGCAGGGACTCCTCCAGGGCTTCATAAGCATACTCACACCCTTCCACATCCGGTTCCTCCTCACACGTGAGAAGCACGCTTAATTCCTTCTGTTTACACCAATGGCCCACATGCCATTTGTCATCACATCTAAAACAGAGTCCCCTTTCTCTCTTGTATTGTAGCTCCTTATCACTCAGCCTCCTGAGTTCTCCAATGGGTTTGGCTATGGGTAAGGCCTTTGTGATGGTGGATTGGGTTTTATTTGGGCTGGGAGATGTGTTTGAGGCTGTGGAATAGGTTGAGTAGGTAGTTTGGGCTGGGTTCGTGCTTTTGAAATAGGTATTGGAGTTGTAACTTTTGGCAGAAGCAAGGGGCGAGTTATACGTGCTAGTGGGCCGGCCCAAAGTTTTTTGTTTGTTTTCAATCCTCAAAGCCTGATCCATGGCCACTTCCAGAGTTTTGGGTCCAGTGACCCAGAGTTCATTTTTGACCCCCTCCTTAAGTCCGCTGATAAACTTCCCCAGAGCCACCTCATCCGTCACTCCTTCCAGTGGTGCGATGAGTTCAATGAATTTGCGCCGGTAATCCTCCACACTTCCCGTTTGCCGGAGATCTAACCACTGGCCATGCAACGACCCAGTGGCGGTTGGTCGGAATTCTTTTAGCAACATCAGCTTCATCTCCTCCCAATGGTGGATGGGTCGTCGGCGATGCTCCCATTGGTACCAAAGGAGTGCGTCGCCATCAAACGAGACTACCGCCGCTTCCACTCTTTCCTCCTCCGACAACCGATAGAACCGGAAAAACCTCTCAGCCCTAATGATCCACCCATCAGGGTTGGATCCATTGAAGATGGGTAGATCGAGCTTCTTGGCTCTCCACCCTCCCCCACCACGGTATCCGCCACCAAAACCACCACCTGGTCTTCCTCCCGGTTCCTCATCATACTGAAATCCCCCATCGAACTCCCGGTTTACCTCGTCCACCTGGATACTTCCACGGGGTCGGCTTTCCCTACCCTCTCCAATCCGTTCGCCACCCGCGCGAGATGTTTCCGGCCTAACCTCTCCACTCTTAGGATTGGCGAGAACTCTTCGCACCTCCTCTTGCAACTGCTCGAAGCGTCGGCGATTTTCTCCGATGAGCTGCTCGTGATCAGTCCGGGCGCGTGAGATCCTCCCCTCCAACCTCTCAGTCAGCTGGGCGAACTCCGATCCCACTCGTTCCACCGCCTTGTCCAAGCTCCCCGCAATCTGGGTGGCGATCGTCTGTTGGAAATCCAACATGGCCCTACCCACTGCAGTTTCCACCTCAGCAGGGATCGCGGCCCGAAGGTCCGACAACCCTTGTTCCAGTTGCTCTATTCTCTGGGTATTGCTTGGATTGCCCACCATTTTTCCCAGTACAGTTCGCAATCTGCTCTGATACCAAATGCTAGGTTCTAAGAAGTTTTTTTAACTCAAAATGGTAAGTAAAACAGTCTCACAGATAGCAGTTGTATTGATGATTAGCAAAACCAACAATTACAACCCCACATTCGAGAGGTGAAGGAACTCTCCCACTACAACAACCACACTCAATTTCTGGATACCCTCTCCCCCTTAGCTTCTTGCTATTTATTACAAAATATTTACTACTGAGTGGGCCTTAGTGGCCTGCCAAAGACAGGTGGCAATACAACCTAACAGAATCTTCCTCAACAAACTTTTCCCCCCTCCCAAGGTACATCTCCCCTGGTGATAACAGCAGTAGATAAGCTCAGTCACTTATCATTTCTTGCTCGCCCGTTTCCTTCTACTGTAGGTGTAGTAAATAGGAGGAGTGGGCTGGGCCTTAGCATATTCAACTCATAAGAAAGAAAAGAATAAATTCAGAAGATAGGAAGAGCCAATAACACAAAGACTAAAGCAAAAATTATAATTTTGTTTCAAGATTCATCCTTCAAATAAAGATTGTCTCGGTCCAATGCTTCCCAACAATAACACGATCAAAAGATGATTCGTTTATTCCCTTATCCACACCAAATTACCAAAGAAATCAGCTTAAAACTTAAAAAATGTAAGTCTCATGAAAAAGTTGGCATCAATCCTTCATCATACACCGGCGCCAAATTGAACTAGCTTCTGTAGTTTACCAATCTAAGCCCTTTCACCCTTCATTTACAAGATTAGAGAAGCAAATTGACCATAGAAAGCTAAACACTAAGTATGCAAACACTCTTAACATACGTTACTCCGACACCCTCTTCCACTTGTGTCCCGTGTTCCCCAACATAACACGCGATATCACACGCAACATGCCTGGGTTCAAATGGTAAACCCTAGATCTGGAAATTGCAGATACAATTCACCAAATTAAGAGCTCAAAGTGTACGTGCCAAGGTCAAAAGGTTAAAAAAACAAGAAAGTCATAAAGAAAGGAAAATAGAAAAGTTTCAACATTAAATACATTTATAGGAAGAAACTGATTCTTATAGTCAAATATTGTTTTTAACCTTCATACTTATAAGAAGATAAATAAAAAATCCTTTTTATGAAATAATAAAGTGTCGGGAGAATTTTTTTCCGACACTTCAATTGATAGACGTGTCGAGAAAATTGGTCAAAACACTCTCTTGATGGTGTTGGAGTATCAGCCAAATTTTTGGAATAGAGTGTTGTATCCTCCAATCCCTACTCGGATATGACACATATATATCTGTGTGTCGGAGTAACATAGCTCTTAACTCATAACCTTATGACATAGCCAAAGCATTGGCATTGAGTGCAGTTTCCACTTAAAAATTAATTACTTCAATCTAAGTTCTTTCCAATCATTAGAAATTCTAATCTAGAAATTTACCAATCCTTTAGATTACCATTCCAAACGACCACTAACTCATTGGAAGTGTACCCCCTTTTGATTTCACACCCCTAGTAATTCCTCTATAATCCCCCTCTATGTTTCCCCACTCTATGTTTCCTCTAAGTATTCTCTCCTATCTCTCTTAAATCTTAATATTCCTTCTCTTCCTTATCTTAGTTCTAAAAAGTGCCTTGGGCTCGCGTAGGCGCTAGGCGAGTGAAAAAAGGCACAAGCCAAAACGCATCCACATGCGATATGAGCCACGCGCTTTTTGCCGCCTTTGGTAGAGCAGCAGGTGCACCGAGGATAAGGCCTTTGGGTAAAAGGCGCTTCAAAAGCTCATTTTGGGTTGAATTCAAAGAAGAAGGCAAAGAATTTTCAATTTAAATGTTACCTAAACTTTGAGTAACACATTTCGAGCAGAATCCTTCACTTAATTGCAAGAAATTCCTAAAATTTTAGCTAAAAATCAAAATTCCCAATTTGAGGGAAAACCCTATTTTGCGAATTGAGATCTATTTTTTTGAATTGAGAGGTCATCCCTGCCCAGCTAATAACAAGTGCAACCGGTACACTAGAACAGGGCCTAAAATGGGGCCTCTAAATTCATAATTAATATATACTACCTCCGTCCTAGAATAATCTGAACACTTTCCTTTTATGTTTGTCTCAAATTAGTTTGAACACTTCCATTCTTGGCATGGTCCCACCATTAATATATTATTTCTTTTACACATCTTTGGCCCACACTCTGCCTTTTATCAATAAAAAGTTACCCAACTTTCTCTCTCCTTTAATAGAAAATACTCCACCAACTCCTATCACATCTACTTTTTAAATAAAATAACATTTGATAACAACACCACAACTTATCACCTTAAACTACGTGTCCCAACAAGTGTTCAGATCATTCTGGGACGGAAGGAGTACGATTTATTGCAACATGTACTGAAATGGGTGGATGTAGCGTAGTGGTGTTGTAGATTGATGGTTTTCTTCAAATTGCAAGAGTGCGGGCATTCGAATCCTATTAATGCCCAAATTATTTTTTTTCTTTTCCCAAGTCAAATGCTTACTGATTTTATGTCATTTATGATTTACACATTTTCCTTAGTAAATGCAGTTGAACTAAATAGTCAATCAATAAAACG
Source organism: Beta lomatogona (assembly GCA_947646795.1). NCBI lineage: Eukaryota > Viridiplantae > Streptophyta > Magnoliopsida > Caryophyllales > Amaranthaceae > Beta > Beta lomatogona. Next base: position 529,920 of record CANSNZ010000357.1, read on the forward strand.
CTTGATGTTTTTAGTTTTTTGTTTTTACATTTATGCCAATAAATCACTAACACTACCTAGTAAATAGCAATTACCCTCAATAATTATTCTTGAGAACCCTAATCCCTTGCATCCACTAATTATATTTAAATGTGGATGTCATCTAACTTGGGGATAAAACTTAGTTAACCCAATGGATAGTTATCCGATACTAATAGAATTTAACTAGTTTAAAGTCCCGAGTTATTCCGCGTGTGATTATAATTTTCATTTATTAATATCTTACTTTAGAATTATAACACCAAACATTACTTGGTTTAATAGTTAAGACTTTAGTATATAAGCTTGAACTCATGGGATCAAATCTATATCACAGCTCTTAGTCGATTTCTAACACCAAAAAAAAAAAAAACACTTCGATAGTAATACTAATATAAAGGTAGACTAATTTCATAAATAAGATACATGTAAAAGGAAGAACTTCTCCAAGATCTGATTCGATGTTGAAATAATGTTTTAAGCTTAGTAAAATGTTCAAAAAAATTTAATAAATGATTAATTATCAACGACAAAGCCAACCATAAACTTAAAACAAAAAGTGATCGAAAATGTTATTACTAATTAAGGGCCCATTTTCTATTAGTTGCACATGACCTCCATAATGATTAGGACGGCCTGGGTCAACCGACTTGCCAGCTACGGCATAGATAGTCAACGAGCTCCTCAGTGACTTCGGCTATTGATGGTCCTCTTCGATGAATTCAAGTAAGTTTTCTTCGATCCTTGCTCTTCTTTCTCTTCGATCTCCTTTCCTCTCTCTCTCTTACTATCTGCTTTTTCTCTCTCTTTCCATTTGCTTTTCTTCTCTCTTCATCATCCCCTTCTGTCATCTTCGCTATTCTTCTCTCTTCCTCTTCAATAGCCTTTTTCATTTTTTTTTCTTTTTCAGTTTTTTTTTTTCTTTTTTACATTTTGTGTTATATTCAATAGGCTTGTCATTAGATGGGAAAGAGTTGTGTAATTGTATAAATAAACTCTAGAAGTCAAAATCAAGGTCACCTAGCCATAGACCCCACAATCTCACTACCTTCACCCTAACAGTATCTCGTGTCCCTCCTCTTCTGATTTCTTCAAGGGCTTTTTTTTCTTTTTCTATATTATAGGGATTTGATTATTGTTTTTTTTGTACATATGGAGTACTTCATATGGGTTCATTCCATAGAAGAAAAAAAATCGCGGATGCAGTCGAGATCGGGTGACGGTCGCGTTATCACGGAAGCGGCTTGTATCGAATGTATGGAACGGATCGCGGCTAACGCGGCCACAAATAATGAATTTTAAGTCATATTTACAAATTTATAGTTTAAGAACTATATCTTCCTCATAATACATGAAACAACTCATATACATCCAAACTTAAATTCCCCCCACTAATTTATTTTCCCTTCTTGATTGTGTTTACGTTGTTTTTCTTACTAGTTATGTTTTTCTTTTGTCAATTATGTCAAAAGAACGGACGTAATGGAAGAAAGAACGCTCTAACGCAACGATAAGGACGTGATTTTTGTAGCAGCGCTTTATAAAAGGATTTCTCAGAACGACAACTTCCAAATCCGTTACAGAACGGTCGTTACGTAACAAAACGACCGAGTTTTAATTTTGTGGTTCATCCACTGAAATTTAATACAAAATAGAAAATTGATATAATATAAAATTAATAAAAATAAAATAAAAGTGTGCCTCGCCTACAAGATGCACGCGCCCTCGCCCGGCACCTTCTAAAACTAAGTTCCTTATCTTCTGTTAGTTAGAAGCCAAGTTTCTTCCCTATAGCCATACCAATTAAGTTTCTTATTGCCAAAATACTTCTCAAAATGTGGGGATTTACCTGAACTAGGCCAATGAAAAATGTAAATAAACCAACTAAATTGCAATACACCCTCGCTTCTATTTCCATTTTCCAGTTTGCTTCTAATTCAATTTTTCAATTTTCACATTCTCCAAGATGATTGTCAAAATTCTATTCCAAGTTCATCCTTCATTTTGACGATGGTATCAAATAGTTCCTCTCTTGCAAGAAGATTGGTCATGAAGAAATAGATTGTTGGCACAAAGAAATGCCACATTGTTGCAACAATAATCAATTACATATTCGAGACTGAAGAACAATGAAGTATCGCACAAGTGGTTGAAGAAAAAAAGTTGTTCTATAATAGTGGGTGAGATGCCCACCATAGAGAAACTTGCTGCAATGATATGAAGTTCGTGATAGTGTATCAACAAGTGTCGTGTTGGTGATGAGATGTACATATAGTTGAAGAGAAGTGCTACACATATGTGCTCCAAAATTTAGCAAGAGGGAGTGCATTACTCCATTTTCAATAGAAGAACTTCACAAAATGTTATAAATGTCGAAAAAAAGGGTCTCTGGAGACCTTTAGAGCAAATTGCAATCAAAGTTGGTAGAGACAAGTGGGAGGGGAAGAGGGGGGACTGGTCCGAGGAAAATGGACAGAGTTTTCACACCATGGGACAGACCATAGAATAGAAACAGATGAATAAAAAAGGGTTAATTCATGATGAGCATGATTAAAAGAAAGTCTCCAACAGTTCTTGAAAGTTTTAAGTTGCCCGTATACTTTCCTAGGTGAAGATAGAGATATACCACTACGCTTTTCCAGATAAAAATTTATTTCTAACCTGACATAAAGCAATGGAAGGAAAAAACAAAAATCAAATAAACCAAAGCATATCGCTGAGTATTTAGGTATACAAATGGTTCAAAATGAAGTGGCTCTGTTATTTAGAACTTCAATAATAATATGAAAAGAGGCTTACCGCTTACAAGAATAAACAAATTACGCTGAAGTATATTTTCAACCAAAACTCCAGAAAAATATTTTCGGACAAGGATTATAGGAAATCACAAAATATTTCATGCCATAAAACAAATCGGAACGTTGTAAATAGTTTCTAAATGCTACTGCTGAACAGCTCCTCAAGATCCATGACTTTCGAGAGAGAGTTTGGCTTTCGTTTCATGCTTAGCTAGGTACGATGTTTATCTTCCCAAATCAGTAACTCACTCAGATCAATTAAGGATAACATACCATTGCTCCAATCCTCTAATGTCTCTTTCCTGATCAATATATCCCAGTTCCACTGTTCCCTAATACTGATTTAAACAAAGCAATTATTTTGCTTCTACACAATGAGAAAGAGCGAAACATTAAAAAAATGAGATCCACACAAGATTTTGGTGAGCCTCAACCCATGGAAAAAAACCGCGGTCGCGTTCGCGGTAACGGTCGCGTTTTCGCGGGAACGGCCCGTAACGGCCAAATCGAACGTTTCGCGGCCGTCACGGCGTGAATTTATTGGAAAAATTCACATAAGTCGGTTTTGAAGCTTGTTTTTTCATTTTTTTTCATTTATAGTAACATATTATGTTGAAATGCACTATTTGGGATACTTCTCACACATAAATAATTATTTTAATATTATTTAACTAATTAACAATTCATATAACAACTAACTTATGGAAAAATAAAATACTTAAATAAAGAAGGGTGTAGTAGTCTAGTATTAAAATTAAAAATAAAAATAGAAGACTAGTATTAAAAATAAAAATAGAAGACAAGTGAATTGAATAGATAGAATAAAAACATAAAATAAAAGCCCATTCACCTTCTGCACGTGAATTTAGGTTGTTTAAAACCAAAAAAGCAGTAAAAGTTTAGGAGAGAGAAAGAGTTGTAGTGTTCAGCAGTACAGCTGTCTACATATCATGTGGGTACCTTTTCCCTTCCCATCTCAGATTAATTAATTAAGTTACTTTGATTCTTTCAAAGAAAAAAAATTAAGTTACTTTGACTTTTACAACCCCACCCCATCAGACCCTCACTTTCTCTCTCTCGAATAATCAGCATTCAGCATCCCCTCTCTCTTTCTTCTAGCAACAGGCAGCCGGCAGCCACCAACCGGAAAAGAAGCCGGTGAACTCGCATCACCACAGCGACCTAAAGCCCCAAATCACCTTTCTCCTTTCCCTTAATTAGATGGCTCAAGTATCAGATCTAGGGTTTTTGAATTTAGGGTTTGTTTTCTTGAACCCTAACTCTGAAATTTCCTCAATTAAAGCCTCTTCTCTCCCAATCTTCCTATTATATACAAACTGAAAATAACCAGTTGAATTTTGGTACGCCAATTTGGCCGAATTGGATCGCGCACCCCAGCGATTTGGCTCGCCAACGAACCGCGTTACACCGTTCCCCAGACCTTCTGAAAAGAACGGCCGTTTTAGTCGATGTAACGGGTCTAGAACGGCATTACACCATTCCGTAACGGCGTAACGCCGCGATTCTTGTGAATTTAAAAAAACCGTTCCGTAACGGGATATAACGGAACGCCCACTCCCAATCACGTTACAAAGCGGCCGTTCCGTTCCATGCCTCAACCAATAAAAGTTTTCTCCAAAGTAGACTGTTGGTGAAAACAAGACTATAAACTAACAGAACAACTTTTGTCTCATATTTCATTCCTCGCATCGATAATTCCCAAGAGCAAGACCGATATAGACAAGTCAGCTATAGTGATATAGACTACCTGACAGTACTGTTTCCCTCACAATTTTCAGTTCAAAACTTAGGTTCTAATGCAACCCGGACATAATAATTGCAAAAATTACAGGCCAATTATTGCAAAAATTAAATCACTGACTTTAAATAAAATCATATGGTTGCCAATTGCCAGGAGTGCCAGCTTAATTGTTCCAAAAAAATGTAACTTAGTAAGGTATGTTAGGGAACTCTCTAGAATACAACAAAACAGAAGAGCCTACCTGCTTCCTCACGGTATCTACTGCCTTAGATAGTCCCTGTAAGCTTTCTTCATCACACTCTTCTTCAAGGGCCATCTTTACATCTTGGGTAATCGTGTCTAAAGCCTCTCCACGTTCAAACTAAATGTAAGAAGCAAATAAGAACACTAATCAATGCTCTACTTTTATAAAACAATATTTAAAACAAGTACAAACTTGTTATGCAATATTTCTAAAATCAAGAAAACATCTTCAAAAAAACATCGATAGTAAGAGTTACCTTGCCATATGTAGGGTCAGAAAAAATAGCTTCAATTCGTGATCCCGACAAGTTCCTGATCTTTTCCATGGTACCTTCTGGCATCATAGATAATTTGTAATCCTTCTTCAGTTTGCCAGCCTTAGAAGCCAAGCGAGTTTGAGGCTCAAGATATTTAACAGCCTACAAAATTTAAACCACGGCTATAAATAGAAATCGCTTTGTTATCCTTGAAGTCTATAAAAGTGCTAATTTGAAACTGACCTCAGGATGCGCAAGCCTCAAGCCAGCCTTCAAATCTTTTTCAGATATCTCACGAGCTTGCACATCTATCATCATGGTTTTATCCTTTGTGCAGGCATATACCAAGTTAAGATCACTCAAGCTCAGCTGCAGTACATCAATATGAAAACAGCAGGAGAGTTAACTTCAAACATTGGAAGCACACCTAAGGGTGCCAAGGCACTCAGGGCACAAAGCTCAATAATTGAAATACTATTAGCAGCCCGCGCAAGGTGAATCTTTGAGGAAGGCAAGGTTCCCTTAAGGCTGCTGAAGCATGTAAAGCACACCTCTGGTTGATTAAATGGCCATTGCAGAGCAAAGATTAATTGTCAAAATTCTAGAGGAAATTTAAAGGATAATTGGAAAAAGGCTGGAAGAAGATTCCGATAAAAGAAGGATAAAACTTTCAGCCAAAGATTAATTGTGTATATAATGTACAATCTAAACATAAATTCATGCACCTCACTTTGCATAGGCACAAACACTTGTCTTTGCACCTAAGACTAAGGCTTCAAGACCCCAAGTCCCTTGGTGATTCTCGATCCTTCAAATACAATAAGTCTAACTCACAGAGATGAAGTATTTCAGCAACGTCACCACTGTAGTCCTTCATCACAGAAACTCACAAATTCTTCATGGGTTTCATCACAATCCTTCCAAGAAATCATTTGCGGTGGGCCCAAGTATGAAATGAAAACCAACACCTATACATCTAGCAAGTCAATGTCCTGTGTTAATTAATTTTGGACATGTGGTAGTCAGGAATCACATTCACTGATAATTATGTTATGTTTTCAATTAATGTAAGCTTGTAAGTTGTATTAATTTTACTGCCATATTCTGGGATTATCAATTAGCACACTTAGGTTGTTTCCTTCACGGTCTACAATAATGAGAACTCGAAATAGGAAAGGACAAGAGACAATAACCCATACCCAAAATTTCAAAAAGAAAAAAGAAAAAAGAATTCCATTGCTGCTTATATGATCGGTATTCGGTACCATTGCATGCACAAGTCATTCCTTCTCAGAAATCTGATATGCACACACATATCATATTGCACATGCAACCCAAGTTGTATCTTGGCGAAAAATTGTCCTGAACAGTTTGTGTCTGCACATTCCCGCATCCATCAGAATCAAAAAGGATAACCCCATAAATGCACGAGCTATACTGCAAATGAACGGCGAGAAATTAAACATACCTAGATTTTCTGACTCTAATTCATACGTTATCCAAAATGAGCACAACTATTAATCGGAAATAAAATGGAAAAACATGTTAACTGAAGGAAAGGGGGCATCCCAATTCCTTGGTGCAGCCCAAAGAGCTCCTAAACATATCACGTGGAAATAAGACGGCTATAGGCATAGGCCAAATAAATGTGCACATTGTCAATCTAAAACCAATGCGTAACTATTCTCCTTTAGTATCTTAAGTTTTGCATACCCACAAAAACCCCCGCCCTCGCCAAAAAAAAAAAAAAAAGAGAAAAGAGGGCTTTCTTCGCTCTTTTCCTTTTTGGGCAGTGGAGTGACAAGAACAAACAAACAAGGCCCTGTCTCTAGCTCTATTATAGCCTAATCTTAGGCACCCTAACATAACTAAAACATTGAGAATTAGTAGAAATTACACCATTACAAATGCCACTAGTAACACTAAAACACTAACTGAATACTTACGCCTACAGGAAATCTTCTTGCTTGGATGATTGGAGAATTCCTAGGTTGATTGGAGAGCTGCACTATTCCAGTTCACACGAATTTGGTACTTGCATCTCGGCATGAGTTAGAGGAAAAGGGTTCTGAAACCATCTTGCAAACCACTAACCTCCTATTGGCTTTCTTTCCTCGACATTGCAAACGGTCTTGTCTATGAATATTTAGGAGATTTCATACCTTTTGATTTGCAATGTGGGTTGATGTACTTGAGAAGAATTCACCATTCTCCATCCTTTTCCCTACTACAACTCCAATTACTGGACCCACGGGAGTGTCTCGACCATCATTAGAGCTAACTTTTAGGATCACCATTCTGCTATCTTTTGGATGAAACGTAGGCAAGGAGTTTGCAGATAATTCAGATTTTTCACACTTACGTTGCTTCTTCCCATCTACACTAGGCATTTCTGTTTGAGGATGATAGCACAAGTTTGCGAGGTTGAAACTAACTTTGGGTCAAGATAGGCGACGGTCTTCGGCAATCAACTGAAAATCCTTCTTTAAGACTACCACAAAGGAACCTGGCCTTTTTTGGTTATAGAAACGATGTTTGGACATTGGATAACCAGAACATGTTGTTTTGACACTTTAAGGTAATAAAATTGCAAATGGAAGATTAGCTAAAGGTTAGAAAGCTTTAACTAGTCTACGGGAGCTTTGACTGGTATTTTAACATTTTTTATCCTATCGAATGTAGCTAGCAGCTGTATTTACAGACTGTTTGTCTCCCAAGTATTTTGCAGCTTGTGTGAACTTCTTAGAATGCCAAGAACTCTACTACAGAGGTCCCAAGGGAGACTCATTAGACAACTTGAACTCAGAATTGAAGCTTTAAGCTAGACAAGTCAAACAGTCTACGCTGATAATCAAGCTTCTTTATCTAAGGGCATGCTACAAAAAACTGAATTAGTTGGTCGATCACACTTGGGAAGTTGGCTAACCTTTAGTTCCTTGCTGGTTATGCCTTCAAGGTTAAGTATCCTTTAATGATGTACCAGCTAACGATCCTCACTATCACTTTAATCATATTGTTCTTAGCATCATTTCATTGTGGTGCATATTAACCATGCAAATCACCCTAGAAGCTCGGATGAATGTGATAGCCACAAAGTCACAAACGAATCAATAGACAAACCACACAAAGAAAAATAGGGAGCATAACACTGGTTTACACTTTGGAAAACTGAGCCCAAATTTTTTCATGCTCACTGGATATGGGACCGTAGTCAATAAATATCCACAATGACGAGATATTAAAATGACAAAAAAGAACGAAGAGAAAAATAAACGCACAAGATCATCGAAAGCAAACATGTAAGTTGGTGCCATCATGGTCCATGTTCCTCACATTCCAATGAATACAACTACCCACATTCCCAGCTATTTATGAATACAACCCCCATATTAAGTAATGGTCGGTTGCTTACAATAACCATGGATGTTGGTAGTGGTTGGTTAATTGCAAGTTGAGATTAGACACTCACCATTTACAAAGAACGACTTTCCATCGTATACAGTGGTGGGGCTCGGCCGGCACGGTGTGCGCGACGGGGCAGGGCCCCCCAAATATTAGGGCCCCCAAAATATTATATATATTGTTATTGTTAAGACATATAAATAGAAAAATTGATTTGGATCAATGGTATGTGAAGGGGCCTAAGATGCTAGAGGTTAGGGGTTCAAATCTTAATAAATGTCTTTTTGGAAAGAAACATAAATCTCATAACATTCCTTAATTGCAGCCACTTACTAGTTTCTCTCATCTTTTCATCTACCTTCATAAATTCCCACCAAGCCATTAATACTTTATCTTTCAATTTCCATACAAAATTTTCCAAAATCCATAACTTTATTAACTAGTCTGCTGATTTTCAATTCTCAAACAATTGTATTTTTTTTTTTCAATGTCTATAATTTCCTTCTATATTATACACAAGATCTGCAATTTTTACCAAAAAAAACTGCAAAAAGTAAGAAACTCATCAATACACAAAATGATCGTATATTTTTTTTTTCAATGTCTATAATTTCCTTCTATATTATACACAAGATCTGCAATTTTTACCAAAAAAACTGCAAAAGTAAGAAACTCATCAATATTCAACATCCAAATTAAAGAATCATTTGAGGAGCGTTGGATTAGTATTTATAGAAAAAATATGATGCTATCTGTATAATTTAGTGAAGTTTTTAACGTTAATAAAATAATTTTTTTGAAAAGAAAAAAAGGTTGAGATTTAAGGGCCCCTTCTCAAGAATATGCACAGGGCCTCCAACATCCTAGCCCCGGCCCTGATCGTATATTTATAAAAATGATGTGTAACCATAAGTACACATACACAAAAACACAATTCAAGGTCTCTAGCTTCACTTAGCTCATAAAATACGCCATGAATAAAGATAGAGGAGGGGCTGAAGGAAGCCCTCAATAGAGAATTAGAGATAGAGGATGGAGGCAAATTCAAGTTCCTCATTTCTATTGCAAATGTGAGCTTAGTGTGTATGAAAATACAAACATGTTTTAGATTTATATAAGTTTATACAAACAAAAAAGTCATCAAAGATTGTTTACCTCATCCATGCTAGGATTGATTATAAATTGGCCACAAATCCTCCCGATACGTATCATTCCAAAGGGTCCACCCCAAGGTATATCTGATATCATTAGGGCAGCAGATGTTGCATTAGCTGCCATTACATCAGGGTCTTGTTTTCCATCTGAGGAAAGAACACTTGCTATTACCTACACAGACGGCAAGGGCGGGGTAATGTCATCGACCATTGGACAAGGATGTACCAAAAAGGTAGAATAAAACAATACTTTAACAGCCTATTTCGTAGGCATAAAATGAAGGCCAGAAATAGTCATGATTTTTTGTCTAAATTTGTAAGGAAATTCCCATGCTAGTACAACTCCAACCACATGTGTTTTTAGTCAAAAAAATTCCAACGAAATACTTTAGGGTCAACAAGCATTAGGATTTTTAATATGGGATTTTCCTAATCAAATTATATAAAAACTCACTAGCATTATCGTTATTATTAGCATTGCCGGCATTACATACGGCCTATCAAAGCGATCATAAAACTAAATAAAATTCAAATCAGATGAACGTTCAAACGAAACTCATACCTGAACCTCATGATAAAAACCAGGAGGAAACAATGGTCTTATAGGCCTGTCAATTAAACGACCACACAAAAGTTCACGCTCTTTCGGAGCACCTTCCCTCCGCATAAATGTGTTGGGAATCACACCTTGTGCATATTGCTTTTCCTGGTAATCAACCTTAAGTAAAAACAGAACAAACAAGGTACCAAAATCAATTCCAAAAAGACAAAACATGTCAAAAATTTATGATATCAAAACAATAATCTGCATTATTTTGCACTTACAGTGAGAGGTAAAAAATCACAAGGAATACTCGCTTTAGCAGAAGCAACAGTGGAGAGAACTTTGGTCTCATCCATGGCCATGACAACAGCGCCGTTAGCGAAGCGAGCCATTTTACCAGTTTCAAAGGAAATTAAACGATTTCCGATCTCGAACTCTTCTTTGAAAGATTCAAGGAGCTTTGTCTCAGGTGTCAAAGGAGAAGGCTCAGGATTCGATACGAAATGGCGGCGATTGCTGCAATTCGAACGAAATTTGAATCTTCTCCAAGTGAGAAACAATGGCGGAGATTTCTGGAGAGAGGTGAAGAGTTTAGACGCCATGGAAATGGTGAGTGTAGACAGGGAGGGTGATTCACTGACTTAGATTTGACCGTGCAGGGTTTAGGGTTTAAGGGGTTTTTGAGAGGAAGAATAGTGTTGAAAGTGTTTAGAGCATGTATAGGGGTTTTCTTTTCTTTTCTTTTTTGACATTTTTTTTTCTTTTTTGAACCTTTTTTTTTTGGGCCCCCTTTCAGGAAAGGTGGTAAGTTCTCCAGGCCGCCGCCGCATGCGCCATACTCACCTGAGGGCCCAACAAGCCCCAAACCCCCTCTCCCCCAACAATATTGAAAATTTGCTTCCACTAAGATTTGAACCTTGGTCTCCCATGTGGGAGATAGGAAGCCATACCATTGGACCCAAGGGTCCTTAGTTTTTTTTCTTTTTTGAACTGGGTTGCTAAATAACTCCCTGAATTTCCTAGTTACGCCCTAAATACGTGTATAAAAATATGATATTGGTATACTTCATCTCTTTTCTCATTTCTCCCCTTCCTTCTTCACTTCCCATCCCTATCATCTTCCACATCACCACTGCCTCCGGCGCCGGCACACCACCACCACCACAACCGCTGCGACCATCACACCCCCACCCTTCTTCTCTCCTTTGTTTTCCCCCATTTCGATTTACAGAAAAAATTCAAAAAAAAGTGAGGCGTCCATGGTGGACGACTCTCTATTTTTTTACAAAAAAATCAGTTCCAGGGTTTGGATGGTGGTGGTAAGTCGGTGGCGAAGCCAGTGGTGGTGTGGAAGAAGGGGGGAAGGGGAAGGCGAAGTGGGGGAAGGGGAGGAAGTGGCCCCTGGGTTTAGCAGTGATGGTGGTGGAGTTTGGTTTGAATAAAATATGTGTCCTTTTAGCAGGGGGAAGGGAGGAAGTGGGCGTTGGGTTTAGCAGTGATGGTGGGCGTGATGGTGGGCGTCGTGGTGGTGGCGGTGGCGGTGGCGGTGCGACGGCAGCGACACAAGTGATATCAAAATCTGCATCCTGCAAGTGGAAGAATATCGTAGGTTGGTTCAGTGGTGAAATTATGTTAAGTATTTAGGTTGTGCTTTGTTTATCATACCTTCTTTTTGCTAAATATAACTACATGAATAACAAAGCTCAAAGGGAACTAATTTATCATGCATTCTTATATTATTATTAAGTATATTTTTTGAAACTAAAAAGGTAGAAACAAACAGGAACTATGTTTTGACATGTAAAATAATTAAAGAGGTCATACAGCCTCAGCTTGTTTTTTAATCAAGGAGATTGGATTAAGCATGAAAACTTTTTCAGCATATTTTCCGATCCGTAAATTGTGGCCGTCAATGTTCCAGAAGTATCCTCGAGTTCAATATGGAAGCAACACTTGTTATGTTTATGTGAAATATGTATAGAATTATATTTTTTGTAAGTGTATTATATGGACTTTTTTTCTTGTAAACTAAGAATACATGGGTTCTACAATGCTGGTTTTTCCACAGTAAACACATAGATAGCTTGTGAAATATTCAACATCTATGCCTTTGTGGCAATTGTTGCAGCTCATGTACCAGAATTTTGTATTTGCACTTTTAATGGAGGGGAATGCCGAGATTCTGAATGTTGCATCCTAAGAACAAAGCAATGTAGTTCTTTAGTTATTAATATTTTTCTAGGGGAGTTTTGGGTATATGAGGAGTGTATAATATCTAGAGACTTGGGGATATGCTGCTAATCTGCGAAATCTCCATTGTTTTGCCCTGAAATTTTTTGTATGATTTTATTTCCTTCAACATTTCTTCATTTTGCAAGACCCTAAGAAAGATAAGCGATAGATAATTGCGTTAATGTTGTCATAACATTGGTGAGTTTTACCATGTATGGAGAACAGTTGCTTCAGTAACATCTGGGTTTATAAGAAATGATGATGAGGACTTTGTTGAAAGAGATGGGTCTTTGGTTGAGTACAAAAGGAGGAACAAATATTTGTTAATTAATATAATATAGATCCTTAATTGAGTAAAGATGATAATATATTAGTCATACCATTGTATGATACAACTTTCAATCGCATGGCAAGGATAATTGTCCACTTGTGCATTTCATTTGCGATAGCTGCACCTTCATTATCTTTAAAGGGCTCCCACATTGTAACACCCCCCAACCCGAACCCTTTTTCATTTAATAAAACTTGAGATGGGGGAAAATCCACGAGGGTTCGACTCAACGGGCGTGCTACCGCCGTACTTATCTCCTTGGAAATAAATGCAAGGCTAGATTAAAGCATACTAAATTCAAATTAATTAATCCTTACAACCAAGTAAAATGTTCATTAAATATTACTAATTACTAAAGTATTTCAGAGTTCCAGCGGAAGCTAAATCATAAGCTAAGTGGATGACAACTCTAAGTGATCTCCCTTTTGTTCCCCCGTCGATCCCCCACCTGCACAAAATACAAATGCATTGAAAAGAAACAAGAGAGACAAGCTCCCAAAAATCAGAAAAACTGAGTAATTCCAACTCCATCCAGTAAAATACTTAAGTTGAAAATACTTTGTAAAATAGTAGGTTAATAGGGTTATAAAGCATAGCACACATACACACATGTATATATATGATAAGTGCATATATTGCTATATTTTTGGTCCATAAAATTAGTCTTATAGTTGTCTTCTATGTGTTATTTAATAAATTTATTGATTTTTATTAATAAGTGGGTTATTTGTGTTTATATTATATTTTATTGAATGACAGCTTAAATTGGGTGTTATTTTTATTATAGGTCCACTTTACTAAAGGAAGACAAGTAGACAACAAGAATGAAAGAAGAAGAAAATAGTGCAAGCCCAAACCCATTACACGTGAGAATTAACAAGAAAGCAAATCCATCTTGTGTTCCTGTTTCTTACTTCACATTTCACGGGTAACTTAATCAAAGAATGAAGGAAACATTCTTCTTTCCTTCATCCATTAGAGCAGAGTAAGATAAACTAGGAAAGTTTTGTAGGAACAAAAACTGGTAACTAAATTGACACACTTAACTGACCACCGTGGCGTGAGAAGATCACTGCCCTAAAGTTGAATTTGCCCCGCAACAACACACGGACTCACAGCAATCAACCTCCAGGGATACACGGCTTCTGCCTTTCCGGTGTTGACAGAAAAACAGATTAAGAACGCTCTTGAATACTGCCCAGAATATTAGAGGAAGAAAGAGAAGAGAAGTGAATGCGTTTCTGTGTATTTTGAGAATACCAGAACACTGGTATTTATAGAGCCAAGAAACCCAGAGGAAATCAGAACGTGGCTGAAATCGTGGGAAAAACGGTCACATCATGGGAAGAGTCATGGCCGAAAAACAGGAGAGTGATTAAGGGAGAAAACGGCATTAAAAGAGAGATTAAAGGGAAAAACGGTAACTTAAGACTGATTAAAAAACGGTAACTTAAGACTGATTAAAAAACGGTCAAAAAATGCCAACATAATTCTGCCCCAAAACTATAGTTAAGTTAAGTTTATTCCCTAAAGCCCAAAGCCCAAGGCCCAAGGCCCAAGGCCCAAGGCCCATGGCCCATGGCCCTGGCCCGGTCCGGGCGGGCGGCGGCGGCGCGCGTGTGGTATCCACACCTCACCACATACCCACTAAAAGCCTCATTGCTACTCAACTCAAAGGGTAGAGGAAGAGTAATAGTTTATAAACCTTACTCTTCCCTCATATTCTTTCAATGTGGGACAATAGGAAAAGATGACTCTTCATATTCTTTTGAAGCAAACTTAAAGTTTATATTAAAAACTCCAACAATCCCCCACATGATTCAAAAGAACAAAACAGAAAGAAACGGGGCTGAAAAAGATGATCTGGGCAATAGATACTAGGTTTTGAAGTATCAATGTCTTATGGACTTGAATTGACACTTAGTGCATACAAGTATGTCTTACTGTCATAAAAGGTAGATTTCTCTTTGAACCTTTCATGAGGTTAGCAAACCATAGATGCGCACTCAACCTTTTTCAAATCAAGAAACGTTCTCGCAATTGTAATATTAGTGCCCCACAATTAACCTGGATTCTCATGAATGCTCTAGAGAGTCTAAGCCTTTTGACTCTCATAGGGGATTGGGCGTAACCCCCACATTCACATAGGTAAGTTCATCAAGTTTGTACTTGTCACAAACCACCTTAAGTAAGGCTATGAACTTATTAAGAGCTATAAGCTCAACCTTACACATATAAAAAGTATAATCAAACAAAATACTACATCACATTTATTACTAGGAATGGTAGTAGTATCAACAACTTGAGTTCTTTTGTGATTTCGTTTGACCCTTTGAACTTAGGAATTCCTAAGAAGGGTGTCCACCACAATTTACTCCACAATAGTCTTTAAACCCATTCCTTGTGCTGACTCCAGCACCATTTTTCTACAAAGGCCTTTGGTAAGAGGATCAGCAATATTCCTCTCTGACTTTACATACTCGAGTGATAACACATTATTTTTAACTAAATTTCTAACTATAGCATGCCTTAAGCGAATATGCCTTCTCTTGCCGTTATAGGCTTGATTATTCGCTACTCCAATTGCTGCTTGCGAGTCACACCGCATAGAAACTGATGGAGCTGGCTTCCCCCACAATGGAATATCAGCAAGCAAACTCCTTATCCATTCAGCTTCTTGACCTGCCAATTCTAAAGCAATAAATTCAGATTCCATGGTAGATTTGGCAATACATGTTTGCTTTGATGATTTTGCATGATATAGCTCCACCAAAGAAGAGTAAAAACATAACCGCTAGTAGATTGAATTTCATCATTATCGACACCCAATTGGCATCACAAAACCCTTCAAGGACACAAGGTGTCCTTTGATAATGTAGACCCCAATTGATAGTGCCTTTTAGATACTTCAACAATCTAATCAAGGCAACCCAATGCTCTCGATTAGGACCGTGAGTATACCGCTCAATCTACTAACAAAGATAAGCTATATCGGGTCTAGTATAATTCATCAAGAACATTACACTACCAATTATTTTTGCATATTGTTCTTGGGATATACTATCACCCTTATTCTTTTTCAAATGAATACTAGAATCATATGGGGTTTTCACAGGAATGCAATCAAATTGATCAAACTTCTTTAATATTTTCTCAACATAATGAGATTGATTTAAAGATATCCCATATGACGTTCTAGTAATCTTTATTCCAAGAATAACATCAGCCTCTCCTAAATCCTTCATCTCAAAACAAGAATTTAGGAAACTCTTAGTTGCATTTACTACATCTATATTGGTCCCAAAGATTAACATATCATCCACATATAGACATATGAAAACACAACCAAGCTCATCAACTTTCGAATAAACACAAGCATCGAATCATTTACCAAAAAATCATTTGAAGTAATAGTTTGATGAAATTTATCATACCATTGTTTTGGTGCTTGTTTTAATCCATACAAAGATCTAATAAGCTTGCATACCTTGTCCTCTTGACCGGGAACCTCACATCCTTCAGGTTGCTTCATATAGATCTCCTCATTTAACTCACCATTCAAAAATGCAGTTTTCACATCCATTTGATGCACAATCAAATCATGAATAGATGCAAGTGCAATTAATGCTCTAATGGTGGCTACCTTAGTCACAGGAGAATAAGTATCAAAAAAGTCTAAACCGTGTTTTTGGCGATGCCCTCCAACTACAAGTCTAGCCTTATATTTGTCTAAAGACCCATCGAAGCTTACATTTCTTTGTAAAAATCCATCTACTACTTAGGGCCTTACAACCTCTAGGAAGGTCGACAAAATCCAAGTATTATTACTCATAATAGACTCAATTTCACTGTTAATAGCCTCTAACCAAAAACTTGAGTCTACAGATTTCATGGCCTCAGCATAGGTTCTTGGGTTCTCTTCCAATACACGCACATTGACATCTTGCTCATCTAAACACTCTTTTTCAGCTAGAAAGGTAGTAATAAAATCAGGTCCGAAACTAGACTCAATTCTAGCTCTCTTACTCCTTCTAGGTTCTAAAGTCTCACTAGATGATGCAATGTCATGATGCAAAGTAGAAGAAGATGCAGCAGGCAAGTATGATGATATACTAACTTTCATAGGAAAAACATGCTCAAAGAATTCAACATCCCTTGACTCTCTAATAGGACCAAAACCAGAAGCATCCTTAAGAATGAGTCTATATGCAGCACTGTTAGAAGCATAACCAATAAAGATACCATCTACAGTCTTAGGTCCAATCTTACTCCTTTGAAAGTCAGGAAGTCCAATCTTACCCAAACACCCCAACACTTTGAGGTAACCCAAATTAGGCTTGAAGCCTTTCCACAATTCATAGGGAGTCTTATCTAACTTCTTATGGGGAACTCGATTAAGAACATAGCAAGCAGATAAAATAGCCTCACCCCACATGTTATTAGGCATACCTGAACTAATAAGCATTGCATTCATCATATCCTTAAGAGTCCTATTTTTCCGCTCAGCTATTCCATTTTGCTCAGGTGTATAGGGAGCTGTAACCTCATGAATAATCCCATTAGACTCACAAAATTTCTTAAGGGAAACTCCATCATACTCCCCACCCCTATCTGATCTCACCCTCTTAATCTTAAGGTCCAATTGGTTCTCAACTTCGGCTTTATAAATTAGGAATTTCTCTTGACCTCATCCTTAGAACTCAATAAATAAACCTTAGTATAACGTGAAAAGTCATCAACAAATGTAATATAATACTTCTTTCCTCCCCTACTCATGGAACTCTTAAAGTCACCTAAGTCACTATGGACTAACTCTAATAATGTAGAGGAACGGGATACATTTTTATTGAATGCTTTCTTAGGGTGCTTAGCTTCTACACATACTTCACATTTCTCAAAAGATATATTGCTAAAGTCAGGAATAAGACTAAGTTGTTTAAGTCTTTTAATAGATGCAACATTCACATGACCTAGTCTAGAATGCCATAAAGAAACAGACTCAACAATATAAACGGAAGCATGAGAGTTCTTATTATCAATTACAACATCCAAAACAAAAAGTCCAGCATTACAAAAGCCTTTACCCACAAAAACACCATTTCTGGTTAATACAAGTTTATCAGATTCAAAAGCTAACTTAATTCCAGCTTTGTTTAAAAGAGAACCAGAAATGAGGTTTCTACGGATGTCGGGAACATGCAAAACATTCTGCAAAGCAATGGTTTTCCGGAAGTTAATTTCGGGAAAACCTTTCCTTTGCCTAGAACACTCACAAGTGCTTGAGTTGCCCATGAAGACGCATTCCCCTTCGAAACATTGCTTGTAGTCCTGGAACATCTCCTTGTTGGCGCAAATGTGACGGGTTGCACCAAGTATCAACGATCCATTCAAAGAACATTGCTTACCAGATTGACCTCGAGACACCACAAAGCAATAATGTCGTCTTCAAAGAAGGTTGGCTTGAGCTTTGTTGTCTTTTGCTTTGTTTGGAGCTTCCTTTCTTAGACGGCAATCCTTGGCAGCATGCCCATACTTACCACACACAAAGCAATTTCCCTTAAACTGACCTTTTCCTTTGAAATTGTTATAATTCTGCCTTGTACCATGAAACTGATTAGGACCCTTACCTTTTGGTCCTTTACCTGCAGCAGCCTTATTTTCCACAAGATTAGCAGAAGAGGAAGAATGATCAACAGATTTCCCTTTAATTTGGATACGGTTCTGCTCCTCAATCTTAATGTGGGAAACTAATTCTTGAAGGGTAAAGTCTTTTCGCCTATGTTTTAAGGAATGCACAAAATTTTCCCAAGACGGAGGTAATTTTTCAAGTAAACAATTGGCTTGGAACATATCGGGAATATCCATACCCTCGCCCACAATATCAGCACACAAATGTTCATACTCATGAACTTGATCTAATACGGAGTTTATCATCGGACATAGAGAACTTCAACCAACGGCTACAAGCATATTTTTTAGTCCCAAAATCATCGGAACCATACTTAGCATTCAAGGCATCCCAAATATCCTTAGCATTTTTGGACTTACTATAAATCATGTACGGGCGGCGGTCATATAATGTAGTAACATTCCACGACAAGTCTTATTATCTTTAACAAAATCCCTATTGGAATTCTCGGGAAGAATAACAGACAAACAAGAATCTACCCCAATTTGACTCAAAAAGAATTCCATTTTATCGGACCACATTTTATAATTTTTTCCATCAAACGGATCTAACTTAGACATGTCAGGAATAAACGAATTGGTAATAGGCACAGTAGTAACACGCACAGGTTCATCGGATTTTTCACCGGCCATAGTTCCGAAAAACAGGATAAAAAGTATGAAATTCAACTTTAGAATGTAGGAACAAAAAGCGGTAACTAAATTGACACACTTAACCGACCACCGTGGCGTGAGAAGATCACCGCCCTAAAGTTGAATTTGCCCCGCAACAACACACGGACTCACAAAGAATCAACCTCCAGGGATACACGGCTTCTGCCTTTCCGGTGTTGACAGAAAAACAGATTAAGAACGCTCTTGAATACTGCCCAGAATATTAGAGGAAGAAAGAGAAGAGAAGTGAATGTGTTTCTGTGTATTTTGAGAATACCAGAACACTGGTATTTATAGAGCCAAGAAACCCAGACGAAATCAGGACGTGGCTGAAATCGTGGGAAAAACGGTCACATCATGGGAAGAGTCATGGCCGAAAAACAGGAGAGTGATTAAGGGAGAAAACGGCATTAAAAGAGAGATTAAAGGGAAAAACGGTAACTTAAGACTGATTAAAAAACGGTCAAAAAATGCCAACATAATTCTGACCCAAAACTATAGTTAAGTTAAGTTTATTCCCCAAAGCCCAAAGCCCAAAGCCCAAAGCCCAAGGCCCAAGGCCCTGGCCCGGTCCGGGCGGGCGGCGGCGGCGCGCGTGTGGTATCCACACCTCACCACATACCCACTAAAAGCCTCATTGCTACTCAACTCAAAGGGTAGAGGAAGAGTAATAGTTTATAAACCTTACTCTTCCCTCATATTCTTTCAATGTGGGACAATAGGAAAAGATGACTCTTCATATTCTTTTGAAGCAAACTTAAAGTTTATATTAAAAACTCCAACAAGTTTCCCATCTCCAATTGGGCGACAAATTCAGTAAGGGCAAAAGGGATTTTTTTCCCCTTAAGTCAAGATTCTTCAACTGATTCACGGGACTAATATCGTGGAGCAAATTCAATTATTTCTTTTCTTCTCTACAAGAAAGTTCCCTAAAATTAATAAGTGGGGATTTCTCAATTGTGTATAAAAACCCCTAATATTTACCGCAAAAGACACACAAGTATACACAATGTAAGGGTTTTGTGAGATAGTGAAGATGGTCCGAGTTCGATTGAGGACTTTGACGTTGAAGGCTTATGAAGGTGGAGGATCGTTCTTTGTGGGTGAAATCGAAGGCAGCGGCTGCATCGGCGGAACTCCAATCTATGAGTTTTTCCCTTCTTACTTTTTAATTAATTAGTTTTTTATTGTTCTTGTATTCATGACTTCTTAATTTTAGATTTAATTTCCAATTGTTTTGATGTTCTTATATTTTTAGTTTACATGATTGAACGCGGCGTTAGTCATGATTTAATAGTTGATTTAGTAATTATTCAATTCATATTATCGTGTTCTTAATATAAATTTAACCTCTTTGCTTGTGATTGTGCGCACGGTTACAATTAGAGAGTAATAAAATAATGCAAAGTAGTCATTAGGCGCGGCGTTTAATGGTTATCTAGTGTTAACGGCTTAATATTATTAGAGTGAGCGGCTCACCTTAATTTTACTAAGTATATGAATTGGTGTAATAAAACAAGTTTGTTAGGGTTGTATTTGTCTTAGTAAGATTCTAGTTATCTAGTGAGCAAGACAAGAATTGATCGCGGCGATAATTCAACAACCTAATTGCTAAATCGAGTATTAAAGGGAACTAGACTATAGGTATTAAACAACTGTTAATTGTCTAATTAATCTATGATCGAACCATTATGTTGGCTTGCTTGTTTGTCACTTGTACATATTTACATTAGTTATTAGTTATTTGCTTTAGATTAGTAATTACTCTAGTATGATTTCAAAACCCCCCATTCTATGTTCATATTAGTAAATAATGTATATATTAGTAGTCATATTATTTATGTGCATAATAGTTTATTTTTGTTGTTAGTTAAGCTTTGAGAGTTAGGAATTTTAATAATCTTCTCGTGGGATCGACCTTTTCTTACCCTTTTACTAGTTGTTAATATTTTTGAAGGACTAAGATAGGTATTATAAATTATTAATTTGTATACGGTAAACGACATGTACCAAATTTTGGCGCCGTTGCCGGGGAGATTTATTTTTTTAGTTCCTAACATGTTAAAGTTTAACTTGGTGTTATTTGTTTTTTTTTGTATAGCTGATTTTTAGATTTTATTTATTTTTGTTATCTCTAAGTTATGCACTATACAACTTCACTTATAAATGTATTTACGAGACAATGCTTAGTTATAGTGTTTTAGCAGTTCTATAATAAATTTGTGTTCTCAGTTGGTACATTTTCTTGTCTTATGCTTTAGTCAATCTGCTAGTAGGTCTGTTTGTTCATCAATTCTGGCTATCTAGCTATTGTCAGTTAATTTCTATTATGAACATAAGGCTTGTGTTAATCAGGAAGTTTTTTTCTTTTTGTGCGCAAATAAAATTTTGAACCTGAAGACTTTATGCTTCCTATTTTCATGATTATCTAGACATTTATATAACTTCAATTTAGTCAACTTGTTGATAAAGGTATTAGATGCAATTTACTACCTCACTGGAGTTGTCAATGACATGCATATTCAGGGTTATTTCATTGTTCCATGTGTTTAGGCTAATCTCTTCCTTACATGAGCTTCTAATGAGTTAAAAGTTGTAAGTAGACAATAGTCTTGACTTTTAAAACTTGCATGGTCACAATTATCAACTTTATAAGAGCCTCAAAGTGTTCACAAAGAAAAAATCTGAATTACTCTGCTTTTGACTTAACGATTACTTGATTAGATGCCTGAATATGCCCTTAATAAAGACTTAATATGAAAAAAAAAGTTCTTTAGAAAGGTTAGAACAATACCAACATACCAACGTATCAAGACACAATATCCATGTTTAATTTGTGTTACTTGCTGAGATTGTATTAGGATGACCGTTAAGTAATAGAGTAGTCATCTAAAATCATTTATGAATTATTTTTCTAGTTCAACAGTCAGTTCCAAGTCCTCTGATTTAGATAGCAATGGGATAATTAGAAGCAAAGAAAGGTAGTGTTGTCCGAAATTATGTTTACATAGGTGTCCTAATCAATTAACTCTTGATTTCATTTGAGCATAATTTTTAAACTTTCTTTCATGATATTTTGTGTCACTGATAGTCTGTTATAGCAAGGTAGTATAAGTACAACCTTCAGTTAGATTTTGAAACTCTAGAAAAAAAAATCCAGCTGCTCTTAGGTCTTCATTATAATCTGTCTATTGTGCTCTCTACTTACTAGTGATGCTTTCATTATCTAAACCATTGCACTACTCCTTTTCTGGAGATATTATTTGTTATCTTGTGATCTTCACATACTGTACTACTTAATAATATTAGTGGAGCTGCAAATCATTTTTTCCCCTCTCTTTTCATGCCTTTAATTTATCTTACCTTCATTGCACAAGTGAGTGAGTAATAATCTGATTAAGCAGACCTTATATGTGAGTTTTGATGTTCTTTATATGTGTTAATGCTCAAACTACTTAGAGATAGGCTTTCATATGTGTTAGATAGGTTCTAATAAGTTTATCGCTTGTTTCTTGGCCAAATTTTTGCAAGCTATGATCTTATTTGAACTTATTCTAATAATTGATAGTTGACACAAGTATATAGCATGTTGTCAGCAGAATTTTTGCATGATGTGTGCTTGTGTTATTTCTAGAACATCTACAATAGTGGGTTAATATTGGTTAGACTTAAATTTTGCTTTATCTTCCTAGCCACTATATATATCTTTGATTCTCATTTGTTGTTAGTTAAGCTTTGAGAGTTAGGAATTTTAATAATCTTCTCGTGGGATCGACCCTTTCTTACCCTTTTAGTAGTTGTTAATATTTTTGAAGGACTAAGTTAGGTATTATAAATTATTAATTTGTATACGGTAAACGACACGTACCAATATATACAATGAATAATCACATAATTAATTTCAATTAATCCAATTATAAAGGAGAGGAAAGAGAACGCCAGTAAGCCGGGGTCAATCCCCTGTAACCACTTACTTCAACATTGTAGACCGGGGTCAATCCCCAGTAACCACCTACGGATAACAAAATGGCGATAATAACAGAGTCCCTAGTGTGCACACCCCTTCTACTTGGATCACAACAAGATAGAAGGAAGACAGTATCAGAATAATCAGCATAGTAACCAGAGAACCTGTAGGGGCCGCTGAACCACTCATACACGGCAACCTGTTCATCATTTCCCTCCGATATTTCATTTTACGTGATTAACATCTTTTAATTCAAGTCATCACATAAATCACGTACACAATTACGTCATCGTTGTTCAATCCAGTGTGAATATATTTCATCCATCATAATCTCAATCCATTCATAGCGGTTTCAATAACTCATTTCACAACCGTCACTTGAGTTCATTTATCACTTCAGATTCATAATCATTTCATTATCACAAGTTCTTACTAATTCCAACTTTCATAAAATTTCAATAATAATAATAATAACGGTAATAATGATAACGATAATAATAATAATAATAATAATAATAATAATAATAATAATAATAATAATAATAATAATAATAATAATAATAACCATAACATTACTAAATGACATTAAGCGGTTTTAATAACGTTATAATAAACATATTTGTCATATCGTATATCGTCCATAGTCATGATTCATAATCAAAATCGATAGTCGTCGTCCATTTTGTCATTCGTTTTCATAATCCGCATTAAGTCGATAATCCATAATTATAGTCCATACTTATATATATTTATAAGCACATAATAATCACATAATCAATTCGTTTTACACTAACGGGATCTATGTTTAGATGGACATCGGAGATTACCTCGTGACGCGTGCCCAAAAGTTAACGATATCTAAGTTAGTTACCTAAATAACCCCTTTTATATAAAATAACAATTTAAATAATTTAAATAACTTAAAGAAATTCTTAATGATTAAAGTTTATGGTTTTCAAATTATTTATGAAATCATTTTAAGTACTCAAAGATTACTTCAACTTGATTTTCATTAACTTAGACGATTATTTTAAACATAAAAACTAACTTTATTATACTTCTTACTTGATTTTAGAAAATTAAGAAATATTTTCAAGTTACAAAAGACTAAGTTAATTAATCTAAAATATACCAACTTAATAAAGTAAGTTAATATAATTATAGGATACAAATCTAAACCAATTAATCAAAACTAAACATTATTTTGTTATTAAAAAGAAAAAGTCAAAGTCATATTAAAAGAGAAAAAGGGGGGTAATACTGATTCTTTGAATCAGTTGACATAAACCAAGAAAAAAAAAATTGAAGGAAGGAAGAACAGGGGAAAGGGACGAATCAGGAGGAGAAGAGAAGAGGAAGGTGGCGCAGGTGTGCGGCGTTTTTGGGCGAAGCAAGGTGGGGCTCAGGCGACGGGATACAGGTGGTGGCTGGGCGCGGGTTGCCGCCAGGGAGCAGCAGATAGGCGCCGCGAAGCAGGGAGGTGAGGGTGAAGCGAAGGGGAAGGGTGTGTGGCCGGCGTTGATGGTGGCGCGAGGTTCAGGTGGTCGTGGTGGTTCGTTCGGTGGTGCTCGGTTGGTTCAGCGTGATAGGGGGGAAATTTATGGTGGTTTGAAATTTTATTTTCAATTTTATTTTCCAAAACGAAAATCATAAATTAAGGGAGAAGAGAAAGAGATTGAAGCAAACCTTTGAAGTTTAATTTGTTTGCTTGAGTAACTGGGTGAGTGTAGTTCATTATTTATAGAGGTTTTGGTAAGAATTTTGAGCTTTGGGTCAAGCTCCATTAATGGTGGGTATGGTGAGGTATGGTGTAGGGATTAACTTTTGACTGATTTTACTCCCAAAATCCGGGATTGTGGATTGAGTTCCTGACAAAAACTGTTGAGTTTGTGGAAAAAAATTCCTTTGGCTTTGTTTCATACGTGAGGGAGGAAGATGGTGATGAAGATCCCATTTCCTTTTCTTTTTTTTTTGTTTGTTTTGTTTTTTTTTTTCCTTTTTCTTTTTGGCTAAAAATGATACATGGCTATGGACTTGTATTTGGGCTTTGGATTACTAAAATGGATGGACAACTTGTACAAGGATACCCATAACCAAAAATAAAGAGTTTAATTTACCATAGTTAAATTAGTTAGAAATAATCATTTAAATAAAACTTGTTAAATAAATCAAAACTAAATGAAATTATTATTTTAATAAACATAGTTATCAAATAAAATCGCATTATCATAAAATAAATTTTCAGTGGAAATAATATTAAACCTTAATAATAATAAAATAATCTTTGAAAATTCGGGGTATTACACACATGGTCAACTTGATTGGTTTTTTCCTGTTACAATAGTGTCACATATAGTAGTGTATACATTAAGTGGGGAAATATGCATCTTAAGGATATTTGAAGATATAAAGAAAGGAGCTTACTCGTGGTATATGAGGACAAACTCTTGTATGATTGATGGTCCACTATTGGTGTTGATGGTTTTTGTTTCAAGTATGTCCAACAGCACATCCAAAATATCTGAAATTTTATCAATTATTTAAGACAAGCATAATACTTTTGAAATTGGGAAGGAGAAAAGTCAAAATATAACCTACCAACTTGAGAAAGGGAATCAACATATTTGGAAAGATCAGCAAAGGGAACCAGATTGAAAGAAAGTGTTATCTTTGAGGATTCCTCGTCCTCAGTAAGCTCAATAATAGGGGTTTTTGCATTTATTATCCATTGGTAATCATGAGGCACAATACAGTGTTTATGTTCAATGGGTTTCACAATTGCATTTGAGATTTGATACCTATGTAGAAGTTAAAGAGTGTTCATAAACAACTCGACATCAGCACCAAAAATCACAGCTTGAACTCTTGTACCCTTGAAAATGAAAGAAAAAATTGTGTTGGATAAAACATGCCTATTCAAGTATTATATTTATAAGTTGTGTTGTTATTACCTCTTTATCTGCAAAAACAAGTCTTTGGAAAGGTTTTGATGTGTTTGTTGAGTAACGTAGGTAAGACTTTTCTACCACTTGCACCATTGTTGCCCAATCCTTCTTTATATGAGGAGTTACCTATTTTATAGGTAGATATTGCATCGGCATCTTAATAGTCTGCATGGAAATAGAAAATATTAGGAGTGTGATAGTTATTGCAACTATTTATGTATGAATTAGAGAAGGGAACTAACTTTTTGAAATGATCAAGTGTATAAACTAACATAGGAAATCAAACAGAAAAGGGGATTGGACATAAAATTGATGTTTAATATTTGTATAGGTACATAAAAAAAGAACCTAGTTTACTAAGAAATATTGTTGTTCAAATATTATTGGTTGTAACATATACATAGAACACTTGTTAATTTTTTGCACTTTCAGTTAGTATTTTGACGGGTCGTTGTATACTCGCCAAATATAACCTAATTTACCCAATATAGGGTAAGTATAGGGTCGAATCCACAAGGAAGTTGTTGTAGCCTAACATCTACGGCTCCTTTAAAGACACTTGGGCTCATCAGGGCCGCACACGTGTCCTCCCCTAGTTACTATAGAAAGAAGGCTTAATCTCTGGGCTATACTCAGTTGGGTTAAAAGGTTAATTTTCTGGCCCAACAGTCAGAACCCAGCACTGTGAGGTGGCTGCATGAGAGTGGTTAATAAACTCTCACAAATCATGGCTTGCCACGTGTCATGATCTGATTCCTCAGCCAATCAAAGGCCACTATTGTAGGGCAGATTTTAAGGATAGCTATCATCTTGCTATCACTATAAATACCCCAGAAATCAGGAGAAAAGGCATTCAATGCAAACAGGGCAAAGTTACTCTGAAAAAATACTCTTTCACTTTCTCTCTCTATCTCTACTTTCTCTTACTACTCTCGATACCTGACTTAAGCTTCGGAGGGGGAACCACCACCCAAACCTCCAGGTGGGTCCCTTTTTGCAGGTTCGGGAACGAAGCCCAGGCCTGGACCAAGCTGACTCAAGCATTGCTGCACAAGTCTCCATCTGAAGAACAACTAAGGAATACCCTTTTACTTGCTAGACAAGAAACCTCAGCCTACATCTTACTTGTTGGACAAGTAAAGAGGACGAAACATTTGGCGCCGTCTGTGGGGAGACGCAGCAATGACTGACTGTCAATCGTCCAACATTGCCAGAAACCGAAGTCTTCAGGTTCATGTAGAAGACACAGTTGAGCACGAGAGACCGCCTAGAGGAAGGGATAGGCCTCCAACCATCGTCCATGTTCCTGGACCAAGCCAGCAGCCGGTCATTCAGCAAAATCTTGAAGGTCCCGTGACGGCTGCCCATCTAGACAACGTCCTCAATGACTTTCAGACTAAAATGGCAGCAGTCGTCCACGAACAGATTAGGAGCAACATGCTGTTCTTCCAGCATAACCCTGAGCCAGCCGTCAACAATCAAGCTCCTCCTAGGGCACGTTCCCAAGAAAATCGTCCAGGTCCTAGTCGACCTGTTCGTCAGGAATCCTCTAAGAGGACGGCAAGAGGAAAGCAACCCGAGGATAGTGATCAGAGAAGGAAGATGGACTGGAATCTGGTGGTGAGGACTCAAGATCAAGCTCGTCCTAGTGGACATCGAATGGAAACCGACGCCAGGGATTACCTAAAGGCAAAGAGGGCTGCAGCTTTGCAACGGTCGGCTACTGGCTTTACCCCGTATTTGAGGGACCCTCCTTTAAGGATGCCCTCTAGAACAGAAGGAAGAAGTCTGGGTCCTTCGATGGTTCGTCCGAGACAAGAGAGGACGGTGGTTCAACCAATGGTCTATAAGCGACCAGTACCCGCAAACACTTCATCTAATCCAGTGTTGAAGGAATATCGCAAGGAGTTCATACCCATCGAGGGACAGCTGGGAGCCCTCCGGATCAATTGGCCTACTCCATTCTCGGCCAGGATCATGGAGGCGCCCCCCTTCCCAAAGGTAAAACTCCCAACCATTGAGCCTTTTGATGGAACAACTGATCCTAATGATCACCTGTCTGCTTACAAGCATCAGATGTACGTTCAAGGAGTAGACGATGCCACTTGGTGTAAGAATTTACCGGCTACCTTGAAGGGTGTAGCTTAGAAGTGGTTTAATAATCTACCCCCAATTCTGTCAACAATTTCACCGAACTCAGTGTCTTATTTACTAGTCATTTCGTTGCAAATTGTCAAGAGCAAAAGACTAGCATGCACTTGGGCAAGGTCGTCCAAGGACCAAAAGAAGCTCTTAGGAGTTTTGTTAAGAGATTCAATCTGGAAGCCCTTCAAATTCAAGACCTCAATGCTGGTGTGGCTTTTGACGCCTTTATAAGGGGTCTGAGGCCAGGAAGTTTTAAGTTTGACCTTGTGAAGAAGAAGATCAATACTCTTGCTGAGGCTTTAAAGGAAGCTGAAGCCTTTATACATGCTATTGAAGTATGTGCGGAGGCAAAGCATCCCGAGTCCAAGAAGCCTGAAGAGGTTGCTCCGCTGAAGAAGAGCAACCCCAAAAAGGCCGAGACTTGGGCTATAACCTCTACCACTACTTCGTCCAGAGGAAGAAACAAGAGGAAAGAATATGAGCCTTCTTCATCCAACCCCATCGAATTCCGCAAGGACCAATACTCCATTCTCATGGAGATAAAGGACCAATATGAGCTGAAGGCTCCGGCTGAGATGAAGACTCCTTATAGGAATAGGGACAAGAGCAAGTATTGTCATTTTCACAAGGATTGCGGTCATGAAACCAATGAATGTAAGCACCTTAAGAGGGCTTTGGAAGATCTAGCACGAAAAGGAAAGATAAATTCATACTTACCCCAAG
Organism: Beta lomatogona; assembly: GCA_947646795.1. Lineage (NCBI taxonomy): Eukaryota > Viridiplantae > Streptophyta > Magnoliopsida > Caryophyllales > Amaranthaceae > Beta > Beta lomatogona. Next base: position 558,783 of record CANSNZ010000357.1, read on the forward strand.
GGGGAAAGAAGTTTCAGAGAAGAGACGATCGTCAAAGCAAGAAAAAGGAGAATGAAAGCACTGACGAGGATGTAGTCCTGATTATTTCAGGAGGATTTGCTGCCGGAGGGCCAACCAATATAGGGCACAAAAACTACCTCAGGGAACTCGACCAAGTCTTGTTGACTAATTCGTCCAAGGCCGAGCCTTTCCCAAAAGTGGTGGTTAGTGAGCAGGATCGGGGCAAATTGAGGACCCCCCATGATGACCCTTTGGTTGCAGAAATGAAAATAGCAAACTTGAGAGTTTGATTGACACTGGAAGCTCGACGGACATCATTAGTGCTGATTGCTTGTCCAGATTGAAATTTGATGAAAAAGACTTGGTCCCAGTCCATCATCCCATCATAGGGTTTGGGGGAGGAATCATCCATCCCATGGGAACAGTCACGTTGCCCGTCCGAGTTGGTGAGAAGGACGCCTCAAGGACTATGTTCATCAAGTTCTTGGTTGTCCGAGATTTGGCAGCATACAATGTCATACTCGGACGACCAACTTTGAATCATGTTAAAGCTGTAATAGTAACTCATCTAATGCTTATGAAGTATGAGTGTGATGATGGCAAGATTGGCTCCTTGTATGGAGACCAGCAGGCGGCTAGGGAATGCTACCTAACCACCCTCAAGCCGTCATCATGTAAAGCATGCAATGAAGATCAGACGAAGATAGGTGGAGAAGGGAAAACGTCTGAAAATGGGAAAGATAAGACGAAGGTGGCTGGAGAAAGGAAGGCGTCCGAAAAAGTAAAGGAGCCTAGGATGGCTATTGAGAGTCCTCAGACGCCAATTGCCCCCTCAAGGAAAACGTCTGAACATCTTCCTAGCAAGAAAAGAAAGTATGAGCCCATAAAGAAAGAGTCTCCCTCGTCTGAAGAGGTGATGGTCATCATGGGACTGGCTTTAGAACGTCCGAGCCTGTGGAAGCTCCTGAAGAGGTATTGTTGGATGAAGCTCGTCCAGAAAGAACCCTCAAGATTGGGTCTTCACTCAGTCCTGGTTTGAGAGGTCTTCTAATCAGTTTGCTGAAAGAATTTCAAGACGTGTTCGCTTATTGTGTTGAAGAAATGCCTGGAATTGATCCAGAGATAGCCGTCCACAGACTGAATGTAGATCCAAACTTAAAACCTGTCCGTCAGAAGAAAAGACATTTAGGACCGGCCATAAATCAGGCGGTTGACCAAGAAGTTCAGAAGTTGTTGGAATCAAAGTTCATCAGAGAAACTTATTATCCAGAATGGATAGCAAATGTGGTCATGGTGCCAAAGCCTAATGGCACTTGGAGGATGTGTGTGGACTACACTGATCTCAACAAGGCTTGTCCTAAGGACAGTTTCCCTTTGCCTAAGTTGGATCGTCTGGTAGATTCCACGGCCGGCCATGCTTTGCTGAGCTTCATGGACGCCTATTCAGGTTTTCATCAAATCCCCATGTGGCCAGAAGATCAGGACAAAACGTCCTTCAATACTGAGAAGGGACTGTATGGCTGGTTGAGAATGCCATTCGGCCTACGTAATGCTCCGGCCACGTTTCAAAGATTGATCAATACCGTCTTTCAGCCACAGTTGGGAAGAAACATGGAGGCCTATATTGATGATATGATAGTCAAGAGTCAGCAAGAGGAAGGTCATCTTGGTGATTTGAGAGAGACTTTCGAGACTCTCAGGAAATATAAGTTAAAATTGAACCCCGGCAAATGTGTTTTTAGAGTCTTGTCTGGGAAGTTCTTAGGCTTCTTGGTAGATCAGAGGGGAATAGAAGCCAACCCTGAGAAGATCCAAGCTATTTTAGACATGAAATCCCCATCAAAGATAAAGGAAGTCCAGCGACTGACGGGTTGCTTGGCTGCCCTTGGACGTTTCTTGTCCAAATCAGGTGGCAAGTGCCATCACTTCTTCGCCACAATCAAGAAAAAGGCCAAGTTCGAATGGACAGCAGAGGCAGAGCAAGCTCTTCAGCAAGTCAAGGATCACCTTCGGCAGCTGCCTAGGTTGGTCAGTCCAGTTGAGGAGGAAAAACTATTTGTATACTTGGCTGTGTCCACTCAGGCTGTGAGTGCCGTCCTGCTGGCTGAAAGAGAGTCCGTCCAAGTCCCCATATACTTTGTGAGTCATGTGCTCAAGGATGCGGAAAATAGGTATACTCCAGTTGAGAAGTTTGGATTGGCCCTCGTCATGGCCAGCCGAAAGTTAAGGCCCTATTTCTTGGCGCACAACATACTCGTCTTTACTGACCAACCTCTGAAGCAGGTTCTGCAAAAGATGGAAGCTTCCGGACGAATGCTAAAATGGGCTGTTGAGCTTAACATGTTCGATATATCATTTGAACCAAGGAAAGCCATTAAGGGGCAAGCCTTGACAGATTTTATAGTTGAACTTACTCGGCCAACCGTAGAGCCAATATCTGACCCAGCGGAAGGAAGGAAGCATTGGACGCTCATGGTTGATGGATCGTCCACTGTCAATGGATGTGGGCAGGAATCATCTGTCAATCCCCAGAAGGAGACAAGTTTGAATATGCGCTAAGGTTCCAATTCCAAGCGTCCAATAACGAAGCTGAGTATGAAGCACTTCTAGCTGGAATCAAAATGTGTAAAGCGGCAAAAGCTTTGGAAATTGAGGCAAAATCGGACTCGCTCTTGGTCGTCAGCCAAGTCAATGGGGATTTTGAATGTAAAGAAGCATCGATGAGCAAATATATGCGTCTGATCAAAGATGAGATTGAGCCTCTGAAACGATTTGTTCTCGACCAAGTACCAAGGTCAGAAAATCATCAAGCGGATGCTCTCTCTAAATTGGCCAGCTCGGCTGAAGGTGATGTGCCAAGAACAGTGTTTTGGGAAGTCAACCCCAAAAAGAGCATTGACCAAGAGCAGATTATGTTTCTTAGCCGAGGAGTAGTCTGGATGGAGCCTATCATAGAATACAAGAAGACGGGACGATTGCCTTCTGACCCTGTTGAGGCTAAGTATGTGAAGGCTAGAGACAAGTGGTTTGAGTTATGGGATGAGACTCTTTACAAGAGGTCATTCAATCGTCCTCTCCTCAAGTGCATCACCAGGGAAGAAGGTTTAGAGGTCCTGAAGGAACTCCATGAAGGAGCTTGTGCATCTCACATTGGGGAAAGAGCATTGGGAGAAAAGGCTTTAAGGACGGGATATTACTAGCCTACCCTAAAGGAAGATGCCCTCGTCTATGCAAAAAAGTGCGACAGTTGTCAGAAGCACAGAAATTTGCATCAGAAGCCGTCCAACTACCTAACTCCTATCTTGTTCCCTCTGTCTTTTGCCAAATGGGGCATGGATATTCTAGGACCTTTCCCTGTGGCCACTGAGCAAAAGAAGTTTGTGATAGTGGCTGTGGACTACTTCACCAAATGGATAGAGGCTGAAGCCATGCGAGGTATAACAACAAACGACGTCAAGGGCTTTATTTGGAAAAACATTATAACTCGTTTTGGCATGCCACAGTCCATCGTCTTTGATAATGACCCGTAGTTTGAAACACCTAAACTGAAAGATTGGTTGGCAGAACGAGAAATCAAGGCTCACATCGCTGCCGTCGCCCACCCACAGGCCAATGGGCAAGTGGAGTCCTTCAACAAGATTCTATCTAATGGAATCAAAAGAAAGTTGGATAATGCCAAGGGACAATGGGTTGAAGAACTACAACTAGTGTTATGGTCCATCAGAACAACTGCCAAAAATTCTACAAGGGAGACACCCTTCATGTTAGTTTATGGCACTGAAGCCGTCTTGCCCGTTGAAATCGAAGAACCCACCCTGCGAGTTATGATGTACAAAGAAGATGCCAACTGGGCAGCATTGCGCACGGCTTTGGATCAAGTACCAGAAGTCAGGGGCAATGCCTTCCTAAGAATGCAATTGTACAAGCTGCGAATGGCTCAGAACTTTAACAAGAGAGTCGCTAGACGACCACTCAAGGTGGAGGATTTGGTTCTAAGAAAGATGGAGGCTGTTGGACGAGCTAAAGAGATGGGGAAGCTAACACCAAATTGGGAAGGACCTTATCAGATTATCCAGCAGGTGCGCAGTGGAACTTTTCGTCTCCAAGATCTGGATGGACGAGTTATACAACGCACATGGAACTCAGATAACCTGAAGAAGTACCACGTCTAACTCAATTCAACGTCAGGAATCTAGCTGGTAGCTTGTAGTAATTCGAAAGTGCCACGACACATGCTAGAAAAAAGAATTGTACACATGTATCTTGGCATTTAGTCAAGCAAAATTCATATAATACAATTCCTATTTTATAATCGCCCTTGTTTATTCCCACCAAGTTAGTTCTCTTTGGGGCATTAAATCAGTTACTAGTCTAAAAGAGACAATAACTTGGAACAAAAAACAATAGAGTGTCAAAAATACTCACTTCAATGCCGAACATCACTCCCTCGAGGAGACCGGCCATAAGTATAACAACCTAAAGGTTGACAATACATAAATGGCAGTTAAATTGACAAGATCTCTAGTAAGGGAAACGTCAAGGTCTCTAAGAGAAGGCTGACCAGAAATAAGCCCTTAGTAAAAGATACTTACTTTCACCAACATGGACAGCTAAGTAATAAAGACCCTAGTAAGGGATCACTACTTCCGGACGAGTGTTGTTCCCTCAAGGAAGGCGGCTAAGACATGGTCATACCATGTATCTAGAGCTCGTCCTTAGAGATTTCTGCAGGCTTGGCCAATGATTGGATGCTCTCCTTCTTGGACTATGACTTGTCCACTATATATGGTTGAGCCTAGCCCAAGAAGGGGGGGGGGGATAAGACAAGCCGGTAGAACGAGCTAAAAGAGGGAAGGTCGTCCAGAAAATCAGGATGAACCAAGCAATAAATATTGCAGGACGAGTGTTACCAACTCGAGGAAAACGGCTGAACCGTGGTTAGTCCACAAAGCCATATGAGTAGGCCGCTTTCCCGCTTGAGGCAAGACTCGTCTGAATGTGAAGACCATCTAAAGTTCCAGGACGAATGTCACTAAGTACTTAAACTACTTATTCAAAGGATTCACAATCGTCCAAGGACAAGGATGTCAATTTTTAACTATATCTATTTCGCAGACCATCAAAAGTCTCAAGCGAATGTCACTAAGTACTTTCCAAAGGATTCACAATCGTCCAAAGACAAGAATGGTAATTTCCACAGGATGTGTTTTACAAATCTTCCATCGATCCTCGACTGTCCAAGGGCAGAGATCAGGGTTGACAGGATTACTCTAAATGAATAACGAGAACAGTCTAGAATTCAGGACGAGTCTCTTCTGGCACTTGGATGCATTTTGAATAGACTTATGATCGTCTAAAGGCAAGGAAGTTATTCATTTTGCAGGTCGTCTAAAAGCCAACATCTGTACGGGTCGTCCAGATTTCAGGACGAGGCTAATTTGATACTTGGTCAAAATTTTAATAAAAGAAAAGGGGGGGAAGACAAGCAATTGGCAAAAAGTCTCTCATATATATCATTGACAAAAGATTTACAACTTGAGACTGAAGAGCTAAGGCTACAACGGCAGACAAGCCAAGAAACTTAGAAAAATAAACCTAAAACTAGGCATCATCTTCAGCATGAGTTTCTTGGTCGTCTTCAAGGTTCTCATCCTCAGCTGCAGCTTCGTCGTCGGACTCTAAAAACTCCGGAGGTTCCTCGGCGCATACCATAGCACGATGGACACTCTGTTGATGCTCCAGACGACGTACAAAGCTTGAGACCTCATCAGCTTCAGCCAGCATCTCAAAGGCCTTGACGGCCCAGTCCTTAGACGTTTCGACGACTTGAGCCAACCCTTCCTTGGCATCGTCAAAGGCCTTGACCGCCTCCCTTTCCAGACGGGCAGTCTTCGCCCTTAGGAGAATATTCTCCCTCCTCAGCTGAACAACGGCAAGAAGAGCAGCATCTCTTTCACCCTTCAGATCAGTCGAGACAGCATCTATGACCATCTTCAGACGGTTCTGCTCCTTGAACAGATCATTTATGGTAATAAGATAATTCTTGTTTTCGGACTCCAGAATTGCCGATCTATTCTCTAAAGCCTCCAGAGATTGACGATGAAGGGTGTTAGCCATCTCAATGTCGTGGATGGCCTTGTCGCATGCCGTCGTAGCCATGTGGACGAGCTGCTTATTCTCCTTTCTTAGCTCTCTGGCCCACTCTTCAGTAAACATACAGCGAGCAAAAAGCTGGAACAACGAAAATAAAACAAGTCATTAGACGAGTTACAAAAACACATCAATTTTGTACAAGTATAAAATATAACCGGCAAGAAATTATACCTCAGCAGCAAGTTGAGACATGTAGCCCACATGATTGGCCGATGCTCCCCTTAATCCTTTGATATAGGATTCAGGGTAACACTTGAAGAGCTCCTGCTTAAGCCGATCTTTTTCTGCCTTGGACATTTTGGCAAAAGCAGGAGAAGATTCCTCGTCCGAGTCTATGGTGGGTGTAGTTGAGGGTAAAGCGGGGCCTTTACCCTTATCTGAAAGAGGGGGAGAGTCAGTTATCTTGATGGGAAAGACGATGGCTTGTCTATTGGACGGACTCATAGACCGTCCGTCGACCTGCATCGTCCTAACTATATTTGGATAGTACGACTTACCAGATGAGATGGAGGCTGTCCTTACAGCTAGGGGCATCTGTGAGACCAACTTTGCTACCGAGCCGCTGAAGCCCGGGTATTTCTCAGCCGCCGTCTCCGGCTCCGGAATAACCAAAGCTAAGGACGACTCTGGTCTGGACTCAGCAGGATCAACTGGCAGAACGTCCAGCTGGCCAACAAGATTTACAACATTCTCCCCCTCGGCAGGGGAAGCAGCTGAAGGCTCCTGTTTCACGGCCTTGTCCTTTGGTGGCGGCATGCTTTTCTCACCTCCACCAGCAGAAGTCGTCTTCTCTGGCCTCTTTCTTGTAAAGCCCTTAGGCTTTTTCATGGGAGGTTGGTCTCCGACTGTCGCAGGTCTTTTTTTGGACGAGGACGACTTCCCAGGAGGAAGTTTGTTTGTAGGAGCATTTTTCTGCAAAAAATAAACAAGTTATCATACTGTTCGTCCAAATGGCAAAAGTTCTAAGAAAAATTACAAGGCTTCAGACGAGAATCACCCAAAGAAGGAAGGCGTCCTACAATGAACAACCTCCTTACCTAAGGGAATTTCGTCCGAAAAAATTTCCAAATTCAGACGAAGCTAATACAAAGGAGGAAGCCATCCCAAAATTGGACGGACTAAAGTGACTCGTCCAGAAGCGTTCAAAAAAACTCAGGCGAAAATAACCCAAAGAAGGTGCCCGTCCAAGCATGGACGTTTCCCTTCTTCAAGTTACCCTCGTCCAAGAAAAGGTGCAACAATTTGGACGAGTCCAAAAGATACTCGTCCAGAGGCATTAAAAAACGTCAGACGAGAATAACCCAAAGAAGGTGCCCGTCCAAGCATGGACGCTTTCCTTCTTCAAGTTATCCTCGTCCAAGAAAAGGGGTAACGACTTGGACGAGTCCAAATGATACTCGTCCAGAGGCATTAAAAAATCTCAGACGAGAATAACCCAAAGAGGTGCCCGTCCAAGCATGGACGTTTTCCTTTTTCAAGTTACCCTCGTCCAAGAAAAGGGGCAACGACTTGGACGAGTCCAAAGGATACTCGTCCAGAGGAAAAAAAAACAAAACCTCACACGAGAATAACCCAAAGAAGGTGCCCGTCCAAGGATGAACGTTTTTCTTCTTCAAGTTGCCCTCGACCAAGAAAATGGACAACGACTTGGACGAGTTTCAATGGTAATCGTCCAAAAGCGTTCGACATCTCGGACGAGAATGGCCCAAAGAAGGTGGCCGTCCAAGAATGGACGCCTTCCTTCTTCAGGTGATTCTCGTCCTGAGAAAGTGTTTCACTATCTTAGACGAGAATATCCCAAAGGATGGACATCCATACCTGGACGTTTTCCTTCTTCGGGTGATTCTCGCCCAAGGGATATATGCAAAAAAAAAAAAAAAAAAAAAAATCATACCAGTGTTTCAGCCCTTTTCTCGGCGCTGCTCTTGGCATATTCCATCCACAAATTGTCTGTAAATTTGGACATGCTGATATCACCCGTCCAAGAAGCCTTGAGACGTTTTCTAGCCGAGTCTGCAAAAGTAAGACGAAAAGTGGTTAGTCTGAGGTGCCATGGACGAAGAAGTTTTACTTAGAGAATCTGAAGATATACCTCTGTCTTCGGCCAACCGCAAGTTGGCGGCGACCAAGAAATCATCATAGTAAAACATTTCTTTAAAGGATATCCAGTTAGTTGGTCCCTTAAAAGATCGTTGGCCGGGCCTGGAGTACTCCTTTATTCTGAAGTACTCCAGCACCTCTTCGTCGAAGTTGTCCTCCAAATCCAGCCAACACTGTTTCCGCCCTGTATTCGTGACGGACCGATTATAAACTCTATAGCCCTCGGAGGCGTAGTCGCTGGCCCCCCGTAAGGAAACGAAGTCAGCTTTCCAGTCGTGCATCTTTGACGGTTTGCCCCAAGCCGTCATGAAGCCTGGACGGTTGCAGATGCTGAGCCATGCCCTGTCCACGGCTGCAGGTACCTTAGCTGCATAGTGGGTATGAGTAAAGGCTTGAAGGGAAAGAGCTAGGCCGCGCAGCTCACAGACGGCAATGAACGTCAAGACGTTGTGCCAAGCGTTTGGAGCCAGTTGATTGTGGCCGATGTTGTAGTAATTCAGTACTTGTTCTATGAATTCGTGCAGAGGGAACCTTAATCCCGCGTCCAGGGCCAGTTTGTAGACGGCGAAGTGCTTCTTTGGGGCGCTCAGTATCGTCGCGTCCTTATTTGGGATGACGAAGGAGAAGCCTGGCATGGGCATATAGGACGAGAGATAACTAGGGTCTGGTCCTATTTTCTCTAACCATTTGCGATTAACTAAAATGAAACCAGGGTCAGAGAGGGGACCTAAGCGTCTTCTAATCTCCGACGAGGTAGTGGAGGCCTCGTCTGACTCTTCGGTAGCATCAGATTCACTGCCGCTAGTCCCTTCGACGGTTTCCTTCATATTGACGTCCCTGCCAGAAGGACTGGCCTCAGGGTTTATTTCGGAGTCTTCTAAGTTATGGTCAGAGGAAGGAGGCCCGCCCAAAGCCTCAGCACTTTGAACCTCTCTTGCCTCGTCGGGCACCCGTCCAGTAGATTCCTCCATATCTGAACTATTTTACGGAATTATTACCTTTCGTCTTAGAAGGGCCGTTTGCTTGACGCGCGCCAGATTACCCTGGACAGGTAAAGACTGGGTCGTCTGACTTTCTCGGCCAAAAGAATAAAAAATATATAATCGGCCAGAAGAGGCCCAACTCTAGAATGTGCCGAAGAAGAAGTATCGGTTCTAGGGTCAAGACAAGTTCTTAGTCGGCTAAGATTATTTGAGGAAGAAGATTCCATTTTATTGATTTTCTAAGAAAAAAATAAAGAATAAAGAAGAATGAAGAGAACAAAGAAAAGATACCTGCTAAAACGCCTGGACGATTTGGTGAAGAAAGCTGAGGCTGGACGATCTCTCTCTCTCTCTAGAAAAATTTGCAGAGCTTCTCTCTCTAGAAAAATTCGTTCAAGGTGTGAAATGATTAAATGTTCTCACACCAAGGTTATTTATAGGGGGTAAGAAACTTGTGGAACCGGTCAGGAATGACTGAAGAAGAGAGTGTAACGGTCGATTATGACCGGTAAAACCCAGGAAAAGGGCGCGTCATTTCCTTCATTTTGAATAAAACTACCTTGGATAAAAGGGCCTTAACCGTCAGATGGGCCAACAGTGAAAGCCCTTTTAGGGGCAAATGTTTTAGCCTAACATCTACGGCTCCTTTAAAGACACTTGGGCTCATCAGGGCTGCACACGTGTCCTCCCCTAGTTACTATAGAAAGAAGGCATAATCTCTGGGCTATACTCAGTTGGGTTAAAAGGTTAATTTTCTGGCCCAACAGTCAGACACCAGCACTGTGAGGTGGCTGCATGAGAGTGGTTAATAAACCCTCATAAATCATGGCCTGCCACCTGTCATGATCTGATTCCTCAGCCAATTAGAGGCCACTATTGTAGGGCAGATTTTAAGGATAGTTGTCATCTTGCTAGCACTATAAATACCCCAGAAATCATGAGAAAAAAGGCATTCAATGCAAACAGGGCAAAGTTACTCTGAAAAAATACTCTCTCACTTTCTCTCTCTTTCTCTACTTTCTCTTACTACTCCTGATACCTGACTTAAGCTTCGGAGGAAGAACCACCACCCAAACCTCCAGGTGGGTCCCTTTTTACAGGTTCGGGAACGAAGCCCAGGCCTGGACCAAGCTGACTCAAGCATTGCTGCACAAGACTCCATCTGAAGAACAACTAAGGAATACCCTTTTTCTTGCTAGACAAGAAACCTCATCCTACAACTTACTTGTTGGACAAGTAAAGAGGACGAAACAGAAGTAGGGTTAAATCAAGAGTTAATTAGCTAACTACGTACAATGAGCTAATTCAATTTTTGGGTTTTTGAAAGTTTAACAATGATTCTAAAATCTAAATAAACTAGGAAATTTGCAAAGTAAATCAACAAGCAAGTAAAGGGGATAAAATAAGGATAAAAGAACTAGGGGATTAGGGGATTCACCAACATTCAATCCAAGAATCCAACAATCAAAACCAAGGGGAAACAAATGGGGGATCACAAAGGGAAAATCACGCACATATGAACTCTCTCGAGCTAATTAGAGGAGCTTGATTAGTCACTCATGACCTATTCTCATGGCATGAGCAACCAGTCTAGCCAAATCAAGCACAACATGATTAATCAAGCTTCCCTAAACTAGAAAATACCTATTTTAATGGAGATCCTAGTCTAGCAACCAAACTTAGTTTATTCCTAGCTTCATCTCTCAATCCTTCACTAGAAATTCCAAATATGCAAGTTAAGTGGTGATCAAGCACCCAACAAACCAAGTAAAAGAAGTTTGATCAACAAGTTCAACCCCAAAAGTTAACTACTCACACATTATGGAAATAAAACAAAACAAAGCTTGAAATAACTTCATCACCATAACCATGGAGGAAAAAGAGAAAAATGCAAATAATCAACTAATAAATCAAGATCTAAACAAACAAAGCATGAAATAAGCAAGGATAATGGAAGAAAAGAATAATATAAACAAAGATTACCAACTTTAAACTTTCATAAATGAAGAATGGAGATCCAAAAGCTTCAAACTTCCACTTTTCTCTCTCCTAGGGTTTTGTTCTAAACTTGAATGCTAAAACAAGATCTAATCTCTCTCTAATCTCTAATTAAAAATTGCCTAAGTCAAAATAAGAGGAGTCCCTCTTATATAGTCATAAGAAATAAATCAGAAAATTACAAAACAACCCTGCATTAAAACAAACAAAGTCGCAAAAAGGTTCCGGAAATATAACCCGACCCGGACGGGTGCGATGACCCGATCCCTCGGGTGGCCTGACCCCAACCCTCGGGTCACCTGACCCGGGCGGGTCAACTAATCAGGATTGAAATTTGAGTTTTCCGCAGATTTACCCGGGCGGGTCATTTGACCCGAGCTCTCGGGTCAGTTTCAGTTTCGTCAGTTCGTTTTCAAACGGCCATATCTCACTCGTTTTTCATTGGAATTGAGCTTGTGACCACTTGTTGGAAAGATATTGAGCCAAAATTTTATCTTCAATTTGAATCGCTCAAAAATGATTTGTGTGCTGACAGTTATGGCCATTTGAAGTTGACCCTTGTGCGTAAACCCTTCCAAAACTTCTTATATTTGCCCCTGGAACTCGGTTATACTTCCTTGACCTTCCTCTTCGATATTAATATTCAGGGTTGTGCAAGTGTCCTCCAAGCATGCTCCTAGGTCCTGAAATGAAATAAACCGGCCAAAGAAAGTGCATACAAGAAGGAAAATTGCACAAATTAAGGAAATAGCTAACAAACTAGCCTAAACTAACTCAAAAACAACTATAATACCAACTAAAAACTATCAAAAAGTAAAGCAATAAACAAGACATCATATTTCTTTATAGAAAACATTTTTTGTGTAGTAGTCAGTTGTTTCAGTTGAATGGGGTTCAATTAGAATTTTTACGGCTTTTGCAGTCTTAGCTCTTAATAATGCTACGTATAGTTGTCCATGTGAGAAAACTGGTTGGGGTAAATATATCCCGACTTTTTCAAGAGTTTGACCTTGAGCTTTATTAATAGACATAGTAAAACACAAGCGTATTGGGAACTACATTCTTCTAAAGGGTATGAGAAACTTATCACTTTTGGAAGGTTGTAAAGGAATCCTTGGTATGAAAACTCTTTTACCACGGTGATACCCAACAACAATTTCAGCATCAATTACATTTTTATCTAAGCGACGACATATTAAATGCGTGCAGTTGCGAAGACCTTTTGAGGGGTCTATGTTTCTTAGCAAGATTACAGGACAATTAGGTTTTAATACAAGGGTGTGAGGAGGTTGACCATTTAATGTCAAACTATTTAAAAAGTCTTCATGATGTTCTTGCGCTATTGGATCAATAGTTTTATCAAAGCTATGATATATTATAGCATTTCCTAAAAATTTCTCTATGAGAATCTTATTAATATCATCTACGGATTGATTTTTAGGAGTTAGAATGGCACGATTTGTAATAACATTTGGATCTATTGCAGCCATGTTTAGATCTGAGAAAACGCTCTTTATTAGCTTATTTAGAGATGTTTTCTTGTCAATATACGGAGCAATCATTGAAGGTGGGAGTTTGACCATGTCATTTATTGTTTGTGGTTCAGTTCCATTTCCTATTCTTAAAAGGAATTCACAAAATTAAGGATCAGATTTTGCACGCATATTTTCACATAATTTGATCTTTTGTAATGTGGGCCAAATTTTATATCTTACTAAACTTGCATCAATTTGCTCTTTTAATTTCTTCTTTTTTTTGGAATGATGGGTAAAACTTGCCATAAATCACCACCAAATACAATAACTTTACCACCAAAAGGTAGATCAGTTTCCATGATATCTTTTAGTATTGTATCAACTGCTTCAATAGCTTGCCTTTCGGCCATAGAAGCCTTATCCCATATAATTAATTTCGCAGCTCTAAGAAGCTTTGCAGTATTGCTTTGTTTGCTTATATCACAAGTTGTTGTGTTATCGATGTCAAGTGGCAAATTAAATCGCGAATGACAAGTTCTTGCCACAGGCATATTCGATGCAGCAATTCCAGATGTTGCTGATGCTAAAGCTATAAAGTGTTGTGATCGCAAAGTAGCTAATAGGGCAGTATATAGATAAGTTTTTCTCGTTCCTCCAGGGCCATCGATAAAGAAGGCTCCAGGTTGGTTGGATAGTACTTTTGCCATTATGGTGTCATATGCATATTTTTGTTCTTTATTTAGTTTGGACACCGAAAGCAGATCTTAGCTTCTTCAGACACTACGATATTTGTTTCATCTTCTAATTCTTTACTTGTTTTTAGATTTTCTTGTAAATTGATAGCTCCATCTATTAAAGGATAATGTGTTTATGTCTTTTCCCATTGATTCTAATATGAAATTAATACTTTGGAGAACCTTTATTCTTTTGGTAAATTAAAGTATTTAAAATCCTCATTTAATTTATGTTCGAACTTGTTCCATAAGACTTTTGGATTACTTGGATTACAATATGCTAGTAATGTAACAAAAAGCATCCGTAATGAGTATGTCATCTGAAATAGAGAAGCTTCTTCAAGACATTGCTCAATATAAGTGTATGTCTCTAATAATCTGTTTAGTAAGGCAGCTTCCTGAAATGAGGATGTTTCTTTTCCATTAATGGTTTTTAAAGCCTTAAAAGAAGTGGCGCCCTTAATGTGGTTTAATAATAATAGCAAATAGTATCTTTCACCTTCTATTGGATTAACGGTTACAACTCGGCCTACGACATTTCGTTCTTTTCTAAGATTCCATGTTTTGCTTTTTTTATCCCATACATAGAACTCAGGGAAGTCTTTGTATAGCAATTTACTTGCTTTTAAATCAATTTTGTTCATAGCAAAATATTCTGTTAGCATTGTTTTTGAGGAAGACTCGGTATTTATGATGCTATTTAGATTAGTGTGTTAGGTGAACGTGATAAATTGCCTATCTTCAAGATGTAGTTGTAAATTAATGATGGGAGGATAAATTTCGTATAAGATAAATTTATAGATCCTCCACATAGCCTCTGGAGCAGAAATCCACCTTGCTGATTGAAGTGCATCAATCTCATTTATCTCAGTTTTATCTTGTTCGGATAATAAATTAAACGCTACTCGATCATATCCTTTATATACATATTTATATAAGTATTTCACAGGGCTAATTGTTGAGCATATTTTAAAATTAATATGACAATCAAATGTTGCCAATAAAAAAGGGTTATAAGGAATGACCCATCTATTATCTACTTTAGCACCTCGAACTTTCACAAGTTAACCATCATTTCGTCTTCCATACTTAGGGATGAATTTTCTCCATGAGTTGTTATAGCACAAAAATCTTTAGGATATTTGTATTTATAGCAACCTTCTTTCGTCATACAAACATTTGCTTGTTTAAAAAGCCTCATGGGCCGTGTATCATATGTTTAACAACACGTGAGTGTAAGTGAGGGTTTTGTTCCTTGTTTGGGAGTTCAGCGCATACATTTTCGTCGTATGATTCAGGGGAAGTTACTTTATATGTAGGTTGTAAAATTATGAGAAAATGAGCATGTGGCAATCCTCTTTTTTGGAATTCAACTACATACATATGAGCACTAACTTTTTCGAGAATATGTTTTTTGAATAAATAGGATTTTAGCTTCTCAAGTTTAGCTTTGAAAATTCTTGCTACAAGATCAGGCCTATCTTGTGCTTGTTCTCCAAAACGCAATTCTTGTTGTATTTCAAACCAATTAGGATTACAAGTCATAGTGAGAAATATGTCAGGTTTACCAAATCTTTGGACTAAAGTTATAGCATCAATATATCGTCGATGCATATCTCTAGATTCTTTTTCCAACTTTTGAACCACGATTCTCACCTATAGAAACACTATCAATAATCCCTTGGTATAATTCTACTTGAATTTCTTCTTGACGGTTTCTAAAATAATCTAGTCGAGATGTCTCTAGTTTTATGTACATGGCAACAGCTAGTTGTTGTAATAGACGTCGAGAATGTAGCACGATTTCCTTTTTAAAAGGCCGAATTTGAAATTTGTAACAGTAGTATTCCCTACATGATACAGTGTTCCTTGTTTTCTTTCCTTTATTAAGCATTGCAGGAGAAGAAATGATATATGTATAACTAAAGATATCGAGGAGAGGCAAAAATAAGTTTATTACAATGATGTCGATTAGACGTACCTTTTTCTTCCCTTTGGCAAAGTATTTCGGAAGAGATAATCTCATTGTAATAATATCCTAAATTATCGTGACAATGTGAATCTCCTCTTTTTTTTTTTTTATCTTTTCTATGCCTTCATGCCATCCAATATCCCCAAAAGGAAATAAAAATGGATATTGTAGTGGGTCATAACAACCATAATAATATTTCACTCTATGACTTTCACCACTATGACCATATACGACAATATCTCGTTCTTTAAGTTCAGTTGATTCAACATTTTCAATCCATACTGCAGCTACCAGTGATGTTGTTGGAGCGTTAAATGTTCGTTGGGTCTAAAGTTGGATCAGATCTTATGATAACTTTTTGGTCTTCTAAATTTGGGATATCTTTTATACATCTAAACATTGGATAAGTTCGTTCACGATTTTGGCATTCATTTTTTCCGACACTTTTAGTCTATTGTCGATCTCATTATCTGTATCATAAAAATACAATTGCAAATAATTTGGTTCATTATCAGTTGGAAGTAGTTCATTGATAAAGTGATAGACTTGTCCTTGAACTCTGAAAGTGTATATTCCTTTGTTTCTTTTACACAATTCTTTATCATATATAACACCAAAGGAGGTGAACGCAAATGAATTGTTATAGGTACGTGAATATTTGTGAAACAATTCGCTTTCTTATGAATTAGATATATATAAGGTGTAAAGTTTTTCAGGAACATTGTTTGAAGCTAGTGCTATGTTACCATCGTCACAACAAAAGTGTTTAGGCTCATGATAAAATCTCTTGGCTCCACAGTAAATGCCTGGCTCTACTTGAGGTAGTATCTCGGCTATGTGTGGAACAAGAGTTGATGAATTTTGGTTGTTAACGGGTACACCTACATATATATGTCCGTTTTAGATACTTTTTTTTTAGTTTATAAATAAGATTATGTTAAGAATGATACTTATCAAGTCTTGAGAATCAAAATAAGCAGTCGTATCTATGCAAGAACCTCCATCTTTAGAGCAAGAACCTATTGTTATAAAAATTATCACGGTTACTATATACCTATCAAATAATTCATTTAGAGTAATATAATAACCTAATACTTCACAATATATTGTAGTACCTTTTTCAAAAGATGTATAATGAGTTGTTATAGCTTTTTCATTATGCGAAGGAAGTGATGAAGCTTGATTTCTTGTCATGCAACTGATAATGGAAATTGTTAATTCTCCATCATCGATAGTTAGAGCTCTTTGTGTTTTTTTATGGGTTGCATACTATTATCGTCTCTTTTTTCGAATTTCCTCCTTTTTTTTTCTTCTGATAGCATTGCATACCAACTTCTTTTTTGTGAAGGATTATTTTGTGATTCAGACAATTGTGATGATTCATGTGTGGAAATAGTGTTTTCTTTACGTGAAAGTAAGTGCATAGAAGTTTCGACTTGTTTATTTTTTTTCATGTGATACGCATCTCTCCATTTTTTTCTCAGTTGTTCTTTATTTTCCTCAGGCCATAAAGCATATGGATGTGACTTATATTTTTTACGAGCTTTTCCTTCCATGTTTTAAGTTAATTGTAATGTTCTATATTGTGTGAGATAACTTACATATACTACTAAACACAATAACATATAAACATGCAAAGTAAGATTAGCTATAATCTAAACAGAAGAATAAGTGAACATGCAAAGTAAGATTAGCTATAATCTAAACAGAAGAATAAGTGAACATGCAAAGTAAGATGAACTACAACAATATTAACATTTTGAACGAGAACCAAAAATAGATGTAAGTATCGTGAGGACACACCTTTGTTGATAGTAGGACAAAATAAGACTTGCAAGTGTAAGCCTTTGTAATTCTTTCCTGTTTAAAAAAATACATACAACAAAAGATGGAGTGAATAGCAATATAATTGAAAATTAGCAATTTGAACTACTAAAATTAGACAATTCGGTGTGTCGTGTGTTTTAAATTGAAGATCGCATATTTAGTAGAATATGTATTGATAAATTCATTCAGTTTAAAACTCCAATTTGATCATTAACTAATAAGTTACAAAGTCAAACTTTGATGTTAGCTAATACCCACTTATACATCCATTGTCAAGTTATGATATACAATTTTTTTTAAAAAAACTACTTAAAAATAAAAGTATCATATTGTGCATGTATGTATTGAAGAGTGATGATGTGAAGGAGTTGAAAAGTGCTGGTAAGTACTAAAAGGGAGTAGTTGCTCCGTCAATTAATAGTTTGGCCTAAATTATGATTATGGAGAGAATTTTCAGGGCATAATGACCACTTATACTTCCACTATGAAATAGTTGGAATTTGTTTTAAAAGAAAAGCCCACAATTAAAGGCTCACCACCGCACTCCTGCTCTCATTCCTCAATGCGTGGTTTTTTTCCCTTTCTCTCTCCTCTCTTCAACTTCATTTTATCCCTATACTGAATCATCTTATAATGCGATCGAACCACACCCCTGTTCTTCTTCCCTTTCAAAATTTCTTTAATTTTTTTATTTAAATTTTTTGTTCATTTTTGTTAATTACTCTCTGCTTTAATATGTTTTATTTTTGTGGTGAAAATTGCATCCATACTTGCTTTGCTCGAACCACACCCCTGTTTTCCTTCCCTTTCAAAATTTCGTTAATTTTTTTATTTAGGTACAACCAATTTTAATTCGATATCAGTATTCCTTTTTTAAGAGCCTGAACCCAATTTGTTTAGTATCTTGAACTCTCAGTTCTGTTGGGGAAAATAAATCGAAGAAGAATCGAAATTGACATGGGTAAAGCAATTTAGAGGAAAATGGAGAAACAGAGGGAGAAGAACTCACCTTCAATTTTGTACTTTGACTTTGTACTTCTCAGTTTTTTGATTGGATGAAACTCTAAAATCTAGGGAAATTTTAGAGGATGTTGATTTATGAGGTACATGACAAATACAAATGGAAGAAAGAAGTGATAAGTCTAAACAAATAAGTGGGCTAGTTTATTTAGGTGTCAAAAAATTAAGAAGGCCATGTGGCTGGCTTTTGGTTTGGGACCAGAGCAATAAAAAAATCAGGTGGTTGAGCCTAACGAAACAGGCTCTGTCACGAAGCAGAGAGTTTTGTTTGGTTAGGAAAACTCTCTCTTTTTATGATGTGAATTAAAACACATCAAGTGGCATTCTTGTAATACTTGAGCACAGGGAGTGTTCTAAAAAAAGGAAAATAAAAAGAACATCTATTTAAGTCTTAACCACTACACCAAGTGATACTTGAAGTTATCATTTTTAAGTAAAATATTAATTAATGATAGATATAATTACTCGGGGCATAGCCTGAGCCTAAAAACTATTTATTTTACTAACTGGCGGTTGGTGGTTGTTACTAAACCCCATTAGTGGTCCTCCTCCTATTAATAAACGATGGTTAATGTTGTCATCCATAATTTCACCTTTACTCTCTCTTCCTGCTTCATCATTTTTCCTTTCATCTTCTCCTATTGTTCTTCTTCCTTGACCATTTTAATAATTGTGGATGATAGTGCAATTATTGGAGTGATATTACCAAGAGAAGTTAGGAAACCTGGTTTAAATTTGATAAGCTTGGATTTGGTATATCTAAGCTTGGATTTGGTCATATGTTAGGTAATTTGGGACTTTCTCTTATTTTGAGACTTCCTCTTACATGATTTGCAATGCATTTTGGATCTAGTTAGTAAGGTAATATCAACAAATGACATCTAGTTATACTGATTTGTTCTTGCATTTAATTTACTTATTCATTGATTTATTAAGCTGCTTTTGAACAAATGATATCTAATTCTACATCTAGTTGTACAATTTACTTGAACAACAATTTGTCGTGGATCTATGCATTTTGGATCTACTTAGCAAGTTGATTTAAATTATATGGTTGTAATTTTCATTGAAGAGCTTGGATTTTAATGATTATATTTTAGGTTCCATTGGTAATGCCTTCATATTATTTCCGTTGAAGTAAAAATTCATATAGTTTGTTTTCAATTTTGTTTATTGAATTATGCTTCATATATTCTAAAGTAACATGTGTGGAGTATTTGAACAAATGATATCGAATTATGTGGTGATAAATACGGAGTAGTTTAGTTGAAAATGAAGGAGAAGCCTGTAAAGATATTTCCGATCATATGGTGTGTAACACCCCATGTTTTTCACTCCTAATTATTTTGCGTTTATTTACCTTAAAAGAATATTATCCATTAAAACTAAATATTTTATTATTAAAATATCTTGGGCCGTGTGAAATTTATGTTAATATAATGTTTTATGTTGTGTTATATATATTTTAAGTGGTAACATTTTTTTAAGGATTATATTAGTTATGTTATTTATTTACGCGGTTAGGATGTAGTTTTATTATATATCGATATTAGTAGTCATTTTGGACCCACACATGCGAAAATTCAAAACCGCCACCTCAAGACGTATTATGCCTATGACACGCTAACTGTTTTAGTTAAACCCTCAGATCATTAGACGACTATCAGAAAGATCTTCTATTGTGACCCCCCAAATCAGTCATGGTGGACTTTGGCATGATGTTGGCAGTTGAACCTCCATCCACTGGAGGGTTCCTCACCTTCAAAAAATTTAGCGTGGGTAAAGTATGAATTTGTCGTGCTAAAGGGTTTAACATCCCCATATATTTTGTTCTCGCCTCCACGATATAGTGTCAGACTTTGATGAAGGGTTGATGCGGCAAACCCCATTTTCATGTAACCAAGGTCGTCCAAGTAACATTTTAGACGATGTCTTTGTATCAATGACATGAAAGACAGTAGATGATGTCAACTCTTCCATCACGAGGCCAAGACGTATGCCTATGGCACACTAACTGTTAAGGTTAAACCCTTAGATCATTAGACGACTATGACAAAGATCTTCCCTTGTGACCCCCAAATCAGTCACGGTGGACTTTGGCATCATGTTGACATCTGAACCTCCATCCACTAAAATGCGATTCACTCTCAAGCCAAATATATAACGAGAGACAAACAAGGGTCAATTATGAGGTTTTAAACTCAGCAATAAGTCCTTATCAGTAAAGGCTAAGGAAAAATTACAAGACGCGCATTTAGCCGAACTTTCTATTGGTTCCCTAGCATTCTTCACTTTATCAAGGTATAGTTTTGGGTGCTGAAGTGCAAGAGCTACTTGTCAACACATTTCTCGAGGCAAATGAAAGATATGCCTCCATCACATGCGTGTAGGAAGAGCTTCCAAGATAGCCAGTATCTTTGGATTTATCTATGTCCCTGAGTGCTGTACATTCACCTTAAGAGAGATTTTATTTTCTTCAACAGGCTCTTGATTCTCCTCCTATTTTTCTTCTTCATCCTCAACAAACAAGGTAGCAATAACATCAACTGTAATGAAGTAATCTTCAGGGAAGAATTCTTCTAAAGTTATAAGAGTAAGTGGGTCTTGCTGATTAAGCCAATTGGGAGTACTTGCTGTTTGGTATTCTTTTTAGATTTTTTATTCCTTTTGAGTGCTTTGGGATCTTCCTCTTTTGATGATTCTTTTAACGACAAACATATTTTTGGTTGAGGCCTTGGCTGTCGTCTAGGCCCCTTTCTAGTGACCAACGTCCAACCTTCATCATCCTCTCCATGCTAGTTGTTAGCTAGGACATTGTGCTCAACAAATGGCACATCATCAACTTAGAGAACCATTCGTAGCACGTGCAAGATTACTGGCTCCAAACCACCAAACTTCAGAGTTTGAGCTTCCAAATAAGAATCTATCATCACGGCGGCGTGGCCAGCCTCAGCAACTTCGTTAAAATTCAATACAATCTTCCCATCCTTTGCAAGTTACACGATTCTCTCCTTGAGTATTATGTACTTTTCTATGGGATGACTAATCAACCATGTGATACAGGACGCTTAGCTTATGGAAACTCAATGATTTTATCTGCCTAGTAGGAACTATTGTAGTTCGAAGCTTAGCAGCGGCAGCAGGGACAACAACCTTCTTTATTCCTCTGGTGCGAAAACCGAGAGTCATGTCATCCATAAAGTCACCCAACGTTACAGATTTTTGTGGGTACCAGCAAGGTTTTCAGCAGATTGAGAGATGTTCTTCCTTGAGATCGTTTCTCTTTTTTGTTGTTAGTGACAAAACAAAGATGAGAGGCAGAGATGGTCCCACCGAGCGTGCCAAAATTTGTATACACAAATTTCGAGTCAAAATATATAAGACAAGAAATAAAGTAACAAATAATTTTTATTTCAATAATGTATTGAGTACAATCTCTTTAGAGAGTTAATAATAAAAATAAACTAAGTCTCTGATTATGTTCCGTACCTGGAGAGTGACAAGTATTGATGTCGACCTGGATTTGAATGTAGGATGACATTTTGTCAACGCCAACCTGAGTTTGAGTGTGGGATGACGTTTTGTCAACATCAACCTGAGTTTGGGGGTTTTGTTTAAGTGTGTTCAAATGAGGGGAATCTCAATTCTATGTGTTTGAGTGTATCTGAATAGTCGGAACATATTTGATTGAGTTTTTTTGACTATTTGCAGAGAGAATTCAAGAGAATTTTATGAGCCCTTGAGAATAATGATTTTCTCATCCCCTTAATTGAAGGAGGTGAGGTCTACTGATAGGAAATGGAGATCCCTTCATGGGCATGGTACTTTATAGGTAGGGGTGTTCATAACCGGGTACCCGGATGTTCGGGTACCCGCATAACCGGGTAGTTAAAAACTCGGCCCATGTCCCGACCCAGAAAAACCGGGTACCCATTTTGCGGGTACCCGGTTTTTCCGGGTCGGGTCATAGGGTACCCGCAAAAAAACCGTTAATTTAAACTTGCATTATGCCACATATTCACCACTTCCTAGCTTTCAATATTCTATAGACATAAATCCTAACTTGCCCAAATGGCCACTGCCTTCCCATAGTAAATCATACTTTTTAAGTCCTTAACAGAACAAACTAATCTTTTTTCTTCTTGAAGTTCAGTAGTTCACACATATTTTAATACACAGGGAAATTCTAAAATCCATAACTCTGATTCTATGCGTGAGTGAGAATGACAAAGGGAAATTAAAACAAACTCAATCAATCGAACAACAACATTTTAATACACAGATCTAATGATAGAAATACATGATACATCCACTGCCTTGCCTTCAAAGAGCCGTAATGTTGATGCTCTGAGAATTCCTGCCGGCGTCAGTGAGACAAAGTGAGAATGAGAAAGAGAAAGAGACAGACCCCCTGAAAAAAATAAAAAAGAAAGAAAAGGGCCGGCCAAAGGCCTAAATAAATTTAAAAATATTTTACCGGTTGCTTAAAGCCATGACCCGACCCGTCAGAAATCATGTTTTTAGTGAGTGAATGGGCCGGGTTTTTTAAAACCCATTTATAGGCTTGATGGAAATCATGATACATCCGCCTTAAAATAAATTTAATGCTCAAAATATTTCGTGAGAAAGAGAAAGAGACGGTTTAGTGAGTGAACGGGCCCGGCTTGGCCCCTAAAATAAATTTAAAAAATTTCCCCCCCGACTAATAAACGGCCCATGACCCGACCCGTCAAAATCATGTTTTTTAAAAATTATACCCGGCTTTTTCCTAGCGGGTCATCGGGTCACCGGGTCGGGGAAAGCGGGTCGTGTTTTTTTGAACACCCCTATTTATAGGCTTGAGCCTATTTATGACTTGGAAGTCTTTTTTGACCTTTGCCATTTGACCGTCTTATTTGGACTAGTGATATGGCTTGGCCCATATATTTTACAATCCAAATTCTATTTTTTCTTAACTTAATTTGGATATCTTATTTTGGTGGGCTAAAATTTATTAAATTGGGCTAACTGTGTTTATTTTAGCTCAATAATAATTAACTTTTTTTAATATACGGCTCTAATAAATTTTTAGTGTTGAAAGATGGTGCCATTGGTACCTACTATATGAATATGGAGGCAGACTATAATTTGTGGCGTATGGTTTGTATAGCTGTATGGCTACTCCGAGTTTTGGATGGGTTCAGTTTGTAGTAAAGCTGAAAGAGAGGTTCTACCCTAACGAGCTCCGCTGGTAGAAATAGGAGGAGTTCCTATCTCTTTCCCAGGGTTAGTCATAGGCTCCCTGGAAGGTCGAAGCACCCGAACTCAGCACATGGGTCCTCACCCTTGGATCCATTTTCTTGCTTTACACGTTGAGCTTCCTTAGGCACAATAGTATTTAGTAGCAAACCTGGATAGTTCGGTAAACCTATATGTATACTCCTGAACACTCAGAACTTAGGTTTATAATTTATCAGCCGTATGTTATATTTATTTCTAATTAATAAAATAATTGCATCTTCTTTTCATTTTCGTTGGCCGTCCATTTTATTATGCTTCTAATTCAATGATGAAATTTAAATCAATGGAAAAACCTTGATAAATAATAAAAATTGAAAAATACAAAAACATCTAAAAATGGAAAATGGACATACTTTGGACTAAGAGTTATTTCCCTCTTCCTACATCACCTTTCATAAGACATCATCCATAAACCATCTTTATGCAACCAAGAAAAATAATAATCAATTGAGCCATCACCGCCATGATCCTTAACAAAATAACCTTTGAAGCTCCACTAAATAGCCTTCAAACGTTCCAATACCTTAAACCATATAGAACTTGTGTGCATGCCTCAGTACATGAAGAAGATAAATGTTACGGAAAAAAAAGTGATAAAATTCAAAGTGCGAAAAAAAGCAAAAGCAAAAGAAATTGCACAAAGCAAAATGAAAAAAAGAAAGAAAAAGCCAAAGGCAAAGAAAAAAGTCAAGCAAGGGGGTTTGCACAAAAATTCTACCCCATTCCAAAATCCTTCAAACCTATATCCATGATCCTTACCTTAGCCCATCTCCAATTGAACCTTCATCAAGACCTCAAATCTCAAAAGTTAGGGCACAAAAAAAAAGATATGAGATTAAGAACTATGAATGGTCTGATTCCGCTAGGATACATAGGAATTCTCACCTCGAGGTCCAACCGCTTCAATATGATAAAATTGATCAAGGTCTAATGATCTAACTTTCTAGAATTCAGAAGTATACTCCTTTTATATCCCGACATAGACTCGAGTCTGAACCTAGCCACGTCAAAGCCTTTTCCCACCTAAATCTATATGAGTCGCAAAATTCGAACTTTTCATTTTTCAATCCAAACTTTCCTTGTTCCTGAAGGACTCTCCGATAATTCCATGGTCTCTGACGATATCTGACTTTTCCTGTATCAACTCCCAAAAGAAGAATACCAGTGAAGAACTTTGAATGTTCAATACAGATCAAGTACATTCCAAACTAGGCTCAAAATTCCTACTTCAAGACAAGCTTACCCAAAGTGGGGGAGTTCCTGTAGATGTGGTGGTTCCTCCAAATCAAACTCCCGAAGAGTTGCAATATGTGGATCCCACTTGCGGACCCTTATTCATTGCTAAAACAGTTTTCGAAAATCATAATGTCTATCTAGACCTCCTAATCTTATATAACCCTGACCTTGCATAACCCCAACCTTGCATGATGTCTCATCTTCTTTAGCTTTGCAAAACCCTAATCCTTGCATAGCGTCTCATGCGTCCTGAAAGAGTCTAAGTTTGCATTATTGCATCATTATGTGTACAATTTGAGTTGTTTGCACCTATATGCTAACATCATCTCCTGCAGGCAATCGGACCACTTGTAGTTATCATCTTGCACACTAACTTGTTTTGCAGAAACCGACGATATATAGACCAGTTCTAAACTGCATAGCGTTTAGAATCGTTCTCTGTCCCGACACCGTATACTTTGACTTTCAGTATCCTGAACCTCAGTTCAAGTGGGGGCTTCTGTAAAAACAAAATCATGTCTCCCTATTGAGTACCCAATGATGAAACATACCGTTGTCCTAACTAGTCCGGTCCAAAGAAAGAACAATCGAACAAGCTTTGCCCAAAAGCATTTTGAAAATATAAAGTCTATTTATTAAATCCAAACCCAATTTTAAAGGCCCATTAATTATTCTTGATAATTAATTGTATTTTAATATTATTTATCCTTAATTTGAGGATATTTAGAAAATTAGATTTTTATTCCTAAAGATAGCTGATTTCGGATTTCAAATGATAGATTTTACCAAAGGATAAAAAACAAACTTAAAACAATAAAAAAAATCAGCCACAAAGCCAGTGCACTCGACGCACGCACAAGTTGTGGCCAGACGCACAATTTTTCCTTATCTTTTCGCGAATTTTTTTGGTTTCTTTGCCAATAAATAGCTCGTTTATTCGAACGACTTTTCGCAATACTTTCCTACGCTTCAACAATTTGACATCCTTAACTGTAATACCCCGAATTTTGAAAGTGTATTTTATTATTTATATATTTCCACTTGAATTTATTTTCTGATAATTCAATTTTAATAATGATTTCATTTAGTTTTGAATTACTTATCGAGTTATTTAAATGATTTAATTGAAATGTATTTTATTTAAATAAACTAATTATTCATTTTCATTATTTCAAAGTATTTTAATATGGTAATTGAAAGGTGTATTTAGTTGTGGGCATTCTTATTCATTCAAGTTGTCCATCCATTTTTAGTAATCCAAAGCCCAAATGCAAGTCCATAGCCATATGTCTTTTAGCCAAAAAGAAAAAGGAAAACAAAACAAAAAAAAAAAAAAGAGAAAGAGAGAAAACGTGATCATCAAAGATCACCATCTTCCTCCTTCCTCCTTCCTCACGTACAAAACCAATAGAGCCAAAGGTCGGATTTTTTTTTCCACAAATTCAACAGTTCTTATCAGAGAACTTTGAATATCAAGCACCAATTCAACTATAACCTCAATTCTTCTGTCCAAAATCCCCCAAAATCAGAAAACAAAATCTCAATTCCATACTTCCTCCATTAATGGAGGATGACTAAGCTCCACAAATTCAGAACCTTTGCTCTATAAATAGCAACTCAAACACATCCACCCAATTGCTCAAGCAAACAAGTTAAACTTCAAAGGTTTGCTTCAATTTCCTCTTTTCTCACTCAATTTCTGATTTTTGTTTTGGAAATTAAAATAAAAAAAATTAAAATTACCATTGGGTCACCGTGCACCACCGCACGAACCACCCGACCCCGTCTGACTTCACCACCGGAACCACTCGCGCCACCTGCACACCACCGCCAGCCAGCCATCACCCTCACCAACGCAACCTCACTCCCCTTCGCAGACCTCTGCTGCCTCTCTCAACCGCGCCCAGCCGCGCCCAGCCTGAACCACTCGAACCCCTGCCACGACCACCCTCTCGCCTGAGCCCTGCCGTGTGCCACCTCGAAATCCGCCAGCCTCCTCTTCTTCTCCCCTCCTTCGCCTCCTCTGTTTTCTCCCTCCTCTTCTTTCGTTCTTCCTTCTCAGTTTGAGGAACTGAATTCCTCAAACTACTTCCTTTCTCCTTTTCTTTTAATTTAAATGTATTTTAAAATTTGTTTTATTTGGTTACTTTTATAACCTTCCTAAAAATTAGCCTACTTTATTTAAGTTATTAAGTTTTGGAATAACTTAGTCTTTTATAATGATTTTAAATTTCTAAAATAAAATAAGGAGTATAATAAAGTTAGTTTTTATGTTTAAAATAATTATTTAAGTTAAGGAAAGTTAAGTTGAAGTAATTTTAAGTACTTAAAATAATTTCATAATTGATTTAAAAATTATAAACTTTGATTTATAAACTCTCTTAAATTAATTAAGAATTTCTTTAAGTTATTTAAATTATTTAAATTGTTTATTTTATATAAAAAGGGTTTATTTAGGTAACTAACTTAGATCTCATTAATGTCTATTGTAGACTCCGATTGCGTAGACGAGGAATATCAAGAGTGTTAATCCGTTCGTGAACCTAACTTTTGGGCACGCGTCACGAGGTAATCTCCAATGTCCATCTAAACATAGATCCCGTTAGTGTAAAACGAATTGATTATGTGATTATTTTGGGATTATAAAATATATAAGTATGGACTATAATTATGGATTATCGACTTAATGCGGATTATGAATACGAATGACAAATATGTTTATTATAAAGTTATTAAAACCGCTTAATGTCATTTAGTAATGTTATGGTTATTATTATTATTATTATTATTATTATTATTATTATTATTATTATTATTATTATTATTATTATTATTATTATCATCATTATTATTATTATTATTATTATTATTATTATTATTATTATTATTATTATTATTATTATTATTATTATTATTATTATTATTATTATTATTATTGTTGTTGTTGTTGTTGTTGTTGTTATCATTATTACCGTTATTATTATTATTGAAATTTTATGAAAGTTGAAATTAGTAAGAACTTGTGATAATGAAATGATTATGAATCTGAAGTGATAAATGAACTCAAGTGACGGTTGTGTTTATGAAATGAAACCGCTATGAATAGATTGAGATTATGATAGATGAAATATGTTCACACTGGATTGAACAACGATGACGTAATTGTGTACGTGATTTATGTGATGACTTGAATTAAAAGATGTTAATCACGTAAAGTGAAATATCGGAGGGAAATGATGAACAGGTTGCCTTGTATGAGAGGTTCAGCGGCCCTTATAGGTTCTCTGGTTACTATGCTGATTATTTTGTTACTGTCTTCCTTCTATCTTGTTGTGATCCAAGTAGAAGGGGTGTGCACACTAGGGACTCTGTTATTATGGCCATTTTGTTATGCGTAGGTGGTTACAGGGGATTGACCCCGACCTACAATGTTGAAGTAAGTGGTTACAGGGGATTGACCCCGGCTTACTGGCGTTCTCTTTCCTCTCTATAAATAATTGGATTAATTGAAATTAATTATGTGATTATTCATTGTATATATATACATGTGTGTATGTGTGCTATGCTTTATAACCCTATTAACCTACTATTTTACAAAGTATTTTCAACTTAAGTATTTTACAGGATGGAGTTGGAATTACTCAGTTTTTCTGATTTTTGGGAGCTTGTCTCTCTTGTTTCTTTTCCATGCATTTGTGCAGGTGGGTGATCGACAGGGGAACAAAAAGGGAGATCACTTAGAGTTGTCATCCACTTAGCTTATGATTTAGCTTCCGCTGGAACTCTGAAATACTTTAGTAATTAGTAATATTTAATGAACATTTTACATGGTTGTAAGGATTAATTAATTTGAATTTAGTATGCTTTAATCTAGCCTTGCATTTATTTCCAAGGAGATAAGTGCGGCGGTAGCACGCCCGTTGAGTCGAACCCTCGTGGATTTTCCCCCATCTCAAGTTTTATTAAATGAAAAAGGGTTCGAGTTGGCGGGGGTGTTACAAAGTGGTATCAGAGCAGAGTTTAGATTAACTAGGGAAAGATTAAAATTATTAAAATATAATAATTAGGGAAAATGAATCAATAGGGTTGAACTTAAAATTGGTTTAGGAGGTCAAAATAATAAATTATTTAAGAAAAATGAATTAGGATTAAAATATGACTTAATAGAATTAAAATATGACTTAAGGATTTAGTATGGGTACGAATGGGTTATATGTACATGTATGAAAGTACTAGTACTCGCTAAAGGTACTTATTAATTGTTTATTATATTTGATTAGATGGCCAAGACACGTTTAACCGCCAGGAAATACACCAGAACCCCTCGTCAAGGACCCTACCTTCTAAGGATGAGGGTAGGAGAGTCTGTTTCAGCTTATATTTACAGGTTACGGTTAACAATGAAGTGTTACCACCTCAACGAAGGCCACGGGCATTCAAATTACCTCACGCCGCCTAAGGGTGTGTTCTCTTCACCTTAAAAAAATAAGTTTCAGGTCTAATAAGTTCTGATCAGGTCTGATCAGGTTTGATCAGGTCTAACACAACACTCATGAATAAGTTCCAATAAGGGTCAATCAGGTCTAATAAGTTCAGCTCAGATAAGTTCAGGTGAAAAGAACACACCCTAAACAGGCCGATGTTTTGATTCACACTCTCCCCGACGATGGTCCATATGCCGGAATCAAGAGTGAATACTCCGATGTTCTGAAAAATGGAAGGCCGAACTACGAACGATACACGTTGAAAGGGAAGTGGTATCTCACGTTGAGTTTCCTGGAGAAAAGAATGCTCGATGCTAGGGCCAAGTGGCTTAATGACTATTTACCCACTGATGACGAGGAACCAACCATAGTGGCGATGAAGAAGTAGGAAGCAACCCTGCCTCACCCGTTGTAAATCTCAATGGAGATGGAGACGGAGATGAAGGTGAAGACGAGGATCCGTCCGAGTACGCTGACTAGAAACCCATATCTCTAGCCTTGACCCTTAGATTTCTAATTAAGGTCGTAAAAGACCAATTATCTTGTTAACTTAGTTAAGGATGGTGCAACTGATGCTTGTTTGACTATTTGAAAACTCTTATGCTACTATGAACGAATTGTTATGGCACTTTTGGAATAATGAATGATGAAATTTTGACATGTGAATTGATTATGAAATGAATGATGAACTTTTGATATGTGAATTAGGTATGAAATGAATGAATGGTGTGAACCATGATTATGTGAATTAGCTTTTATATAAGAATCAATGTGAATCGTAGAAATACTATGTGAATAACGCAGGTAGCTTATGCAATACGTTTATACGCGATCTAGAGCAAGGCGACAAGGAAATCAAATGGCCGAAACTCCTAAACAAGTTGCAGCACGACTTAGGACTCTCGAGCAACTAGCTCAGAGCTTTGGCTTAGTCCTTCAAAACCAGATCAACAACAACCACCATGGAGACGATCCACAAGCTGCAATGGCGAAAAAGATTTCCACTTTGAAACCACCAACCTTTGTTGGGAGAGAAGACCCACTACTTCTCGAGAATTGGATAAGAGATTTCGAAAAGATTTTCACGGCCACGGGTACGCCTGAGGCCCATAAAGTAGACCAAGCAACCTTTTATCTGCATAAAGATGCTGATACTTGGTGGGAAAGTGTAGAACCTACTGTTAAAGCTCAAGAGAACTTTAACTGGGAAGCATTTAAGGTAGCGATTAAGGCTCGCTTCTTCCCCGAGCACATTCGTAGGCAGAAGTACAATGAGTTTAGTAGGTTTAACCAGAGTTATAACATGAGTGTACAAGAGTACGCTCAGAAATTCAATGAGTATGCCCGATTCTGCCCGACTGTAGTGCCAGATGAAGGAACTAAGGCTCGGAAGTTTGAAGACGGACTTAAGTTTGATCTTCAAACTCGAATGGGAGGTAGCACCTCTACTACTTTCGCGGAAGCATATGCTAAGGCCTCAAACCTGGAGAGAATCTTACCGCGTGAGAGAGAGGTGCTAGGGAGACATAAAAGGAAAGAACCTACCGGCAACAGCAACAGCCAAGGGTACGACAAAAGGCCCAACAATGGTGGAAACAACAATAACAATGGTGGACGCTACAACAACCGCAACAATCAGAATTATGGACAACAGACCCAACAAGGAAATAGGAACCAAAAGAACTTTGTTTGCAGGAAGTGTGCCAAGAGCCATCCAGGGTTCACTTGTCAGGGTGAAAGAATCAAGTGTTTCGAGTGTGGAGAAGTAGGTCACAAATCGTTCAACTGCCCCAAGAATCAAGCTCAAAATGGACCTACTGGGAACAATGGTAACAATGGAGGTGGAAACAGAATTCAAAACTTCAATAACAACCGCCCCAGTGGAGGAAATGTTGCACGGAACGGGAACCAGAACAACCGCTCTTTTGGAGGTGGAAATGGAAACTATGGAAATAATAGCAATGGAGGCTACACCAATGGAAGAATCAATGTCATGATCCGAACTGAAGCTGACACCGATGTCAATGTTGTGACGGGTACTTTTCTCGTAAACTCAAACCCTGCTTATGTACTCTTTGATTCCGGAGCGTCTCATTCTTTTATTTCTAGCACTTTTGTTAATAAGTATCCCGTCAAGTCTGCCAAGTCTTGTCGAGCCAATATAGCCATGCCCACCAGTGAAACTGTTTCTTGTAAATCTCTTTTCCAAAGTATCCCTGTAGTCATGGCTGGTACTGAATTACCGGCCGATCTTATCCTTTTTGACCTAAAAGACTTTGACGTTATCTTGGGAATGGATTGGTTAGCCAAGTATAAAGCCAAAATCGAGTGTCATAACCAGAAAATATCTCTTAGAGGACCAAAGGGAAATAGGATATCTTATAAAGGCATAACCTTCCAGCCTGATGTCAAGATAATCTCAGCCCTGAACCTTCAAACCTATCTTAGAAAAGGCTACCCAGTCTACCTGTGTTAAGTAAGGGATGTAAGCGTGGAAAACGAGGAGTTGACTCGAATTCCGGTAGTAAAGGAGTTCCCGGATGTATTTCCCGAAGAGCTTCCAGGAATGCCACCAGAGAGAGAAGTGAGCTTTAAGATCGATTTAGTCCCTAGAACCGGACCTATCTCTAAGGCCCCGTATCGAATGACACCTGCAGAAATGCAAGAATTGAAGGTGTAGTTGGAGGAATTGTTGGATAAAGGGTACATTCGACCTAGTGTCTCACCTTGGGGAGCCCCGGTGTTGTTTGTCAGGAAGAAAGACGGATCATTGAGGTTGTGTATCGATTATAAAGAGTTGACTTATGCCACGGTAAAGAATAAATATCCGCTCCCGGGGATTAAGGATTTGTTCGATCAACTCCAGGGTGCAACATTGTTTTCTAGGATCGATTTACGATCAGGTTATCACCAACTACGAATCGCTGAAGAAGACATCCCTAAGACAACCTTTCGTACGAGATATGGCCATTATGAGTTCAGCGTCATGCCTTTTGGACTCACTAATGCGCCTGCAGCTTTTATGGACCTCATGAATAGGACTTTCCAGCCGTACATGGACAAGTTCGTGATTGTGTTCATCGACGATATATTGGTGTACTCGAAGGATAGTGAAGAGCATGGGGATCAGTTGAGGAAAGTTCTGGAGATTCTTCGAGAAAAGCAATTGTACGCGAAGTTCTCGAAGTGTGAATTTTGGTAGGAAAAAGTCTCATTTTTGGGTCATGTGATATCAAAAGAAGGCGTTTCCGTAGATCCATCGAAGATTCAAGCAGTGACCGATTGGCCTCAACCTAAGAACGTCACCGAAGTAAGGAGTTTCTTGGGTTTAGCTGGATATTACAGGAGATTTGTGAAAGATTTTTCGAGAACGGCCCAACCTCTCACTAACCTGATGAAGAAAACAACAAAATTCATTGGGATGATAAGTGTAAGGAAGCATTTCAAGAGCTGAAGAAGAGACTTACAACAGCCCCAGTATTGACTTTACCCTCTGGAGTAGAAGGATTTGAAGTCTACAGTGATGCCTCAAAGAAAGGTTTTGGGTGCGTCTTGATGCAACATGGTAAAGTAGTGGCCTATGCGTCGAGACAACTCAAACCACACGAGCAAAATCAACCTACTCATGACTTGGAGTTAGGAGCAATCGTGTTTGCGCTCAAGATATGGAGACATTATTTGTATGGAGTGCAGTGTAAGGTCTATACAGATCACAAGAGTTTGAAGTATCTGTATACGCAAAAGGCGTTGAATATGAGACAGAGACGTTGGCTCGAGCTTATAAACGACTATGATTTGAAGATAGTGTATCAAGAGGGAAAAGCGAACAAAGTAGCTGATGCGTTGAGTAGGAAGAGTGCTCATTCGCTAAACGTGTTGATTTTGGCAGATGAACTGTGTGAAGAGATCAAGAAATTGAGTTTGGAAATAGTTGAGCCCGGTTATGTGAAAGCTCAGTTGAATGCTCTTACTGTTGGACCAGACATATTTGAGGAGATTCGGGTGAAACAAGCTGCAGATAAGTGGTTAAGCAAGTTAAGAGAGATAAAGGAATGTGGTCAAGCACCGGAGTTCGAGATCGACGGCAATGGTGCTGCAAAGTATAAACGGAGATTGTGTGTGCCACAGGATGAGGAACTCAAGACAAGAATTCTAAGGGAAGCCCATAGTTCACCGTATTCCATACACCCAGGAGGAGATAAGCTTTATAAGGATTTGAAAAAGCATTTTTGGTGGCCTAGGATGAAGCAAGAAGTAGCCGACTTTGTGGCAAAATGTTTAACATGCCAGAAGGTGAAAATACAGCATCTGAAGCCTGGAGGAAAATTGCAACTGTTAGAAGTGCCAGGATGGAAATGGGAATCTATCTCTATGGATTTCATCATGGGATTACCGAATACAAGGTCGGGAAAGAATGCAATATGGGTAATAGTGGACCGTTTGACTAAGACAGCAAGATTCGTGGCAATGAAGGATACTTGGTCGTTGAAACAGTTGGCGGATGCTTACTTTAATGAGGTGGTTAGGCTACATGGTGTTCCAAAGGACATCGTTTCGGATAGGGACTCGAGATTCTTATCTAAATTCTGGAAACAGCTTCAGACAGCCGTGGGTACACTATTGAAATTCAACACAGCCTTCCACCCAGCAACAGATGGTCAAACGGAGAGAACCATTCAAACCTTGGAGGATATGTTGAGAGCATGTGTGATGGATTTCGAAGGATATTGGGATGATCATTTGATGTACATTGAGTTCTCGTACAACAACAGTTATCACTCGAGCATAGGAATGGCACCTTATGAGGCATTGTATGGACGGAAATGTAGAAGTCCTATATGTTGGAGCGATGTGAACAAGTCGTTGAATTTGGGACCAGAAATGATTGAAGATACTACCAACAAGGTGAAGTTGATTCAAGAGCGTATGAAAGCATCTCAGGATCGACAAAAATCGTATGCAGATCAAAGGAGACGAGATTTAGAGTTTGAAGTTGGAGAAAAAGTGTTGCTGAAAGTTTCACCAACCAAGGGAGTAATGAGGTTCGGTAGAAAAGGAAAGTTGAGTCCTCGTTATATCGGACCTTATGAGATACTCGAAAGAAATGGGGAAGTGGCCTATAGATTAGCCTTGCCCACAGATTTAGCCAATGTTCATAATGTCTTTCATGTGTCTCAACTTCGTAAATATGTCCCTGACCCCTCCCATGTTATCCAACCCGAAACCATTGAACTAGATAAGACCCTAACCTTTGAAGAACGTCCTGTTAGAATCCTTGATTCCAAAACAAGAAACACTCGGAACAAGGCAGTAAAGACTAAAGTTAGTCAAAGTTTTGTGGTCTAATCACCAAACTGAGGAAGCAACTTGGGAAACAGAAGACGACATGAGAAAGCGTTATCCTGAACTCTTTTCCCAGGTACGATTATCGAGTTTCGGGGACGAAACTCCTTAAGGAGACCGAATGTAATACTAACAAAGCGCAACACTACTATTTCGTTAATATTAAATATCTAACTTTAAAGTTCGAGGACGAACTTTGTTTTTAAGGAGGAGTAGATGTAATACCCCGAATTTTGAAAGCGTATTTTATTATTTATATATTTCCACTTAAATTTATTTTCTGATAATTCAATTTTAATAATGATTTCATTTAGTTTTGAATTATTTAACGAGTTATTTAAATGATTTAATTGAAATGTATTTTATGTAAATAAACTAATTATTCATTTTTATTATTTCAAAGTATTTTAATATGGTAATTGAAAGGTGTATTTAGTTGTGGGCATTCTTATTCATTCAAGTTGTCCATCCATTTTTAGTAATCCAAAGCCCAAATGCAAGTCCATAGCCATATGTCTTTTAGCCAAAAAGAAAAAGGAAAACAAAACAAAAAAAAAAGAGAAAGAAAGAAAACGTGATCATCAAAGATCACCATCTTCCTCCGTCCTCCTTCCTCACGTACAAAACCAATAGAGCCAAAGGTCAGATTTTTTTTTCCACAAATTCAACAGTTCTTGTCAGAGAACTTTGAAAATCAAGCACCAAATCAACTATAACCTCAATTCTTCTGTCCAAAATCCCCCAAAATCAGAAAATAAAATCTCAATACCAAACTCCTCCATTAATGGAGGTTGACCAAGCTCCACAAATTCAGAAACTTTGCTCTATAAATAGCAACCCAAACACATTCACCCAATTGCTCAAGCAAACAAGTTAAACTTCAAAGGTTTGCTTCAATTTCCTCTTTTCTCACTCAATTTCTGATTTTTGTTTTGGAAATTAAAATAAAAAAATTAAAATTTCAGCCCACCATTGGGTCACCGTGCACCACCGCACGAACCACCCGACCTCCGTCTGACTTCACCACCGGAACCACTCGCGCCACCTGCACACCACCGCCAGCCAGCCATCACCCTCACCTACGCAACCTCACTCCCCTTCGCAGCACCTCTGCTGCCTCCCTCAACCGCGCCCAGCCGCGCCCAGCCACACCACCTGAACCACTCGAACCCCTGCCACGACCACCCTCCCGCCTGAGCCCTGCCGTGTGACACCTCGAAATCCGCCAGCCTCCTCTTCTTCTCCCCTCCTTCGCCTCCTCTGTTTTCTCCCTCCTCTTCTTTCGTTCTTCCTTCTCATTTTGAGGAACTGAACTCCTCAAACTACTTCCTTTCTCCTTTTCTTTTAATTTAATTGTATTTTAAAATTTGTTTTATTTGGTTACTTTTATAACCTTCCTAAAAATTAGCCTACTTTATTTAAGTTAGTAAGTTTTGGAATAACTTAGTCTTTTATAATGATTTTAAATTTCTAAAATAAAATAAGGAGTATAATAAAGTTAGTTTTTATGTTTAAAATAATTATTTAAGTTAATGCAAGTTAAGTTGAAGTAATTTTAAGTACTTAAAATAATTTCGTAATTGATTTGAAAACTATAAACTTTGATTTATAAACTCTCTTAAATTAATTAAGAATTTCTTTAAGTTATTTAAATTAATGTAAATTGTTTATTTTATATAAAAAGGGGTTATTTAGGTAACAAACTTAGATCTCATTAATGTTTATTGTAGACTCCGATTGCGTAGACGAGGAATATCAAGAGTGTTAATCCGTTCGTGAACCTAACTTTTGGGCACGCGTCACGAGGTAATCTCCGATGTCCATCTAAACATAGATCTCGTTAGTGTAAAACGAATTGATTATGTGATTATTTTGTGATTATAAAATATATAAGTATGGACTATAATTATGGATTATCGACTTAATGCGGATTATGAATACGAATGACAAATATGTTTATTATAACGTTATTAAAACCGCTTAATGTCATTTAGTAATGTTATGGTTATTATTATTATTAATATTATTATTATTATTATTATTATCATCATTATTATTATTATTATTATTATTATTATTATTATTATTATTATTATTATTATTATTATTATTATTATTATTATTATTATTATTATTATGATTATTGTTATCATTATTACCGTTATTATTATTATTATTGAAATTTTATGAAAGTTGAAATTAGTAAGAACTTGTGATAATGAAATGATTATGAATCTGAAATGAAAAATGAACTCAAGTGATGTTTGTGTTTATGAAATGAAACCGCTATGAATGGATTGAGATTATGATGGATGAAATATGTTCACACTGGATTGAACAACGATGACGTAATTGTGTACGTGATTTATGTGATGACTTGAATTAAAAGATGTTAATCACGTAAAGTGAAATATCGGAGGGAAATGATGAACATGTTGCCTTGTATGAGAGGTTCAGCGGCCCCTATAGGTTCACTGGTTACTATGCTGATTATTCTGGTACTGTCTTCCTTCTATCTTGTTGTGATCCAAGTAGAAGGGGTGTGCACACTAGGGACTCTGTTATTATGGCCATTATGTTATGCGTAGGTGGTTACAGGGGATTGACCCCGGCCTACAATGTTGAAGTAAGTGGTTACAGGGGGATTAACCCCGGCTTACTGGCGTTCTCTTTCCTCTCCTTAAATAATTGGATTAATTGAAATTAATTATGTGATTATTCATTGTATATATATATATATACATGTGTGTATGTGTGCTATGTTTTATAACCCTATTAACCTACTATTTTACAAAGTATTTTCAACTTAAGTATTTTACGGGATGGAGTTGGAATTACTCAGTTTTTCTGATTTTTGGGAGCTTATCTCTCTTGTTTCTTTTCAATGCATTTGTGCAGGTGGGTGATCGACGGGGGAACAAAAAGGGAGATCACTTAGAGTTGTCATCCACTTAGCTTATGATTTAGCTTCCGCTGGAACTCTGAAATACTTTAGTAATTAGTAATATTTAATGAACATGGTTGTAAGGATTAATTAATTTGAATTCAGTATGCTTTAATCTAGCCTTGCATTTATCTCCAAGGAGATAAGTGCGGCGGTAGCACGCCCGTTGAGTCGAACCCTCGTGGATTTTCCCCCATCTCAAGTTTTATTAAATGAAAAAGGGTTCGGGTTGGCGGGGGTGTTACATTAACAACTCACACTCAAAATCATATTCAAACACTCAAACTCACATCAAACACATTCATTCATTCGAATATCCTATTCCAAGCTTCAAGATTGCTCATCTTGCAGAACGTAATACAAGACCTGGATGACAAAGTTATAATTCCTGAGGGTCAAATCTAATTTAATTTCTTTTGTACTAACAATTTACTTGTCATAATGTAGATCTTGAAGGAATTAACGCTATATTGTATATTGTTCTCTAATCTATACTATTCTTTTTATTTCTTTCATATTATATTATTATTATTATTATTATTCATAAGCATGATTGTATGTTTAATGCTTTAATCACCTCACATGTTTATTATTGCTAATTAAGACCTAAAGAATTATTCTAACGCCTAATAAGATAATTGGACAATATGATTAGGATCCCAGTAATTTGATTGAATAGTAATATGTCACAAAAAAGAGTCTTTTGTGTGTTTAATGAACCAACGTAGACTAATTATTACATTGCATTCACATATTATGTGGTTATCTAATTGTATAAAACTTGACATTAATCGATATTAAGCAGAGGACAACAATTGGCGAATTTGATTCCTGATCTTATTCGTACCCTCACCCCCGAACTCAATTTGGTTCAATGACCATTAATGGAGTCATGTAGGGGAAATCAACATTGGATAAGTCCCTAAGTTGTCGCCACGATTTTCCAATATCCAATTAGGTTTATGATTATTCCTTTAAAGATTTGTTGACGACTTCTTCTATTTTAAAACATTTTTCAACAAAACCTTTACAATGAGGTAGTCAAATACACGCTCACAATGCGTAGGCAATAAGAACACACCTATAATTCTCCTTGCTTCTTCTTCTTCTTACAAAAACTCCCTGAAAACCCTAAGTTTAAAGCACCATTGATCAAATTATAATGCTTCCATGGTTAGTTTTCTATCATTAATACTACTTTATATTTTATTATGGTTTATTTCGTAACCCTTTTTAGTGATACATGTTTTGGTTTTTGAATTTAGTAAATTCGGTTTAGCTGCTGAATTCTAAAGTTGTCTGATTTTAGAAAATGAATAGTGTTTTTCAGGTGGAAACGATGTTTTGAGAAAGATTCACTACTAATAGTGAGCACCACCCTCTTGT
The DNA here is from genome assembly GCA_947646795.1 of Beta lomatogona. Classification (NCBI taxonomy): domain Eukaryota; kingdom Viridiplantae; phylum Streptophyta; class Magnoliopsida; order Caryophyllales; family Amaranthaceae; genus Beta; species Beta lomatogona. The sequence goes on from CANSNZ010000357.1 coordinate 597,718, forward strand.
GGGCAAATTCGATTAGCAAATAGGGTTTCGAGCATTTTTTCATATTTGAATTATTAATAGTTAATTAAAATTCATAATAAAGTATTAGGTTATTATAGTATATGTATATTTTGGGTTAGTTTTACTATTATTCAATATCTATGATGTGTTGACAAATTTCTAACTCTAGTTTTCGAAAATTAATTCTTGAAACACGGGTTTTTCTGACAAAATTAATGATTTTTCAAACGTGGGCTGGGCGCAAGTGCCACGCGTGCAACACACCACTTCTATGTGGCGCGCAAGTGTTGATTTGGCATAAAAATGCCCATGTGGCATGACTTGTCATCAGTTTTAGTGTGTTAATGATTTTCGAAGCCTATTTGTTATAACTTCAAGTTTCTTTTGATTTTGTGCATTAAATTAATTTTATTAGAGTTTTTAGCACTATTATATTTTCATATACGCTAAGTTTTAAAAGTTATTAATTAAAATAACATAATGATGCTAGGAGACGAGTTCATAAAAGACTATTTTAAGTTGACCTACTTTCTCTAAATGGTTCAAAAGGTACGTTGTAACAGGCCATATTTCTTAAGCGTGTTTAAAGAAAAATTAATCATTTATATTAGCTTCATTATTGTATTATATTTTTGAAATAAGTATGAATAATTATGTGTGTAACTAAATATCGATTCTGTTTTATATTATGATACATAAAAATAGTTTACTAGAAGATGTTTTAATGATATATTGGATTTTCTAAAATAAAACAAAGTGTCATTTTCTCCCTCTTCATTTCGTGTCTCATCGTGAGACAACCACAGGACTCCTTCCTCTTGCTTTCGTGTCTTCAATTCTTGGTGCCACAAAGCTTCTTCACAAAAATCATTAGAAACCCACTCAAATTGATTTTCTGATTCTTCACTCGATTGAAGAAGCAAAATTCTCAGGACCCCAATTTCCACTCTCTCCCCCCGTGAAAATCAAAAACCCTCAAAACCCCAATTACTTCTCTCTTTCCTCCTGTGCGTGCTGGTCGTCGGCGCGACGCCGCCCTGTTGCCGGTGCCGTTGTTTCGACTTGCCCCTGCTCGTGGCTTTCTCCCTCAGTCGTGTTCTCTCCTCCTCTGTTTCGTTGCTGCTACTGTTGTTCTTGGTGTTGGTGCTGTGTGCACCGCTACTCCGCCGGTGCTCGTCGCCGCTCCCCTTCTTCCTCTCTTCGTTCGTTGGTGCTGTTAGGGGTGTTGCGGTCACCACCGCTGTCTCCTCCCCTCCCCTACTCGCGATATTCTCTCTCCTCCATTAGAGTTGTCTGTTCTTTCTCCTCTGGGTTTTTGCTGCCGTTGTTGCTGTTGTTGGTATTCTGCGGTGCTGCCGCTGTTTGTCTGCGACGTCGTGTCGCTGGTGGTTGTTGCCGCCACTTCTTTTACCTCGTTAAAGGTACTACACCTTTTTCCTGTTTGTTGGATCTTGTTGTTTCTTCTAATTTTGAATGAGGATTAATAATTGGGTAGTGGATATTGAATTGTAGATGTTAGTTTTATGTTGCAATTTGATGATCTTAAACTTATAGTTGCTGGTTATTTGTTGGATTAGTATATGTTAGGGAGAAGTTGTGGGCTGTGAACTAAATTGATTTATGGTAGAAATTATCTTTGAATTGATTATATGATTGGTAAATTATTTTAGTTTCTAAACAAGATGAATAAGTAACTTCAAAGGTTATTATTTAGATTAATATATGTTAGAATGTGATCGATAGATTACTTAGTTGCTGTGATTAGTATAGAACTACTTGTACTTGAAATTGAATTTACTTATCGTTATATGTAAGCTCAAATATTGATAATAAGTTAAGGGAATGATTATATCATGTTGTAAAATTAGTTCATGTGTTGGTATAATAGATATGCTATTCAATTACTTGTTTGAATACGTACTCAATGAGCTCAGATGTCTTGGTCTCAGTAATATAATGGTTAAGAAACAATGGTTTGAGTATAAGTTGTAAATTATAGTTTTGTCAAGGAATTCTAGTATACCAAATTGGTATTTTGACTACGTAAAACATTTGGTATAGTTAGTCTGGTCAAGAAGACAATGTCGAGGCCATTAGTAAGTGGTACTAATAGATAGAGTAATTCGTTTAATTTATCTAAATATTCAGTGGGGCATAATTATACCATATAAACTATAATTTCATGCTTGCTAATTGGTTTTGTAATTCGTGGAATGACATTAATCAGAATAGTTATATAAATGAGAAACGATGTTATTGTTGAGATCATAGAGTTAGCTTCTGAGATGCAGTTTAACTTATTTATAATGGAAGGATGTCAGACGGTCACTAGAGCGGTGAAAGTATTATATGAAGAATGTTCATCGATTTATTCTATTTATCTAGAACTTAATAAGAATAGCTACTAGCTCTTGTCATTGTTGTTAAGATAAATCTAAAGGTTAATTGTGGAGAGTAAAAGAGTGTAATATGATTTTAGATGTTTAATGATGTCATGAAGAAGAATCACTTAACTAGACTTTGGGAAGCTAATAACTTAATTAGTTATCTCACAAAAAGTTATAAAAGGGATTAACTAATTATCGCTAATAATGAGGATATTGGAGATAGTTTAACTAATTGTGGACGAGACTACTAAGGTGGTGTTTCTAGAAAAGGTTTTGGTTTAATAACTACAAATGGAGTAATATAATAAAGTTGGATTACCTGATTCGTGGTTGCTAAAAAGAGTTCATACGTGAGTTTTTGTAAATAAGTAAATATAATTAAGTGATTACTTTTAAAGGAGCATCAGTTATTTGACTCAGTTGTTGTGTAATTAGGAAAGGGGTGGACTCGTCAATGTAAGTGCGAGTATGGTTCCTAGATGGGTTCATTGTTGATTATGCTAATTAGAATTCAGCTAATGGTATAACTTGGACCATCTTTACTCTTTAGTTACTTTTTATCAACCTTTGATTGATGAAACCTTGAGTTGTAGAAGTTAATTCTCGCTAGTTAATTCTAACTGAGAGACCTATTGTGAGTTTTGTGGTTGTTTCACAACCACTAATAGTATTGTTGTTGAGATGGATCTTGATTGATAATTATGAAATGCAAAAGAATATAACTATTTATATGCGAGAGTATGAATTGTGTATAACTGGTTTAATAACTCTCATTAGTAAATTTTAACTGAGAAACCTCTTGTCATCATGGTGGTGGTTTGTCAAAAATGATTGTTTATTAATTGCTATGATTATAGTTTCATAGTTAATCAGATTTGGAATTGGGTCATTCTAAAGATATGTTGTTTCTATGAATATATAGATAAAGCTTATACGTTGGTTTTGAGTTATGGGTTTCAAAGGTTTCATGTTAAGAATCATTAAAAGTATTAGATGAACTACAAGAATGATCTGATTGAGATATGAATGATAACCGAAAGTGATCTAAAGGGGAAAATAGCCTCGTCTGAGTCGACGGATGAGGTGACACGAACAGTGCCCCATGGACTGTGAACCTTGGGGGCACCACAGAGAAACCTACCCATTGCTTTGTGAGGCGATAATCGGGCGATATATTAGGTAATGCAAAACCTGTGGATGACTGATTAAATCAGCAGAAAATGTACTCCGGACAAGTCGCAGTTATTGGCCAAAAGTAAAGCGAATGGTTGGGTGACGACCCCCACTGTCGGATCCGCTGCGTTCTCTTTCCCCCCTGATTAAAAGAAAGTTATCTCGAATTATGAAAGTTGTTTCGATATTGGATTCCCGATAAGGAATCATATCAGGTAAATAATGAATGTTTATTCAGTATTTGAATATGAATATTGATATTGGTTTCCTGATAAGGAAGCATAACATGGTAAGTTAAACTGATGTTGGATTCCCGATAAGGAATCGTTATAGTGAAAGTTGTTATGTTATTTATTGCATGATAAGGGTTTGTTTATAACGGTGTAAGAAAATGATTGATAGAGTATGAAAGCATAAGTTTGGATTTTTGATAAGAAATCAATTAAAGGAAATAAATGATATCATCTATATCAGAATTGGTTAACTTAGATTCCTCATAAGGAATCGTGATATGTTTGAAAGGCTAATTAAGTAAATATATATGGAATATGTCTCTGTTGTGATTGCTTGGTAGTTGCCTTGGCATGTTTGCTATTACGTGGCAGACGAGTTATTATGAAAGGAGTAATTGAATAATGGTATTTCATGTGTCCACAAAGACTAATGCTATGCATTGTTATAACAGATGGGATTAGTATGGTTACGTTGACTGTTGAGTCGTTTTGAAGTAAAAGCCACCAAAGCATGTGTTAATCTTATTTACGGGTTTAGTACTCAGCTTTGCTGATGTGTCTGTATGTTTTGTCATTTCTATGGTCTGTCACTTGGTGGGTGGCAATATCCTAATTGTTTCAGGTTGAAGCCATGAGTTAATCTTTTGGAAGCCGAAGCATATGGTGATTTAGTCTCGAAGACTTATTGTAGTATTATATTTGATTTCAAACTGAGGACGCTTGACTTTGTAATAGTTAGTTATCAGTCGTTTGTTTTTATTTATATATTTAAAAGTCGTTAGTGCTCCTGATTCTCTGTTGGTTGTTGCTCCGCGAAAGCGTTGAGGTTGTTGAGTTTTGGAAGTTGGAAGTATTTTATTTATTGAAATTGTAAATAGGGTTAAATTATCTCCCGATTTAGAGTTGTCTAATTTTCAAAGGAAATTTTGCCGGATTTTCTAGAGAGATTTATTATGATAGAGTAAGAGAATCAAAGCTTGTTGTAATAGTTAATTTATTTGAACAGAATTGGGATTTGAGTTCCACACTCTCCGATGTAGTTCGATGAATGTGATGGTAATAGTCCGTGTTCCTTTCGCGGTGCTTAATCCTTTGTAAGTTGGTCGAGAGAATTCAGGGTTGTTACATACGTATACATTAGGAACGTACTCAAGAGTAGTATGACCTGTATGTAGGAATTTATTCGAGTTAGTTTTATGCATGAAGAACTTAGAGTCATGTCTGGGAGAACAAAATTATTTGACTGCATGTAGAATGTCATTGTGGTTCATGATATTATTTGCTTGTAATGAAAAGCATAAAGTATCCATGTCATTGCATAAGTAATAAGCATTTTATAATATCCAACATATATATTACAAAAGCATGTCAAGTTAATGGTATCTTGTTGACTAAGTATTCAAGCAGTATTATGTTGAGGAAGGTCTTCCATGCTCATCATATAAGTTACACATACAAGCGTTACTTCCAAGCTATGTAAGTTATGGGCCAAGTTAGTAAGATTTTTATTTCTTAGGAGTTCAAGGTAAATTCTGAGCTAGTCAACAAAAAGAGTTGATAAAAGTAACATATTTGATCACCATGTATGTTACGATAAAAGAAAAGTGTTTCTCTTATTTGTGTTGTCTTATTGTTTAAGATTCAACTTATTAAAACTACTAAATCACTTAAAGAGAAAGAAAACTTGGCATTAAAACTCGCAGGATGGATCCCCTACGAGTATTGAACACATAGAGGGGAGGGGGGAGTTGCAATCGATGAGTTGTAAACTTTTTCAAAGGCTTTACATGACGATCTGGATGTCGTTTAATAAATTTTGCATAAAGCATCGAGATGCATAGCTAAGGTTAGCTAGACTTCTTGAGGGTAAAGTCGGTCTAATGGACGCTTACCGAGCGTATGATTATACTGATGTAGCACATTTGGTTGAGAGGACGGTTCAAGGGACCTTCTAATCACCTTCAAGAAGTAGTTAGTAGCCCATAAAACTACATCAGTAGAGTTGAGTATGAGTTGTTTCTAAGCTTTATGTTTGTATTAGTACTATGTTTAGGCTTACTTTTCCTGTTTCATTTTGTATATGTACTCAACTCTCGTTGACGTGTATGTTTGTTGTTATTGGTCAATGTACTTTGACCCTGTGACGATCCATTCCAACTTTATGTTGTATGGTGAGTAGTATTGTCTTTTGGGTCTTCATGATGAGCATGAATGGGGTGGATTTGAAGCGATGCTTTAATTAAACAATTTTGGATAGTTTGAGATTTTCTAATTATATTTGATTATTTAGCTTTGGGGCAATGAGCTTCCAATTTGTAATGACAGATTTATAATTTTTCTAGAATCTATTTTCCGCTGCATTTTCAAATTTGTAGTTTTTAATTAAAGTATATTTTGGATTACTTTATATTTTAATCTATTTTCCTACTATTGTTATTGTATTTTGTCATGATTGACTCCAAATACATTATAGTAAGTCCTGATTACGTTATTGGTGAGAGAATCTGCTATGTTTAAATGAAACTTAGATCGTGTCCTTAAAGTAGCTCATATGGTATTGGTGTGAGAGATTGGTTTCTTCATAACTCAGGATGATTATTGAATGGCTACAACAAAAGTAACTCATATGATTATAAGCCAGGGGTCTCTCCGGACCATTTGGTGTCAAAGGTTGGTTGTGTTTTCGAATAATCGTATCTTAGGTCATGTCATAATCCTAAGACATCATACTATATATTGTTATTGTATTTTGTCATTATTGACTCTAATTACATTATAGTAAGTCTTGATTACGGTATTGGTGCTGGGCACTATTATGTTCTAATGAAACTTAGCTCGGGTCCTTAAAGTAACTCATACGCTATTGGTATGAGAGATTGGTTTATTCATGAGTTAGGATGATTATTCAATGGCTTCAGCAAAAGTAACTCATGATTATAAGACAGGGGGTCTCTCGAGACCTTTTGGTTGTTTACAAAAATATGGCACAATATTGCTTTGGTCGATTGAAAATAATCGTGTCTTAGGTCATGTCCTAAGCCTAATTGAGAGCCAGAGCGTTAGGCTTCGATGATTCACTTTCATGAGTTTCTAGATGTAACTCATGGTTCATCAAGGAACCAACAAGTTGTTCAATGTTGAACGTTGTGAAGTCCTTGGTTTCCAACAATGCCGTTGTCTTGGCCATCCATTTCTGATTTTGTGGTAGACTCCTTAGTACCTTACGAACCTGTTCCTCTAGAGAGATTATCTCTTTCCCAAAGATTCAAGTTCGTTTATGATGTTTAAGAAGCGAGTGAGCATGTCTTGAATAGGCTCCTTTTGATTCATGTGAAACAATTCGTACTTATGCATAAGCATATCAATTTTTGATCATTTCACTTCGCTTGTTCGTTCATGAGTGATTTGAAGGAGTTCCCACATTTGCTTAGTAGTCTTGCATCACATGACTCGGCTGTGCTCATAGGGACCAAGACCACAATGGAGTAGCTTCTTGGCAATGTTGTTCATTTCCATTTTGTCGAAGTCTTCTTTGTCAAACTCGACAAGGGGTATTGGAATCAACTCCCCTTTCTCGTTCTTCTTTGTGACTTCAAAGTCACCAATTTCAATTACCTTCCACACTTGGTAATTCTCTGCTTTGATAAATATTTCCATACGATTTTTCTAGTATGGATAATGTTTGCCATTGAACATGGGTGGGCGTTGAGTTGAATACCCTTCATCAAGCTTTTCTCCCGTAGTGTTCATTGATCCAGGTACAATCTCCTCAGTGTTAGCTGATTCTGAAGGTACTAGGCTTTGATACCAATTGTTATTCTAGTATGAACACTAGACCAACTACAAGAGGGGGGGTGAATTGTAGTTGAAGGGAAATTTTCGAATTGTATTGCGGAATTAAGATAACCTTAAAATTTAAAAAAACAAACACACGAGATTTTTAAAAACGAAAAATTCCTAGGCCCAATAGGAAGAAAAACCTTGACCACGAGGGATTTTGACTCAAACTCTCTTTACTATAATAGGCCAAAAGACTCGATCTTTTTACAACCTATTAATGGACCAACTCTAGTCCTCTAGGAACTTGTTCCCAGCCACTCAGTTCCCCCTGAATTAATGACACTCACTTTGACTTCACTCGAAGTCTTCTCTTTTGTCTCTTTCTTTCTCTCTCTTGATCACAAGGATATTCTTTGATTTTTCTCTCACCCAAACACTATGAATATTACAATAATAAGTATGTTGAATATGAGAGGAAATTACAAGAAAACTTTCCAAGTAATTCTCAATTTTTCACTCAAGAAAGTTATATCTTTTCTTCAAGTAAATTCTCCTTTTTATAGCTGCTGCAATTTTTTCTTCTTCTGGAAATAAAATGTTCCACGTTCTCCATGATGTGATCTTGTAATGTTGTGGAGATCATGGCCCTATTTTCACTGCACTTCCTCCACGTTTATTGCAACGGAAATAAGCAAACTCCACTAGCCGTTAGTGGGAGTATCTCCAGCGAATGCAGTAAGGTAGTTGGAGTGCTTCACGCAGTTAGCTCCACTTTTTATGCCACGGTTTTTCAACTGCTTTTCAAGCAAAGCAACAGGAACAAATATTTAATAACTTCGAGAATCTTTTATTCAAAGATTCTAAGTTACTAAAGTATTAAACATACCATATGATAAAAATTCAAAGTGCATAAAGTAATATATTGACTTATATTACATAATCTTTCTCCACAAGATATATATGCGAAAATAAACATTACATTATTTTTTGGAATTTTATAATTTTTCAAAATAAAAACTATATAACAACCTAAATATTTGGCATCATCAAAACATGGAATACAACATAATCTTTTCCCAAAGTTTTTTAAAATATTTCTTACTAACTATATTCTGAAATCTTTTATTTTTTAGAAATCTTTTAGAAACCTTCTATCTTTCAAAAACCTATTGCTTCTCAACCACCCTAACCTATTTAATACCTCACCTTCATAAATCTCACGGCAGCAACTCAACAAAATAATTTTACGTGGCACCAACTCCATACAAATCTCCCAGCAACGACCAAAACAATCGACAACCTTCCCTTACAATTCACAAACCCTTCGACACATAATTACTCGACAGCTAAACAAAATCTCTCGCCACTCGTCTCCACCCTTCATAGCTCTCTTATTCGATCCATCATCAACCTTCATCATCTCACACTTTCCCTCCACCTGCCATAAAATTCAAGTCAACGCCTAACTCCTTTCACCAATCACATAGTTCATCATCTCATCACCTCCTCCATAATCATCATTCCACGCCATTTCATCCTATATATCCTAATACTCCTACACCACCAAACCGATATTACTATAAACTAGTGCTGCAAATAACAAATCTTCACAACAAAATCACACCTTTACATCAATCACCATACGCATATTGTTACAAACGCAAGACATAATGTTTTTTAAGACTCGTACAATTCAATTTTCCAAGATCCGTACAAATCAACGACCCCGGACCGTGGTATAATTTCTGAGGGTCCACTAAATTAACCATCTTTATTTTATTTTTTTATTTATTTTTATTATTTTCTTGAAGTTACTAACCTTCTATTCTTGATGTAGGTTATTAATATATTCCTACGATTGTAAGTATTGTACATATTATACTAACTCCCTGCATTATTTTCTTTTCTTATTTTTTATTTCTTTTTATAACCATATTATTTTTTATGCTTGATTGCAATATTTATCACCTTGTATTTATTGTTAATCAAGACCTAAATAAATGTTCTAACTAAATCAGATAATATGGACAACATGCTAGGAACCCAATAATCTGATTGTTCAATCACATCTCACTAAAAATTAGTCTTTTATGTGTTTCCTGAACCAACTTAGACTAAATATTTTTAGGGTGTTTTAAAACGTTATATGATTATTCTTTTGCATATAATATGTAATGAATCAATATTTACTAGAGGCTAGCAATGAGCAATATGGTTCATGACTGCATTGTACACTTGCCCTCGAACTCAATTTTTGGTTCCTGACCATCTATGGAGTCATGATGGGGAAATCTACATTGGATAAGTCCCTAAGATGTCCCTTCCATTTCAATATCCAAATAAGTTTATGATTCTTCCTTTAAAGAATTGTTGGCGACTTCAAAAACATATTGTTAATAAAACCTTAACAATGGGGTAGTCAAATAAACGCGCTCACACAGCTTGTAGGCATTAAAGGAATTAAAAATCCACGCCTACACATACATGTTTCTATCACTTAAGAACAATAAGGGGAATATTATGTGACATTTGTCAGTGGCTTTATTCCTTTGAATACAAGTTTATGTTTTGAACATTTTAATTTGTAATGGTCTTAGGCATTCATTCACAGTCACTTAATATTACATAGAATAAGTTAATTCAATTCAGACATGGGGGATAGGAATAGGAACAATCATTTAAGTTTTATTAAACCTAACTCAAGCCTTAATTTTTCATATCGATGTATTAATTTGAAGAAGCTTGGTTATTATATCAACAATTTGATTTTCAGATTGACAAAACTCAAGTTATATGCTTAACTCTTGAATGATGCACTAAATCTTTTGAAATACTAATGACACTTGTATTATCATAATAAATAGGAACATAATTAAAGTTTATTCCATAGTCACAAAGTTGTTGTTTTATCCATAGCATTTGGGAGCGACATGCAGCAAGATCTACATATTCTGCTTCAGCAGTGGATAAAGCAACTGAGTTTTGTTTCTTGGTGCTCCAAGAAACTAAACTATGACTAAGAAATTGAACCATACCTGAGGTAGTTTTCCTATTTACAAGATCTCTAGCATAGTCAGCATCAGCATATCCTCTTAACTCAAATAAGTCACTTCTTGGATAAAAGAATCAAGAAGATCATCTGTTCCTTTGAGATATCTAAGAATTCTCTTTACTGCTGTTAGGTGAGACTCCTTGGGTTTTGCTTGAAATCTAGCACACAAACCAACACTAAAAGCTATGTATAGGCGACTAGCAGTTAGATACAAAAGGGAACCAATCATGCCTCTATATTTTGCTTGATCAACACTTGTTCCTATGGAATCTTCATCTAATCTAGTTGCAGTTCCTATAGGAGTGTGATTGATCTTTGAATTTTGGAGCCCATATTTTTTCAGCAGTTCCTTTATGTATTTGTATTGGTGAAAAATTATTCCTTTTTCAGTTTGCTTAATTTGTCACCCAAGAAAGAAATTTAACTCACCCATCAAACTCATTTCAAATTCATTACTCATGAGTTTAGAGAATTCTTTGCACAATGACTCGTTAGTTGCTCCAAAGATAATGTCATCAACCTATATTTGAACAAGAAGTATATCAGTTTCTTTCGATTTCAGCAACAAAGTTTTATCAACTTTTCCTCTTTTTGAAATTGTTTTATAAAAGGAACTTAGATAATATCTCATACCATGACCTAGGTGCTTGCTTTAACCCATAAAGAGCCTTGTCAAGCATGTAGACATGGTTAAATCATTATTTTCAAATCCATGGGGTTGTTCAACATATACATCTTCATTTAAATAACCATTAAGAAATTTGACATCCATTTGATACAATTTAAATCCCATATATGTAGCAAATGCAATTAGTATTCTAATGGCCACAAGTCTAGCTAGCAACAGGAGAAAAGGTTTCTTCATAGTCTATTCATTCTTGTTGATTATAACCTTCTATTATAAGTCTAGCTTTGTTCCTCAAAATTGTTCCATATCATCTAGTTTGTTTCTAAACACCCATTTTAATCCGATCACTTTTTGTTGTTTAGAAGAGGGAACTAGATGCCATACCTCGTTTCTTTGAAACTCATTTAACTCATCTTGCATAGCAGTGATCCAATCAGAATCAGTTAAGGCTTCTTCATGATTTCTTGGTTCCATCATTGATAGGAACTCATGAAATGCCCAAAAATTCCTTAACTTAGATCTAGTTTGAGTACCTTTGGATATGTCACTTATTATGACTTCCACTTGATGTGATTTTTGATGTCTCCAAGGTTTTGGTTGAAATTCTCTTATAGGAACAGGTTGTTCCTCTGGAATTTCTTGAGCAGATGAGGAGTCTTGTTCCTTTAATGCTCTTTCAGCTATTGTTGAATCAGTTCCTTCAACATTTTCATTCTTAGTAGGAACAGGAACAACTCCATCAGCTTGAAGAACATGAACAACATTGTTATGAAAGTTTTCATCTTCTTCGTTCCTTTCCTCTTTTATTCCTTCTTCATCCTCAATTGAATCTGCATCTGTTTTATTTGGTCGAGTCAAGCCTATTTCAAAGTCATCAACTTGCTTGGATTAAAATTGTCATATTAATCAAAGATAATATGTACACTTTCTTCAACACACAAATTTCTTTTACTGCAAAATCTATAAGCCTTACTATGTAAAGAATATCGTAGAAATATTGCTTCATCACTCCTTGCATCAAATTTTCCAAGATTATCTTTCCCATTATTATGTACAAAACATTTCACTAGTGGAAAAAAGGTTAAATGTCACAAATAAACTGATCCGGTTCTCCCAAAACCAAACCTGTAAATTTAAAATTTTTTGGGTGCAAATTTTTGGGCTACTAAACTGATCTGGTTTGGTGGAGTAGCCTAAAAAGCATAAGGCCCAGTTGCTTCTGGCCCAATGTTCCCCCATCCCCTAATAAATTAGACGCGCTCCTTATTAACCCTAAAATTGTCACTCTCTCACCTATCCATCTCCCTCCTATCTCCTACCTCCTCCCTCCTATCTCTATTAACCTGAAATATGCTCCACAACGACGAACAACGAGCCACTTCCATATCCACTCCATCAGCACCAACGAAGACCATCAACGACTCCATCGTTCTTCCACTCCAATTTGCGCACAACCAACGAGTTATGCCTCTCCTCTCCACAATCCTCCCCCGCCTCAAACCTGTGCACAACCAACGAGCCACTTCCATCTCCACACCCCTCCGCCTCGAACCTACGCACAACCAGATCTACACTTCACAGCAACATCATCATCTTCATCAGCAACCACGCGCACAACCACAACTCTTCAGCTCTACGAATCTGCTCTCTCCTCATCATCTTCATCAGCAACCACCATCACCACGTGACATCATCTTCACCAGATAAATTCATTTCCATTTTTTTCGATTTTTAATCACTAACCGCCATCAATCTTTCGATTTTTTAATTTCGTTTGTATTTCTCTGTAACTTGTTTTTTTGTATTCATATTATAGTATTATGTAATTCGTTTGTATAATCTAATTCATTTTTTGTTTGTATAATATTTGTTGATCTTTAATTTTGTTCACAGCTCTGAATTTTTACGAATTTTAATTTAATTTGTTAGTGTTTACTTGCTGTAATTTCGTCCTTTTTTTATGATTGAAATTTCGTTTGCAGATTTGTAATTTTTTAAAATGATTGAAATTTGGTTTTGGTTGTTCACCCATGCTTGTGGCTGCAAACATGTAGTGGAAGTCGACCTTTTTTATTTATTCATGACCCCCCCATAAAACTGATGCGGTTTTGCAAGAAAATCGGATCAGTTAATCATGTTAACTGATCCGGTTTCCTTGCAAAACCGCATCAGTTAGTGGTCAACTAATCCGGTTATGGACCGGGTCAGTTGAATACTGTTAGCCGTTATGTGTCCACCGGATCCGGACCAAAACCGGATTTGTAAGACCAAACTTTTTTCTACTAGTGTTTAAAGCCAAATGTTCTGAAATATGTAATATTGGCTTTCTTACCAAAATAAAGCTCATAAGGAGTTTTGTTAATGATAGGTCGCATCATGGCACGATTATTATATGACAAGCAGTATTTACACCTTCAGCCCAAAAGTTCATTGGAAGTTCACAAGCTATTAGCATAGTCCTAGCCATTTCCTCCAAAGTCCAATTTTTTTCGTCTACAACACCATTTTGTTGTGGTGTCCTAGGAGCAGAATAATTATGATCTAAGCCATGATCTCTGCTTAAGTCATCAAATTTGTAATTTTTAAATTCCTTACCATAATCAGATTTAATATGCATCATTTTGTGACCACTTAAATTTTGAACTCGCTATGCAGAGACAATGAATTAATCATAAGTCTCATACTCCCTCTGTTTCATTTTAATTATTACACTGTGATATTTTACACTATTCACAAGTTGCACTTTGACCCTCATTTGTGATTTATACATGAATAAAAACATAGTTATGTGGGATCTTGTTAGATTCGTCTTAGTATGTATTTTATTAATATGTACTTTTTATAATTTTTACAAATACAAAACTAGAGATATATATCCTCAAAGTTTTGCATTGGCATGCGTGAAAAGTGTAAGTGTAACCCTAAAAAAGAAACGGAGGGAGTACTTACTAGAGAGAAAAATAACCCAAGTGTATCTTAAGTATTCATCAACAATAACTAGCACATACCTCTTACCACTTCTACTTTGAATCCTCATAGGGCGACAAAAATCCATGTGAATTAATTAATTCCAATGGCTTTGTGGTGCTCACAACAATTTTGATTTCGAAGAGGATCTAATATGTTTCCCTTTGGCACACGCCTCACAAACTTGATCTATATGAAATTTTATAGATGGTAATCCCAAAACAAGATCTTTTGATCGAAGTTTGTCAAGTAATGAAAAGCTTGCATGTCCAAGGCATTTATGCCACAAGAGAGGATCATCCTCAATAACACTAAGGTATGTCAAATTATTTTTAGGAACAAGATCAAGATCCACAACATATGTGTTGCTTTTCCTTGTTCCTTCCAAGATGACACTCTTAGAATTATTATTTACGAACAAGAATTTTTCACTATTAAATTTAACAACATTTCCATTGTCACAAAATTGGAAAATACTTAAGATATTATGTTTTAAACCTTCAACTAGAAAAACATTTTCAATAGAATGTGATGGTGACTTACCAACCTTACCCATGTCAACTATGTTACCTTCATGTTATCACCAAATGTCACACTTCCACCTTCATAGGTTGAGAGTGAGAGAAACTTAGATTTGTCTCGTGTCATATGCTTAGAACAACCACTATCAAGATACCAAGTGTTGTTCCCCCTCACTCTAACCTGCAAAAATCAACTAGTTATTAGTTGTAGGAACCCCCTCCTTCGTGGGTTCCTATTCTTGACTAGCATTAGATTTTGCAACCCATTTCATGTTGCTTAATTTCACATTCTTGCCAATCATTCCAGTTCTTAGTTGACAGTACATGTAAATTTTGTCATTAGGTCGGTCTACATATTTCTTAGGCTTGTTCCTTTTCTTGTGATTTTCGAAACCAAGACCTTATTTTCTTTTTGTTTGTGGTCTCTCAATCCATTTAAGAACAACCATCGCTTTGCCTCTGTTCCTTCCAGCTACAAGTTCCTTCTTGCGATTACAGATTTATTCCTTTAAAATGATTTTTTCTTTATTCAAGTTTTCAGTCACAGATTTGTAACACCTTTAAAGGAGTTTATCTTATATCAAAAGAACTTAGAACAGGGACAAATTAATTTAGGTGAGAAATTTATGAATTGATTATATAATTTTCATTTTTAACACTCTCATATAGTTCCTTGATTTTTAAGTTCTTATCAAATAAATCAAAGAACCTCCTTTCAACATCCGTTCTCATTTTCGTAAGCCATTCTATATGTTCTTTACAAACTTTAGCAGCTTGTTCAGTTTGTTCACGTTTTTCACGTTCATCTCTATATTCAAGAATTGCATCAAAAAGAATATCATAAATTTCAGGCCTAGTTTTTCCATCTAAGTCTGATTCAAGTATATGTTGGTTTTCCTCCACATTTTCTTCATCTTCCTTTATGTTAGTGTTTGCCATGAGGTAAAGATTTGCAGTTTCTTCATTTTGTTGTTCCTCTTCTTCCTCAGTTTCTGAATCTCCCCAAGCTGCTATCATAGCCTTTCGAGCGTTCAGTTTGGAGAAAGGAGCTTTTGTATCCTTGTTCCTTTCAACAAAACATTCCTTGCTCCATTCTTTGGTCTTGTCGTTTTACCAAAGTGGACATTCCTTGATAAAGTGATCTGTACTACCACATTTATGACACACAGCTTTTTTAGAATTTTTTTTTTTGTTTTTACCTTTGAAGTTCCCATTCTTCATGTTCCTATACATCTTTTGAAATTTTCAAACCATGAGAGTTGCTTTCTCCTCTTCAGAGCTAGAGTCATCTTCATCATCAACAATGACCTTAGCCATCCATCTATCCTTATAAAGACTCCTAAGAACTTTTCGAACTTGTTCCTCTGATGAAATAAACTTTCCAAGAGCAGTAACTCATTAATAATGTTAGTAACGAGTAAACATCTCTTGTATGCTTTCCTTAGTCTTCAAGGAGAGCAGTTCTTATTGATTCATTAGCAAATCAATTTTATATCTATTGACTTCATTAGTTCCTTCGTGGGTTACTTCAAGTAAATCTCATATTTGCTTTGTGGATTTGCATCCCATGATTCTATTGTGTTCATGGGGTCCAAGTCCACAATGCAAAAGTTTAACACCTATAGCATTCACTTTCATTTTTACAAAGCCAGCTTTGTCATATTCAAAGAAGGGTTTAGGAATTACCTCATTATTGTCATTAGTGGTTTTGACCTCAAAATCACCAACTTCAATGACTCTTCATACCTGGTAGTTTTCGGCCTTGATGAATATCTCCATTATGTTCTTCCATTAGGAATAGAATTTCCCATTGAACATTGGAGGTCCTTGAGTGGAGTAACCTTCCTAGAGTTTCTCGGTAGAATTCATGTTCCTTGGATCTTTTTCTCAATAGGGTTTCCTACTTTTCGTGAGATCTAGCTCTAATACCAATTGTTGTTTCACTAGGAACACTATAAGAGGGGAGTGAATTGTATGTGTTGAACTAAACGTAATTTTTGCGGAATTATAAAACTTAAACAAAGACACAAGCAAAAGGAACAAGGGATTTTTACGAGGAAAAACTTCTTGGGCCCAATAAGAAGAAACAAACTCGACCACTACTGATTTTTAAACTCAACACTTTCACTAATTAAGCCAAACAACCTCATTTTGTTATTCCTCTTCTTCCTTAGTATCTGAATCTCCCCAAGCTGCTATCGTAGCCTTTCGAACGTTTGCTTTGGAGAAAAGAGCTTTTGTATCCTTATTCCTTTCAGCAAAACGTTCCTTGTTCCTTTCTTTGTTCTTGTCATTTTCCCAAAGTGAACATTCCTTGATGAAGTGATTTGTACTACCACATTTATGACACGCAACTTTGTTAGGAATTTTTTTGCTTTTACCTTTGAAGTTCCCATTCTTCATATTTCTATACGTCTTTTGAAATTTTCAAACCATGAGAGCTACTTCCTCCTCTTCAAAGTCAGAGTCATCTTGATCATCAGCTTTTAAGGCAATGGACATTAACTTAGAGCTTTCACCATATTTAGTGTCAATGTGTATC